>OX422208.1:236404686-237604686 GCA_949130495.1 Sambucus nigra | reverse complement strand
TCACACATCCTAATATACTTTTTATTTAGTATTATTTCACATCTCCTATTTTCATATAAATAAAACCCAAAAAAAAGAAAAAGAGGGTTTGCACATAAATTCCAAATAGGGATTCTCATACTTTTCTCACTCTTTTCTCAAAACTAAAACACTTTTTTCTACACGCACACACACTCACAAATAAGAGATCCCCCATTTGGATTTATGAGATAAACCCCACCCCTCATTTTGTATGCGAACTACATGGACTTTGATGCCTTTATAGGCTACGTAGGCATCTCGGGGTAAAACCCGAGACTCGAGTCCTATTCTCACTTTCTCTCTCATTTTCTACCTTCTCTAAATCCAATTTTCTTATATTCTATATACTTCATCTTAGTGACGTATTACTCCATATGCGTTATCGTTCCATTATAACGATCAACGTAAGAGTAATCGCGTAAATCTTATTTTCTAATATTATTTTTATACCTTCCTATGGATGACTCACTTTATCTCTTCCATGATACAAGTTGAGGATTCCTATCTCCACTATATATATACACATGCACACATATCATGGGAAAAATAAAGGAAAATAGAAAATATTCATGAGAGATCTAAAGGGCGGAATGGGTGCCTAACACCTTCCCATTTCGTAACTTAGCCTTCGAACCCTTCTCGAATCATTTTGGTTTCGTATTCACTAGTATGTCTTTGGATGCCATCCTTCGGGATGGCTTCCCCTTTTTTATTTTTTCTATTTTGAGTAAAATAGACTGGCGACTCTAAATATCTCTACATTTTTACACCTCATCTCAAACGACGCCGGCCAAAGCGCTCCAGAGAGGGATGTGCGGGACCCGAGGATCCTCTCTTCACGCGCCCACCTGAGGCTAGGATCGGAGATGGACACAACGAGAAAGGTAGTGGAAGGTGATATTTTTGATTTGGGAGGTAAGTTCTTCGAGGTGATCGTGAAACAGTAGGAGCTTATCATCTTTTACTTTCCATTTCCAAAGAACTTGTCCTATGATGATATTCGAGAATCCATAAACATCTAGGTATTGGATTCCTTTCTCGAGGGAAACTTTAAGGCCATGGTACAAGCTTCATATTATGTCATTGGTGGTGCGAGCAAAACCCAACCTAATGGCAATTAGAGTATGAGAATCATCAGGGAAAATCACGAGTATCCTAATGCCGCATCCTTTTTTGTTGGTAGCTCCGTCAAAGAACATTTGCCATTGGATATCTTCATGATAAGTACATAGAATATCTTCATCGAGGAACTCAAAAATAGACACATCTGTTTCCTCCATGGAATTGTCGTCAAGGTAATTACAAATGGATCTTCCTTTCATAGCTTTTCGCATGGTATAAGCGATGTCGAATTCGGTTAGCAAGAGTAACCAGTGGGCCATTTGGCTTGATAAGGTGGGATTTTTCAATAGAAATTTCACGGGATCCATTTGAGATAGCAACTTTATGGGGGATGCAGGCATTTTGTGTTGGAGCTTCTGGGTGACCCAAACTAAGGCGACATAAGACTTCTCTAGCGTGGTGTAGTTTACTTCTTACCCTACTAATTTATTACTGGCATAGTGGGTGGATCTCTCTTTTCATGATTCCTTAATGTATCGGGATAACAAAGACATTGCTTTGGAATTCATGACAGTGAAGTATAGAAGGAGGGGAAGATCGGTTTGCGATGGCACGAGCACCAAAGGTCGGGTGAGATATTATTTGATCTTATCGAAGGACTCATTCCATAATTTGGTTAAATCTTTTTTTGAGGAGTATAAATATGGGCTTGCAGAGAGACGTGAGCTGGATTATGAATATGCTGATATATTGGAATTTGCCCAAGAAATTGTAAACTTATTTCTCTGTTTGGGAAGGTGATATTTTGAGGATAACTTTGAGTTTGGTAGGGTCTGCCTCGATTCCTCGCTCACTCACCATAAATCCAAGGAGCTTGCCTTTCGTGGAGATGAAGATTCATTTATGTGGATTGAGACACATCTGGTACTATCACAGTTGTTTAAAGAATTTCCTCAAGGCAGGGATATGACCTTCCAGAGTTTTGGACTTTAAAATCTTATAATCGACATAGACTTCAACCTATTTTTGGATTAAATTATGCAAAATGGTAGTAGCTTCTCTCTAGTAGGTAGCCTCGATGTTTTTTTAGACTAAAAGGCATGATAAGGTAACAAAATGTACCCCAAGGGTAGTGAAAACAATATTCTCTTAGTGATATGAATGCATCTTGATATGGTTGTACCTAATGAAACCATCGTTGAATGATTTGAGGGCGTGATTGGCAGTGTTATCAATAATGATGTCAATGTTGTGCAAGGGATAATCATCCTTTAAGGAAGCTTTGTTCAAATCCCAGTAGTCGACGCACATACAGACTTTACCTCTTGACTTCTGCATAGGGACGATGTTGGTAAATGATGTTGGATATTCAACTACGTAAATAAATATCATGTTTAGATGTATGAGGACTTCATCTTCGACCTTGAGAGATCACTTGGGGCAGAGTTTTCTCAATTTCTTCTTGAGAGGCTTACACTTTGGGTAAGTAGGGATCTCATGCTACACAATCTCTAGGTCAATTCTAAGAATGGAATTATAGACTATGTGAAGACGTCTACAAATTCTTTCATGAATTCCTCAAATTACGACCATGCATGCTCGTCGAGGGTTGCCCTATCCTAATCTTGAGCGAATTATTATTAGAGACAAGGTTAATAACACCAGTATCATAATCACTAGTTTGAACGTGATTATGTTATTTAATTTGTTCATTATTGAGATTAGTTAAGAACTGTTCATTCATTAGATCGTCTTTATTAATTATTTGATTTGAATTAATGCATTTATTATAAGGCACATCAAGATACTCAAAATCTTCATTCATTTCATTATAATTTTTTTATGGAAATACAACAATGAGAACCTTATCAAAGGAGGTCTTCTTTACATTCATATCAGTAATAGAAAACAAGCGGATAGATGTAAGTTCATTTTATAGGGGGTAGACGAAAAGGTTTTGGATTGTTAGAGCAAGGTTGACAGGGACACTGTGCTAGTTGAGAAATGGTTTAGCAGCAGGGACAATCTTCATAGATGGGTGGGATGGATCAGTCTTGGTGGAAATCATGCATAGATCCTTCCCCATTGTGTGGAAGCCAAATGATTCATCACTAATATTATTTCCAGTGATTTCGGTGTTGTTGGTTCTCATAGTGTTCGAAGAACTAGCGTCTGAAGGATTGGTGGTTAAAGGCGTTACCTCATGCTTCTTCCCTTGAATCTAAGTGATCTTATCTTCAAAGAATATTTCAAATCCTAGTTTCAAAATTTTCTCAGTAGAGTCATGCCATAATTTTGGGAAGCCATGGTATGGGAAGTCTTTGATTTCTTCGATAAAGCAACCGTTAAAGGAATTACCAAAAATAACTTCTTTTATTTTCAGTACCTGCTTTCGATACGGATGGCGGAGCGCCATGAGTTCAACTGGGGATGGTTTATAGCCTAAACCATGTGGAGAAAATTCTTATTTCAAGACTATCGGCCAACGATCCCTTGTTGTCGGTGACCTAATCCTATTTCGATCATGAAATGCATATTATTGAACATCTAGATTACATTGACATTTTCGTGCTGACTGTGATATGGACACACTCTCTCCTTGAAGTTATCCCCTGATGGGACATGAATCGGGTCAGTCTTGAAACCTTAGAAAAACCTTGTCATTTTCTTTATACTAGATTTTCAAAATTGGGTTACATATGCTAATGCCATCAGAATTAGCATCATCTACGATGATGGTGATGACTTGGTTATTCACAAAGACCTGTAACTTTTAATGGATGAAATAGGCCACTCCTCTAATACTATGAAGCAAAGGGTGATTGAGGAGAAAGTTGAAACATCCCGGTATATCAATGACTTGGAACTCAATTTGGGGGAATATGGTACCAACCCCTAGTGTGATTTTTGTTGAACCTATGACATCCCGACGGGTGTTGTAGGTGCGCACAATGATGAAAGTGGAAGTGAAATAAATGAATTTTATCCCTAGACAATTGAGATTCCTTAACGGGAAAACATTCAAAGCAGATCCGTTATCAACAAACATCGACGAAACTATCTTTCCCATGAACTACAGTGAGAAATTAAGGGAATAGTTTTGATCAGGGACAATCTTAGGAATTTTTTCATCAGTAAAATAGATGATACTCCTCGTGGTTAGAGTACCAACAATATGGATTGCTTCTTCAAGGGAAGTAGGAAGAGGAACCGTAGGTTCGATAAAGATATTGATCAAATCATTTACATGCAACTGGGAAGACATGAAAAGCCCCCACAAAGTACTGTTGGCCTGGGTCTTTTTAGGCTGTTCAAGGACTTTAATCTATTCAACTAATATTTTTGGAATTAGGAGTTCTTCATCAAGTCCGTGTCCTTTATCTTTATGCCTACTTGGTGAGGTAAAAATCAAATCTACATAGTATCGTCTTGATCGGGTCATATGATTTATGGACACTAGGAAGAACAAAAACATAGTGTCTTCATCTATAAAGATATTTCATTAATTCCTGATAGTAGCTCTTTAAAAGAAATTATCGCATAATAGGAGGCAATCTTGCATGTATCCCCATTATCGAGTTCATCATCTGAATCATCTGAGAAGTTTGAGTCATCACCCCACCTAGTGGCAATAATATTTTCTTTTCGTGAGAAATTAATTCATTCCATGACTTCAACTGTTTCCTTATACAAATCTTCCCACTCAACAGAGAAGTGTTGGAAATAGGGAACCAAGTATCCCTTGAGTATTAGGATGGTATGTAGTTTGGAAGCTGTACATATATCTTTCTCCATAACAAACTCACTTGACATGACTTGCATAATGCCCTCTAAGATGAATTCTTATGCTGACATAAACCAATCATCTAATTACTGGGTTCACTACCAGGCTTCCATGTAGAGGTTATTTATTCTTTCATAACTATTTCCCTAATGGTCATCCTAGGCAATAACTTCAACCCAAAATCTCTGAGTTAATCCAAAATAGTTGGTAGCTCCATGCTTCCTAATTCTAAGCGGGCATGGTGATACATGCCTTTGTCATAAGGGATAGGGATTAATTTATAGCATTTTAAAGTGAATAAGGAAATATAACAAATTTTAAAGGGTTTAAGGGAATCGACAAATGGAGCAGGTGTATTGATGGATCAAATTCTGGTGGAAGGATCCAAATCTGGGTTTTCATCTATAAGAATGGCATTTACACCATTTTGGTGTGTTGACAAATGGTTTTGGGTGGTATTGGGTTTAGGATTGGCTGGAGTAGCGATATCGACGAGGTTTTGAATAAAATTCTTCCGGTGGAAACACTGGTTGGTGGTATGCCTGACGATCTGATGGAAATCACAACGCGTGTCATGCTTAATGTTCCTTAGAAGTGGGTTTGGCAACTGACGAGGCTACAAAGGCTTGATGAGGTTTCATGATAGAATGGATTTGTATACTTTTTAGGGAGGAGCGTGGATCTCGATATATTCCTTTTTATAAGTAATAGGACGATCTTCTGGCTCCCATGATGTAACAGGTTGAAAAATATTGTTGATGTTTGAAACAGTGGTAATATATTGTATGCAAAGAGTGAACTACCATACCGGCTTATTCATCTCAGACTCGACTTTTTAATTTTTAACAATGTCTTCGATATTGACACTTGACTCCCAGAGGGCTTTAAAGTGAGGGTAGTATTGGCTTCCCATTGCGGTTTGGATATGCGATAAAAAAAATTTCTTCACGAAACTCACCTTTTCCTCCCCAAAAGATCGATTTGTCATGCTAACGGCTTTTTCTCTCCATTTACTGATAAAGCTTCTTACTAACTCTCCAGGGTTCTGCTTAAGTAGTTCATGAAAATGCAAGTGATCTAATGGATTGATTTCTATCTTAGGCTCCCACACACAAATCCAATTTTTACCAAATTTTAATCTTTAATTAAACTGGGTTTGCATACAAGATGTGTTCCAATTTCAATGATCAAACTATGCATGCAATCGACACAGTAAATGAGGAAAAATCCCTAAAAAGGGCAAAACCATATATTCGGCATTATCGTAAGTTTTTGAAAGATAAACAATTTAAAATTACTATGGCATTCAAAGTGGGATGCTCATAATCTTTAAAACCTCCAATAAAATACGACTCAGTCCAAAGCCACCCGCAGGTAGAGGTCTACCCTCGGTGTCCATCGATCAACTTTCCTTCTTCTTCTTCTTCTTCAATAGTGAACCCTCGGTTCACAAGTCAATCATAGAGTATAATCTCCAAGAGGTGTACGAATGGTATTTAACCTAGGGCTTCACAAAAGTTCACAAATCACATAGGGGGATGAAAAATTTGTGAATTAAAAATTGTCTTCGTGAAAAAAATATGAAAAACTTTGGAATAGATATGCAGAATTCATTTTTTCCAAAGTCCCATAAAAAAATGCTCAAAATAGGTGTTTATAGGACTGACACAAAATTTGAGGCGGTGCTGTTCGTTCGAATGAAAATGTAAGTCGTTCGAACAAAAATGTGGGTTTTGTTCGAACAAGATGTAGAGTCGTTATAACAACATGGCAGAGTCATTTGAACGTACATATAAAGTACTTCTAACGATAAACCTCTGCCTACAAAAATCCACTTCATTTGAAAGGCATTCGGAGGTCATTCTAACGAGATGGCATATCTCGTTCGAATGAGATTGCCTCTCGTTTGAACGAGGTCTAAAATAAATTTTTGTTTTTAAAATTATTTTTTAAAAACAACCTCGATTTTATAAAAACTAAGATCCCAAATATGATTTAGAAAATTTATGATCACTCAGAGTTTTATACCTTCATGAGTTGTAATGGTGTGTTTGATCTTGGAGATGCTGGATTTTGGTTCGACGAGTCAGTTCAAAAATAATTAATAAAGCCTAAGCTATGAGCAATTATAAATATTTTCTCTTACAAATCTCCCCCTTTGCTTATTCCGGTAAAAAACTAAACCGAAAAACAAATTACAATAAAAACTCCTTTATGACAATGATTTTTTAATGCCTTCCAAAACCCTAGAAACATAACGACATGAGTGAAACTTTATCTTTTAACTAATCTTGTTTTCCCTTGGGCAACTTTGACCTCATCCCGTGTAGTCCATGAATTCATCATCAACATAGAAGACACCTACACACATAAAACAAAGAGATACCCTGACGCATACGAATTACAAATAGAAAATAAAACTCCCCCTCAGTGTGTTCTCCCCCTTTTGTCCTTAATAGATAAAGGAGTATAAACTAAACATGAAATATAAAGCATCACATTAAGAACCAATATATCATCACAAATAGATATATAAATAACGCACATGCAATGATAATCTCAAAACGCATATTAATCCGGAGAAAAGATGTCTTTATTTTTAATAATTTTCATTTTTTCAATTGTAAAATATAAAACGTACAAATATAACACACCATGGAATAATACTAAAATATATAAATTGTGAATGCGGAATGAAATTGTGTCAATATTTTCCATGGGCAAATCAACATTAACAATCATAACAAGTGTGCACAAAGTCATGAGACACTTATAAAGAAAGAAATCAAAGTCTACCTTAGGTATAAATATTATGAACTCGTATGAAATTGACTCAACTCAATCAACATGTCATGGACATAAATTATTTAATAACGCCAAACTAGTTAATGTTTTTCAAGAAAATCCATTGTGCAAACCCATTGATCTCAGACTTTAATTCCCTCAAAATCTCTCATATATTTTGAATTTTCACTCAATTATTTTGAAGAAATCATAGTGCTCATATGAAGTGAATAATCAATGAATTTGAACAAAATTGGCCCAGCACTTCTATTTTTATGTGCCTCTAATCTTTTTAGGATCTTTTATGAAAATGGTGGCTTATAACAAAAAAAAACATTTTGATCTTTAGTAGCCCCTTTCTATTTGTTAACATATAAAAATATTTTCAGGAATATAAATGAAATCTGGGCAATGGTTCTTGATACGGCGGAAATATTGCGTATTTCACCCGTTAACCTACGCGTTATTAGCCCCCTCGGGTATCTTATTCCCTATATTTATGCTCGTTAACCAGACAACCCTCGGATTTCTATGATAACATGTTTCGCAGGTGTTAATTGAGCTTTTGTAGGTATTTGGATGCTAAGTGTGAAGTCCGGATGCGTTTCGCTCGATTTCCTTACACAACCGCACGCGCAAGGGCATTTTAGTCTTTTGACAGCTTGGGCACCTGGCCCGACATCTACACGGAAGTTGTAGCTCTCCTCGCTAGCTTCGCGTGGCCGCGAACGGTGCGCGATTCCGATGCATAACGACAAAGTTACGGCGATTGGAGCGACGTTGGATTGTATGCCAAAACAGGGAGAATTGCAGGCTGCCCTGCTTGGTCGATCTATCGACCATAAGGGTCGATCGATCGACTCTTCTTATTTTTGCCACGAATTACACTGTCGATCGATCGACCAAAGGGGTCGATCGATCGATCCCCTGTTTTTCTGCAGATATTTTCTTTTCTTTTCTTTCTTCTTTTCTTTTATTCTAACTTACTATATAAGTCAAATTTTGGTTTTGTAATAAGGGGAGCCATATATACGATTTTAGGTTAGATTTAGCTTAGGTTTTTGGGGTTTTTCTTGGTTTCTCTTCAATTCATCTTGGTTTGACATCCATTTGGTTTGTATGATTGACTATTCATCTTCCCTCTCATCTAATATAGATTGTTTTCCCTTTATTCTTGCTTTCTAGATAACTTTCATGCTTTCATAATTAGTTTTATTGCTTTAATTATTGCTTTCTTAGT
Organism: Sambucus nigra; assembly: GCA_949130495.1. NCBI lineage: Eukaryota > Viridiplantae > Streptophyta > Magnoliopsida > Dipsacales > Adoxaceae > Sambucus > Sambucus nigra. The sequence goes on along the minus strand of OX422208.1, from coordinate 237,595,795 downwards.
CTAATTAGCATAACTTAGTTTAACTCACCATGCACCCTTATATAAATAGGGTCGGGATTTCATTATCGCCATTTTCGGGCCCCGAGCTCCGAAAACTAGGTTTTGCGTAAAATTGCGTTTAATTGAAACCGCGCGTATTAAAGTCGGATTATTATGCGTTTAACTTTCTTTGTCATGCAACGTTAGTGTTTATAGCGATTATCCGAATTTAATCCGCGTGTGATCATTTTTCAGCTAAATGTTTTATCTCGCAACTTTGGGTTAAATTCCTTCTTGCGTGATGTTTATGCTTAATTGAAAATGCTCGATTAAATGCTTTGGAGCCTTAATTCTAATTAGTAGTTGTTTCGGCCCATGAATGTGTGTATGCGATCCCGATCCTCGCTTTACTTTAATTTAGCGTAACTTCTCATTTTCTTTTGTCACCATAACCACCTATCACCTTTTACACTTTTATTCCTGAAGTAATTAAACAATTAACATCTGAAATTTAATAACTCCCTGTGGATTTTCGATACCCGACTTACCGCTCTACTTGCTTGTCAAGTGTAGCTGTAGTTTAGGTTCTTTTGCATTGAGTCGCCGAACCGATAACAACGATTTGCGTATTACACGACGCACGGTTCGCGCTCGATCAGTTCTTATATGCACAACTTATCTCTTTTTACATTTGGTTCGTTATTAAGAAGAATTGACATGAGAACATTGTATTCGACACATGACAAATAAGTACAATGTTCAAACAAGTTCGTGCACGTGTGAAATAAATGTCACAAGGAGTCTAACATGCTGATAGTAGTCATCAATGAGAAATGTAATGAATCCACACATTATTAAGCACACTAACCGAGTAAAGTCTCATGCCTCAAAGCACTACGAAAAACCCATGTGAATGGATGGAATGCCGGGGTGATCCGGAAATCGTAAATGTTCATCCATATATGGTGAAAAATAAAATACAAAACTCTTTTTGTCTTTTTCAAAAATTTTATAAAAATAAAATCTTTTTCACTTTTTCTTAAAAATTGAAAATCTTTTTGTATTTTTCAATTTAAAAAAAAACTCTTTTTGGATTTTTTGAAAAAAATATATAAAAAAGAAAGCACATAACAATACAATGATAATACAATCTAGCACTAGGAATATAAGATGTAAGTGTGATAAGCATCCTATGTTAGATAAAGTACTCGATCTCAATCATTAGGCCCCAGAGGAGTTCTCAAAAGGAGATGACACCCTAAGGAATTCCTCAATTAAATTTTGTGAAGTCTTGAGAAAATACTCTACTTGCTATAAAAAAAACTCTCAAATCTATGGTGATGTGCGGGAGCATGAGGAGTAACACATGTTAGAGTGCGTGAAGGAGCATGTGTAGGAACTCGTGTGGTAGAATACCGGGGAACATGGATATGAGAAACTCTACCTAGCATAAAACAAAACTCTCTAAGGTGACCTCTTTATTTGCAATGGATCATACATAAATGGGCTTGGGTCTACCTTGATTAAAATGTCTAGGATGAACTCTCCTAGGAGGGTTAGGTCACCTAGGTGGGTTAGGTTGAGAGCCATAAGGATCCATCACAAACTCAGGAATCGTCTCGGGTGCGTTCTCGGAAGGGGAAGCACCGTCATAACCAATTCCTTGACTCTCAATGTTACCTAACGCGGGACTGCAGACCATCTTTCCAACCTTATTAGATGTGTCATCTAAAGTGACCTTGACTTGTCGGACACATTTGAGATCAATCTTGAGTTGTGATGCACGGCCTTTAAGTTTCTCATGAGTCTCTAGTGAAGATTGAAGATCTCTCATAAGACTAGCCATAGTGTTGATCAAAACGGTCTTCTCCCTACCTAAAATAATCAACTGCTCACATAAAGAAATTTTCACCTTCTCGAGTTGACTCACTGCCTCCTCACACTCTCTCAAGACTTTCAATTCCTTTTTTAAATCTAACACCCTTAGAGACAAATCTTTATTAAGATTTTTCACTTGTAAAATCTCGGTGTAAAGATCACTAAAAGATTTTTGGAGTCCACCTTCTCCCTCACTCCCACTTTCTTCGGAATGGTTCGAAATATCATCTAGGCTTTCACATTTATATATGTCCTTATCGGTGTGGTGCAAACTATAAGTGCTAACATGACTTTCCATGAATGCACAAAAATCGTTCATGTGGTGATTGACCCCCAAAATTCACTGACTTGACGTCACTATCTATAAGCCTTATTTGAAACTTTCTTGCCCCGTCTCTTAAGCCTAATGGGACACTCGTGTGCCTTGTGTCCGTTTCCCTCACACTTGTAACATATTATCTCATCTTTCTCACAAACCTTCTCGCTCTCGTTCTTATTTTTATTTTTCTCAAGGGTCTTTTCTTTGGAAGAATTTTCTTTTGAAAATTTGAGAATTCTTTCTTCTTTTATTAATGTGAGTTTTCAAGGAAATCCCTTATTTCCTTAGGTTTAACTATTTTGGGAAGCATATCTATCTCATACATTAAAAGGTCTCCTACGAGTTCTTTTAACCTAAAAGTATCTAATATTCCCAACGAATTTAAAACAGTGACGTTACGGGTAAAATTGGCCATAGGTGAACTCAAAATTTTCTTAACAACTCTCATCTCAGGATGTTCTCCCCGAAATTAAAACTAGAATTAACTATGTCCCACAAACATGCATAAAACTCATCGAAACACTCGAACTCAAGCATAGTGATTGTTTCAAATTGCGTGGTGAGATTTTACAGCTTAGAATCTTTAACAACATTGGTTCCTCGTGAGTGATATGGATGGTATTCCAATATTCTTCAGACGTGGTGCACATCATAATACGGTGGAACTCATCATGAGTGACGTCTCTCGAGATGGCACTCAAATCGCGCGAGTTAAAATTGCTCCACTTAAAGTCATCCTCTTTCGATACAGATAAATGTTTTGGACTTTTGACATTATCATTAGTCACTGTGGGTGGTGTCCATCCTCATTCACAAAGCAAACATACACATTCATCAATTGATTTTAAGGTTGACCTCATTCTAGATGTCCAATATGAAAGTTTGAACGATAAGAAATGGGCATCATATTATACAGATTATAGATTAAATTCAAAATTTTAAAGATAAACAATTTTAAGACAAAATTGGTATAAATTTTTTTTATAAAAAGATCACACAATAATTTAGTATTGAGAAAATTAGTATCTAAAAAAAATCCGTAAAAAATCAGGATCACACGGTATTTAGTGTAACCTGCATTGATACCAATTTGAGAATTCAAGTGATCTAATGGATTGATTTGTCTCTTTGGTTACCACACACAAATCCATTTTTTTACCAAATTTTAATATTTGATTAAATTAGGTGTGCATACAAGATGTGTTCCAATTTCAATTATCAAACTATGCATGCAATCAATGCAGTAAATGAGGAAAAATCCCTAAAAGGTCAAAACCATATATTCAGCACCATCGTAAGTTTTTGACAGACAATGATCTTAAAATTACTTAGAAAATCTAAGTGGGACACATAGAGTCTTCATAACCTCCAATGAAATACAACTCAATCCAGAGCCGTCCATAGGTAGCGGTCTACCCTGGTGTCCACCGATCAACCTTCCTTCTTCTTCAGCAGTGAACCCTTACTTCACAAGAGCCGTATAGTAGAATCTCCACAATTTGTATGAATGGTATTCAAACTCAGGGTTTCACAAAAGTTCACAAATCACATAGGGAGATACAAGATTTGTAAATTAAAAATTATGTTTGTGAAAACAAATATGAAAAACTTTGGAATATATATGCAAAATTCATTTTTTTCAAAGTCCTATGAAAAAACTGCTTAAAACAAGTATTTATAGGGATGACACAAAATTCGAGGTGGCACTATTTGCCGAATAAAAATGCAAGTTATTTGATAAAAAATGTATGTATCGTTCGAACGAGATGTATACCCGTTCTAACGATAGGGCAAAGTTGTTCGAACGTACATCTAATGTACTTCTAACGAGAAAGATGATTATATCCATATGTCCCCCCACATGGATGATTAACTTAGCCAAGTGAATTGAGCAGCTATAGAGAAAGATGCCCCATAAACACACTTCGAGGATCGTCCATACAAGTAGCTCGCAAGACCCACCTCAAAGGCTCCTCACAAGCAAATAGCTCGCAACGCTTTACCCCGAAGAGCCTCCAACTGACCTGGCTCAAAGAACAATGGTCATCCGAATGATAATACTTTGTAATAAGAAGTAGAATGTTGTATTATGTACTTTGTCTTATGAATGTATATGTTGAGCGGGATCGCTTGGAGGGACCATGCCTGGCAGGGCATGGGAGAGATTTCATGCTCTATCAAGTATCTACTTCTGGGAACTTCACAGAGACAATGTTTAGAGGATTGAGAATAAGGAAACATTGGGAGTTACTATAAACCCTCTTGGAACACTTGGATAAAACTTCAACCAGGACAAGTGTCACTCGATCCCACTCATTGCTTACATATTTGAGTGAACCCCCTCGAGTCATTCGATCCCCCTAATACTTTCACCCTCGAGGTCACCTCCTCGAGGTACCTCGGGCGCCAGCCTGTCTAACTGAAGTTACTAGATACCAAAAAATAGCCATTATTTGAACCACTTCCTGACGTCATAATGCTTGACGTTTAAGAACTCAAGAATACAACACTCAAGTGCTTTTATCCTTAGGACAGCAGGTCCAGTTCACCAAATATGACCGTATAGCCATCCTAGAGTAAGCCCCAAGATGATAAGTCATATCCTTCATAAATAACTGAAATGCTTCCAACTAATAGAATGCTTTTCTGCCAAAACTAACAGATCCCATGCATTAAATGTAGTATCTCATGCATTCAAGGTACCAAGACAAAGGGATCGAGGGGCATGCTAACTCGAGCAACCTCTCCCTCCATATAAATAAGGACAAAACAAATAGATGAAGAAAGAGTACCGAGAACCTAGAATTTCTATCCAAATTCCCTCATACCAGAGATCTTTCGAAAAGAGCATTAACTCCCATTACACATTGAATGCACCCATCATTGGGCATTGACTGAGCTTGAAGTTCCTTCCTTGTCTTTATTATGCCCAGAGTGCTTGTTCTTTCTCCCTCTGACCACTCCATCTGCTGGTCCCATTTCATTTATTGTGTTTACTACATGCTGCCCATGTTAATATGCTCTTTATGCAACTTTGAATAATTAATTATCTCTGTCTATGATTCACCTGTGGCTCTAAACCGTGCTTTATATCTAACGGTGTTGGTCCCGATCTTGATAAGGGGTTATGCCTCATTTAATACTAATAGCATTTGAAGAACCCACATCTTACAGTTGGTGACTCCGCTTGGGAGGTATTCTCTTTTGAAAAGATGCTAGAGAATTATTAAAGCTCATGGCTGTGTCTAAGGGGGAGATCTTCTATTTATACGATGACTTTTGCACTCCCTACCCAGAGGAGTATAATAATAAACCCTACCCAGGTAGTGTAAATTCTTGGGAGGAATTACATGTTTTGTTTGTGCAAAAGTTTTTCTTGGCTGAGGATGATTTCACACTCACCCAGCTCGCGCGTGAGAAGCAGCATCCAGGAGAGGACGTTGTGGCCTATATTCAAAGGTTCCAGGAGCGCTCCCTAGATGTGAGAGGAGATGCGTAAAGACAATCTTTTACAAGTATGAGAAGAAGGCTTGCTTCCCGAATACATATGTCACATGATTAATGAGACAAGAGAAGGTACATTTGTAGTCTTTTTAAAGGCAATAAGTAATATCGCATTAGTGGTGAAGATCCTAGTACCAGCTCTCGCTTTGTCCAATTTACTGATGAGGTAACAATTACTTCGGGGAGGGGAATACCCTCGAGGATCAATTGCGCGAATGATGGGGGTAGAGAAGGATGCAATGGAGGTTGAGGAGGTAGAAAAGGTAGGAACAACAAGAAAAGATTTGAAGACGAGGAGGATACTCCCGAGATACCTTATACGGTGGAGAAAGCTTTGAACCTATACGATCTTATAGTTCACGATAAATTTTGTAGGTCGATTAATGTCTACACTGCACTGCTCACCCGAGAAGACAGGGAGAAACTCCACTATTGCGTGCTCCATAACAGAGTCAATTATCCTACTAAGGTGTGTTTTTCATTACGGAGACTGATTAATTTCCACGGGAAGAATGGAGATATCGAAGTTACACAAGCCAATATGCACAACAACCCTATAATGCCCCACGTGGCCCATATGGCTAGCGCCTTCGATGAGGAGGGTGAGCGGTCAATAATGGAGCAATGGCTCAGAGGGAACTTAAGGTAGTGGCTTCGAGGATTCTCTCAAAGAATAAACTTTTGATCTGGCTTGCATGCATTTAGATGATGAGGCTGAAGACAAAGATAGCCAAGGAGGAGAAGCATTTGACATCGTTGAGATGCTCAAAAGGCAGACAGGGGTCTGGTCTCTGGGGGAAGTTAACACAGTGATAGCATATGATGAGGGTGCATATAGATACATAGAAGAAGTTTATGAGCTAGAGGATGATCAGATGGATCCATGGATTGAGTGTGAGTAAGGACATAAATTTACAATTGAGTCCCTGTATTATTTTGACTTAATTCTGTGAACAAAACTATGTTTGTAATATGTTATAGGGAGATTTTATTTTGTCACGATCTGACTTAGTCTGTGACGTATTAAAGAAATTAAAGACGTTGTGGCAAAGCTTCAAAGAAATATTCATGCCGAAGTTTAATTGGTGCAAGTTTATTCGTCTTCAAAGTTAATTGCATTCCGAGATCACACAGGTATGAATGCGTAAAATTAATGGTGCTCGAAATTATTTTTATAAAAGATAAGGATGTAATTTTATAAAGAAAAATGTTTTAAAATGTTTTTAAAAGTGTTTTAAATGTTTACACTACGTTTTATTCTGATAAGCTCGAAATAGAGTTTGACTCATTTGGAGCTCTTTTGGAAGAGACGTTTTAAACAAAAAGTCAAAAAGTCAAACTGACAGGACTGTCGTTCGAACGACATATGTCCTTTGTTCGAGCGAGATGTTCATGTCGCGCGAACGATGTGGCAATCTCGTTCGAGCGACACTATTTTCGAGGCGGTGCTTAATTCCTATTTAAAGCGTGTTTTCATCAGAGTTTTGGAAGTGTGCGTTCTGAAAAAATAGTTTACGTTCCAGTACGAGCTTTACACATGTTTTTCTAAGGTTTCAAAGCATAAACACATCCTTAGAGTTTGCAAAGATCCGAGATATCATTATTATATGTTTATGTGATCTTGCTACACTTAGAAGGTTTGTTCTACACTTGAACATCAGGGTTTTGTGGTGAAGAAAAGAGAAAGACTTCTTGTTCGACATCGTAGATGTATCAAAGCCATTCGGTGGACATCGAGATATTTTTGGAGTCGAGTGTTGTGGACAGGTATCATGGAAGACGGAATTTCTGAGTGGGGACTATTGAAGAACGGTAGAAGATCATAAGGAGCGTTAAGACCCATGGGGATCTAGTCATTGAGTAAGGCTAATCTGTCTTTGTAAAACCTTTGTTCATAGTGATTGTCTGGATTAGGCCGTCTGAGGTTGTTTTTCCGTTTTGGGGTTTTTCCTCGTACATCCGGCGTTGTGAGTATTATTTACTTTACTTTACTTGCTTTAATCACTAGATGAATGTTTAGGATTAATCAAGATAAAATTGGTTTAAAGTAAAAATTGGGTTTTCAAAACTTGGTTTGGTGCAAATTAAAAGTTGAATAATTTTTGGTAAAAATTGGTTTGATTTGAAACACGCATTGGGACCACCCTTTTCAAATTGATATCAGAGCTAGAAAACATATTTTATTTATTTTGTGATCCCGTGTGTTTTCGAAGATGAATTTTGGATATAACGAATTTTCTCGAACTCCTGTTTTTGATGGAACTAATTACACTTATTGGAAGATGATAATGAAAAGTGCGTTAAAATCAACTGATGAGCGTGTGTTGCTAGCAGTTAAGAAAGGTTAGACACTCCCTGTCACTATTGTAGGTGAGGTCACTAGTTTAAAGCCTGTCGATTCATGGACCGAAACTGAACATAGACTTTCACAATATAATTCTAAAGGCTTGCACGTTATTTCTTCACATGTCACACCTGAAGAATATAAAAGAATTATGACTTGTGAAACATCAAAAGAGGCTTAGGATTCTTTGGCACTCACTCACGAGGGCACTAACACGATTAGGGTGTCAAAACTTCAAAATCTCACTACACAGTTTGAGACCATTAGGATGTTAGAGAGTGAGACTTTTGATGAGTTTTATGCTAGGTTGTCCAATATTGTCAACTCGTCGTTTAACCTAGGTGAGAAAATTCCCGACAACCGTGTCATTAAGAAAATCCTTAGGTCGTTGCCTAGTAGGTTTGATGTGAAAGTGACTATTTTAAACTCCTTGGGTACGTTAGAGTTGACGAAACTAGAAGAGATTGTAGGTGACATACAAACCTATGAAATCGACATGATTACCTCCAAGAAAGTGCCTAAGAAAGAAAAGGGTATTGCTTTGAAAACCCGAAAGGAGGAAATTAAAGTTTCGAATTCCAATTCTGATTTTGATTTTGAGGATGTTGTTTTGTTGGCAAAGAAATTTAAAAAAATTATTATGTTTCAAAAGAAATCGAAAGATGCCAAGAAATTTGAAAAATTCAAGAACAACAAAGTAGATCCCACCTCTAAGGATAAGTTTGAGAAGCCTAAGAGAGATGAGTCTTATAAGTCTTTTGGGTGTGAGGTCTACGGTCACAAAGTTAAGGAGTGTCCCATTAGACTTAAGAAATAGGTCAAGTAACCCATTATCTATAGTTCCACCTTAAGTGATAGTGATCTGGAAGAGGGAGAGAGTTCCCCCATTGATCGTAACTTTGTTGCGTTTATGGCATGTCATGTGAGCGACAATGATTCTCATGTGAATGACACTTCCGAGGAGGTTTTGAGTGAATCCCATGTTAGTGAGGGCGAAGAGAGTGACAAGGAGGAGATAAATGTGAAAGAGTTGCAAAATGTGTTTAATGAGTTGTATGCCAAAACAGTGAAGGTGAAAAAGGCTAACTCTAAATTGCAAGCTAAGTTGAATGAGCGTGCCATAGAAAATAATGATTGTTTGATTGAGGATCTTAGGGAACGAGAGAAGAAATTTAGGGAGAAACTAGAGCTTGTGGATAAAGAGAGAGATAATCTCTGTGGTTTGATGGAGTCTTTGAAAAAGGAGATTTTAGCGTTTGAGGAGTCTAGGCGTTTGCTTGAGTCTAGGATTCATGAGTTGGAGGAGAGATTGAGAGACTCGTCTAGAGTTAAGTTTGATTTGGAGGCTAGGTCAGAGAAGTTAGACAAGATCTTAGGCACCTTCCAAATTAAAGGAGATAGGGGAGGTATAGGTTTTGATGAGAGAGTTGTTACCATTCCCCCCGCACGTGTGAGAAACACTAGGGAGGTTAGAAAAGGTCCACATAAAGGTAATCATTCCCACCATCTCTACACTTGCACATTTTATGGTAGGAAAGGTCACCTTAGGCGTTATTGTTACGACCTTAGACAAGTTCCTAGAAAGTTTAGGAATCAAATTTAGTGGCTTTAGGAATTAGACTTCATGATTCTCGTTTGGGTTCACTTGATTCTTCCCATGTTAAATCTAAAGGATGATAGTGTTGCCTTGTTTGTCATATGCTAGTTTGCTTCATGATATATTCATTGCTAGTATAATGACATGTGTATCATTTTGTATTATAGTTTTTTATTTGTTTGAGTCCTATTGAAAAATACAAAAAGATTTTATTTTTTTTAGAAAATTTTTGAAAATCCAAAAAGATTTTGTTTTTGAGAAATACTTTTGAAAACCCAAAAAGATTTTGCTTTTATTTGAGTCAAAATATGAAAAGACAAAAATATTTTCGATTTTTCTTTATGAGTTTACATGTTTGATGTGTTTTATTAGTGTGCTTGAACCCCCCATCATTTCATTATTCATGTGGCTAGGACATTTTGTCATTATTATCGATGCTTAGAATGATCTTAACCATTGTTTATATGGTGTTGTTTCGAAGTTGATATGTATTTTGATTCAACTTTGTATATATGCCAACATTGCACACATACACGAGTTTATATGGATGTTTGACTTATCTTGCATATTTGAATTTGGTGAGGCGTTCTATCTCAATCTTGTCATCTATGCGTAAGTAGACTAAATGAGAAGTGTGCAAGTAAGAATCATTTACCTTGAGGATTTGAATTGGTACATTATTGAAAAAATGATGAGTGATTCACGGGAAAGGGCTGCGAGATTTCAAAATTAACTCGTCATGAAAGCCACCGTTTAAAAGAGCCCAAAAGAAAAATAATTATTAAGAAAAAGGGCCAGATTAGTTTAGTTAATTCCAAAGAAAATATGATATTATTGAGGGAGTTTGGATGGATTAAAAATTTAAACGGGTTTACACAACTAATCCTAATGTTGAAATATTGCAATTTGACGCTATTGTTTGTAGAATCGTCAAAATTCTGGATTTGTGTGCATGTAGTATGTTTAATTCATTAAGCTCACACTTTAATTGCCATATGGCTATGATAAAGTTTGATGATTTATCACTACTAATTAGAGCTTCTTTATCTTTTCAATGTGTTGGAATTGTGACTCATTTGTTGTAGTTTCACGCCATACATTCCATGTCCACGGTTGAGTACATTGGTACTATGTTTGCATGTAACTCATATAATTAGTTTTTATGCATTTTTGGATTTTGTGTTAAAAGCTTACTGTTTTAGCATTGTTTTGCTGTTGTCAAGCCCTTCCACTGATTTTTTTTTGGAAATTTTTTCACTAGGCAAAAATATATGATATTTCTGGGAAAATGGGAAAGTGCGGCATGTCGCGAGATCTCGTTCGAACGACATTACTATATAGCGCGAAGTTTCGTTCGAGAGACGTCCTCATATCGTTTGAGCGACGTCCCTAGCTAATTCGAACGACAACCTGAATTCTTGCTTCTGATTCGTTTGCAGTTCACTGGCTTATTTTTGGTATTCCTGGAAGTGTTTCTGGACCGACTGGTTTATATGCAGGTTTTATTGGTTCCAAATTGGATTTTTTCATATAGTTTGTTTATCACACCTGATTAGATTGCTATATTCTTTGTTTGATTCATTGGTTTACTAGCTAATGATTTGTCATTTCTTGATCATATTTAGTTGGTTGTTTCATGATTATCTAGTGCTTTCAAATTTCAAATTGGTATATCTTCTTGCTAGATACTTTGATTGGTTTATCTTTTCACCAGATTGTTTATTCGAGATAAAAAGGGGGAGAGATGTATGTGATTTAGGGGGATATTTGAGCATGCTTTGGATTACATATTTTACAAATTGGTAGTTTAAATTTGGTATCAGTTTGTTTCTCAATTATTTAACAAATGATTTTTCAGTGTTTATTCATATTGGTATCTATTGTCGTTTGGTATCATTTGGATATATATATTGGTTTCATTTGTTCCTCCATACTTCACTAGGTATTTATTTGTCTATTTCACGTGTATAGGTATGTTTCAGAGATTCGAGATTTCAAGTCTACATCACACTCAGACAGTTCATGATTGTCGGTGCTACATATACTAGTCTGTGCCCTGTATTTTTGATTTTGGGTTTATGGGATGGGATTTAGCCATCATACGTCTTGACGGCCTGGATTAGGCATTTCACTAGTTTAGGTTTATCCCAGAATAGTCAAAGGGGGAGATTTATATGGACATAAATTTCCAATTGAGTCCCTGTATTATTTTGACTTAATTCCGTGAACAAAACTGTGTTTGTAATATGTCATAGGGAGATTTTATTTTGTCACGATCCCATTTGGTCTATGACATATTGAAGAAATTGAAGACGTTGTGGCAAAGCTTCAAAGAAATAATCATGCCAAAGTTTAATTGGTGCAAGTTTATTTGTCTTCAAAGTTAATTGCATTTCGAGATCACACAGGTATGAATGCGTATAATTAATGGTGCTCGAAATTGTCTTCAAAGTTACTCTTCTCGCTAGGGGATCATAACTAATGATGTTTAAGGTCTGAGGTTATCAAATACGATGTCTCACCTCAGACCTCGTCACCAAAATAATGATGTTTAAGGTCGGAGGTTATCATACTAAGATGTTACCCTCATAAATTTCACCAAATTAATGATGTTTAAGGTCTGAGGTCATCATACTAAGATGTTTCACCTTAGACATTGTCACCAAATTATGATGTTTAAGGTCTGAGGTCATCATACTAAGATGTTACCCTCATGAATTTCACCAAATTAATGATGTTTAAGGTCTGAGGTCATCAAATATGATGTCTCACCTCAGACATTGTCACCAAATTATGATGTTTAAGGTCTGAAGTCATCATACTAAGATGTTACCATAATAAATTTCACTAAATTAATGATGTTTAAGGTTCGAGGTCATCATACTAAGATGTTTCACTTCAGACCTTGTCACTAAATTACGATGTTTAAGGTCTGAGGTCATCAAATATGATGTCTCACCTCAAACCTTGTCACCAAATTATGATGTTTAGGGTCTGAAGTCATCATACTAAGATGTTACCATCATAAATTTCACCAAATTAATGATGTTTAAGATCTGAGGTCATCATACTAAGATGTTTCACATCATAACTTATCACCAAATTATGATGTTTAAGGTCCGAGGTTATCAAATAATAACGTCTCACCTCATAATTTATCACTAAAGCATGATGAGAAAAAGTATTGACACATGAACCGCTCTTTTCATTAACATTCTCTTCATAAGATGATATATGTATTACAAGAAAATAACTACAACATCATATGTAATACTTCTTCAAGTGATCAGTGTTCCATGGATTGGAGAAAGGTTCCCCTTCGAGATTTTCTAGCCGGTAGGTACCGGGTACAACCTCATCAACTACTTTGTAAGGACCATGCCAGTTTGGGTGGAGCTTGTTTGTCTTCTGTAATGTCTTCTTCAGCACTAGGTCTCTTAGAGCTATAGGTCTTAATTTCACCCTTTGATTGTATAACTTTGTTGTTCTCTACTGGTAGGCTGCCTGTCTGATCTCAGCGTCTTCCCTTCTTTCCTCAATTAGATCCAAGTCAAGTCTTCTTTTTTCCCTATTCTTCTAAGGGTCATAGGTCTGAACTCTATGGGTGGGGAGTCCTACCTCTGCAGGTATGATGACTTCTGAACTATGGGCCAACATAAATAGGGTTTCCTCGGTTAGTGTCCTTGCTGTTGTTCTGTAGGCCTATAGTACTGCATAAAGCTCTTCTGTCCATCTCCCTTTGGATTCTTCTAACCTCTTCTTAATCCCATCAAGGATTATTTGGTTCATGACTTCAGTTTGCCCATTTGCCTTGGGTCGGCCAGGAGAGGAGAAGAACTTCTTAATCCCCACTCTTTCACAATATATTTCTAAGGAAAAATTTTGAAGTGGGTTTCGTTGTATGAGATGAGAGTGTTTGGAAGGCCGTGTCTGCATATGATGCTCTTCTAGATGAACTGGAAGGTCTTCTATTCTATAATCATGATCATTGGATCAACCTCTACCCACTTGGAAAAGTAATTAATTGCTACTATCAGAAATCGATAATCGTTAGCAACTCTTAGCAATAGTCCCACCAAGTCAATCCCCCATATTGCAAATGGACAAGAAGAACTGATTGACGTCGTAGGTTGATGAGGAATAGTAGATAATCTTTGTCACTTGTCACACCTCTTTACGAAGGCATTAGCATCTTTGGCCAAGGTCGGCCACCAATATCTCTGCGTAATTATCCTCTTGGGTAAAGGTCTTCCTCCTATGTGACTGGAGCAGGAACCCTCATGTATATCCTATAGGACGTGTGGGACCTATGTGTGATGGACACATATGAGGAGAGGTAGAAGGAAGCCTTTTTATACAAGACATCTCCAATTATTGAGAACTTGGCAGCTCTGTACCTCACTTTCCTCCTTTCTAACTTCGCTTTTGGTAGCTCTCCCTGTCTGATATATCTGATAAGGGGGTACATCCATGAGTCCCCTAGGTTCAAGTTGAGGCAAGAGCTGACAACCTCTTCTTCCTCAATGGTCAGTTTTAGCAGGATCTCGACTGGTATTGTCCTTCTGATGCATGTCCTTATTGCTGGAGCTAACCTTGCTAGTGCATCTGCACGACTATTATCCTGTCGAGGTACGCTCTTCATCTTCACCTCTTTGAAGTCTTCTAGATTCGTTCTTACCCTCTTCAAGTATTTGGCCATACTTTCATCCTTGGCCTCATATACTCTAAGTACTTAGTTGACAACTAACCTCGAGTCACTGTGTAGTAGGAGTCTTCCAACTCTAAGGGATTTTGCTTAGGAGATCCCCGCTATCAGAGCCTCATACTCGGACTCATTGTTTGAAGCCTTAAATTTAAACCTTAGCTCATATTCAACGTCAGTGCCATCTGGACCTGACAATATCAGTTTTTTATCGCGTCCACTTTTCCATGAAGACCCATCAACGAAGAGGTTCCAAATATCTTTATTTGAAGAGATGTTCCCCTCTGATAGGGTACCTTGCTTGACGAGGTACATGTCTTCCTCATTCTCAGCTACTCCTTTTTGGGCTCTGCTGGACACAACCTCTTTTGAGTTTCGAAAGATGTTATTATTTAATCCCTCTGCAATCTCTAAGCTATTCTCAATCTCAACCTCCTCCCATGTGAACTCAGCAACAAAGTCTACGAGTGCCTTCCCTTTGATGGCCACCCTAAATTGATAAATAATGTCATACTCTCCCAACTCGATGGCCCAGGTCATCAATCTTCCCGACTTATCGGGTTTGTGCAAGACTTGCCTTAGTGGGGAATCGGTGAGGATGACCATAGAATGGTCTTGGAAATAGGGCTTCATCTTCCTTAAAGCGTGTATCAAGGCGTATGCCAACTTTTCCATTTAAGGATAGTTCTGTTAGGACCCTTAAAGGTCCTTATTATTGAAGTATACAAGCCTCTGTACCCCCACCATCTTCTCGTACTATGGCTGCACTTATAGCTGATTCTGAGACTTCTAGATAAACATACAACTTCTCCCCCAAAATGGGTCGGGATAAGAGCAGGGGGATCCGAGGTAGGACTTGAGATCCTTAAAGGCCTTATCGCATTCCTCATCCCATTCAAAGGCCTTTCTAAGGACTTTGAAAATAGAAAGACACTTGTCAGTAGCTCTGGAGACAAACCTGTTTAACGCAACAACTCTTCCGGTTAACCTCTGAATGTCTTTGATGGTCCTGGGTATCTTTATTTCAAGCAAAGCCTTGATTTTTGTGGGATCGGCCTCTATTCTCCTTTGATTAACGATGAATCTACGAAATTTTCATGCTCCTACTCCGAAGACACATTTGGCAGGATTGAGCTTCATCCTGTATTAGTCTATGGTGTCAAAAGTCCTCTCTAGGTTAACTACGTGAGTGTAGGCCTCCAATCTTTTGGTCAACATGTCATCTACATATACCTCCATGGTCTTTCCAATATTATCTTCAAACATCTTATTTACAAGACGTTAATACGTGTCCCCTACATTCTTCAAGACAAAGGGCGCGACCTTATAGCAATAGGTCCCCTTATCTGTGATGAATGTCGTCTTCTCTGAGTCTTCGACATCCATGAAAATCTGATTATAGCCTGAATATGCATCCATGAAGCTCATAAGTTCATGCCCTTCTGTGGCTTCTACCATCTGATCAATTGAGGTAAGGGATAGCTGTCTTTTGGGCAAGGCTTGTTCATGTTAGTGAAGTTGATTGGGCATAAATATTGTATATTTATTCCCCTAATTTCAGTACATTTGTGAGCCCGAGTGATGTAACAAATATGGATTTGATTCAAATTTATACTACTAACCTTCGTGGCGAGTATTTCGTGTTTCGTGCTTCTCTTATTGGTTTTACAAGTTAATTATGCAAGCAGTGCAAAAGAGGAAGCAAGACAGTGCAAGAAAAGCTAAGAAGGCAAGTTCAAGGGCAATTCGGTAATTTTTTAGCCCTATCCGAAAGACGAATCCAACTGGAAAGTTCAAGAGCTCGGAACAACGAGAACACTGGAAGAAACGGAACTCAAATCGGAGCTATGGTTGAAAAGTTATACTCAGTTGAAGTTGAAGAAAAATCCAAGAAAAGAAGAGAAAAGTCAGAAAAATTCTAAGTGTTGAACTCCAGACCAGCACACATTCGCGAACCCCAACCTGAACCGGTTCGGGGGGGCGAACCGGTTCGCAGGTGCACCCGAACCGGTTCGGGGTACCTGATGCGCGAATTTTGTCTTTTATGCTGATTTGTTCCCAAGTCTCCTATTAGGTTTTAAACTCTCCAATATTGTAGGGTACGTAGGGCACAACTTAGGAGCAACCATTAGGAGTAGTTTAACTCAGTTTTTGAGAGAGAAGAAGAAGGAGAAACATCTAGGAACATCAAAGGAATTATTTGCTTCAAGATTCAATTATTAAGGGTTTGTTTTTCAAGTTTTAATTCAAATATCAAGATTCTTGTCATTGTTCTTGCATGCTTAGTTTTCCATATTCGTTTTAACGTATTGTTGCGTTCATAATACATCTTTACATGTTTCAATCTTGTTTCATCATGATTTCATACACATGAAACGTTAGTATTTCATGCATTAGTCTATTTAACATGTCCGGCTAGGTTTTAAAGGTTGGGATGCATGAACCCAACCTGATGTGTTAGTGCATGTGTATAACATTAATCCTATGAACTTAATGATTAATTTTGATCGTATCGTGTAATTTCATAATAATTGTGGATCTTTATATCTCGTTTGCCGTTGGGTACTCGTGATGATTTAGAGCACAATTTGAATGTAATTACCGCGATACCGATTTACTCATCCTCAGATTAGGTATGATGCGGGCTTGAACCTCGTATACATAATGCTTGGGAGTACTAAATTCCGGGTTTGAATTAATTGGATAAATTTATGATTGACGTTGTCACTACACTACACTAGGGTTGGGGGATTGTATTCCCATCCTATTTTCTCATCATTTAAGTTTAGCAATTTCAATTTAATTCTTCATTCCCCATTCAGATAATTTAGTTAGTTGCATATCTCATCATAATTTCATAATTGCATTTAGTTTAATCCATCCCAAAAAAGCCAAAATCAAATATTTTCTTTTCCTTTTTTAGAGTCATCGTTAGGATTCCTCCGTCTTATCCCGTCGTCATAACTCCGTTGTCCTTTTTTCCTGAGGATCGATACCCGACTTGTCGGATTATTACTTGAACGACAGGCTTGCACTTGAGCCCAGAGAGTACACACTTTAGAGACACATTCTTAGTCGTGTCAGAAGTCTACGCACATCCTCCATTTTCCATTAGCTTTTGGCACAATGACGACGTTAGATAACCACTCTAGGTATATGACTTCCCTGATGAATTCTGCCTCTTCCAACTTTCTGATATCTTCCCTGATGACATCATATTTTTTCCTCGAGTAAACTCTTCATCTTTATTTGATTGGCTTAGCATCTTCTGCCATATTGAGTTTGTAGCACATAACCTCCAGGTCGATGCCAGGCATGTCTGCGTGGCTCCAAGCGAAGACACTCTGCCTCTTCTTCAAAAATCTTATCAGCTCTTCCTTGATCTCGGGTTTTAAGACCTTGCTAATTTGGACGATTTTTTCCGGTTCGTCCTCATTGAGGATGATGGATTCTACCTCTTCCGCGGCCTCTCCTTTCTTTAATTTTATTTCATTCCTAGGATCAAGTGTATCAATACTATATGTGGTTTTTTCCCTCTTATGGGCCTCTCTCTCTTCCGTCGAGTTGAAGTAGCACTCTCGTGCCGAGTTCTGGTCACCCTACACTTCCCCTACCACATAGGGGGTCAGGAATTTTATTATTTGGTGGACCGTTGATGGCATGGCCTCAAATTCCTTAAGGGAAATTCATCCTATAATGAGGTTGTAAGCCGAGAAGACATTTTCATCTATAACGAAAAAATTGATCTTCCGGGTCAACCTCTTAGGCCACTCGTCTCCCATTCGTACATCCATTTCATACATGCCCAATGGATGGACCTTTTCGCCAATGAAGCCCATCAACGGATGATGATAGGGTACCAGCCTAGCTCTGCTGAGGCCTAGGCTCTTAAAATAGGGCCAAAACATCACATTTGCTGAACTTCCTCCATCTACGAGGATTCTCTGTACCTCACATCCATGCACTCTTGTTGTAATTACCAATGGGTCATCATGCGGATCTAATATAACTTTGAATTCGAGTCGGAAGAATCCAACTATAAGGCTATCCATATCTACCTTCTTTCTCTTCTACTTAGTGATAAGTACCCAAAACTGTACATTTTATACCCCGAATAGACGTACTTTAGTTGCTAATTCTCGACAATATGGGTCTTATGTGCTTAAATGTTTATTTTGTAGGTCAAATTGTGCATTGCAGAGTTCAAACGCTTAAATCAAGGCAATTGTGTGCAATATGGTGCTAAATACCTTGTCTCGTATCCTAGCCTACCCTTACCCGAGCCTAAACCTAGCCTAAACCTACCCCAAACCCTGTGTATGTTTTGTTTGTACCTTTTTATATTTTTAAAAAAATTTAGTTTGAGTTATTTTATTTTTAGGATTTATTTTTTATTTATTTAGGATTTTTAGGTTTTATTTACTATTTTTATATTTTATTAGTATATTTTTATTTCACCTTTATTTTTATTAGTTATTAGTTTTATTTTTATTATGATTAGATTTTTTTAGGATTTCATTTATTAGTTTTATTTGATTTTACATTTAATTAGAATTTTAGTTTTAGTTTTATTAGATTTTATTTTTATTTTATTTCTCTTTTTAGTTTCATTTTTAATTGAGTCTTTATTTTATTATTAGAAGTAAGATTTTTATTTTTTTTAGATTTTTAGTTTTTAAGAGTTTTATTTTTATTACTTTTAGTTGTTTTTTTAGGGTCCAAATTAACTACACACACAAATCCCATACACACTCCTACACCCTAACAATACCTATCCTCATACTCACTCACTTACACCAGTACTTCTCTACACCTTACCACACCAAATTGCCCTCACCCACATCTTCCAAACACCCACTTCCACTCTCTCTCCTCTTTTCCCCCATAACCAACTCCACCATAACTCACCACTTCCATTAACAAAAATATCCCCAACACCTATAGCCCGATCTATAACCCGCCGGCATTAAACCAGGCGCCGTTCAGCAGCTCCGGCGGTGACTGCCTCGTCCACAGCCCTAACCCCTCGCCGTCGATCTCTCTTCGCATCCCCTACACTACCGCCCTCAACACCGGCGTATCCTATCTCCAACTCCCCCGTCGCCGGACCACTACCCACCTGCCTCACCCCCTCTCTCCGGTCTGTGAATCCCCAGCCACCGGACTAGTTTACTCCGCCCCACCCGTAACCCCCTTATACCAGCCAGCCACAATCCGACACCGTTGCCTGCGCCAGTGCCGACGGGCCTTACCCCGCTTCTCTCCCTTCCAGACCCGACCTCTCAACCCGTGACCCATTTCAACTTCTACCCAAGTTTTCCCCTATGCCACCTACGATTTCTCTTACTTGCCAAAACACAAGCCAACAAAACCAACATGCCAAATAAACTCATTAAAACCCATGTGCTAAATTTAAACCCTTTTACCCATTATACCCCCAACTAACCATTTTACCCAATATTCAAAAATACCCGTGTAACAAATCTCATTTGTTCATTCCTATCCATTCTTTCAATTATCCTCACACCTCACCATTTTCATGCACACTCATGCCCCTTTTACCCAAAAATACCCCCATGCTCCATGTGCCTACTATAAATAAAGATGAAGACCCCATTTGAAAAGAGAGCTTTTTAAATAGGAATTTCTAGAGAGAGAATTGTAGAGAAAAACACCATTTGTAAATAGTTTTATTTTATTCTTTTTATTTTTGTTAGATATTTGTGAGATTAAATATTGTAAGAGAGTTAATTGAGTGGATATTTAATTTCAAATTACTTGGATGCTCAATTAGAGGGATTGTATGCTTCAATTTGGAAGAGTAGAGTTCAACTTTCTCAAAGAGATTTGGTTTGCTTGTTCTATTCCTTTATATTTTATTTTAGTAGCCTTGATTATTAATTTGTCAAATTTCATATCATGTTAGGCTAAATTCCCTTTCAAGGGGTGGGGGGAAACCCTTATTTGATGTTATTTTAGTTTAATTAGTTTGATTACTTGAAATTTTCCTTTGAATGTTAATTTTGATCCCTCACCCTTAGATTAACGCCTCGAGAGAGGGTAAATGATTTTCGAGAGAAAATCGAAATTCTAGTTATAATACCCATTTTAGATTCGAACTAGAGACAAGGATTTCTTAAGTGGGGTATTATAACTTAAATTTCAACTCTAAATTTATTTTCTAAGATCTACATAAATTTTAATTGATCGATCCCAGCGGGTGATTAATTAAAAGGAGCGTAGATCTATTTTTCTAGAGTTGTGGGGTGTTAAACTTAATTTTCTAAAAGGTTACTATTAAGATTACATTTGCAACGAGAGTTGATTTGTAATGTTGATATGAATTTGGGAGAATTCAATTAATTAAATTAATTAATTAGAATAGCTAAAATTTGTGGTGTAATCCCACTCCTGGATTGTTCTCACAATTATTTACCTCACTTTATCTCTTATTTTAGTGTCAGACTTTATTTTCCATTTTAGTCATTTTCTAGTTAGTTATTATCATATCACATTTAGTTTAGTTTATTTTAAATCATCACCTCACCCAATTGTTTTAATATTTGAAAAAGCTAAAAAAAAATAGAAAAGTGAAAAGGCACAAAAAGAAAATAAAAAGTGAATTACAATTGAATTTGTCTCTAGTTTACCCCCTTTGAAGTGGATTGATACCCTCACTTACCACTACACTTGAGATTGTTATATTTGTAGGTAATTGAGGTTTTGACTAACTTGGCTTTCAACAACGACACACAAAATGCAAAGTTATCAAATGGCATCGTAAGTAATTAATTACCCCATGGAAGTGGATTGATACCCTTACTTACCTCTACACTTTAGATTGTTATATTTTGTAGGTATTTGAGGTTTTGATTAGAAGGACTTTTACAACAACGACAAATACACCGAAAAGTTCTTTCTATCGCTTAGCCTCTGAAGACTCCAGATTCAAAACCTCTACTTTGGTTATTGACTTAGTCTCTGCTATATGATCTTTACGGTCGGCTACTTCGGAGCCACCCCTTCTAGTCCTCCACATATGGTGTTAACACCGAAGGATATCATACCAATCCTCTTCACAGGGGCATTGTCGTCTTTTGGTGGAAGGTCTGGATCGTCCTCATCATCACCATCTGAGTCATCGTCTCTTCTCGCTGGGGGATCATCTTGACATCTGTCGTTTCTTTTCTTTTTAGGGTCATCTCTTCCCCTTTTAGGAGATTTACCGTCGACATACTTCCTGAGCTTTCTGTACTTCAACATCTTCTCAATTTTGTCCTTCAAGGCGAAGCACTTGTTTGTCACATAGCCGTGGTCTTGGTGGAACTCACACCATAGGTTCTTATTCCTCTTATGCGGAGGAGCCTTCAGCTTCTCCAGCCATCTCAGGGACCGGTCATTTTTTATTTTGTTGAGGATGTGTTTACAGCTCACAGTTATAGGAGTATAGTGTGTAAACTTGTCGTCTGCAGACCTCTTTTTTTCATCTTTCTTCTTTTGGAACTTCCCCCTGCCACTTCCGTTCTCATCCTCATACTTTGCGGCCATAGCCTCTTCAGCGTTCATGACCTTTCCTATAGTTTCCAATAGCTCTGCTATGGACCTGGGAGGGTCTTCTGCAAGCTTCCACAACAACTTCCCTTTCTGGAGTCCTCCAATGAGGGTAGTCATATCTATATTCTCTTCATAATCTTTAACCTCCAACTTTTCTTTGTTGAATCTAGCAATGTAGTCTCTTAGGCTCTTGTTCTTGTCTTGCTTGACGTACAACAGATGAGTGGTCTTATTTTGAGGTCTTACCCCAAAAAAGAAATTGTGAATGAACCGTTCAGCCAAGCCCTTAAAGTTCTCGATAGAGTTCTTCGAAAGAGAGGTAAACCAGATGTGTGCAGCTCCTGTCAAAGTCCCAGAGAAGGCCCAGCACTTTATCTCATCTAGGATTAAATAAATGTCCGCTGGAGACTGGTACATCTCAATATGATGCACAGGGTTAGTACTACCATCATACTTGGGAGACACCGTAGGTGGTTTGAACTTGGAAGGGGTTGGGAAGTTCACTATCTTTGCCACAAATGGGGAGACCTCTGAGAACCCTCTTTGTAGTGGGTCTCGACTTTTGATGAGGTCCCCTATCTTCTCTTCAAGACATTGAATGGAATCGTTCCATGGCTTTGAAACGTAGCCCTGGTTGAGGTTGTCCTCAGCCACCTCCAAGGGGTGAATTAAGGGTTCCCCATTCACTGCACAACGTCGGTTGTTGACCTCTTGACCACAGTCTCGGTCTTGATGAGGTCGGCCGTGATGAGTCCAATGTTCACCATCTCCCTTTTGAGAGCCAGCGGCACTTCGTGACCTAGATAACCTCTATCTTAGGTCATTAATTGGACCAAGACATTTGAAGGCCGACCCTCTGCTCAAGCGATGAAAAGCTGACCCTCTTTGTTGGTCACCACCATCTCTTCTGCTCCCACAACCTCTGCTCTGACGGATAGGACGTACCGTGTTATTCAAAACCTCATACGGCTCCCAGTAGTTTTTTAGAGCATCCTTTGCCTCTATGTCATCATACCTATCCTCAGGGCAAGGGTTTCTTTGGATCCCCAGACTTATACGCCTAGGGTCAGTAACGTCCCTCCTCCGCTGAGGGGTAGGTTGGTCTTTTTACAGTGCTTGGGGTGGTCCCCAAGCTTCAGGATGGGGTTGAACAGCTGCCAGAGTAATCATCTCGGGTGAGACCCCAAGTGGCCTCATCATATTTTGACTGAGTTGTGCAAATTTCTCCCTCATTGCTTGTTGTATTGCAGCCAAAGATTTCAAGGTTGTAGCCACCTCAGCCATTTTGGATTGGGGTTGTGCCTGGATGGAACTAGGTCCTCCAACACTAGATGGTGGAGGAGGTGGTGGCAAATTTGGTGCCATATGTTAAAACTGAAGAGCTGGAAAATAATATGAGCTTAATACCTTTAAGGACCCATTTCAATGGTGAAATAGCTCCACGCAAGGGGTGAGGCCTGGTTCACCACCAGAGTCTCCGGTGAGGTCAAGCTTGGAAAGGAAGAGTTATGTCTTCTCGTTCTCACAGACAGTGCCAAAATAATGATGCTGTAAACAGCACCACCAGGTAAAGAGGTAGTAGAGCTCAAATAGTCATAACAATGGCAACAAATAACAATACATAGATGTAGAAGGTGATGAGGAGAGGAGGAAAATCACACTAATATAAGTAGTTCGGCGATTTCCTACGTCCACTGTGCAATTGAGTGTGAATATCACTATCCAAAGAGGGCTCTAATTGCCTTAGCAATACAATCACTCCACTTTCTCTCTCTCTACTATAAATGCACCTGAGTTTGGCTAGGGTTTGTAATTCTCGATCCTTTACAATATTGAGGATGACCTATATATATAGTGCTTGGGGGGTGTAGTGTACCCCCAAGCATGCAATGTGCATGTGCATGAAGATTCAACTAATGTCCGGATGACATCTGGATGATCTCAATTAAATAATGATGACCTCAATATTCCCTCACATGGAGAGAATGATTTAGTTTTAACAGACTTGTCCATGTGTTCTAATCCATTCCAGTGCATGTAGATGCTCGACCGTCTTTGCTTGGTACTAACCTCGGCCTGAATGAGTACGAGGTGGGTGATGTACAACCCTATCTTGGCTGGGTATTATATGATGACCTTGGCTGGGATGTCAGCTGAGGTTAGATATATGGAACGTCAGCCAGGGCCGATGTTGTCCTGACACTTGATGCCGAGCCTGCGAGGCTTTGCTGATTCTTGGTGAAACTTTTAACATCGGCTATGGCCGATGTTGATGGTGATACTAATGGATAACCCCTGTCCATGTTTACCTCGGATGATGCCCTTACCGAGGTGATACTTGTAACATCAACTGTGGCCGACCTTATGGATAACTGACCCCAAGAGTTATATAGACCTCGTCTGATACCCAATCATGGTGGTACTTGCAACGTCGGCTGTGGCTGACCTAGTAAAGGACGACATCGCTGATGGGTAATCTCGAGGTCTTGTTACCTCGGTTGTCAATTAGGCCGAGGTTTATGTCTCTGAACTGGCAGGTACACTTTGGGCATATAAGTTTTTATAAAAGATAAGGATGTAATTTTATAAAGAAAAATGTTTTAAAATGTTTTTAAAAGTGTTTTAAATTTTTACACTACGTTTTATTCTGATAAGGTCGAAATAGAGTTTGACTCATTTGGATCTCTTTTGGAAGAGACGTTTTAAATAAAAAGTCAAAAAGTCAAACTGACAGGACTGTCGTTCGAATGACATATGTCCTTCGTTTGAGCGAGATGCTCATGGAGCCCGAACGGTGTGCTAATCTCATTCGAGTGACACTATTTTTGAGGCGACACTTAATTCCTATTTAAAGCGTATTTTTATCAGAGTTTCGGAAGTGTGCTTTCTGAAAAAATAGTTTACGTTCCAGTACGAGTTTTGCACATGTTTTTCTAAGGTTTCAAAGCATAAACACATCCTTACAGTTTGCAAAGATCCGAGATATCATTATTATATGTTTGTGTGATCTTGTTGTACCAAGAAGGTTTGTTCTACACTTGAACATCAGGGTTTTACGGTGAAGAAAAGAGAAAGACTTCTTGTTCGACATCGTAGACGTATCAAAGCCATTCGGTGGACACCGAGACATTCGTGGAGTCGAGTGTTATGGACAGGTATTGTGGAAGACGGAATTTCTAAGTGGGCACTATTAAAGAATGGTAGGAGATCATAAGGAGAGTCAAGACCCGTGGGGATCGAGTCATTGAGTAAGTCTAATGTTTCTTTGTAAAACCTTTGTTCATAGTGATTGTCTGGCTTGGGCCGTCCGAGGTTGTTTTTCCATTTTGGGTTTTTTTGTCGTACATCCGGTGTTGTGAGTATTCTTTACTTTACTTTACTTTACTTGCTTTAATCACTAGATGAAAGTTTAGGATTAATCAAGATAAAATTAATTTAAAGTGAGAATTGGATTTTCACAACTTGGTTTAGTGCAAATTAAAAGTTGGATAATTTTTGGTAAAAAATAATTTGATTTGAAACACGCATTGGGACCACCCTTTTTATTGTACAGCCGTGGCTTGCTCGCCAAAGTATGGCTAGTTTTTCGACCAAGTTGGCCTTCCTGAAGATTCCAGGCTGGAAGTTACGAGAGCCATTCTAGAGACTGCAAAGAAAAATATAGACCCACATTTGAAATGGAAGGGGCCCATGGCTAAATTGTAGAGCAGATACCTCTCAGAAGTCACATTCTCAGATGCAGACAGTATGATTAGGTACCCACACCATAGACCTTTGTATTTTACTGCATCGATGAATGATTGCATTTTTTCGCGAATGTTGTTGGACGGAAGGGCATCCATCAACATAATGCATATGGGATCCTTCTATGCTACTGGGTTATCGGAAACAAGAATAGTGCCCCACTCCTTGGAAATATCGGGTGTTGATACTCAGTCCGCCAAGTCGATGGGCTACGTCAATGTGGGCATCACGATGGGGAATATAACTTCTCATATTAAATTCCACATCATGAATTATGAGCCATCGTACCAGATGTTAGTAGGAAGGGTATGGATGAACAACCATGGGTTGGTGCCCTCAACATATCATCAATGCACTAAGGAAAACATAAAGGGTAAGGAGGTGGTGATTCGAGCTACCAAGAAACCTTTTGCAAAGGAAGAGGCCCATATAGTGGATGCAACTTTCTACACCGATCTGATGGAGGAAGCTACTGTGATGATAAGATATATCGGGATAATAAGAATCACATCAACTTGAGAAAGGGTGCGGGCACCTGCTCGAACGATTGTGACTTATGAAGAAGAACGTGATCTTGAGGCAGCAAGGCCGCCCAGCCTATCAAGACAGCTTCGTGACCGAATGACCCCACAATATGATCCCATTTAGTACCAAGTGCAGGCACAGATAATTCTTAGTAGGCGAACGGTGAAGGAGGTGGATGAGAATCATAGAAAGAGACCATTCTAAAGAGACGCAGACCGATAGTGCAAGCGGGTTGTCTTACCTAACGGTAGAATTAATTATAAATTATGAAGGTGTGAGCGGGCAGCCGAGAGAGTAGGCGATGAAGCTGACCCGATGTATGAATGCTTTCTTGTAGATAATCAGGGGCAATGCCTTGTAATCGACAACTCTGGGATCCAAGAGTTTGTAGAAGAATTGGAGGAAGAGCCAGAATGTATCAAAGACGTACCTAGGCCACAGATCCAAGAATTGGAAACGATCAATTTGGGTAGAGAAGGTGGGGATTCGAACCCCTTTTTTATCTCAAAGGACTTAGAGGGACCCCTCGAGAGGGGTTGATCAAACTCCCGGTTGAGTTCAAAGATGTCTTCGCATGGAAGTACACCGAGATGTCGGTGGTTGACACAGAGGTAAGCTATCACAGACTGAATGTCTTGCCCGCAACAATCCCAGTGAAACATGCCACCAGATATACAAAGCAGAATTGGATTTGAAGATCAAGGAAGAAGTACAGAAGCTGCTCACGGTGGGGTTTATAGTGCTAATACAACATCCGATATGGTTGTCCAGTATTGTACCTGTGGGAAAGAAGGACAAATCCAAATCAGGATATGTGTAGATTTAAGAGATCTGAACAGGGCGTGCCCGAAGGACGAATTCGCACTGCCCTCCATTGACAGTTTGATTGATGCAACAGCGGGCCATGAGATGTACAGCTTAATGGACGGGTATGTGGGCTATAATCAGATAAAAATGGATCCAGCTAACGCATAGAAGACTGCCTTTCGAACACCCTTGGGAAATTTCATGTACATGATCATGCCCTTCGGGTTGAAGAATGCAGGAGCCACATATTAAAGAACAATGATAGCATATTCCACGATCTTTTCCACAAAACTGTGGAGTTTTATGTAGATGATTTAGTGATTAAATCCAAGAAGGAATAATCCCACCTAGACGATTTGAGGAGGGTATTCATTCGCTGTCGGAAGTATAAGCTAAAGATGAACCCCCTCAAATGCGCCTTTGGGGTAAAGAGCGAGAAATTTTTGGGGTTCGTGGTGAATCGCCAGGGAGTACAAATGGACCTGGACAAATGACGATCCATCCTTGATACGACAAGACCAAAATTCGCAAAAGAACTAAAGAGTTTCCTGGGCAAGGTGTCCTACTTGAGGCGGTTCATCCCGGGGCTGGTGTAATACCCCGTATTTTTATGCTATATTAATTTGGGGATTTATTGAATTTAATGTGAGTTAATTATTTAATAAAAATACGAAAATTAATTATGTTCTTATTATTAACGTGACGAGAGTTAGTAATTATGGAAAATTTGTTGAATATTACTAATTAGCAAAGTAATATATGATATTGATATTATTGAATGTCACGAGAAAATAAAATGATAATTTTAGAAATTTGAGTCGGGACGTGCTCGTGTCGCGTCGGGACTGAATTTTGATAAATAAAAAGTGAATATTTTATAAGTTTCTCGTATGGTCGTTTTGAGTGCGCCAATGCGTCCGAAAGGGTCGAGATAGTCAGAAAAGTGTACCCGGGGGTGTAGTTTGGGTCTCGGGGCGTTTTTAGGCCTAATTAGTAACCCGGGAGGGCAATTTGGTCATTTTACATTTTTGGGTAATTAAACCCACGAAAATTAGAGAGGCTATATTTGATATTGAGGTTGTCACCTAGGGTTACAATACCCAAAACCTAGAACAGCCATTGGATAAGAGAGGAGAGAGCTCTCAAGCAATTCCAAGGCTCAAAACTCAACGGTTTGAACCGCCGCCACCACCAACGCGTAGATCGCAATAAGGGGAACGCAACCACACCAAAATCAGCCGCAATCCAGACTTCTGAAAATCCCAGGCAAGTGTTTATCTTTCTTATTTCGTTGGTGCAATTTCCATATTATTTTAGGAATGATTAGGAATGAAATATATGGAAGAAAATCCAATTTGTGATAGGAAAATCCATGTAGTATTGGTTTATATGATGATTCTGGAAGCCCTTGCCATGTAGAGGAAATTAACCACGAAATTTTGATGATTATAAGAAGGAAATTCTGGAGAAAATTTGTTAGAAACCTATTTAAGAAAATTTTAGGGTTCTTGATAATTAGATAAAATTTTGGGTTGATAATCCATGTTTAAATGATAGAAATGTACATGCCTTACGTTAGAAACATCTGGTATATTGTTATAATGTTAGTAGTAGAATTATTGGGACGTTTGGGGTTGGAAAATATGGATTTGGATGAAGATAGGTGGTAGAACCCGTAACTGCAATTCTGAAGAAATCAAAATACCTGCTTGATCGATCGATCGAGCTAGAGCATCGATCGATCGAGCCCCAGACCTCGATCGATCGACCCCTCTTGGCCGACTCCTATTTCCTTTTTAAATGAGTTAAATTCAAATTATTGTGAGATGATTCTTGGGCATCCTTAATAAAATGTTTTGGGAGATAGGGAAGACTAGTAGGACATGTGAATAGATTTTGGGACCCTTGATGTCGTATTTTGGGATAATTACATAAGGGTCGGTGAATTTATGATTTAAAGTGAGAGACATGTAGGAGAGCTACTTTGGGACAAATGTGTATACCTACTGAATTTTATAATTGGGAGGATAGAATCCATGAAGCGTTATATAGTAAGTGGAAAAGTTCCTCAAATTAAAGTAAGATGTGAATGGTTATACGTGATAACTATATAATAAGAAATAAATGCAAATGACGTAATTATGGTAATTGAGAATTTACCCATTATTGATATGGTAATATTAGTATAGTTATATGATTGTGTATGCATATAATATCTATGTGTGAAAATCGTGCCCACGGTACTTGCTATCCATGAGGTTTCCGCGCTGGGACAGTCTTATCTCGATGGGACCTTTATGGGGGGATATTGACTTGTACCCTAGAAGATAGATATCCTTGGTACAGGATATCAGAATGATAGTTCAGACGGTCCTAAGAGATGCGGGTATGTGCTTTCCTCTTAGAGACTTGAAATCTATGCTTCGCCTCATATTGTTTGTGTATAGGTATCCTTGGTACAGGCTATCGCAATGATAGTTCAGACGGTCCTACGAGACTTGGAATCTATACTTCGCCTCAATACTTGTTTGAGTATGTGTTAATACAATTTGATAGTGATTCCGAATTTGTATTACCCTTAATGTGAGTGATACGGGGTTTGGATAGTAGAGTATGCCCACACCATAGTTTTATTTGGGGTGCTGTTATGATATATATATTTTATGAGTAGTTAATATATATATGAAATTCAGAAATCTGGAACTGCCTACTGTGATTTGATATGTAGGACATGGTTGATGACTCAAATTTTAAATACTTGTTTGAGAAAGTATAATATGAAATTGGAAAACTTTATTGATTAATAAAGTCAAAATGAGAACTTTGGTTACTAATTGAAATATTCTTTTCAAACAATTGAATCGTGAAATTTTGAATCTTACAAGTAATCTAAGATAAGTTAAATCATTGGGAAGATTAGTGCGATAAATGATAAGACAAATCGTGGGGAAGGTTAGTGCGATATGTGTGCACATTAGAAGAGAGGTGAGAATTTCTCAAGAGTGTGTCGCACTAATATGTTGTTGCATTGGCCTGTATCAATTTAAATACTTGCTAAATTTATTTTATATCAAACACACTATCGGGCTCTGACCCGTTTCTTTTTCTCTTTCTCTTTCTTGTATATATATGTATGTATTACAGGTGCCCAGCCACAAGGGAGTCTTGCTTAGGATCTCTTGAAAGGAACGTGCTGCAGCTTAGGTGGGAGTTGCAGGCCACTTGCATAGACAACTTCGTTCACTTGATTCCACATCTATCATACTCATTTATTGGGCACGTGTCGCCCTTTCCTCTATTTATCTGTTTTATGGGGACATTTGTATTTCAGTTATTTTTAGTACTGTTATTATGGGATTTATTTCAGTATGGATGTTTTACCTTAAGTCTTAAATGTTGGGACTTTGAATGTTGAATGTTTAAATTAATTGGATTATGTTCCAGGATAATTGTTATATGATTCTTTTTTATAGAAAATGTTGTTACTAATTAAATAAATAAGTCTTTCTTTAAAAAATACATTTTTGTTATAAAAGTTAGAAAATGGTTTTTGACACTTAGCTTAATTAATTAGGGTGTTAATTTGGAAAAGTTTATTTTTACGACAGTGATGCTAAGAATTAACCAACTGTTCGCCTTGATTTTAATTTAATAAAGGAGTGATCGCCCGGTATTTAATTAGGCGGGGAGTCACAAGTGGTATCAGAGCATCAGGTTCTAGTGTCCATAGGATCTGTACGGCTTATTTCGCTTTCAGCGTAACGTTGTTGCTATAGAGCCCTATTTTTAGGATTGTTGTACCCTTGCTTTTACGTTTAAGTCTTCAACTATTTGAGATTTGATAATATCTGTAGACTAATAAACTTTTTTCACATTTCAGATGCCTCCGAGACGTGCTCCGAAGGATAGGCGTGCCCAGGCCGAGCAGCCAGCAGTTCCGGCACAAGGCACAATGAATGCAAATGAAGTAGCCGCCATTATTGCTCAGGTGGTGAATGTCGCACTAGCGGTGGTTCAGCAGGCTCCACCCCAGGTTCAGGCAGTGGCGCCAGTACCATCACAACTTCCATCTACATGGGAGAGGGTTCGGGATGCTTTTCAGAAAGCGCATCTCCCGGAGTTCTCTGGTAGCTCCGATATTGTCACAGTTAGCTAATGGAAGAAAGACATCCAGCGGCATCTCCGTATGTATGAGTGCACCGACGTGCATAAGCAGTTATTGGCTTCCTTTAAACTGGTGGGAGCCGCTTTGCAGTGGTAGGCGTACACTACCACTTTGAAAGAGAGGGACACGATCCCTATTCAGTCATTTTGGGAGCGGTTTGACTGCAAGTATTTTCCACCCGCCGTGCAGACTGAGATGAGGCGGAGATTACTAAACCTAAAGCAGGAGAGTCTTATCGTAGCGGAGTATGAGGAGGAGTTCACGAGACTTCTCACCATTGTGCCAGATGAGGCTCCTACTGAGAGCAAGAAGATTATGCTGTTTGTCGACGGGTTAGCTTGGAGGATCCGTCAGCACCTTATTGGGAATTTATCCCTGAGTACTTTCACTGATGTACTCAATGCCGCGTTGCTACACTGCTAGGATCACCGCTTCCATCTGCAGGGAAGCAAGAGAGCAGGAGAGTCCAGCCAGCAGGGTAGGACCGGGGGTAATAGTGCCAGTGGGGCACCATCTCATGGATAGACTCGTCAGCACGAGCAGAGTTCCCATCAGGGGGACCCTGTTAAGCGATTCCGTTCAGGTGATTCTAGGCAGGGATATGGGGGATATAGGCAGGGCCAGCAGGGCCAACCTAATCAGCAAGGCCAGCAGGGCCAACACCGATAGCAGGGTCAGCAGCAGGGCCAACAGCGTGTTCATCAGGGACAACAGGGCCAGTGGCGGAATGGTAAAGGCCAGCAGGGCCGTGGTCAATAGGGTCAGAGGGGAGGCAACTTCAAAGGCCGATGTTTTAGGTGTGGTAGACACGGCCATAGGCGCCAGGATTATCCGGAAGGAGATAGGGCCCCACAGCAGTAAGGAGCCCGTAATGAGCCACATAGACCACTTTTTCTAGCTGCCCTCCCAGCTCCAGCCCAGGTGCCAGCCCTACCATCCGTTCCAGTAGCTCTAGTGCATCAGGGACAATTACAGTATGGACGTGTCTATAACGTCCACCCGGCAGCAGCTCCGCAGGCACCACCCGCGATTGAGGGTATGTTTCCTATCCATGGTACTATGGGTCGAGTTTTGTTTGATACTGGGGCGACGCATTGTTTTATAGCTACGCACTTTGCGAAGTCCTTAGGGTTGTTAGCCACAACAGAGAGCACAGTGACGTGTGTAGACTCACCACTGGGGAGTGGGTCCCTTATTTTCTTTATATGCCGGGGAGTGGGGGTAGAGATTGGTATCTTGGTATTACCTGCAGACATGTTAGTTTTAGACATGCACGAGCATGGTGTTATTATTGGTATGGATTGGCTCGCAGCTTATAGAGCCATGATTGATTGCTTCGGTGGGAGAATTATTTTTGCCATTTCGGGCCAAGAGATGTTTGTAGTGGCGATGCCTCACCCAGAGGGAGGTTCGACCGCTCATTTGTATTACATAGAGGAGGATACCTCTAAGGAGGTTATGATTCCCTTAGATTCGATCCCAGTTGTCAGGGAGTATTCCGATGTGTTTCAGGAGATACCAGGCCTACCCCCCAGTCGAGAGATAGACTTTGTTATAGATTTATTGCCAGATACGAGACCTATAGCACGCGCACCGTACCGTATGGCTCCGGCAGAGATGCGAGAGTTACGAGATCAGATAGAGCAGCTGTTAGGTCAGGGCTTCATTCGCACGAGTACCTCACCTTGGGGCGCTCCAGTTTTGTTTGTGAAGAAGAGAGATGGTTCACTGAGATTGTGTGTGGACTACCGGGAGCTGAACAAGGTCACGATACGGAATAAATATCTGTTACCTCAAATCGATGATCTGTTCGACCAGCTGAGGGGAGCAACTTTCTTTTCGAAGATAGATCTGAGGTCGGGGTACCAACAGCTACGTATTAGGGAGCAGGATGTTTCGAAGACTGCTTTCTTGACGAGATATGGGTCTTATGAGTTCCGGGTGATGCCGTTCGAACTCACAAATGCTCCAGCCATTTTCATGGACTTGATGAACCGAGTATTCAGAGAGTTCTTGGATCAGTTTGTCATCATTTTCATAGATGACATTTTGATATATTCACACTTCGAGGAGGAGCATGCCGAGCACTTGAGGCGGGTTCTTCAGACTCTACGAGAGTATCAACTATATGCTAAGTATGATAAGT
Source organism: Sambucus nigra (assembly GCA_949130495.1). Taxonomy (NCBI): domain Eukaryota; kingdom Viridiplantae; phylum Streptophyta; class Magnoliopsida; order Dipsacales; family Adoxaceae; genus Sambucus; species Sambucus nigra. The sequence goes on along the minus strand of OX422208.1, from coordinate 237,562,531 downwards.
GTGAATTCTGGTTGCGAGAGGTACAGTTCTTGGGGCATGTTGTTTCTGAGCAGGGGATTGCAATTGACCTGAGCAAAGTGTCAGCGGTGAGGGAGTGGGGACAGCCCACGACACCGACAGAAGTGCGTAGTTTCTTGGGGTTAGCTGGTTACTATAGGAGATTCATTCGGGGATTCTACAAAATAGCGAGTCCGCTGACGAACCTGACTCGCAAGGGGGTACCATATGTTTGGGATGATGCTTGTCAGTTGGCTTTCGACGAGCTGAAAGACAAGCTTACCTCAGCACCAGTCCTTACGTTACCGAAGCCAGGTGTGGAGTACCTGGTTTACACCGATGCGTCCTTACGGGGACTTGGGGGAGTACTTCAGCAGGAAGAGAAGGCTATAGATTTTGCCTCCCGCAAGCTTAAGCCGCATGAGAAGAATTACCCCACCCACGACCTGGACTTATCAGTGGTCGTCTTTGCATTGAGGATATGCAGGCACTAATTATTGGGAGAGAAATTTCGTTTGTTCACAGACCACAAGTTGTTGCAGTACCTGTTCACTCAACGAGAGCTGAATATGCGTCAGCGCAGATGGATAGAGTTTATGAAGGACTACCAGTTCGATATACAGTATCATCCGGGGAAGGCCAACGTAGTTGCTGATGCGTTGAGTCGTAGATCGGTAGACGAGGTAGCAGACATCTGGAAAGCAAAGTGGAAGGAGTTGGGTCACCAGGACGCAGTAGCACGTTCTTTCATATCCGTGATGTCAGTCACACCCGAGATTGTTATGAGGGTAATACAGGCCCAAACCACAGACCCGTTTTTCCAGGAGCAGATTGTGCGACTTCTAGTCGAGGGTGCTGAGTCCTATTCTGTTAGTTCCGATGGAGGTTTACGGTTTAATGGGAGGTTGGTAGTTCCTGAAGGGGATGAATTACGTCATGCAGTGATGACCCAATCTCACGGGTCCTGGTTTGCAGTGCATTCTGGAGGGGATAAGATGTACCAGGATATGAGGAGACAATACTAGTGGAGTGGGATGAAGAAGGACATTACTGAGTTCGTGTCCAAGTGTTCTACCTGCCAGCTAGTGAAGGTGGACCATCAGAAATCGTCAGGGTTTCTTCAGCCATTGGAAGTACCCGCGTGGAAGTGGGAGAGCATTTCCATGGATTTTATTACAGGGTTGCCTACATCACAGCGAGGCCATGACTCTATCTGGGTGATTGTAGACCATTTGACTAAGGTGGCTCATTTTCTGCCGGTGCGGACAGACTATACCACGGGTTAGTATGCTCAGTTGTTCATTGCTGAGGTTGTCAGATTACATGGGGTGCCCCTGAATATTGTGTCGGATAGGGACAAGATTTTCGTGTCACATTTCTGGGAAAGCTTTCAGGAGGCTATGGGTACCGAGTTGAGGTTAATTTCAGCTTACCACCCGCAGACAGATGGACAGAACGTACTAATCAGATGTTGGAGGATATGCTACGCATGTGTGTTCTTGATTTTGGAGGAGGTTGGGAGCCACATCTTCCACTGGTAGAGTTTGCTTATAATAACTCTTATCAGTTTACGATTGGTATGGCCCCATTTGAGGCTTTGTATGGCAGGCCTTGTCGTTCCCCAGCTTGCTGGCTCGAAGTGGGGGATAACAAGTTGCTAGGACCAGAGGTGATTCAGGAGACCTCCGCGAGGATCGAAATGATCAGGAGTCGCATTCAGGTAGCCCAGGATAGGCAGAAGAGCTACGCCGATGCGAAACGGTTCTTCCGAGAGTTTAGTGTGGGGGACCAAGTGTTATTGCGTGTATCTCCTATGACGGGAGTGTTGAGGTTCGGGAAGAAGGGGAAGTTGGCTCTGAGGTACGTGGGACCATTTCCCATCATCGAGAGGATTGGATCGGTTGCATAGAGGTTGGGACTGCCAGAGCATTTACCTCGCATCCACGATGTATTCCACATCTCGTCGTTGAGATGATATCTTCGGGATGATATGGACCATACTCACATTGCGATAGATGAGATCGACTTACAGCCAGATAGCTCTTACGAGGAGAGACCGGTGGCTATCCTAGACTATAGTGAGAGGAGATTGAGATCGAAGATAGTTCCACTTGTGCGAGTCCAGTGGGAGCATCATAATGTGGAGGAATCCACTTGGGAGCGCGAGGCCGATATGCGCGAGAGATATCCAGACTTGTTCTTACCAGGTATGCCTTGTTTTCTGAATTTCGGGATGAAATTCCGTTACTAGGGGGGAGGTATATAATACCCCATATTTTTATGCTATATTAATTTGGGGATTTATTGAATTTAATGTGAGTTAATTATTTAATAAAAATTCGGAAATTAATTATGTTCTAATTATTAACGTGACGAGAGTTAGTAATTATGGAAAATTTATTGAATATTATTAATGAGCAAAGTAATATATGATATTGATATTATTTAATGTCACGAGAAAATAAAATGACAATTTTGGAAATTTGAGTCGGGACGTGCTCGTGTCGCGTCGGGACTAAATTTTGATAAATAAAAAGTGAATATTTTATAAGTTGCCCGTATGGTCGTTTTGAGTGCGCCAACGCGTCCGAAAGGGTCGAGATCGTCAGAAAAGTGTACCCGGGGGTGTAGTTTGGGTCTCGGGGCATTTTTAGGCCTAATTAGTAACCCGGGAGGGCAATTTGGTCATTTTACATTTTTGGGTAATTAAACCCACGAAAATTAGAGAGGCTATATCTGATATTGAGGTTTTCACCTAGGGTTAGAATACCCAAAACCTATAACGACCATTGGAGAAGAGAGGAGAGAGCTCTCAAGCAATTCCAAGGCTCAAAACTCAACGGTTTGCACCGCCGCCACCACCAACGCGTAGATCGCGAGAAGGGGAACGCAACCACACCAAAATCAGACGCAATCCAGACTTCTGAAAATCCAAGGCAAGTGTTTATCTTGCTTATTTCATTGGTGAAATTTCCATATTAGTTTAGGAATGATTAGGGATGAAATATATGGAAGAAAATCCAATTTGTGATAGGAAAATCCATGTAGTATTGGTTTATATGATGATTCTGGAAGCCCTTGCCATGTAGAGGAAATTAACCACGAAATTTTGATGCTTATAAGAAGGAAATTCTGGAGAAAATTTGTTAGAAACCTGTTTAAGAAAATTTTAGGGTTCTTGATAATTAGATAAAATTTTGGGTTGATAATCCATGTTTAAATGATAGAAATGTACATGCCTTACGTTAGAAACATCTGGTATATTGTTATAATGTTAGTAGTAGAATTTTTGGGACGTTTGGGGTTGGAAAATATGGATTTGGATGAAGATAGGTGGTAGAACCCGTAACTGCAATTCTGCAGAAATCAAAATACCTGCTTGATTGATCGATCGAGCCAGAGCATTGATCGATCGAAGGTTCGATCGATCGAGCCCCAGACCTCGATCGATCGACTCCTCCTGGCAGACTCTTATTTCCTTTTTAAATGAGTTAAATTCAAATTATTGTGAGATGATTCTTGGGCATCCTTAATAAAATGTTTTGGGAGATAGGGAGGACCAGTAGGACATGTGAATAGATTTTGGTACCCTTGATGTCGGGCAAAGATTTGTATTTTGGGATAATTACATAAGGATCGGTGAATTTATGATTTTAAAGAGAGAGACACGTAGGAGAGCTACATTGGGACAAATGTGTATACCTACTGAATTTTATAATTGGGAGGATAGAATCCATGAAGTGTTATATAGTAAGTGGAAAAGTTCCTCAAATTAAAGTAAGATGTGAATGGTTATACGTGATAACTATATAATAAGAAATAAATGCAAATGACGTAATTATGGGAATTGAGAATTTACCCATTATTGATATGGTAATATTAGTATAGTTATATGATTGTGTATGCATATACTATCTATGTGTGAAAATCATGCCCACGCTACTTGCTATCCCTGAGGTTTTCGCGTTGGGACAGTCTTATCTTGATGGGACCTTTATGGGGTGATATTGACTTGTACCCTAGATGATAGATATCCTTGGTACAGGCTATCGAAATGATAGTTCAGACGGTCCTAAGAGATGCGGGTATGTGCTTTCCTCTTAGAGACTTGGAATCTATGCTTCGCCTCATATTGTTTGTGTATAGGTATCCTTGGTACAGGCTATCGCAATGATAGTTCAGACGATCCTACGAGACTTGGAATCTATAATTCGCCTCAATACTTGTTTGAGTATGTGTTAATACAATTCGAGAGTGATTCCGAATTTGTATTCCCCTTAATGTGAGTGATATGGGGTTTGGATAGTAGAGTATGCCCGCACCATAGTTTTATTTGGGGTGCTGTTATGATATATATATATATATTTTATGAGTAGTTAATATATATATGAAATTCTGAAATCTGGAACTGCCTACTGTGATTTGATATGTAGGACATGGTTGATGACTCAAATTGTAAATACTTGTTTGAGAAAGTATAATATGAAATTGGAAAACTTTATTGATTAATAAAGTCAAAATGAGAACTTTGGTTACTAATTGAAATATTCTTTTCAAACAATTGAATCGTGAAATTTTGAATCTTACGAGTAATATAAGATAAGTTAAATCATTGTGAAAATTAGTGCGATAAATGATAATACAAATCGTGGGGAAGGTTAGTGCGATAGGTTTGCACATTAGAAGAGAGGTGAGAATTTCTCAAGAGAGTGTCGCACCAATATGTTGTTGCATTGGCCTGTATCAATTTAAATACTTGCTAAACGTATTTTAAATCAAACACACTATCGGGCTCTGACCCGTTTCTTTTTCTCTTTCTCTCTCTTGTATATATATGTATGTATTACAGGTGCCCAGCCACAGGGGCGTATTTCTTAGGATCTCTTGAAAGGAACGTGCTGCAGCTTAGGTGGGAGTTGCAGGCCACTTGCATAGACGACTTCGTTCACTTGATTCCACATCTATCATACTCATTTATTGGGCACGTGTCGCCCTTTCCTCTATTTATCTGTTTTATGGGGACATTTGTATTTCGGTTATTTTTAGTACTGTTATTATGGGATTTATTTCAGTATGGATGTTTTACCTTAAGTCTTAAATGTTGGGACTTTGAATGTTGAATGTTTAAATTAATTGGATTATGTTCCAGGATAATTGTTATATGATTCTTATTTATTGAAAATGTTGTTACTAATTAAATAAATAAGTTTTTCTTTAAAAAATACATTTTGGTTATAAAAGTTAGAAAATGGTTTTTGACACTTAGCTTAATTAATTAGGGTGTTAATTTGGAAAAGTTTATTTTTACAACAATGATGCTAAGAATGAACCAACTGTTCGCCTTGATTTTAATTTAATAAAGGAGTGATCGCCCGGTATTTAATTAGGCGGGGTGTCACAGCTGGCTGAGGTAACGCATCCCTTGATGGAGCTGTTGAGGAAGGGCGTGAAGTTTACATGGGAAATAGTGCACCAGGAGGCCATAGAGAAGTTGAAGGAGCTACTTACCTCCCCTCAAACGATGATCCCCCCGAAGGTAGGTACCCCGATACGTTTATATCTCACATCAACAGAACGGTCTACTGGGGCTTTATTGGCCCAAGAGAGAGAAGGTATTGAAAAACCTATTTATTATCTAAGTAGGATTATACATGGGCCTGAGGCCAAATACAGTAGCATTGAGAGGCATTGCTTATCCCTCATGTTTATGGCACAAAAACTTAGGCACTACCTACTATCATTCATAGTTCATATTGTAACTAGATGTGACCCCAGAAAGTTTTTTCTTGCTAGAACTATATTAATAGGCAGGGCAGCTAGATGGTTCCTAATTCTATCGAAGTATGATCTGAAGTGTGTGGTCCCTCGAGCCATTAAAAGTCAGTCATATATAGATTTGTTGGCCATTTTCTCTTCGAGAATGTTTGAGCTACCTATCGAAGAGCTCCCGGGTGATGACCTCCAGGCCAATTTTATAGCCGCTAGCCTGGAGGAATGGAGTATGGAGTTTGATGGCTCCTCATCCAAGAAGAAAGAAGGAGCGGGAGTTATTTTGTAAAGAGGCAGTGAAGAGATCCGCCTGTCATTCAAATTGGAGTTCAAATGCTCAAATAATGAGGATGAGTATGAGGCACTGGTCCTTGGGTTACTCGAAGCGCTGAGGAGGGGCATCCAGGTTCTAATAATCAAAGGGGATTCAAGTTTGGTGGTGAAGCAAGTGACAGGGGAGTTTTCACTGAAGCACATGAGTTTGGCGCCTTACCACACGATCATCTAGCAATTACTGGGCAAGTTTAAGGCAATAAAGATAAAAAGACACCCCCAAATAATAAACAGGCATGCGGATGCCTATGCCACCATCGTGCAAAAGATTTTCTTTGATGGGGAGTCAACCATGATCCGAGTCACAAAGAGAACTGCCCCCTCGACGGTATCTGAGATGCTTCCATCAGAGGACAAAGATGATTGGAGAGGTAAAATTAGGAAGCAGCTAGAGAGAGGAAAATGACCACTTAGCTTGACCGACTTATCACAGTACTTTGTCGCTAGAGGCAACTTATATTTTAAGAACAAAGGGGGTTTACTGTCCAGGTGTGTGGACCCTGATGAGGCTAAGAGAAGATTGATGGAAGTACATGAAAATAGTTGTGAGACCACCGAGATTCCCCTATACAGAAGGATAGAACATGCGGGGTACTACTAGCCCTCAATGAGACAAGAAGTCACCGCCATACAAAGAGAGTGCTTAAAGTGCTGCCTTTTCTATCAGGCAGTAGAGTGCAACTTCATTGATCAATTACAAGATTAGAGACAACCCTATATGGACTTCTTAATAGATGGAATAGTGCCAGCAGATAAAGAAGACGCTACGAAGATAAGGAGGCAAGCACCGAGGTACTTCATGCAAGATGGGCAGCTGTACCGATGAGTCTATCACGACAGGCCCCTAAGGTGCATAAGAGGTAAAGAGGCCAAAGAAGTATTGAAGCAGGCTCATGAGCCAGGTCACATTGGGGGAGCCAAACTTTACGACCAGCTAATGACCTTGGGATATTACTGGCCTTCGATAGAGAAAGACTCAACTGATTTCGTTAAAAAGTGCAAAGCCGGCTAGTTCTATGGAAATATGATTCACGCACCATCAGTGGACCTACACTCTTTGTCTACACCATTCTCATTACATACTTGGGCTTTCGATCTAGTAGGATCCATCAACCCTTCATCACGGGGAAAGATATGGATTTTAGTATCCACAGAATGTTTCACAAAATGTGCGGAGGCCATACTGCTGAAGAAGGCCACCGCAGGGTAGTAGCTCGATTCATGAAGGAATATATTATTTGCCGCTTTGGCATCTCGAAGGTGTTTTTATCAGACAAAGGTACGCCCTTCGTGAATAACGAAGTGCACTTGCTAACGGAAAAGTATTCCATCGTCCATCATAAATCAACGGTGGCCTACCCAAAATGCAACGGGCGAGCAGAAGCCACAAACAAGATGCTAGTGAATATCTTGGTAAAGATGCTAGAGGAATTCCCGAGCACATGGAATGACAAGACCCCAGAAGTTTTATGGGCCTATCGAACGATGAAGAGAAATCCAACAGGGTACACACCGTTCTCCCTGGTATTTGGGGCAGAAGCTGTGCTGCCAGTCTAACTAGAGGTACCTTCAACTCTCTATAACATATGAAGTGCTATGCTCCCTCACAGTCCCCATGTACAACTCAGAGACTTGGAAGAACATAGGGATAATGCCGCAAGACACTTCGAGATATATAGGGAGCAGTTATCCCGATCCTATAACCAATTGGTGAGGCCAAGGAAGTTCAAAGAAGGAGACTTGGTTCTAAAAGCATGTACGAGACACATAATAGGCTTGTCACTACCAAAGTTCGAGGCAAACTGGGAAGGGACTTATATCGTTTGAGCAACTCATGATTTGGGCTACTGCGAGATATCTATGTTGGAAGATGATGTGACCTTCAAATTGAATAACAAATGGCTGAAGATTTATTACGTCTGAATGTATGTCATGTCACTCTTGTTCAATGACTTGTTCTTTTTTTATCGTTAACTATAGTTGTACGCTTCAAAGCAATTGGGCTTTCCCATTTAATATAGTCAGAAGTAAAATTCAGAAGGCATATGCTAAACCAATATTTTATTTTTGCAAGTCCATTGATTGACCCATTTATTATATTTGAGCTCGTTAGCATCGATGTCTAAGCATAGTTCGAAATAAATTAAACAATAGAAAAGAAGAGAAGCACCAAAGTTGGTAATATTTCTTTATTCCAAATAAATGATATCATTTGTGGTTACAACCAAGTTCGAAAAACAAATTCAAAAGTTTCAACGAAAAGGGTAAGACCAAGAAAAGAAACATTGGATAATGGAGCTAGGGGTCATCCATAATGAAGCGAAGATTCTCCAAACCAAACAGCCGGTGGTGATGTGAGGGAAGATTCTACTCAAGTTGGCTCTGCTCTGCAACAAGGTCGACTAGTTTCTTCTGGAGATTTTCTTGAGCCTGGTAGATGGTCTCTAGATCTTGATATTTTTTAACTAATCGTGCCTCCGCGAAAGTAACTGCCTCGTGAGCCTCTTAAGCTTCTTGCTCAGCCACCAGCGACTGCGACTCCAGACCCATAAGTTTTTCAGAGACAACAACCTGCTCACGATGGGAATTCTGGAGGAGGTCATAAATGCTAGGAAGATCACTCTTTTTAAAACTCCGCAACAGCTCCACCAGCCATGTCAGGGTAAAACCATCGATGGTTAACACGTTAACCCTACCCAATAAAATTTTAACAGTGTCGAGGCTAAGAGACATAAGCAAGGTGCTGAGAATGTCCTCTAATATCATTGTGAGCTCGAACAACCTGCCAGCCATCATCCCAGGTAGAGGATGCAGACATCGAATAGTAAAGCTCGAAGGAAAGCGAGCAAGTAATCGCTCAATCAACAAGTGCGGACCCTCAGTTAGAACATAAGGGAAGCTGGCCAAATTTTATCACACAACCACCTCGGGGGATGCCTCAGGAGGATGAATACTGAAAATGCTATCACTAGCAGATGGTCGTCGGATGTGCAAGTTACTATTACTGGCTTGCACTTGAGGAACGCGGGGTAAAGAAGTATCACCAAGTACACAGGCCCCACCCAAAGAAGTAGCTAGAGCTATTATTGATGCTTGAATGGGATCCTTAACAATAGGCTCCACTTCAGGCCCATGAGTTTCTAATTGATCGACCTCCACCTGAAATGCAACAAACAGTTGAAGTTAGCAATAGAGACAAAAGAAAGCATGGAAAAAAGATATACTATGCTAACTAGGGATGTGCACGGGTCAGTTCGATTCGGTTTTGGACCATAATTTAAACCGAATCGGTCGGTTCGGTTTTGGAAAAAATCTGACCGAAACCGAATCGACGATGAAAAAACCCTTCAGTTTTGGTTCGATTTCGGTTCAATTTTAACCGATTTTCAGTTTTGGTCGGGATTTTTTAGGTCGATTTTCGGTTTTGATCAGTTTTGGAGGTTGGTTAATGGGTTCAATATAAAAATAAAAGATATTTAAGGGTTTTTTAATATAAATATTGATGTCGGTTCGAATCAATTTTTTCTTTATCTAAATTGCCAACCTAACCGACATTGTTGGTTTTTTAAATTCGCCAACCGCAAATCGAATCGGGCTAAAAAAATGCCGGTTTCGATTCGTTTCGAGCCAGTTCGGTTGGGTCGGTTTTTTTCACACCCCTAATGCTAACTGGGATATTTATGCCTATAAGACTAGGCATGTCTGACCCTCGGTTATGGTATATTTATGCCTTTAAGACTAGGCCCGCCTGACCCTCGGTTATGGGAGATTTATGCCTATAAGACTAGGCCCGCCTGCCCCTCGATTATGGGAGATTTTTGAAATATAAAGTCCTACATTCTTAGGCCTGCCCGACCCGCGGTTATGGGACATTTTGATCTTAAAACTATTATATATATATATCTATGTACAAAAGATAGATAAAATAGTGGAAATACCTCAGGTTGTTGCTCCCCAGCAAACTTGCGAGTGGCCATCTGAATCATGTCCTATTCTTCACCCACCTCGGGGGCCACCAATGGGGGATGACTTTGAGGGGAAATCACATTCTCCCCAACCTCAGCTACCTTCTCCTGCCTATCCTCCACTATCTCAACAACATGTTCTTGCTCACCCTCTCCTTGGGCAACAACAGTTGGATCAACACCTTTAGGGTTCGAGATTGAGGGCCAGAATAAAGTAATAAACATTTGATCGTTCGAAGGTGGAGGCACCATGGGGACGGTTGAAACAGGCATGGGAGCCTTAAGAAGGAAATAAAAGAAGAAATTGAATTAGAACAATCAATAGAAGTAGTAAAAGGGGGAGATCAATGCAAAAAGTAAAGACTTACCAAAGGCATCAAAGCTATAGCAACAACAGGTACAGATATAGCTTCAATAACTTTGGTCGAAGGCACACCGCTCTCAAGGCCAGCCTGCTCGCACAAAAAAAAGGTTCAGGGTAATATCCACCACTAGATGAAGTATCAAATACAACTCCCCTAGGGGAAATGGGTGAGTACCTGAGAAACAGTAGGGGCAGCTGCTTCGAGAGGGAGATTCTCCTCAACACCATCACACGCATCAACCTGCACACCAACCTGAACAGAAGAAAAAAAGCAAATTACAACAAACTCGGGGGAATCAACATGAGAAATATTAAATAACAGGAAGGCACCCAGAGTAAGAGATGTAAAAAATTTACCTCTTCTTCCATCACATCCTCAATGATCTCATAGTCTTGGGGGGTGAGGCAGGTTTTGAGGAAGAAACCATTACCCTCAACATACGCCTACGCACTAAGGTAGTATCCTCCTCCTCTTCCTCTTCCTCTTCCTCATCTTCTTATTCTTCTTCCTCCTCCTATCCTTCCTCCTCATCATCATCATCACCTTCACCGATATCTCCACCAGAAAAATGCTCCTCAGCAATCTCCTCCTCACTGGACCGGCTCGGCTCCTCCATTACAACCTTAAGGGGGCTAACTGCTTTCCTCTTTTTGCTACCCTCAACAGATTGAGGGTCATAATAAAATCCATGAGAAGACATCTCGTCTTATATAAAAGCCCGATCTTCATCACTAAAATGACCCCAACTCCGGCGAAGATGATCTACGATATGGCTCACTGCCTTGGAAATATTTGGGTTAGGAGAAGAGACTAATGGAGGCTGTGGAGTATGTTTAAGCTTCTTTAAGGTCGCCTTCCGAGTGGCCATAACTGCTTCACCAGTTGAAGTAGCGTGAGGAGACTCGGTCCTTCCAATCGGCCACAAAGGACTAGGGCAACGTCGGTTGGAATAATAGAAGATTGAGTGGCTCTCTTTCTATTTAAAACTACCTGATCTATAGGCACTGGGGGAGGCAGTTCAGGAGGGACATTGGTATTGGTTGTGCTGAGGGGAAAATAGATGATTTGTGTGGTGCAGTTTCTCAAACCCAACTCAGTGGGAGGAAATCTTTCAAACTCAAGATAACGGGGTTCCCTGAAAAGGTTAGTTTGAAAATAAACCAATTGGTTCTGCCAAAACACATTGATGAACATCGCTAATCTCCCTCCTCGAGATCCCTTGCTTGGGATCATGGGGTTAGCAGGATATTGGGCACACAGACTAACAATAGTAGACGTGAGGAAGTTTGAATAAGCAAATGAGAAGTTAGTGGGCTTCTCTCTGGTAAAATGACCTAACAGGGGGCCCCCTTGATCGTAGCCAAACTTCATGGCTACCCTGTGGGGACTATAAACAGAGTAAAATGATGACCACTCGGTATATGAAGGCAAATAGGAAGGTATTAGCAATAGGGTGACACTGTGCTCGGGGAAATTTCTAGCCAGGGCATCTTCAATAGGAGCAATGGGACGCTCCTCTTCACCAAAGAAGTTATTGGTAAAAAATTGGCTTACCCCAACATAAGGGCCAGGGTCGAATTGCTCAGCGCGATCAATCAGAGCTAACAGAGGCTTCTTCACACTTTTATTTTTCCAACAGCAAATACATGGGACTCTTACATCCTGTGAACTAGGGAAGTGGCCAGCGGGAGCATAATCCTTGAAATGCACATAAAGGAACGCCGTCAAAAGAATATTGCTGGCATAGTTAGACGCATCGAACCTTCTAATGCTTCAAGCGGAATCAACAAAAACCCCATCTAACCAAGTGTATAGAGAACCAAGAATAATATCTGCGAGGGGGATCTTCACACCGCAGGCCATTCAAATGTCCAGATTGATCAGGTCCTTGCGAGGGCAGTCGTGGGGCTTACCCGGTTGGTATACCTTCAACAACATCACCCATATGTACCCAACTAGCTCAACTTTAGACTTATAGACTTTCTTATTTGGAGGCTACTCGAAGACTTCTTTCCCTCGCGGGTTCTCACTAGCAGCCTCGTGGGCTCTAATGACAACCTTCTTTTCACTAAAGTAAAAATAGCGAATGACCTCAGAGTTGGTGCACTTGTTGTAAATGACCATGAAATCCTTCATAACGGCCTCCAACTTATTCCTCAGAGTATTCTCTTCACTAGAAACAACCTCCTGGAAGAAGGTGTCATAACCAGCAGCTTCCAATCCCAATAGTTCACACACGTCCTCAAAGCTAACAGTAAACTCACCCCAAGTAGCGACGAAGGTGTGTGACCTATGGCTCCACCACGACACCAACAGTTGTAAAGCAGTGCTATTTTTTGCCAAGGTTAGGTCACCCAACCACAGGGAGAAGGACAACCCTATGAGGTCCAGTTGAACCGAGTACTTTACATGGATATACTCCATCCAAGGGACCAACCCTTCATTAGCGCTAGAAGACGCCTCAAATTCCACCTTGGAGTAGGGGAAATCACCACGCTCTATACGAAAATGGGTGACAATAGTGATAATTACATAAGTAAAGTCCTCATCATCTTTACCTTCGTCCATTAGCAAGTTTGTTTCCTCAATTAGCACCAAAGCACCAGGAAATCGTTCAGCCGTCACCCAGTTATGATCGTCCTCTCTAAATTAAGGGGCACGAAGATATTATGCCCACTGAGCCTGGCATGCCTGGGTGGAAGGAGAGGCGCCCCTGATAAAAAAAGTTCTCTTTACTGGTGCCATATCAGATGAGAGAAAAGAGAATGGAAGATATTTGGAAAATCTTGAAGTAAGGAAGATTGCCTTTGCCAAAATCTCATGGGAAAGCTTGAACTCAAAAAGTTTAACCCAAAGGTGAGTCTTAACCAAAGGTGCGTCCCCTTTTATAGGGGTAACACAAATTTCAAAAGACGACCACAAAGGTGACGTTTGGAAAAGAGTAATGATGGCATTTCAGAATTATGTGGCTGGAGTGTTGGCCAAACGCCCATAAGGGCAGAAGATTAAAGGTTGTTATGATATTGATTTGGGGAACAATGCATCGAATAGTTGCATCCTCTTCACACGGCCACCCTGGCATCACCACGTGTGATGCACTAAAACACAAACGATAGCTGCATTTAATGAAGCATGCTTACAGATCTTGTCTACCTTGGGGAACGAAGAGCTTTGGGGGAAATTTGAAAAAATCTCTTCATTATACCCAAGAGGGAAAATCATAGATAAGATGAAGTTTCGTATAGATATTTCTTCATGTAGATAAATAAATATCTCTACGAAGGGGCAAATGTGGAGGGGTGTTCCCCCACATGGATGATTAGCTCAGAGAAGTGAATTGATCAGCTATAGAGAAAGATGCCCCACAAACACACTTTGAAGATCCTTCATGTAAGTATCTCGCATGACCCACCTCGAAGGATCCTTATAAGCAAATAGCTCGCAACGCTTTACCTAGAAGAGACTCCAACCGACCTGGCTAGAAGAACAAAGGTCACCCGGATGATAATACTTTGTAATAAAAAGTAAAATATTATATTATGTACTTTATCGTATGAATGTATATGTTGAGCGGGATCGCTTGGTACCCACGAGGGACCATGCCTGTCAGGGCATGGGATATCTTTCATGCTCCATCAAGCTATCTCCTCCTGGGAACTTTGTAGGGACATGGTTTGGAGGATTGAGAACAAGGCAACATTGGGAGTTATTACCAACCCTCTTGGCACACTTGGACAAAACTTCACCCAGGACAAGTGTCACTCAAGCCCACCCATTGCTTACCTATTCGAGTGAACCCCCTCGAGTAATTCCATCACCCTAATACTTGCACCCTCGAGGTCACCTCCTCGAGGTATCTCGGACTCCATCATGTCTGACTGATGTAACTAGATACCAAATAATATCCACTATTTGAACCACTTCCTAACGTCATAACGCCTGACATTTAGGAACTCAAGAATGCAGCACACAAGTGCATTTATACTTAGGATGGAAGGTCTAGTTCACCAAATCTAACCGTGTAGCCATCCTAGAGTAAGCCCCAAGATGATAAGTCATATCCTTCATAAATGACTAATATGCTTCCAACTAATAAAATGCTTTCCTGCCAAAACTAACATATCACATGCATTAAATGTAGTATCTCATGCATTTAATGCACCAAGCCAAAAGGATCGAGGGCATGCTGACTCGAGCAACCTCTCCCTCCATATAAATAAGGCCAAAACAAACAGATGAAGAAAGAGGATCCAGAACCTGGAATTGTTGTCCAAATTGCCTCATGTCAAAGAGCCTTCGAAAAGAGAATTAACTCCCATTACACATTAAATGCACCCATTATTGGGCATTAACTGAGCTTGAAGTGCCTACCTTGTCTTTATTATGTCCAGAGTTCTTGTTTTTTCTCCCTCCGACCACGCCATCTGTTGGTCCCATTTCATTTATTGTGTTTACTACATGCTGCCCATGTTAATATGCTCTTTAGTGCAACTTTGAATAATTAAATATCTCTGTCTCTTATTCACCCGTGGCTCTAAACTGTGATCTATATCTAACGGTGTTGGTTCAGATCTTAATAAGGGGTTACGCCTCACTTAATACTAATAGTATTCAAAGAACCCACATCTTACACCTTTGCCTCGAAAAATCCACTTCGTTTGAAAGGCGTTAGAAGGTTATTTTAATGAGATGACAAATCTCATTTGAATGAGATTTCCACTCTTTTGAATGAGGCCAAAAAAATAATCCTTTTGAAAATAGCCTCGGTTTTATAAAAACTAACATCTCGAATAAGATTTAGAAAATTTATTGTCAGACATAGTTTTATACCTTCATAAGTTGTAGGGGTGTCTTCGTTCTTGGAGATGTCGAAGCGCAGTTCGACAAGTTGATTTATAACAGGATACGATAAAATATAAAATAAAGCCTAAGTTATGAAAAATTATAAATATTTTCTCTTACAGTTCGAGGTCTCGACGAGTGACTTCTAACTCCTTATTATATTTGTATTGGTCAATGAATTCTGGGGCCACAGATTTCTAACTACAGATTTGTATTCCTTTAATGACAAGAACCATCAAAGACCGCTTTTTTCAGAGTCTGCAAGAAAATCTGGGACATTATCTCCTTGGTAGCCCCTAATAGTCTCATAGAACGATGATAGTTTCGAAGATGCACGATGGGAGGTCCGTTATCTCCAAACTTTTTGATGTTTGACATTTTGAAATTTTCAGGTAGTCTAGCTTTTGGGAAGGGAGACATTTGGGTGTAATCCACGTAGTTCCTTAAGATTTTGACTTTGTAAAACTTTTGGGATAGAAATATAGGGTCTTCCTTAACCGTGTTCATTATTATTCTTTAGGATCAATAGGAAAAGGCTTTGAAAAGTTATCCCCTGTTGTGCAAGGTTCAATAGTGGCAATTGAGTTGGTGACGACCCGTTAACAAGTGGGACACATGAGGCATGTGGAACTTATTGAGGGAATAAAACATTAGGTTCTAGAACCTTGGGCATTTGATCCCTGTTCTGCATGTCTCTTGGACATCTGCTTGAACACTATGAATCTTGGCACTGAGCTGAGCAACTACTGCCATCAAGTCAACTTGGACATTGTTATTTTGATTAGGGTTATCACTACACCAAAAACAGGAATCTGATACGGTTTAAAACTATGCCAGATCAAATCTGGAACGATTTTGAACTGTGCCAGAATCAGGTGTTCCAAAATGACCATTTTTTTCTGGCACGGCTCAAAAGTGTGCCAGATTTGGCCAAACAGGAACACTTCTGGCACACTTTTAAATTGTGCCAGAATTTGATATTTATGGCACAGTTTTGGCACAGTTTTTAACTGTGCTAGATTCAAGATAGTTTAAAAAAAATTGGCACAACTCAAAACCGTGCCAAAATATGATGCACTTTTGAAACGATTTTGAACTGTGACAAATTTTTTTATAAAAAGAAAAAAAAAATAATTATTTGAAATCACAAAAATTCACAAATTAAAAATATTGCACGTTGTTGATAAACTAATGTACATACAAACTTCAAAATATTACAAATCTTTAATAGTTAACTGGCCAAAAAAATTTGGGCAGAGTTTCCTCTATTTTCTGGACATTCCAAAACCTACGAATACAAAACCTGCCTAACATAAAGTCCGCATGACCACAAAATATAACAATTAACTTACAAAAGCCCGCCCGGCCATAAAAGTTAACAACAAAACTACAAAAGCTTGCACGACCATAACACAAAAAATTGGAATCATGAATAAACCCCTTGTTGTAAACCATTGAGTTATCTGTGTGTTCCACGTGAATAAATGCCAATGATAAACTGTTATCCTGCAAAAAAATAGGATACAAAAAAGATACGATATTAGTAACCCAATAATTTACAAAAAAAATTTACTCAAACTTAAAAATTACATATAGGAGTGGAAATTATCGTCATATTCTCAAATCGGGAGACCCGGGACTACGCGGTCAGTTCCTACAAGTTACATGGGTCCCGTGCGAGGTGTTCGTGCCTCTTACGGGGTCGTTCGGGGCTGGTTTGGATTTTTACCCTTTAACGGCTTATTTTTAAGTCTAAGTGTTGATTTTTGCAAATTATCGTCATATTCTCAAACCGGGAGACCCGGGACTACTCGGTCAATTTGTACAAGTTACATTGGTCCCGTGCAAGGTGTCCGTGCCTCTTACGCAGTCGTTTGAGGATTGGTTTGGGTTTTCACCCTTTAACGGCCTGTTTTTAAATTTAAGAGTTATTTTGTAAATTATCGTCGTATTCTCAAATCGAAAGACCCGGGGACTACTCGGTCAGTTCCTATAAGTTACATTGATCCCATGCGAGGTGTTCGTGCCTCCTACGGGGTCGTTTGGGGCTGGTTTGGGTTTTCACCCTTTAACGATATGTTTTTAAGTCTAAGTGTGATTTTTGCAAATTATCATCGTATTCTCAAACCGGGAGACTCGGGACTACGTGGTAAGTTCCTACAAGTTACATTGGTCCCGTGCGAGGTGTTCGTGCCTTTTACGGGGTTGTTTGGGGGCTGGTTTGGGTTTTCACCCTTTAACGGCACGTTTTTAAGTCTAAGTGTTGATTTTTGCAAATTATCATCGTATTCTCAAACCGGGAGACCCGAGACTAAGCGGTCAGTTTTTACAAGTTACATTGGTCTCGTGTGAGGTGTTCGTGCCTCTTACAGGGTTGTTTGGGGGCTGGTTTGGGTTTTCACCCTTTAACGGCCTGTTTTTAAGTTTAAGTATTATTTTTGCAAATTATCATCGTATTCTCAAACCGGGAGACCTGGGACTACGCGGTCAGTTTCTACAAGTTACATTGGTCCCGTGCGAGGTGTTCGGACCTCTTACGGGGTCGTTTGGGGGCTGGTTTGGGTTTTTACCCTTTAACGGCTTATTTTTAAGTTTAAGTGTTATTTTTGCAAATTATCGTCGTATTCTCAAATCAGGAGACCCGGGACTACGCGGTCAGTTCCTATAAGTTACATTGGTCTCGTGCGAGGTGTTCGTGCCTTCTACGGGGTCGTTTGGGAGCTGGTTTGGGTTTTCACCCTTTAACGGCTTGTTTTTAAGTTTAAGTGTTGATTTTTGCAAATTATCATCGTATTCTCAAACCGGCAGACCTGGGACTACGCGGTCAGTTCCTACAAGTTAGGTTGGTCGCGTGCGAGGTGTTCGTGCCTCCTACGGGATACCCTTTAACAGCATGTTTTTATGTCTAAGTATTATTTTTGCAAATTATCATCGTATTCTCAAATCGAGAGACCCGAGACTGCGCGTTCAGTTCCTACAAGTAGGGGTGGACAAAAAAAAGACCGACCCGAATGGACCGATTAGATCGAACCGAACCGAACCGAAAATTAAGGCTATTTTGAAACCGGTCCAAAGATTGGTTCACAAAAACTAAAAACCGATTAAATCGGTCCGGTCCGCGGTCCACTATATTAAAATACCGATTTGGACCGAACCGGACCGATTCCCATATATATATAACAAAAATAATGTTACTGTGTTTCTTATATATAGTTTTTGAATTAATGTATATAACTTATGAATTTAATTTGGAACATTTTATATATGTATAGACATTTTTTCATTTGGGTTAAAAAAAACCATGTAAATATCACATGGAATTTCGAGTATTATTTTTTTGTATATATATTTGTGAGAAAAATAAATAAACACATTTATAAAAAGTACATATATATAAAATAGGGTCAGGACCGAATTTTAACTCGGACCGAACCGAAAAAAGCCTGGACCGAATTAGTAGGTTAACCGAATTAATCGGTCCGGTCTCGGTCCAAAAAAATTGAGGACCGAATATTCGGTCCGGTCCAAAAAATAGGCAAAACCCGGACCGGACCGGACCGTGCCCACCCCTACCTACAAGTTACATTGGTCTCTTGCGAGGTGTTTGTGCTTCCTACGGGGTCGTTAGGGGGCTGGTTTGGGTTTTTACCCTTTAACGGCTTATTTTTAAGTTTAAGTGTTGATTTTTGCAAATTATCGTTGTATTCTGAAACCGAGAGACCCGGGACTACGCGACCAGTTCCTACAAGTTACATTGGTCCTGTGCGAGGTGTTCGTGCCTCCTACTGGGTCATTTGGGGGCTGGTTTGGGTTTTCACCCTTTAACGCTATGTTTTTAAGTCGAAGTGTTATTTGACATAGTTTAAATTTTGACATAGTTTCATTTGTTTATTCGTTAAATCCAACATGTTTTAACATTTGAAATAAACTCAACAATAGCAGAAAATTCCAAAACCAAACCACCAGCAAATCCCTTCCACCAATTTAACTGAATAAGCTCATAAAGTAAGCCATTTTATATTCGATGATAAAAAATGTACTAAAGAGGTACCAAAGTCTAATTTTGACCCTTAGCGAGACCCTTAAGTAAAAAATACTCATAATGTAATGTATGAATCACCTCGTTGTCAGATTCAGAATCATCATCTCTTTGGACAGAATTAACTCCCAAGATAACGGATCTAGCATACTTTTGACCTGTGTAAAGTAGACGTTAACACAAATTTTGATTAACACCTGAACTCTTGATCTAATTTTGCTTTAATTTTCTCAATTATCAGTACAAATAGAAAAAAAAGAGTTTTAAATTCTGTATTGGACTAATGAGAATATCAAATATTCACACAAATGCAGGAAATTTTCCATTGACTAAGGAAGACCAGGTTCACCACATAATGGTTCGAGCTCAAATGATCTCGCGAACTCGTCGTTGTAACTGATTACTTCTATTACATGATGTTATATATATATATAACAATCGTTGCTACTATATATATATATATATATATATATATATATATATATATATATATATATATATATATATATATATATATATATATATATATATATATATATATATATATATATATATATAACAGTAGCAGCAGCCTATATATATAGTAGTAGCAGCAGCAGGGCTGCTATATATATATATAGCAACAGCAGCTAAAATTGGAGTTCCAAGTGATGTTTCGAAGTCTAAGGAAAGTCCAAGGATGGCATGAGAGAAATGTGTGTAGTAGATGAATAACTGTCTAATAAGGAAATCAATGTCTAATAAGGAAAGGAACATGAGGAATCCATGCCATAAGACCAATGTTATGAAACATTAAACCTACAAAAGAGATGGTATGAAACATGTTATTTACATAACATGAGTAATCCATGCCATAAGACCAATGTTATGTTTAAGAATAGATATAGAGAGGTTACCTATGAGAGTAGATCTCCCACAATAAAGAAACAAAGTCGATTAAGTAATAGCACTACACTATAGAAAGGAAACCAAATTTGGCATAACTCCTCAAACTTGAAATTCCAATTAATTGTGACATTCAGCATGTTCATGTTGTAGAAGAAAACCAAATGATTACACAGTGAAATACAACACTCTTTCACATGTTAATTCTTACTTTTCTAACCAAAACCGACACCAAAATGGATGTTAATCATACTATGGACACAAACTAATAGAGATAGATCATTTATGGACACAAACTAATAGAGATAAATCATTTATGGACACAAACTAATAGAGATAGATCATTTATGGGTGAAGCTGTTACATAACTAACTTTTCCCTTTTTTCTAAGTTTAATTTCGTTGAAGCTATGAGATGTACAAATGCATCTTAGGCCCAAAATCTAATTATAAATGATGACACTGATCGAATAAGGAATCCAGTAAACATATGAAATATATAAACTGACAGTAGTAACTATCAGAATGCCAAACCACTAAACTTATATGAGAAGATTACATGTTCGTTAATTTCATTATACTTCTTTTCTTCTTCATTCTTTGATCCTTCTAGCACGGACTTCTCTGTGTCCCACTTGTTCTTTAGTTCATTCTATAGAAACATATGCAAGGTATATGAAATCAGAATATAAGTTAAAGAAAGAAGTCACATGTGATGGTCCATTTTACACAACATTATCCTTTTAAGGTGCGTTTGATTAAGTTTAAAATTTTATTGAAAAACAGTTCGGCTCAGAAAAACCTTTTTGAGTCTTCTTGAGATGCTCGGTATCAAAGTCTCTATAGGTCTGAGAAGATTTGAGTGAAATTAAAATTCTTAATCAAGGGATTTAGGCAGGATGGCATTCGGATGAACTAATAAAAATGCAAATACAAAGAGGTTATTCAATGAAATAGAACACTGAAATTATCGGATTATTATATAACTAACTAATTACCATTGAATTACATACTAATTAACCATGATTTGTAATAATTGATAACAAGAATAATAGTATTGAGCCTTCCATGTTTATGTTACCAAATTTCGTATCCAATTAAATTTATGAAAAGATGAAATCAAACCCTAATAATGCAATATTATACAACAATCACAAAATACAAACGTGTTCAATGTTTCTTTTGCGTATAATGATATACACTTACCAGAAATAGTTTCTTACTCATATTAAGAAATCCCTGGAATTTAACCCGTCAGCCCCGAAACCGCCACCACGCCCAGCACCAGCACCGGATCCCTCTAAGACCGTCAGTATGTTAGGGAAGCACCAAGGTCCAAAACGAGCCAAACCCAGCGGGTAAAGGACCACCCACTGAACAATCCCATCGTGAACAACCATATCAACCATCACCGGCCATAACAAAGACCGTCAACCACCATAGCAACCCCAGCACAACACCACGAACCACACCACATCTAGCCACCTCCCTATCACCACCATATCGCACCCAACCCCATAACCTTCGATCGCCGAAAAAAGAAGCCTACATCAATCTAACTTGAAGATCAGCAAGCAAAGTGGCGATTCGATGTAGACCCAATCAGGACAACGAAGAAAGAGGGTAGAGGCAACGTGGTCTTCACCGAGGCTAAAATCACCCAAATCTCCCATATAGAGAAAAGCCCGACCCTAACTAGACCTGAATCGGTAGAGAAAGGCCAAGGTGAGATAGAGAGAGCGGGAGACTAGAAAGAGAGATCAAGGTGAGCGGGAGAGAAAAAAAATTGTGAGGGATATTATTTTTTTAGGGATTTTATATTTTAGTTAACTGTACTCAATTTTGGCACACTTTAAAATAGTGACAAATTTTGGCACTATTTTAAATTGTGCCAGATTTTCATTAATCCGTGCCAGAATCTGGCACAGTTTTAAACTGTGCCAAATTTTTAATATCAGGGTGTGCCAATTTGTTATTTTTAGTGTAGTGTATCCATAGGGAATATTTATAAGAATCTTTTGGTTTCCACAGAAGATGACGATGGTGTAGAAATTCGGGGTGGTTTGATAGTAATTCTGAGCCAATAGCGAGCTAGGCCAAACTAGGGTATCCGATCGCACTTGAGAGGGAAATTTTATTTTTTATTTTTATTAGGAAATAATATTTATTGGTGTTTTTGAAAAAAAAGGATAAATATATTTGGTATACATTTTTTCTTTGAAAAATGAAGGAAATATTTTTGGTATTTTTAAAAAGTGAAGAAAGGAAAATACCCCGTGTGTAGTTGTTATTATTAGGTTTCACTTTTATTATGTTTATCCTAGGGTGAAAGTGAAATTCCAAACATAACCCGAGTCTACGAAGGGATTAGGTACGCGATGCAAGACACAGTTTGACTTGTTTCCAGACTCATGGATAGGGTCTTATTTTAACAAAGGATGAAATAATGCAAAATTCGAGGGGTAAGACGACTTGAAATTTCATAAGATTTTCGTGTTGAAACTAGAAAACTAGGTATGAGTGTCCTGGGGTTGACGCCTATATGAGGTTTAAACATTGGGAGGTTAAACGTTACCCCATTTGGCATTATGACGCGACTGAAAATGTGTCTCGAAAATGCGTTCACTCTAGGCTCAAGTGCAAGCCTTTTTCTCAAGTAATAATCCGACAAATCGGGATAGTATCGACAGGGAAAAAGGACAACGGAGTTGTAACGACGGGAAAAGATGGAAGAACCCTAACTTTGACTCTAAAAAGAAAAGGAAAATGAATTGGTTTTGAGGATCGATTACACCAAATGCAATTATGGAATTAGGAAAAGATGCAACTACACTAATTTACCTAAAATGCTAATGGAAAGATGATTTGAAACTTTTGTTTAAATGATGAGAAAAATAGGACGGGAATACAATCCCCCAACCCTAGTGTATTGCAATTATAATACTAATCGTAAATTTAATAGATTGATTTGACCCGAAATTTAGTACTCCTAAGCATTACGTATACGAGTTTCAAGCCCGCGTCATACTTAATCTGAGGATGAGTAAATCGGTATCGCGATAGTAACACTCGAATTGCATTCTAAATCATCACGGTTACCTAGAGGCAAACGAGATATAAAGACCTACAATTTTTATGTTCCTACGCAATACGGTTGTATTCAATCATTAAATTCGGAGGATTAATGTTATACACGTACAGTTAACACATCAGACTGGGTTCATGTACCCCGGCCTTAGAAAATCTAGCCTAACATGAAGAAAGTGATGAAAACAGTGATTGATGTGCAAGGATCCATAATTAATCTAATGAAACTTGTGAATTAATGTAGAATGAAATTAAAGAGAAGATATAACTCACTAATATTACCTAAGCAGTAATTGCAGCAATTCATGAAACTGGTAATCCACTAATCTCTGAATAAAACTTGAATCTTGGAATTAAACAGGAAATTGTATCTAAACTAGGGTTTCTTGCTGGAAAAGAAAAACTAACTATTTTCCTATCTAAAAATCCGTCCCAATAACAATAATAAATCGGGTTTTTATACCCTCCATGAATTTAGGAATTGCAGCTGCACTAGGACTCTTCTTTGAAATAAATAAGATTTGCAAATCTCGAAGGCCGGACCGGTCCAGGCCTTAGGCGGACCGATCCGCTTCCAAGGCAGATCGGTTCTTTTATTTTGGGGTGGACTGGTCCGATGGCATACCGGTTCTTTTTATTTTTTCCTTCTTCAGTTTGCCCCTGGTCCGGGGTCTACTGGAGTTTGGCAAAGCGGACCGGTCTGGGGTAGGAGCGGACCGGTCCGGCTATTTGACTTTTTGGCTCAACTTTGACTGCTCACATATTTTGTTCTGGGACTCCGATTGAGGTGCCGTTTCTTCCTATGTGCTTGTGAATGAGATCTCTTCAACTTCTCTTTAGGTACCTCATCCGAATTCCAGGTGGAAATTACTCTTTTACCCTTTTGACTTTCCTTCTTTCTTCCTTGATTCTTTCGGTTTCCTTCTTCCGTTTCTTGACATCAAATACCTGTAAAATCACTATGAAATACCAGAAACTCGGTGTACTCATTAGGATCAGTCAGTAGCAAGATTATGAGATAAATTCTACTCAATTACGTTGTTCGAGGTGCTAAAAGTGACTAAATTGAGGGATAAATTAGGAAGAATTTATGCCTAATTAAACCCCCCTAACTTAGAACTTTACGCATCCCGGTTAATGTAAAGGAATCCTAGCCAGGCTCAATTCTTGAAAACATATTATTGGGATAGAATACCTTTTTCGCGGGCAAGCGGTTGCATTTAGCGTATGCAACAAGCCTTTAAACCTCTAGGTTACCCTAGTAGGACGAGTTGTGTCTTGTAAGGGTTTGCAGTGAATATACCCACAAAATTCGTTATTGACTCAAAGAAAATTCAAAATATGCCAAAATTGTGTAATTCAAATTTTTCCAGAAAATAGTCATCATCAAGTCATATGTACAAGTCTCAAATCATAGTGCGCGTGTGCAAAGCCGAAAATACCGCCAATTTCCACCGATTGATCATTACGTTACTTATCCGAAAATTCGTTTTGATTTCAATTTCTCACGGAATGTTCTCACAAACGACTCTCTCGAATTATGGCCATTCTCTTGGTATGCGTGATATAAAGAGTAAATATAATGGATGCAAAGTCATGCATACAAGTAGAATGATGGAAATTTCAAAATGATAGGATCTCATCAATGGATTACGATTTTAAAAATGGGAACATTGCCTCTTTTTCGCACATTCAATCTCTTATATTATCTTTTGGTGTATTATCTCTCCACGCGGTAACCAATTTCGCAATTTAGACTCGGTTAGGACTTTTTCGAGTTTTAAGGTATATGGGGTAAAATGACAATTGTCGGGAAGGTTGGAATTGGAAAAGTCATTAATGATGTCCATTTCTACTTTTTCCGAGCTATTGCTCAATTTTTTTTCTCTAATTTTTTTTTCTTTTCATTTCTTTTCTTTTCTTGCTATTTTTGTTGAGCATATTTATTTTTTCTTTCCCCTTTTTTGTGCACTTTCCGAACTTAAATTCTGAATTTTCCATTTTTCACAATTCTGGCTATTTGGGTTTTTCGAGTTATCAAACGAAAGGGACAATTTGTTTGGCTCAAATTGGATTACAAAAGGGGTAATTTTTCGCTACTTTTTCTGGACAATATTTTTGGGTGACAAACGAGGGCCTACTTCATTGCCCAAAATGCCAATTACGTTACCATATGCGTTTCGAGATGAATTTAAGTTTAGAGATCAATTTGGCACGTTTTTCAAAGAAATATTACACACATTTTTCAAAACCGATCAAAATGAAAGGATTGAGATCCTTGACAACTTTTTCAGGCGCTGAAAATAACTTTGAGTTAACAATTAACTCGGATTGATTTTGAAAATTCGCAAAAAGTGATAGGCTTGAATCTCACCGGGTTTGTTAATCTCCACACTTATTCGTTAAGTCGTCAATTTTCGCTCAATTTCCATCTTTGGTCAATTTCGGATTTGTGTATGTTGAATTTTTACAATTTGAGACTTTAAACCGACTTTTAATGATATTTTTGAAAAATTTAAATTCCAATTTCTATTTATTTTGAACAAAAATATTTTTGGATTTTTCAAAATTTTCTGATTTTTTCGGAAATTTCTGGGCATTTTGAAACTTTGTGAAGTTTTAGACATACGCACTTGTGACCCCCCCTAACTTAGACTTTTGCATTGTCCCCAAGAAAAAAGGACTAAAATCTAAATAAGGCAAAATAGTGAGTGCGATAAATAAAACAAACAAATGGAGAAAATGCAGTTTGTATTACAACATGACTGTGTTACATGTGCAGGGAAAAAGCATACAAATGTGAACAGGAAAAAAAACAAGTAAAAAAAGCTGCTAGCACCATATAAAGCTTCACCGGGGTAGGGGGTGGGAGGAACTGAGTGCGTTGGGGTCATAGGGGTTATGGTAGTAGGAAGGTAGTGGCTCATTAGGATCCCCTATGCGGCGATAGATGTCCGCTTGGAAGCGGAGAACGATGCGCATATTGCACTCGTAGTTGGTCTGAAAGGTGTTGAAGTTCGTTTCAAATGCCGACATACCGGCGAATAGGTCGGTTCCCGCCCACTCGAAATCTGGGTCGTCCTCCTCGTTCGCCGATTCCTCGTCCGGACCGATATCCCCCATCTCGACGTCCTCACCGACTTCCCCTACCTCTTCCTCGCTCTCGCTCGAGGCAACCTCTTCGTCACTATCACCTCCCCGCCTAGCCCGGAGGACAGCTAGCTATTTGGCGCTTTTGGTGCGGGTCCCTTGTCCGAAAGGACCGGGGATGCGAGTGTGGTCGATCGGCGCCGTGATTCCAGCATCCTTAAGGATGGACGTTATCAAACGGGCATAGGGAAGTGGGGTGGTGCCCTTCTCATCTAAGGACGCGTTAATGATATCCGCGTATAAGGTTCGGCCCGAATGGATGGAAGTTTGGGGGTCGAAGAGGTGATACATCAAGGTGGCTTACCGAGGTCGCATGGCGGATTCGTTGGATGTTTGTAAAATGTTGGCGCACACAATCTGAAATGTGAGGCGCGCCTTCTCGTTGAGGCGTCCAACGACGATAGTTTACCCCGTCCAAGCCACGTTCGGTGCAATGCGGGCCATGATAATGTCCTTGTCAAACGGGGGACGTTACGGGGATATGTGAATTCTCGAACGTCCGGGACGTCATACTCAGCCAACTTGGCTGTGAGAAGAGCCAAAGAAAATGGGATGACGGTCCCATCCACGTAAGCTTGGGCCTCGAATTGGCCAGTCCGAACTAATGTGCCATAGAAGGAGCGGACTTTAGTTTCCCAAAATGCTTCGTAGGGTTGGTTGAGGCAGCGGCACCAGCCCCGAGCCATGAATAGGGCGGTAACGAAGTTTGGCAGCCCTTCCCATTGGACAGCGCGCTCCATATGGAGTTTGTGTCCCAAACTAAAAAATTGATTGCACCATCGCTCCTCTTGGCGGGAGAAGAACTCGCCGTGACCGGAGGGTTGGATCTCGGTGGAGTCATATTTGGTGGGGGCAACGTGGGGGGCCATGGAAACAAGAAGGATTATTGTCTTGAAACACTAGAGAGGAAGAAGAGATTATTTGGGTTGAAGGTGTGAGGAGAAGTGGAGGGATGGGGGTGTATTTATAGTGGAAGAGGTGAGGGGAGGGGTTGGAATTGGAGGGAAAGGGTTTGGAGGGAAAGGGGGTGGATTTGGGAAGGAAAGGTTGGGGTTGGGAAGAGGGAAAATGGATTGGAGGGAATGAATGGGATTGGGGGGAAAGGGGGATGAATCTTGGGAAGGGGAGAAAACAAACCTGCAGAAGGCGGACCGGTCCGGGGTAGGAGCGGACCGGTCCGACCCTTTGACTTTTCAAACATTCACCAGGCGGACATGTGCTTTTTAAAATTAAAGGAACCGGTCCGGCCCCAGGGCTTTTGGGCTGGAATTCTCAGAACTTGGTTTCGATCTCTCTTCTCTAAAAATTCTCACTTTCACAACATACTCTCTATCAATCTGGACTAAAACCCTCTCGATTTCGCTGGTCAACACCCTTTGACTCAAAATTCCCATAACACACGAATGCTTCTCCCGAACGAAACCTAGTCCTAATGACTCTCAAAACGCACACGACTCTCACACACACGAATCTCACCCCATACGCGTCGGGGGTGCGACGACCTTGCTGCAATAGCTCACTCTACCCCGTAAATGGGGTCCGGCAACCAGACAGTGTTGAATTCTTCCGCACACGCCTCTAGATATGGCTTTAGGCATTATCCATTCACTTTGAACATATTTCCCCCTTTTAAATCGTCTAATTCAACAGCTCCATGGGGGAAAACATTCTTCAAGATGAATGGGCCAGACCATCGTGACCGCAACTTGCCCGGAAAGAGGTGAAGCTGAGAGTTATAGAGAAGAACTTTTTTGCCCAGGAAGAAACGATTTTCGTCGAATGATGCTATGATGAGCGAGTTTCATCCTTTCTTTTGAAATTTTGGCATTCTCATACACATCATTGCGTAGTTCTTCTAACTCATTCAATTGAAGCTTGAGGGCTTCACCGGCTTTGTCCATGGAATAATTTAATAGTTTAATTGCCCAATACGCCTTGTGTTCAAGCTCAACGGGAAGATGGAAAGGTTTTCCATACACAAAGCGGAAAGGGGACATACCGAGTTGATTCTTGTATGCGATACGATAGGCCCATAACGAATCATTCAATCTAAGGGACCAATCTTTCCGGGTACGATTGACGGTCTTTTCAAGAATGTTCTTGATTTCTTAATTTGCTAGTCCGGCCTTCCCATTTGTTTGTGGGTGATAAGTCGTTCCAACCTTGTGAACGACACCATACTTTCTCATGAGCTTCGTGAATGGCCTATTGCAAAAGTGCATGCATTTATCACTAATTATCACTTTCGGCGCACCGAAAGGGGAAAGTATGTGTTCTTGCAGGAATTTTATCACCACCTTGTTGTCATTTGACTTGATAGCTATGGCTTCCACCCATTTAAAAACTTAGTCTACCGCGACAAGGATGTATAGAAAACCAAAGGACGGGGGAAAAGGGCCCATGAAGTCAATACCCCAACAGTCAAAGATCTCAATAATGAGTATAGGGGTAAGAGGCATCATGTCTCGTCGGGTAATGGCCCCCATCCGTTGGCATCTATTGCAGGATTTGCAAGCATCGTTCACATCTCGGAAGATTATGGGCCAATAGAGGACGCATTGTAGAATTTTTGCGGCCGTCTTTTTTGTTGAAAAGTGGCCTCCACAAGCTTTCGAATGACAAAACTGGATGACTTTTGGGATTTCGTCATTCAGTACACATCGTCGGATGATTTGGTCGGTGCAATATTTAAAAAGGAATGGATCGTCATAGAAGAACATGCGCGACCAAGTAATAAACCTCTTCTTATCTTGCGGTGTCCAGTCGAGAGGGACGGCTCCCGTGACAAGATAGTTCACTATATCCGCAAACCAGGGATACGAAGAGGTAGCAAAAAAGTTGCTCATCCGAAAAGTATTCGTCTATGGGTGCGGGATCACTAGGTACGTCTGAAGAAAGCCGAGATAAGTGGTCGGCAACGACGTTTTTTACTCCTTTCTTATCTTTGATGGAGAGATTGAACTCTTGTAGGAGTAGGATCCACCTTATGAGGCGTGGCTTGGCATCTTTCTTTGTAAGTAGGTATTTCAAGGCCGCGTGATCGGTGAAGCAAGTAATGGTAGAACCAATGAGATATGACCGGAATTTATCAAGGGCAAAGACTACCGCTAGCAACTCCTTCTCCGTGGTAGAGTAGTTGAGTTGAGGTCCAGTAAGGGTTCGGCTAGCGTAGTAGATGACATGAGCTTGCTAATCCTTTTGTTGGTCCAAAACAACCCCGATTGCATAATCGCTTGCATCACACATAAGTTCGAATGGTAAGAACCAATCTGGAACTTGCATGATGGGAGCGGACACAAGCATGTTTTTTAATTTTTTAAAAGAGCTTTGGCATGCTTCCGTCCACTCGAATGGGGTGTCCTTCATGAGTAGGTTGCTTAAGGGTCTAGCAATGGCGCTAAAGTCCTTAATGAACCTTTAATAAAACCCCGCGTGGCCCAAGAAGGAGCGCACGTCCTTCAGCGATTTTGGTGGGGTAAGATCAGCTATGACATCTATCTTTTCCCTGTTAACCTCTATTCCCTTAGATGATACTATGTGGCCAAGAATTATTCCCTCAGTGACCATGAAATGGCATTTTTCCCAATTCAGCACTAAGTTCTTTTCCACACGCCGGGCAAGTACTTTTTCTAGATTTTCCAAACAATGATCGAAAGAGGTGCCACAAACACTGAAATTTTCCATGAACACTTTGAGTCCTCTCTCGACCATGTCGCTAAATAAGCTCAACATGCACCTTTGAAAGGTCGCAAGTGCATTACACAAGCCAAATGGCATACGTTTGAAGGCAAACGTACCAAAAGGATAAATGAAGGTAGACTTCTCCTGGTCAAGTACATCTACCTCAATTTGGTTATATCCGGAATAACCATCAAGGAAGAAATAGTAAGGGTGTCCTTCTACTCTCTCAAGCATTTGATCAATAAATGGCAAGGGGAAATGGTCTTTCCTAGTTCCCGCATTGAGTTTCCGGTAATCAATGCAAACGCGCCACCCGGTGGTGGTACGTTGGGTAACTAGCTCTCCCTTGTCATTCTCAATCACAGTCATACCCAACTTCTTCGGGACGACTTGAATGGGGCTCACCCACTTTCTATCCGAGATTTGGTAGATAATCCCGGCATCCAATAATTTGATAATCTCGGTTCTCACAACTTCTTTCATGTTGGGATTTAGTCTTCTTTGTATTTCTCTAGAGGGCTTGACATCCTCTTCGAGATGGATCTTGTAAGTTCAAATCAATGGACTTATCCCCTTTAAATCAGCGATGCACTAACCAAAAGCACTTTGGTGCTTCCTCAGAATTTTTAACAATTTACCCTCTTGCTCATCGTCTAGGCTAGAGGAGACAACAGCAGCAAATGTCTCATCCTCTCCTAGATATGCGTATTTAATGTGGGAGGGGAGTTTCTTTAATTCAAGGGTCGGAAATTTGTCACTGTAGGGAACCATGCGTGTATCCCTCGTAGGTAACTCCTCGAATCTAGAAACCCAATTAACATCTCTCGCGTCCTCGTCCGACGCACTCTCATCGAGTAACTCACTCAACTCTTCAACCTCCTTCTCGAAGTCGGTGTACGTCCCCTCACTCTCATATCTCGCAGCTAAACAGGACTCTAAAGCGTCGCCACAATAATTCTTCTCAAAATACTCTTCTACTACCTCATCTATGAGACTCACCGCGTGAAAATCATCTTCCTCCCCCGTATGTTGGGCTATGTGGAAGATGTTGGTTTCCAAGGTCATGTTCCCAAAGGTGAGTTGCATTCGCCCATTCCGAGTATTGATGATTGCGTTAGCCGTAGCTAAGAATGGATGCCCAAGGATGATGGGAACATGATTGCTCGAGTTGAAGGAGGGCTCCGTGTCCCAAATGACACAGTCTACCAGGAAGTAGAAAGTGTCAACTTGGACGATCACGTCCTCGACTATGCCTCGTGGGATCTTCATTATTCGATCCGCTAATTGGAGAGTGAACTTTGTGGGCTTGAGGTCGCCCAAATCAAGTTGCCTTTAGATGGAGTAAGGGAGGATATTTACGCTTTCTCCCAAGTCAAGTAAGTTTTTTTCGATTTTATTCTCTCCAATGATACAAGATATGGTGGGTATGGATCTTTGAATTTAGGTGGGAGTTCATTTAGTAGGATGGAGCTCACGTTTTGTGCTAGAAATATGTTCTTCTTCACCTTCATCTTTCTCTTAACCGTCAACAGGTTTTTGATGACTTTAGCATAAGCTGGAATTTTCTTGATGGCATCGAGGAAAGGTAAATTCATCTTTACTTGCTTAAGCACTTCTAGCACGTCTTCACGTGGGTTTCCTTTTTGGGAGGGAATCAACCTTTGAGGAAACAGTGCCGCAGAGGGTGGTTTCACTACCACCTATGGCTCACTAGCGTCTTCCTTATCACTCTCATTCAAGGGGACATCTTCTGCCACTTTCGTGTCGGGCAAAATCTCCTTGTCTTTTATCATGTCGTGTGGGGGAGGTGATAAATCAACGACTCTCCCACTATGAAGAGTGGTCACAGCTTGACATTGCTCCTATTGTTCAGTAGAGGTGGAGCTAACACTAGTTTGACCTTTGGGAGGTCTTTGTCCTTGGGTAGGAAACTTTCCCTTCTCTTGGACACTCAGTGAGGATTGTATCTTTGACAAACTTACATTTATGTCGCCAATCAGACGATCATATTTGGAATTGGTTGCGGTCTGGATTGCGATGAATTGATTCATGGTATCCTCGAGAGTTCTCCGCGGTGGAGGAATATACGCTCCTTGAGGTGGTGGTGCTTGCACATGTCCTTGCATGTGCGGAGCTTGTTGAAAGTGTTGTGGTGGAGGAGGGGCAACATGTGAAGGAGGGTTCATTGCGGCATGTTGTTTCCCATAGCTAAAACCAGGATGGTTTTTCCATGAAGGGTTATTTGAATTCCCGTGCGGGGCACCGAAATTACCCTTAAAACCTCCTATACCACTAACTTTCTCCTGAAGCATAACTTTGTGGCGGGTATCGTCGGGCATTCCTCAGTTGAATGGCCCGCCTCACAAATAACACACACCTTTTCGACGGGTTTGGTACGGATCCAGCTAGTTCTTTTCCATATATCTCGCATAGGTCTCAAAATCCTTTCTCAAGAGTCTCCAATCGACTATCCGTCATAGATTTCTTGTCTACGTGGAATAGACCAGACGCCGACGGAGTGGTGGTCACTTGACGATTCCGATTTTAAGCGTTAGGATCAGATGTATCCCAGGATTTGGTAGTCTTGGCGACATACCTCACGTGAAGCTCAGCATCGTGGGCATCTAAATCGATAAACGGACCACTTCCCATGGTTTTAACAAGTTGTTTGAAGTTAAGACTCAACCCATTATAGATAAAAGAGATGATTTGCGCTGAATCAAATCCATGATGGGGGCATGAAGTAACTAACTCATTGAAACGTTCATAACATCGATGGAATGGCTCATTTTTAGCTTGTCTGAACGCTTGAATTTGAGCCTTTATGGAGATTGTTCCATGCGGTGGGAAGAATTTCTTGAGAAATCTCGATTGCCATTCGTTCCAAGATGGAATCGAGCTTGGGGGTAAAGACCATAGCCATGTCTTGGCTTTATCTTTGAGCGAGAAAGGGAAGAGTTTGAGGTGGATTACCTCTTATGTGCAGGTTTGATCATTGAGAGTATCACACACATCCTCAAATTCTCTAATATGGAGGTATGGCTTTTCAGAATCCATACCATGGTAATGCGGTAACATTTGGATCATCCCATTTTTGAAACGAAATTTCCCGACATTATACGGGAGTATATCCATCCCGGAGTGACAGTGCGCTCGGGATATAAGAATTCTCTCATCGGACGGTATGGGGGCTCTTCCTCACCAGCGGGTGCACTACCGTGTTGCGACATCTCTTCCTCACTTATTGACTCGGTGCTCTCACAAGGTGTGCTCGGAGTGTGTCCTAAGAAGGAAAACGGAGTGTTATTGGAGATTGTGTGCGACGGTGTGGGAGGTGGGATCTAGAACTGTGGGGCGTTTGGAGTGTGGGAACTATCGGGATTATACTCAACAATTGGATTTTTGTGAATGTTGGTTGGAGTATTATGGGGTGTGGGAGTGGTTTCAGAATTTTTCATTAAAGCTTAGGAGAGATGATGATTGTGAATCTTTTTGTTCTTTTTAAATTTTTTATGTTTTTGGATTTTTAAAAATTTTTGGTCAAAGTTTCGAATTGACTCAATCTAATCCTAAGTCTACCTATTTCCCCGGCAACGGTGCCAAAAACATGACGCGACTGAAAATGTGTCTCAGAAATGCGTTCACTTTAGGCTCAAGTGCAAGCCTTTTGCTCAAGTAATAATCCGACAAGTCGAGATTGTATCCACATGGAAAAAGGACAACGGAGTTGTAACGATGGGAAAAGATGGAAGAACCCTAACTTTGACTCTAAAAAGAAAAGGAAAATGAATTGGTTTTGAGGATCGATTACACCAAATGCAATTATGGAATTAGGAAAAGATGCAACTACACTAATTTACCTAAAATTCTAATGGAAAGATGATTTGAAAATTTTGTTTAAATGATGAGAAAATTAAGACGGGAATACAATCCCCCAACCCTAGTGTATTGCAGTTGTAATACTAATCGTAAATTTAACTGATTGATTTGACCCGGAATTTAGTACTCCCAAGCATTACATATACGAAGTTCAAGCCCACGTCATACTTAATCTGAGGACGAGTAAATCGGTATCGCGATAGTAACACTCGAATTGCATTCTAAATCATCACGGTTACCTAGAGGCAAACGAGATATAAAGACCTACAATTGTTATGTTCCTACACAATACGGTCGTATTCAATCATTAAATTCAGAGGATTAATGTTATACACGTACAGTTAACACATCAGGTTGGGTTCATATACCCCGGCCTTAGAAAATCTAGCCTAACATGAAGAAAGTGATGAAAACAGTGATTGATGTGCAAGGATCCATAATTAATCTAATAAAACTTGTGAATTAATGTAGAATGAAATTAAAGAGAAGATATAACTCGCTAATATTACCAAAGCAGTAATTGCAGCAAATCATGAAACTGGTAATCCACTAATCTCTGAATAAAACTTAAATCTTGGAATTAAACAGGAAATTGTATCTAAACTAGGGTTTCTTGCTGGAAAAGAAAAACTAACTATTTTCCTATCTAAAAATCCATCCCAATAACAATAATAAATCGGGTTTTTATACCCTCCATGGATTTAGGAATTGCAGTTGCACTAGGACTCTTCTTTGAAACAAACAAGATTTGCAAATCTCGAAGGTTGGACCGGTCCGGGCCTTAGGCGGATCGGTCCGCTTCCAAGGTGGATCGGTTCTTTTATTTTGGGGCGGACCGATCCGATGGCAGACCGGTTCTTTTTTTTTTTTTTTTGCCTTCTTCAGTTTTCTTGTGGTCTGGGGTCTACTGGAGTTTGGCAAAGCGGACCGGTCCGGGGTAGGAGCGGACCGGTCCGGCTATTTGACTTTTTGGCTCAACTTTGACTGCTCACATCTTTTGTTCCAGGACTCCGATTGAGGTATCGTTTCTTCCTATGTGCTTGTGAATGAGATCTCTTCAACTTCTCTTTAGGTACCTCATCCGAATTTCAGGTGGAAATGATGCTTTTGCCCTTTTGACTTTCCTTCTTTCTTCCTTGATTCTTCCGGTTGCCTTCTTCCGTTTCTTGACATCAAATACCTATAAAATCACTACGAAATACCAAAAACTCGGTGTACTCATTAGGATCAGTCAGTAGCAAGATTATGAGATAAAGTCAACTCAATTACGTTGTTCGAGGTGCTAAAAGTGACTAAATCAAGGGATAAATTAGGAAGAATTTATGCCTAATCACATGACTTACATGATATACCTCTTTCCTAAAAGGGAAATCATTCATCGATACATGAGGAGAAGCCATTTGATAACTGAGTGTATGTTAATTGTCTTATGATATAAATTGTGGTGAGGGTACGTGTGAAAGAGAATTTGATATACTCGACATATATGAATGAGTTCCATACTATATACCTCATGTCATGAGTTTGGTCAAGAGGTACGATGCGGGGGGAACCGTTCAATATACGTCGAAGGTACTAGGCCAATGGAAAGTTGAAATCATATCGCTTAGGGTAACCGCATCCAATAGAAATTGCACCCATCAGGAAGTGACCCCTATCACGAGACGAAATTTTGGACAAAATTTAGTGCCCACGTGATGTCGTATCCAAATGCATGATTCTTAATTAGTATTCCTATGCAAAGTTTTATGCATGCTAAGGGGAATAGGCACTACTACTAAGCATGAAGTAAATCATGGGAATATATATGAGTGACATATGAAAGAGAGATAAGTATACATGGAGAGTAAAGCTAACAAGTATGTACAAGTAGTATGAAACATGGATCATATACAAGGTACGATGATATATACAAAGTGTCAGACATGTGAATGTACACAAGTGAGACATATATATATATATATATATATGCACAGTGATAGTGACATGGGAAAATATCATAATGATAATAAAGTATAAGGAAAGTGTGTGCAAGTGAGAATAAGGTGAATATATACACACCTGGTATGCGAATCATGTGACTATAAAAGTGGGAATATGCATGGATATTTATGAGTGATATGAGAAGAACATGAGTAACTGAAGTGAAACATGATAACTATATACAAGTGGATAAATCATTAAGCATGTGATAGGATAGGAGGTATATACATGTGGTGAGAAAAAGGAGCATGGTGGTGAGAGGAATATATATGAATAGCAAGATATGGGCAAGGCATATATACAACATGCGAGCATGGGAGTAAAAAGGAAAAATATATAAGTTGAAATATATACACATGTAGAAAAGAAGAGAAAAGGAGAAAGAAAAAAATAAAGCTCATATAAAATAAATTTTAGTCCTCTAAATATAATCTGGGATCCGATGAGGGGTTTGCCCCGAAAAGAGATTGCAAGCAAGGATCAAGGTAGAAAATTCTATTTTCGCCACTTGTGATATTCGCAGGCTCCCACGGATATAATTGGATGTTGTCAAGGGGTATAAAATTTATAAAATGGAGCCACAAGCCAATTTTGCTCAAAACAGACAAAAGAATGTAGCCATCCCCAAAGAAACGACATCATAAGACAAATCGATGCATATAAAACCAAACAGATTATCGATTTGGGGACTAAGGAATGTATTGGGAAGGTGTTAGACACTCATTCCGACGTTTTGAGCTTTCATAGGCTATTATAATATTCTTATTTTTCTCCAAAATGCAATTTATGTGTATAAAGTGTGCGGAGTGAAATATGTGAGAAAATAAATCGTCATACTCACGTCATGGAAAATACGGGGATGAGTCATTCTAGGGAGTATAAATAGAAGGAAAGAAAATAATCTAAAAAGTAGCCAAAATATGAGCAACACATCGGATCAAAATTCCATCACAAAGAATAGAATACACAAGTCTGAAGGGGCAGCTAAAAATATAATAAAGAGAAAAGTCTATGCCATATGCAATGCACCGGATCATAATGCACTATGAGGAAATTGATAATCACGTTTGAGGGTATTGCAAATGAGAAAGAGAATAAAGAATATGAAAATATAATATAATGTGAGCAGCACACCGGATCATGATTCACTATGAGGAAGTAAATATGCAATTTTCATGAAGCTGCTAAGAACATATAAACTAGTACGTGTGTGTGTGTGTGTGTGTGTGTGTGTGTGTGTCTATATATATATATATACTACTACTACTACTACTACTAAAAGTGGAACTGAAACAAGTGAAAAATAAGGACTCGAATCCCGAGGAAAACTCGAGAAACCTACATAGAAGGAAATGGCTTCAAAGTCCACATAGTTCGAAGAAAAATAAGGGTTAAATTTAATCCATGAACCCATAAGTAAAATTTTATTATTTTGGTTTGTTGAAAGACATGCACAAGTGAGGTAAGTGTATTAAAAATGTAAGGAAAGTTCTAATTTCGAGTTTAAGGATCAAATCTTTATTTTTTTATTTTTTGAGATATAAAATAAATTTGGTGAATATATAAATTGTAAAATGGTGATTAAGGAGGGGAAATGACGACTAAATGTAAATAATATATTAGTAAGTAAACAAGTGAGTAATAGCATTAAAGTAACAAGTTTGAATGAAGAGGATTTGAAGATCCTATGAAGCATAATTTTTTACTTTGATGGTGACGTTTGGCTGATTTTGGTGGTGGTGTAATGGCGGTAAAGTGGGTGAGAAAGGTAAGGTGTATGGGTGATGTAATGGAATATGGGAAGAATTTTTTGAAATGGATGTGTAAAAGACTACGCACTAATTTTGAGACATACCATTCTTGGGATATGGAAAAGGGTTCCTTTCAAATGAGGTTATGGCTCCCTTAAATAAGAAACCTTATGGTTAGAGTATCAAACAATTGGAAAAGGCCTAGGCTTGCCTATCGCCATACCCCCTAACTTGGGGGACAAGTAAAGTAACCCTATACCGATAGGACTTTTTTAGAAAAATGGGCATAAAATGCCAACCATAAGAATCATGCACGACTGGGATCGTCGCAAATAACATTAAGATATCTTCAAAAGTTCATCATGAAACTCTCGGATCTAAGTGTTGACCAAAGGAAAATGGGGCTCAAGAGCGTCTAGTGACATTATTGTTAGGGTTTTAGTGGGAAACATTAAGTAAATACGAATAGTAAAGGAAATTTGCACACGGTATGCACTTTTAGAAAGGGTATTCAAATCCCTATGAATGTTTATTTAGTTATCCTTGGTTTTGAGACTTGATCGGAGTCAAACAGAGCTCAAAAGCATCCACGGTCTCTAGAATAGGGTTCCAAAAGGAAAATTCAAGTAAATGTGAATCGTAAGGCAAATTCGAGCTCGGTATGGACCGTTAGAAAAGTTAGTCAGAGCCCTATGAAAGTTCATTTAATTTATCTTACTTCCAAGAGTTAACAGAATTAAATGGAGGTCAGAAGCATCCGATGGCCTCTTAATGAGGGTTCCAAAGGGTTCGATGGTTGAAGGGGTTGTTCTTAGTACTTTTGAAGGTGTACGAGGGGTACTAAAATGAGGGTACTAAAAATGGGTGTCTACAGGTGCCTCAAAGGGAGAGCTTAGGATAAGAGATGGTCGTCAAAAGATAAACACCTTTGTTAAAGGGAGTGATGGGGGAAAACATCTCCTTCTAAGGACTAGGGAGGGTAAGGGATCATTTTAAGGGGCGAGGCTAATTCAATGGACCTAGTGAAGATAAACAATCGACTAAGAGGTTCGAGACTAATTTTATAGAACTAAAAGGTACGATTGATCGACTCAGGTGCTCGAGGCTAATTATGCGGACCTAAAGAGTATGAGCAACCGATTCAAAGGGTTGAGGCAATTATGCGGACTAAAAAGTGTGGGAGACTAAATCAAAGGGTAAAGGTCAATTTTGAAGACCTGAATATTGTTAGTGATCGATTAAGAGGGTCGAGGTTAATTTTGCAGATGTAAAGGGTGTAAGCGAAAGATTCAGAGAGTCGAGGCCATTTTTGTGGGTCAAGGTCAAGTTTACAGACCTAAAATTTTGGAAGCAACTGATTCAGAGGGTCGCTGCTAATTATGCGGACTTAAAGAATAAAAACGATCGATTCAGAGGGTCAAGGCCAATTCTGTGGCCCTAGGTCAATTCTACATACCTAAAGGGAGGAAGTGACCAATTTCGAGGATCGAGGATAATTCTGTGGGCTTTTGTCAATTATGTGCACCTAAAAGAGTTGAGGTGATCAATTTAGAGGGTCAGGGACAATTCTATAGGCCTAGGTTAATTTTGCAGACCTAAAGGGTGGAAGTGACCAATTCAGAGGGTCGAGGTTAATTATGTAGGCCAGGGTCAATTATGTAAACCTAAAGAGTAGAAGTGACCAATTCAAAGGGTCAAGGCAGATTCTACTAGACTAAGTCAATTTTGCGGACCTAAAAGAGGGAAGCGACCGATTCATAGGGTCAATGCCAATTATGTAGAGATAGGTCAATTTTGTGAATCTAAAAGGGGGGAAGCAACCGATTCAGATGGTCGAGGTCAATTTTCAAGATTTAAAGAGTGCTGGCATGAATGAGCGATGTATTTAATAATTCCATTGATTTTTTTAATGCTTGTAAATTTTAATTTTAATTTAGAAATTTTTGGAATTTTTGAATGCATTTTGTATGGATGATCTTTTTAAAAAAGAATTTTTTAGATGAATTTTTAGTTGTTTTTACTTTTTGTTAATTTTTTCGTAAATTTTTTGGGGCAATTTTTGGATTTTTCTGGAATTTTTGTCACAAAATTTAAATGGGTTGTCTATAGGTATAGGAAAGGGTGTGCCCACTAGTAGTGGCGCAGAATACATAGGAGTTTTGAAAATTCTAAGGGACCCTACCGATAGGGATATCCAGGGAATGCAGATCGATATAGGTCTCTGTTCCTTAGGAATAGGGGGTGAGATCCTCATTTCCCTCACACCTCCAACAAGAAGAACTCTATCTTTCTCTCTATAGAAAATATCCTTAAGTGATTTTTCCTTCAATATATTTATGGCAAACAACCCATTATTAGCACCAACAACTGGGTTGGAATGAAGTGGCGTCGAGTACTGCTCAGGTGATTGTTAACGAGAATGCGTACCATGATATCGAAGATGTGGATAATGAGAGGATACTTTTGAGGGAGCTTAGGAAGCACGGTCATCGTGTCCATGTGGGATTCAACAGGGTTCTCCTCGAAAAGAGATTACGAGCAGGGATCAAGGTAGAAAATCCTCTTTTCTCCACTTGCGAAATTTTTGGGCTCCCACAAATATAATCTACCGTTGTCAAGGGGTATAAAACATTAAAAAATGGAGTTGCTTACCTATTTTTTCTCAAAACATGCAAGATAATTTACCCATCCCCAAAGAAACGACATCACAAGACAAACTAATGCATATAAAACCAAATACACTGCGGGTCCAGGGAGAAAGGTGTTTGGCACCCATTATGCCCTTTCGATCTCTCATAGGCTATGATAATATTCTCCTTTTTATTCAAAATGCAATTTATGTATATTGTGCACAGAGTGAAATAAATGAGAAAATAAGTCACCACATCCACATCTTATAAAGACGAGGATGAGTCATTCTAGGGAGTATAAATAAAAGGAAAGAAAATAATCTAAAAGGTAGTCAAAATATGAGTTGCACATGGAATCACAATCCATCGCAAAGAATGGAATACACATGTTTGATGGGGCCACTAAAAATAGAATAAAGAGAAAAGTCTATGGTTTACGCCATACACCGGATCATAATCCACTATGAGGAAATGAATATGCATGTTTGAGGGGATTGCGAAAATAAAAGAGAATAAAAAATATGAAAATGGAATATAATGTGAGAAACATTCTGAATTATGATTCACTATGAGGAAGCTAATATGCTTGTTTAACGGAGTTGGTAAGGATGTATAAACTAGTATGTGCACACACACACACACACACACACACACACACACACATATATATATATATATATATATATATATATATATATATATATATATATAATACTAATAAAATCGGGAATGAATAAAGTGAAAAAATAAGAAAAGGGGATTCGAATCGCAATGAAAACTTGAGATGCATACGTAGTTGTGTCCATCTCGATATCCTCCCTCTTTCCTCCTCCTCCCGAGGGTGTGGGGAAAAAGAAGGGGGGATAAAGGTCTCTCGCCCTCTCTGATCTAGGAACTCTTCGGCCATTGTCGGTGTGGGGTGAATGTAAAGAGATGGAGTCGCCAACCTATTTTGCACAAAACAGGAAAAAGGATATGTCACCGCCTCAAGAGAGCGGCATCGAAGACAAACTGATGCTTACGAAACTAATAGTTCGAAGGTTCAGGGGCTAAGTTACGGAATGGGTAGGTGTTAGGCACCCATCCCGCCCTTTCGGTCTATCATGGTCTAGTGTTAATATTTTCCTTTATTTCTTTGTGAAGTGTGTGTGCGTGTATATATGTAAATGGATATCGAAATTGCCCAACTCATTCCACGGAAGAGATAGAGTGAGGTCATCCATAGGAATGTTCCCAAAATAAAATGAAAAAATATGATTTATACGTTTATCGCGATATTGATCGTTATAATGAAACGATAATAAATATTGCATGAAATTATAATAAGGATCACAAACATAATACGCATTAAAATAATGTGTAGATGAAAAGAATGAAATGCCAAGATAGGAAAATTGGAATCGAGTCTCCGGTTTTAGCCCAAGATGCCTACGTAACTTATAAAGACATCAAAGTCCACGCAGTTCACATGAGTCATAGGGGTGGAGTTTATCCCATAGATTCGAACGGAATTTTATTATATATGTGTGTGTAGAAAATGTATTTCAGTTTTGAAAAAGTGTGATGGAAAATCTAGTTGGAATTTATAGGTGTAACCCTCTTTTTGTATGTTTTGGATTTTTTGTGGAAAAATAAAGTATGTGCAATATAACTAATAAAAAGGTGAGATGTTAATGTGTATAAACTAAAGTAAAACAATAGATTACGAACTTATGTAATTAATGCAAAAATAAGATATTTAAAGAGAGAGATAAGGATTTTGGACCTTCTTTAAAGAATTATAGCTTGATCTTGATCTTGGATGAAATCCCTTGAATGTTCAGATGAATGTTGAATGTGAGAGAATGAGATTTTTCCAAATTGGGTATGAAAAGGATGGGAATATCGGATGGAAATGAATTTCACAAAAGGAAACTTCGCTGATTGCAAGAGAATATTGCTGAGATCACTGATACTGATAGATCTCTGGTGTGCTTAAGGAGTGAGGTCATTCCCTCTAGTTATAGGGTTAGGGGACTGGTGATCAGCATATCCCTAGACCTGCCAATCGACAGGTAACCCTAGGCACACTGCCAATAGGCAGGGAAATGGACCTCCCAATTGGCAATCTCGTGCAGATTTTTTCGGAAAAACGGTCGTAGAATGAAATTCGTTGATCCAAATCACACATGGCACATACTGTTAGAAAGGTAATTTATATACCTTTAAGAGCCCTTTGGGTCGCTCTCAGGTCCGGGAGCTTACTTTGGTCCAAATGTGGCTCGGAAGAGCTCATCGGTCCTTTGGACGAGAAATCATCGGACGAAAATTGATCATTCATCCGAACGGTAGGTCAAAATAGCGCACGTGGTGGACCATTGGAATGGTTATGAGAGGTACTTCAACATTCCAAAGATCTTCGCTCGGTTCGAAAAGTTGACTTTGGTCAACCGGGGCTCGAAAGCGCCCAGTGACCTTTTAGAGTAAAACAAGTCATTCGTCCGTATCGTAAAGCTAATTTGTGCACGGGGCAGACCATTGGAAAGGGTATTTATTTCCCTTTGAATATTCATTTAGTATCATTTGAGATGAATTGTTAACCTTGGTCAAACGGAACCCAGGAGTGCCCGGTGGGCTCCATATCAATTTTTGGGGGAAAACGGATCTTTCGTCCGACCAATTATGTTGTTTCACGCACAGGGTGGACCATTAGAAAGGGGTTTCAGTGCGCTTAAAATATTCAAAGAGATTTTTCTCTAATGATGAGTTCGATTGAGGTCAAATTGGGGCCCGAGAGTGCTGCCCTATGGCCTCCAAATCGATTTTTAGTGGTAAAATGGTTCGTTCATCTTAACCGTTATGCCGTTTCGTGCATGAGTCAGACTATTAAAAATGGCATTTAGAGCCCTTTGAGGATTCAAAGATCTTTCACTCTGACGATAGAGTTGATCGGAGTCAAAAGGGGCCCGTTAATGCCTGATGGCCTCTAGATCGGTACTCAGAGTATGACATAGGGTTTGTAGTGAAATGGGGAGGTGCTAGGGATCTAAGGAGAGACTGAGGGTGTCCTAGAATGTGGTGTATATAGAGCCCCTCAACAAGCGAGCTTGGAATAAGGGGAAGCCGTTGAATAGACACCAAATGATGTTTAGGATAAAGGTCGATTCTACAGACCTAAAATAATGTTGGGGATGGATGATTCTATAAGCCGAGGTCAATTTGGAGGACCTAGAGTAAGGAGGGACCAATTCTGAGGGTCAAATCCAATTATGAGGGCTTAAAATAGGAGCGCCCAATTCTGAGGGTCGAAGCCAATTCTGAGGGCTGAGGATAATTTTGAGGAACTTGGGTAAGGAGCGACCAATTCCGAGGGTCAAAGACAATTCTGAGGGCTTAAGAGGGGAGTGACCAATTCTGAGGGTCAAAGCCAATTCTGAGGGCTTAAGATGGGAGCAACCAATTCTGAGTGTCTAAGCCAATTCTGAGGGCTTAAGTAGAGATGACCAATTCTGAGGGGCGAAGATAATTCTGAGGGCTTAAGTAGAGGTGATAAATTTTGAGGTTCAAATCCAATTATGAGGGATTAAGGTAGAAGTGACCAATTCCGAGGGCTTAAGTAAAGGTGACCAAATCTACTGGTCGAGGTCAATTCTGAGGACCATAAGATGTAGTTTTCTTGGGGAAATTTGGAGACTCCATTAGAGAAATTATCTCCTGGTTCCGCTAGGAATTTTGGATAAGCATTTGATTTTGAGTTTTGGATTTCGCTGGGGAAAATGAATTAGTCCAAGGATTGGATGTTTCCTTGTTCGGGAATTTTCTTTAATTTCTATGGTGTCCTTTGGAGATGTTGTGGGGATATATCCAATTGATTTGGGAATTCTATAGGGGAAGTAAGTGTTCCTCTGGGGAAGTAAAAAATTCTCTTCTCAGTTAAAAAGACTCTAAAATTCATGTGGTAATTTTTGGAATTTTGGGGCGATTTTTCAAC
This sequence comes from Sambucus nigra, assembly GCA_949130495.1. Taxonomy (NCBI): domain Eukaryota; kingdom Viridiplantae; phylum Streptophyta; class Magnoliopsida; order Dipsacales; family Adoxaceae; genus Sambucus; species Sambucus nigra. Next base: position 237,518,206 of record OX422208.1, on the reverse strand, counting down.
TTTTTTTGGGAATTTGTGAGCTTCCATCCCTGGGGGACAGTCATACAGCACATGGGGATGACCGGGTGGAACACGCAGCTGTGATGTCTACTGGCGCATGAGTTTGGCTGCTCCAGGTATCTCGAGGAGAGACTATCCCGATAGGGGGTAAAGGATGAGGTGATGGTGCCACCTACAAGGCCCTCGATGTATATGAGGCGAGAGCAGGAGATGTCAGAGAATGCGAGGGTGGCGGTGATGTTCGACGAGCCTTATTCGTCATATACCGACATGAAGACAACTTATGATTACTTGGATTTCGTGTCGAGCAGGCTGATTCCGCCCATTAAATAATACATTATGCCTCTTCCTCTTGCGATCTATGGTCGACCAGTGGGGTCTTCCCACAGTGCAGGCGGTATATCGACATCGGTAGCTACAATGACCTCAGAGGTTCCCTTTGTGAGGTTGGTTCCTCCTTCTTATAACATTCGATGATCAGACGGAGGGTCGGTGCGTATGTTGTATCGTCCCAATGCGATGGACCTAGAGGAGCTGGGGATGATAGAGGAAGTTCTTTAGCCAACGGTATACTTTTAATCTCTTTGTGTTTTGATTTTCAAATATCTTTCTTTGCCTCAGACTGATTGATTTGCTCTTTACTATTTTTCTTACAGCACATTCGAGTGTCGACCAATTGTCTGAGGGACATTCGATATTAGGTAGCTTCTATAACGGCTCATATTCAAAAGTCGATCCGGATTTCGTCTTCCTTGGTGCCGTCTGCCTAGTTTGAGGAGGGGTCTGATTTGGGAAGTGGAGGTATGTCATCTCATCAATGGGGAAAGCACGTGCACCATAGGGATGGAGGTTCTTAGAGAGAAAGAAAGAGAAAGAGATAAGAGAGACAGAGAAGAGAGGGAGGGAGAATGTGTATGTGACAGAGAGGGAGAGAGAGGCGGGTTCGGGCAAAGTCTCGTTGTTTTAGTTGCTTTCCTGCAAGACAAATGTAATAAAACAATATATATGCAAATTAAATGGAATTTTATTAATTTTTTCTTTAATGACTTAATGCGTATGCTCTTTTTACTTTGTTGCTGAGACCGTAAAAAGAATTTAAAAAGATTTGAGAGAAATTTATTTTAAAACAGGATAAGTAAAAATAGAGGGAGAAGGAAATTTTGGATTCCTTTGAATAAAAATTATTTTTATTGGGTTTTTTTATTTCGACAAAAAATTAGAAAGGTGATTTTCCAAGGGCATGCCCCTTGTCTTGCCTATCGGCAGGTCAGTTAAGTTTAATCAATTCAAGGCTTTGATAGCAATTTCTTCAATTGCTTGGTACTTAGTGGGGCAGGTTTTCCTCCGAGATTTGATGTTTTTCGTCTTTGGTTAAGTCTTCCAAGTATAAAAAAAGGGGGTAATGGTGGAGCACTTTCTTCACCCATCCACATATCCACTCTTTTGCATTCTTCTTTCTTTTTGTCTCATTATTTTGTAATATGGATCTCCCGAGAAGTTTTGAATTTGCTACTTACCTTGAAAACTCAGGGGCGATCTGCTTATATAATGTCGACTACGATGCTTTTAACATGCGTTGGGTTTTATTATGGCGCAACAGTCCTATAGAGTGGAACATGCTAATGGCGGCGGTAGAATTTTGGTACTCTGAAGACCATGTCTTTTGCTTTGTCTTGGACAAAGTCTATCCGACTTATGAAGAATTATCTACCCTAACAAAAGAAATACCAGTGTTGCAAGGGCCATGTCTGAATTTTCTCGGTCTCCTTGAGAGATGTTGGCGGGACTAATCCATATCTCTCCCTCGCTGGCTCGATCGTTGGTTATGAGAGGAATGATCTCTCTCCCTGTTGTGTTGCATTCTGTGCATTTTTAGGATGTTGGTGATGCGGCTATGCCAGATTCGTTATCCTTGGCTTAATTTCAAAATTACTATTGGTGATTGGGGAACTGTTGGTGGACCCACAACTCCCAGCCATTACTTTATGGATGTCATACCGTCGCAATCTTATGGTGGTGATACTAAAGGAGACTTTGAATATCTATATGCCTGGTGGGAGGGCCACTCTAACTTTCTGAGGGGTATCCCCATTATGCTGTCCATGTGGTTATCGAAGAGATTCCATATGGAGGTTCCTCCTGAATATCCCTTGGCAACTGTGCCAAACTTCTTTTCTCGCTACTTTATCAGCATGGGCTTGGACATCGGGAGCTAGGAGAACTGGTTTGTGGAGCACGGGGCTTGAGGTTTATGTTGGTCAGTGCCTTGGTGGGGAGAATTTTTTCCCATTCAATAATTAGGGGAATACCAATAAGTTTGATTGGTTGGCCTCCATCATACTTCTTTCTATTTTTCCTGGCGGCTCTTACGCCACTTTGGCTGGGAGAAGATTATGCCACCTCGAACACTAGACTTTTTTCCCATGGAGAATTTAACAAAGCGTCAGTGTATGCGGCTAGGCTCTCTATGGGAGAATCTTCAACCTTCGTCCTTTCCTTCCCAGTATGTTAGTAGGGTCTGTCATGTTTCCATGTATTACATGATGTGGTTATGGAATAGGGTTGTTGTCAAGATGATGGTTGTGGAGATCGAGCAAAGGTGGTTCGCCATATCTGACACCCTAGAGGGAGGTGTTGTTGTTTTTCCTAGGATATTTTTGGGCTTACCGCTCCATGGAACGCCAACGGAATTCTATTCAGTCAAAGGAGGTTTGGGGACCCTAGGATTTTGATGATAATGGGGTCGGTTCCTCTGGAAGCTACAGGTAGGATCCCTGGGGGATTTATTTATCAATCTCTTGTGATGTGTTTGGTCAATCTCTTGTGCTACAGCTACAGGTAGGATCCCTGTTTCATTTGTTTTTCCTTTGTTCCTTATTTCTTTTTTCCAACATACTATAAATATCCCTTTTTGGTTATTTGTAGATATAATTTAGTTTTAGTTTGGTTTTGCTTTGTTTTATCTTTGGGAGATAGGGTTTGGAGAGATTTTGAGTGTGTCATTTTCTCCCTCCTAGGGTTTATCTGTATAGTGGATTTGCCCGTCGCAGTTGTGTAAGAACACTATCCTTTGTCTTCTTTATTAATCCAAGCTCCCATTTATTTATTTACTTGATTTATTTCTTGCTTTGTGCCCTAGATTTATTTCATGCTTTATTATTTATTTCAAGTCTAGTTTAATTTGTAGTGTTAATTTAATTAATGTGCTTTAATTAATTAGGTGCTTTAATTTATGCTTTTAATTATGTGTAGTGGATAATTTAAATTAGGTTGTGTCGAATTGAACTCATTTCGGGTTGACGGATTGATTTTCTTTGGTGATGATTTATCACGGGTTTATTTCGAATGGGTTGTCCTAGTAATTACGCCTAGGAGATTTAATGGGGTATATCATGTATGCTCCATATTTACGACCTTGCGTGCGTAATTTCTAAGGTATTTGTTGACGCCAAAATCTTATCAGACTTTTATAAAAATTTAGGGGTGTGACAACTCTTGGTTTAGTTAACTGTCAAAACGAGATGCAATCTTAATAATCCACGAACCCATGTAACCATTTTATACTAATTAACTCGGGGTGAGGGATATCCGACGCATCCTATAGTTTTTATTCTCTTTGTTAATATAGTTTAAATACACTCATGCCTAGTTTATCTTTTCTTTCTTTTTAGTTAGAAAAACATCTTTTACACTTTTATTTTATAAGTATTAGACCGAATGAATTCTAGTACCTTCTCTTTGTGGATTCGATACCCGGACTGGCCGCTATACTCCCTTAAAGGAGTGTAGTCATAGTTTAGGTTTTTATATTAAGGAGGTGAACAGAAAACAACAATCAACATTTTGACACGCGCTACTTTTCGCCCCCAATCAAATGGCGTCGTTGTCGAGGATGAGTTTTCATTAGAATTTATTTGATTTAGCATTTCCTAGTATTTTTTTCTACTTTTATTTTTTATTTGCTAACCTTTTTGTAAGACTTCTACATTTGAGTGCTAAGAAACGCTTGAATTTTTCGTGTGCGCATCACTTTGTGGAATTAGCCACTTCGAGCCATCTTTGTGGTAAGCATGTCTTATTCCAATCCTTTCGGTAATCATTATGATAACTCTCAAAATTGCCGTAAACCTGTGACTTTTGGTCAATACTTAGAGTCCCAAAAATTTGCAAATTCAAAAATGACTTTGGGAGAGTATTACAAAAGTCAAGCTTTAGAGTGCGTGTATTTTGAGGAGGATGATAATGATTTTCGGCCTCTAATTCCTTATAATAGGAATTTTGAAACAAATTTCAATAGCTTTCAAAATTCTTATAATAATGTTTTTTTACTATAGTTCCAATTATAGTTTTCAAACTTCTCACAAGAATCCGAGCCTCGGCCTATGACTTTCGGTGAGGGTTTGTACATGCTTGAAAATGAGAAAATGGAAAATCGTTATCGGAAAGAAAATCCTTGTTGGGAACATGAGTTGGATTTATTATTTGAATCCTACGACGATTTTTCTTCCGAGACTTTTGAAGTCGATGAATGTTTTGAACCAAATGAGGACTTTGTGCCTACTTTTGAACAAACCATTCTTCACTTGGCCCATGGTTTAATAGAGAATAAAAGTGAGGATGAAATGGATATAGTATTTATTTGCAATGAAATGATTTCATCTTTGGATCCTAAAGAAGAAAGCTTCATTGAAAATGATCATATCTCCTTTGAAATTCCAACTTTGAGCAATGATAACTCATCTCTTGAGTTTGAATTTCTTTCCTCCCCGTTTTCATTCTCCGTTATCACACCGTCACAAATACCTGATGAATCGGGTCCAGACTTTAAAGTGTTAAACCTTTTCACCGATGAGAAGTACTTGCTCGAGTCGCATTCCATGAAGGCATCTTTTCCCTCATGTGCACCCTCTCCTATTCCAACTTCAAAATATTTTAGAGATAATTCTATTTTTCTTGGCCCCCTTGTGTATTTGTCACCCGTATTATCCAAATCCCCCATCCTCCCTCTAAAAATTTTAATTGGGGATGGCTCACTTCTTTCGCCTTACTCATGCCATCCGTTGCTCGAAAGAAATTCCTATTTTCCAGGAGGCATGCTTTCAAGTGATGGTACACCGGTTATCCTCCAAAGTCAAATCATAGCTTGGGTGGACCCTCAAAAATTTCAACTTCTAGTGTATAGTTAGTTAGAAGTTAAAATTATAGGTTGTACATATTAGGTTTGTTTTTCTTTTTTTAACTTATTGTCTAGTGTAATTAGTTAAAGTTTTATTTCTTCTTTTTTGTTATTCTTTGGTACTAACATGTTTTGTATAATCATTGGACTTGTACTTTCACGTGATCGCTTCTTTTTGGGTAATATTGCTATTTTCCTCTCTTTAACTTTGGTTCTTAATTAACATTGAGGACAATGTCAAGTTTTAAGTTAGGGGGTGTGGGATATTATATCCATTCATGATTTTGATTATATGTTATTTCCAAGCATGCTTTTCTTGTAAAAAAATAAAAACTTAAAAAAGATTTTCGTTCTTTTTTCTTCTTTGTTGGTCATTTTGCCTTTGTTTCCGATGATAAATTTTAATAATTGCCCTATCTAATGGACAACTCAACAATGCATGTTCTCGATTTTAGAAGTTATTAGAGATTAGTCCTCAAATCATTGATATTATGAATAACTTCATGAATTAAACTTTAATCCCATGAGCACATGCACTTTTCTTGCTTTATTGATTTGGTTTAAGATTTTTATAAGTCGGTAATCATTTGTTGCATTGTATATACTTACACCGAGTGAGCTTTGGGATTTTCTTCGATTGTGAGTGTTTATAAACTATTCTTTCCTCTTTGAAAACGTTGAATTCATCGGTAATCTCTCTATTCTTTCATTGATCGTTCATTAATTGAGTTTATATCTTGAAAAGTGTTACTTGATCATGATTATCATATATTTTGTTTTACTCAAGAATTGCAGAAACTTTATGAAATGATCATAGGAAATCTTTGTTATATCACCCATATTGACCTTGACCTCACCTTATATGTTTCCCCTTGTCAACCCCTTTGAGCCTAAATATAACCTTTTGTTTCATAACCCCAAATCCCAAAACCAACTCCGAATTGGAGTTATAAACCATACACATTACCTTTCGTACCTTTGTTTGGAATGTTACTTGGGATTGAATGATGTTATTGTCTTATAAGTGCAATTTAGGCATGTCAGAGTGTGAAAAGTAAAAACAAGAAAGTAGTGAAAGAAAAGAAAACGCAAAAGGCAAAAGAGGAGAAAAGAAAACATGAGAAAAAGAAGAAAAGAAAAGAAAGAGGAAATTTGTATATGTTGTGTATAGTGTTCAATAAGCTCTGATTACTCTCCCCATTGTTATAGTCAATGCCCTTTATAGATTGTATTTTCCAATTTTTTATATTGCCCGCATTCTTCACATTATTCTAAGTTTTCATTTCGAACACTTTGAATCCTAACATACATATCCTTCGTTTCGTACCCTAGCGTAGCCTACATTACAACCCTATACAAGTCCTATGTGATCTTAGGGTGAATTTAATTCAAAAGTCATAATAGTTTTGACAATCAGTGAAAATACATTTCACCTCCTTTAATGTGCGGTATCTTTCATTGAGATTACATTTTTTTCAATTTTTATATAGCGTTCTTCATCTGTGATATGTGCACGGCCTAATTTCCATTTACATTTACTCTTTATGCCCGCATGTTCCATGTGTTAACTCCCTGTTTCGAGTGAATTCACTTGATGAGTGTAATGCCCGTGAGGATTGAATATATGTTTACTTTTATGTTTATCCGGTTTATATAAGTTTTTTCCAAATCACACTTTGCATGTGCTTGCTCCCCTACCACATTTTAAAGTTTCAATTTTATGAGGTGCATTCTAGAATGTTAATAATACGGACTTTTGTGTGAATTCATTCACTGTGCTAATAATGCATATGAAATCTTTTTCGAATTGTTGGGCTATCGCATGTGATTGGGCGTTATTTTGAGGAAACCATATGATGTTTGTGGGCTTCATCCCTGAAAACCCTCACGAGACGACACCCGTCCACTAGGGTAACCTAGGGGTTTAATGACTTATTACATACGCTAAATGCAATTGTTCGCCTACGAAAGTGGCTTTTACCTTTTTATCTCTTTTGTATATATCTCCTGTTTTTTCATTTTCTTATAGTTCTTCTTGCGTTGAATTTCATTAATAGGGACTATCACTGTGTAAGATAGGGGGTGTGATTCGTCTCGAATCATAGCACTCATTACCCTCGAACTTAGGCATTTTAGCCCCCTCGGGTACTTTAATGTCTATAATTATGCCTGTTAATCAGACAATCTCCGTTTTATATGCTAACATGTTATTTGAGGTATAATTAAGCTTTTATAGGTATTAAAGTGCTTAATATGAAGTGTGGGCGCATTCCGATAAAATTTCGTCGCAATTCACACGTTTAGGGGCATTTTTGTAATTTCACACTACAGGATTTTTGCCCAAAGTATTCACGAAAGTTGTAGCTCTCGGGACAACATTTGTGTGGCCGTGAACGGTGCTTGAATCGGAGTCCAAACGAAGGAAACACGAACCTTTAATCGGGGAAGAAATATAGGACTTCATTTAATTATTATTTTATTAATATATTAACAATTCTAATAATGACCTTCGTGTCCTTTTCTCTTTCATTTTGCAGCACACTCCAATTTAGCCATGGGCTATTTTGGCCAAGCTTGGGTTTGTGATCGAGTTTCGATTTCATCCAAAATTGGAGCCTTTTGTCCGAAATTGGAGCTTGGGTAACGTGTGGAACTAGTTGTGGGTCAGTTGGCTCGAGTTTTTAGAGTACCCACTTTGACATTTCCATGGCTTTGGCCATTTTTTATGGAGTTGGGTTGTTAGTATTTTTGGAGATGGAGCTTTCGTTTATGGCCACACACATGAACGTTGCAGGTGTGAACCATAATAGCTGCTTATCTAGGGTTGGCATCAATGGAGGTATGGTGGTCTCGGCAATACCCATTTGGGTCTTTGGCATTCGGCGGACTATTGTGTACGCATCAAAGAGATTGGTGGGTTATCGCAACAGGAACTATCGACCGACCTAGACGCCGCAGTTGATCAGGAAATGGGTTTTTGCCTTGCGTTTCATCCAGTGTAATCCTCCCTTTACGCGCAGTTGACCGGCCCAAGACACAATCGACCGGTGTTCTGCTATTTTGGACGATATTTTTGTTGTAGCCCTCTTTTTTCTTTTCTTTTTCTATTTTCTTTTTATTCTTTAATTACAACTTAATCCCTGATTCATTTGTTTTTTGTCACCCCCTAACCCATTTAGGATATAATTAACTCAATAGTTCACAAACCACACTTATTATTTATTTATTTATTTGGTAATATACATTAATACAACTTCAAGGTTAAAATGCGGAATACTAAAAATACAATCGTTTTAAGGAGACATAATTTAAACAAAACTCCCATACTATTTAACTTAATTACAACTAGTACAGTGTTCAAAACAAACTGACGAGACAATACTACTATTCACTCAACATCTTAGACTTGGAAGTGGCATCTTCAAAACCTGAAATGTAAACATATAAAACCACGAGTTTAAAAACTCAGTGAATGTACTACATCTCTATATAGTAAAAGTACTATATTAGCATCTTAACATATTAATATATCCATCTTTGTGCCAAATTAGTCCATATACATAACCGGAGTTAATAAACCCCACATCCCCTGCCCGTAGGCAATAATCATATCCATAGGTTTTAATAACCTAACATCTCCTGAATTACATAGCAACTCAACATATCCTGACTTTTATAAAGCCATAACATCTCAACATCTCTTGGCTTTTAATAGGCCATAACATCTCAACATCTCATGACTTTTAAATATGCCATATCATCTCAACATATAATACATATACATCATATCCAAAATCAACTCAGTAAGTACACTCACCTTGGATTGTCAACTATGTATTCACGTTTCCCTCAGGCGGGGCTGAACTTGGTTGATTTGACCTTACACCTGTTAATCCAACTAAATCAGTAGTGAAACTCAATCATAATTATTATCTTAATATATCTATGTAACTTTCAATGACTATACAACAACAATATAATTCTACTCAAGTCACATTCCATGAAACATGTGTAAAGACGAACAATGGTATATATGTTGATAAGGTTATGAACATTCAACCATAGAAAATACCTCGTAAGGAATTTATAACTAAAATAAAGTAAACATAAAATTATACTTCTCAATGTATATACACATGAAATATGTACTCAAACACCCTTGGGAAAGAGCAGATAAAATCATTCTTTCATGGGGTATCCAGTATGTCCTCAAATTATTGTCCTCCATACTTAACCATCCCATATTCCTAAATTGTATAATTACAGGTGTCCAGTCTTATCAATATGAAAACATATATGAATATACTTTCCATTACAAGTGATGATGTAAATTTTTAAGTCTCGTAGAGCAAGTTATGACCATTTCATTATAACACGAGAAATCTTCCCTACAAGGTCCTCTATTGTTCCTTCAACTTCCAAGAATTTTCATAATTTTTATACAAAATAAATTTCCACTATTTTCAACACACTTTTAGTCAACATACTAGATAGTACATAATTAAAGTTTCATAATATTTGGACTTCATTTGCTATCTCAAAAGCTTGACCAAACTCAGGGCATACCGAAATGAAATATACAAACAACAACTATATACCAAATTGCAACCATCACTAAGACCTAACCATAAGGAGTTAGATTCTAGTTTTAGGATATGATATGAATATATGAGTCTATTTTCATATCTAATTAGAATTTCTGAATTCCAGTAAGCACACAAAGAGATATGTAAGTTTGAATACAAAGGGTTTCAATACAAAGCAATATGACCTATAACACCACTTATCTCACATATGAACCAATACATATTATCACAAAGGAGGATGGAATTTTAATCAATACTTAACAATTTATATAATTTGAAATAAGTATAATAGAAGATTAAAACAATATTAACACATAATTTTACCTTGGAAACGCCTTAACGATTTTCTTAGAATTGTTTTCCTAGCTTTTCCTTGTAACCCTTTCTTCCTTAACTTCTACTTCTCTTTCCTTAAGCTTAAATCTCTCAAAACTGAACCTAGGGTTATATTTTCTGAAGAAATAAGTTAAAATAAGAGTTTTAAGTCTGCAAAGGTATGCCTCCTTTGCATCCAATCAAAATAAGCCATATGGTTTACTAAAAGACAATTTACCACTTAAAGGAAATGGACAGATTTGTCCCTTGTTCGTAAATTCGGCCTAACTTCTTACTCGGACATCCGTTTGATGCACCGTTTATTGTTTTACAACCCTAACTCACATGTAGACAACTATCTAGTTTTAACCTCAAGTCATTTGTAATGTTATAAGGGTCAAAACTAGTCTTAAAGATAAATATTTCTATCGAAAATAACAAAACTTTGTGTTCGTACATAACTCGATATTTCACGATTTATGAAAGTAGGATTAGACTAAACATAATCACTTAGACTTAGATATACTAATATCAAATTCTCCATATCACATAAGATAATCATGATTTAAATATAATTTATCATAATTATATCCGGGTTGTCACAACCTCCCCCCTTAGAAAATTTCGTCCCTGAAATTTAATATGAAGTTCACTTACCAAACAAATGGGGATACTGTTTTTTCATGATATTCTCTGTTTCCCAAGTTGCTTCTTTAATACCATGGCTCATCCACATAACTTTAACTAAGGGAATAACTTTATTTCTCAATACTTGCTCCTTACAATCAATAATTTCAATTGGTTCCTCGATGTAAGACAAGTCTTCCTTCAGTTCAATTGGTTGAGTTTTCAATTGATGAGATGGATCTGCCAAATAATTATGAAGCATAGATACGTGAAATACATCATGTAAATGAGATAAATCTAGAGGTAATGCTAGTCTATATGCCAGGTTCCCGATTCTTTCCAACACCTCATATGGTCCAATGTATCTTGGACTTAGTTTCCCCTTCTTCCCAAATCTCGTAACGCCTTTCCATAGTGAAATATGTAGGAATAAAAAATCTCCCTTCTGAAATTCCAGTGGATACTTCTTTTATCTGAATAAAATTTATGCTTGCTTTGCGCTATCTTTATCCGTTCCCTTATTATTTTAATCTTTTCTGTTGGCATATCTATCAATTCAGGACCCAAAAGTTTCCTTTCACCTACTTCATCCCAACACAAAGGCGTTCTACATCTCCTCCCATATAAATCTTCATACGGAGCCATACCAATGGTGGACTGATAACTATTATTATACGAGAATTCCATCAATGGAAAATGATCATCAAAATTACCCTTGAAGTCAAATACACAAGCTCGTAACATGTCTTCTAATATTTGAATCGTCCTTTCAGATTGCCCATCGGTTTGTGGATGAAATGTAGGGGTGGACAAAAAAAAGACCGACCCGATTGATCCGATTGGACCGGACCGGACCGGACCTATTTTTATAGGCTTTTTTATAAATCGGTCTTAATTCGGTCCTAAATTTAGAGACCCGAAATATTCGGTTCGGTCCAAAAAATTCATTTTAAATTCGGTCTTAGGACCGGACCGGACCGTTTTAATTTAATATTATAAAATATATTTTAATTTTATATAAATATATCTAATATCTATCATATATGTTTACTTTTAAAGTTGAGTATATAACTCTAACTAAACAAACCCAAAATAAACCCATCCGCTGCTCTCTCTATACCATATACCGTCCGCTGCTTTCTCTCTCAATTTCTCTCTCTCACTACACAACGCAGCACTTGCTGCTCCTCATCTTAGATGCTGCTCCAACAACGCTACTCCTACACCGCACATAAAGGGTTATTCAAACATAAAGACCTTAGCCGCTGCTCGTACACCGCGTCACAGCAACAACCGCCGATGTTACTTACTTCACTAAGCGTCGCGGCTATTCCGACGAACCTTAAGATCCAGCACCGACATTATGAACACAAGATCTGGAGCCATCAACACAAGATCTGGCAGCCCAACACAAGGTCCATCGAACCTCAACTCAACCGCAACTATTCCGGCACCGGCGATCAAAGATCCAACGGTATAAACACAAGATCTGACGCTATTTGTTATTTTGTTTTCTTAATTTTTCTTGTGATTTTCTTGTCTGTGGCAGTGATTAAGTAATGTGGCAGTGATTTTCGGTTTAAGGTTTTTTTTTTCTTGATTTGGTATGAAAGAAACCAATCTGTGGCAGTGATTAAGGAATATGTGGCACTGATTAAGGCCAATCTGTTGCACTAATTGTTAAATTGTTAAGAAATTGTGCAAAACAACCCCTAAAAAGTGCAAAACAACACCTAAAAAGTTCAAAACAGCAAAAAATTAACAAGTTTTATTGGGAAAAAAAAGTAAATAATTGTAAAAATTCGACCGATTATTAACCGAACCGGACCGAAAATAGCCTAGACCGATTAAATAGGCTAAACCGATTAAATCGGTCCGAATTCGGTCTTCTCAAATATAGGACCGAATAATTCGGTCCGGCACCGAAAATGACCAAAAACCGGACCGGACCGGACCGCGCCCACCCCTAATGAAATGCAGTGCTGAACTTCAAACTTGTTCCCATGGAATTCTGTAAATGAGGCCAAAACTTTAAAGTGAATGTTGGATCTGTATCTGATACAATTGACACCGGTGCCCCATGTAAACGGATAATCTCATCAACGTACATACGTGCATACTTATCAACAGTGTAGGTGGTCTTAACTGGAATAAAATGAGCTGACTTCGTCAATCTGTCTACAATCACCCAAATAGAATCATGCCCCTTGGGTGATCGAGGTAATCCCGTAATAAAGTCCATTGTTATATGCTCCCACTTCCATTCCGTAATAGGCAATGATTACAATAATCCTGCCGGCTTCTGATGCTCCACTTTCACTTGCTGACATACTAAACATTTAGCTACAAATTTTGCAATCTCACATTTCATATTGTTCCACCAGTAATACTCTTTCAAATCTCTGTACATTTTGGTACCTCCCGGATGCATAGAGTAAATAGAACTATGTGCCTCTTCTAATATATCCTTCTCTAAGGGTGGATCATTCGGTACACAAATCCTATTTTTATAACAAAATGATTCATCATTCTTAATCTCAAATTCACTCTCTTTACCATCCAGGATATCTTGTTTCTTCTTCTTAATGAACTAATCGCTGACTTGCGAATTTCTTATGTATTCTTGCAATAAAGGTCTCACTATGACATGTGCTAATAAGCCTCCCCTTTTTGAAAAACTTAATTCAATACCCATCGATGCCAAGTCAAGGATATTTCCCACACGTGCACACCGTATGCAACCTAGAAGCCCTGATGATTTTTTACTCAAAGCATCTGCTACTACATTGGCCTTACCAGGATGATGATGAATGGTACAGTCATAGTCTTTAATCAGCTCTATCCAACGCCTCTGCCTCAAATTCAAGTCTCTTTGTGTAAATAAGTACTTCAAAATTTGATGGTCAATGAAAATTTCACATGTCTCTCCATATAAATGACGTTTCCATAATTTCAAGGCAAAAACAATAGCCGCAAGTTCTAAATCATGTGTAGGAAAATTACGTTCATGCGTCTTCAACTGTCTAGATGCATAAGAAATTACCATTCTATGTTGCATGAAAACACAACCCAGACCCTGATGTGAAGCGTCAGTATAAATCACAAAACCTTCTCCATTGGATGGAACAGTGAGAACTGGAGATGATACTAGCCTATTTTTTAACTTTTCAAAGCTTTGTTGACATTCATCACTCCACACAAATTTTAGTTCCTTTCAGGTTAATTTAGTCAACGGTAAGGCTATAGATGAAGACCCCTTTATGAATCTTCTATAATATCCAGCCAATCCTAGGAAACTCCTTATCTCCGTTACATTTCTTGGTCGTTCCCATTGCACAATTGCCTCTACCTTCTTAGGGTCAACATAAATTCCATCTCCCGAAACAACATGCCCCAGAAATACTACCTGATTCAACCAAAACTCACATTTGCTAAACTTAGCAAATAATTGACTATCTCGCAAAACTTGCAATACAACTCTTAGATGCTTCTCATGTTCCTCCTGGCTAGGTGAGTATATCAAAACATCATCGATAAATACAATCACAAACTAATCTATGAAAGGATGAAATACCCGATTCATTAAATCCACAAACACTGCAGGAGCATTTGTTAACCCAAATGGCATTGCCAAAAATTCATTATGATCATAGCGAGAACGAAAACTTGCTTTAGAAATGTCACAATCTCTCACCCTTAATTGATGATAACCCGATCTCAAATCAATTTTTGAAAGCACTTTAGCACCCTGTAATTGTTCAAACAAATCATCAATACGATGCAATGGATATTTATTTCGAATAGTTACCTTGTTCAACTACCTATAATCAATGCAAAGTCGCATGGTACCATCTTTCTTTTTCATAAATAATATCGGAGCACCCCATGGTGATACATTGGGTCGAATAAAACCTCTGTCTAGCAAATCTTGCAGTTGAACCTTTAACTCCTTTAGTTCCACAGGTGCCATTCTATATGGAGAAATAAAAACTGGAGTTGTACCGGGCACTAAATCGATAGTAAACTCTACCTCTCTGCTAGGTGGAAATCCTGGTAATTCATCTGGGACACATCTGTAAAATCCTTAACTACTGGGATATTTTCTAATTTTTTCAATTCCCTGTTTGTGTCCACAATATATGCTAAAAAGCCTTGACACCCCTTATTTAGCAATTTCCTCACCCGAGGGGAAGAAATAAGACAGTTTGGAACCACATTTCATTCCCGAGTAAATTTAAATTCTTCATCCCTCGGCATACTAAATGTAACCTCCTTGCGAAAACAGTCAATCGATGCATGGTAGGAAGATAACTAGTCCATACCCAAGATAATATCAAAATCTCGAATATCTAGTGGAATTAAATCAATGGTCAACTCCCTCTCCCCCACATACAATACACAATTTTTATACACACGCTCCACTAACATCACATCCCCCATAGGTGTAGAAATATATAAACCACAATCTAGATAAGAACATGGTCTACCAAAATGCATGGTAAATGAAAGTGCTACGAATAAATGAGTAGAACCTGGATCAATAAGCATCTAAGCATGTTTGTTCATGATAGAAAATGTACGTGTCACCACCTCTGGAGTAGCCTGAGCATCCTGTAAAGTCATTGCAAATATTCTTCCCGGTGCCCTGGAACCACTAGCTTGTCCTCTACCTCCTCCCCTCCCTATGCCTCCAGGTGATGAACCTCGACTAGTAGTAGCTGATTGAATCCCTCTCAATTGCATATGACAGTTCCTTTTTGTGTGACCAATTTTATGACAGTGATAACACTCTAACCCCTTTAACTTGGGATAATTTGGACTGATATGGCCCTCAGCTTTGCAAAAATAGCATGTAACAGGCTTAGACTGCCCATTGTCATTCTCCTGTTGTCTATTCTGTTGGCCCATCGATCCTGCACCCCTAAAACTGCTTGGTGTCCTATTCTGAACATAATTTTCAGTCCCTCTATCGCGCTGAAATCTTTGACTCCGTTGTTTTGAGTATTCTACATTGCCTTCCTTTTGCTGAGATGGATCAAATCTACTCCTCTTTCCCCTTTGTTCCCTATTCTTTTTTGCATCATTACATCTCCTTCAACCATCATAGATTTGTTAACTAAAGAAGTATAATCTACCATTTCAAGTGCAGTGAGTCTAGACTTGATTACCAAATTCAACCCATCCTAAAATCTAGTGCATTTGTCCTCCTCATTGTGTAAGAAACGTAATGAAAATCCAGACAAAGATATTAATTTAGTTTCATACTCCCTAACCGACATATTCCCCTGAGTCAATGATAAAAATTCTCTCTCTTTTTGCTTTCGATACATGCGAGGAAAATACTTTTCATACAATACTTTAATAAAGGAATCCCAAGTAATTACCTCACCTCCCTCCGGAGTAAGCAATAAATATTTGAAAGACACCCACCAATATTTAGCTTCGCCCTTTAACATGAAAGTATCCAAAACTACCTTCTGCATGCCAGATACATTCATCACCCCGAAGATAGTTTCTGTATCTCTAACCCAAGCCTCAACTTCTAAAGGATCTACAGAACCTGAGAATGCTGGGGGGTTCAATTTGATAAACTTCTCGTACAGAGTATTCTTCTCCTCTCGTTGTATTTCCCTTTCTCTTATGGACAAAGTCTGCTCCTGCAAGTACTTGGCTTGTTGTTCTGCTATTTGCGTCATAAACATGTTTTGTTGTTCTACCATTAAAGTCATGGCACGAGCCATTTTCTGCATATCTGTAAGTTGTTCAGGAGCCCCCTACATTATTTGGATTTTGTTAGTTTACTGTATTTGAAGACTCCTCATCCACCCTCTCATGAACATTTGCTCCATCCATAGCTTACTATCTGTCATAAGCCACAATTATAGAAACAAGAATACAACATTTATTTCTAACATAATGGTTAGTATTTCTCACAAGGTAATATAAATTACCCATACCACACTATTTTTGCCACTACCACATCTAGACTCTCTAACCCCAGAATATAAAAACCTAAGGCTCTGATACCAAGTTGTCACCCCCTAACCCCATTAGGATATAATTAACTTAATAGTTCATAAACCACACTTATTATTTATTTATTTATTTGGTAATACACATTAAAACAACTTCAAGGTTAAAATGCGGAATACTAAAAATACAATCGTTTTAAGGAGATATAATTTAAACAAAACTCCCATACCATTTAACTTAATTACATCTAATACAGTGTTCAAAACAAACTAACGAGACAATACTACTATTCACTCAACATCTTAGACTTGGCAGTGGCAGCTTCAAAACCTGAAAATGTAAACATATAAAACCATAAGTTTAAAAACTCAATGAATATACTACATCTCTATATAGTAAAAGTATTATATTAACATCTCAACATATTAATATATCCATCTCTGGGCCAAATTAAGAAATATACATATCCGGAGTTAATAAACCCCACATCGCCTTCCCGCAGGCAATAATCATATCCATAGGTTTTATTAACCTAACATCTCCTGAATTGCATAGCAACTCAACATATCCTGACTTTTATAAAGCCACAACATCTCAACATCTCTTGAATTTTAATAAGCCATAACATCTCAACATCTCATGAATTTTAAATAAGCCATATCATTTCAACATATAATACATATACATCATATCCAAAATCAACTCAGTAAGTACACTCACCTTGGGTTGTCAACTATGTATTCACGTTTCCCTCGGGTGGGGCTGAACTTGGTTGATTTAACCTTACACCTGTTAATCCAACTAAATCAGTACTGAATCTCAATCATAAGTATAATCTTAATATATCTATGTAACTTTCAATGACTATACAACAATAATATAATTCTACTTAAGTCACATTCCATGAAACATGTGTAAAGACGAAACAATGGTATGTATGTTGATAAGGTTATGAACATTCAACCATAGAAAATACCTCGTAAGGAATTTATAACTAAAATCAAGTAAACATAAAATTATACTTCTCAATGTATATACACATGAAATATGCACTCAAACACCCTTGGGAAAAGGCAGATATAATCATTCTTTCATGTGGTATCCAGTATGGCCTCAAATTATTGTCCTCCATACTTAACCATCCCATATTCCTAAATTGTATAATTACAGGTGTCCAACCTTATCAATATAAAAACATATATGAATATACTTTCCATTACAAGTGATGGTGTAATTTTTCAAGCCTCCTAGGGAAAGTTATGACCATTTCATTATAACACAAGAAATCTGCCCTACAAGGTCCTTTATTGTTCCTTCAACTTCCAAGAATTTTCATAATTTTTCTACAGAATAAATTTCCATTATTTTCAACAAACTTTCATTAAACATACTTAATAGTACAGAATTAAAGTTTCATAATATTTGGACTTCATTTGCCATCTCAAAAGCTTGACCAAACTCAGGGCATACCGAAATGAAATATACAAACAGCAACTATATACCAATTTGCAACCATCACTAAGACCTAACCATAAGGAGTTAAATTCTAATTTTCGGATATGATATGAATATATGAGTCTATTTTTATATCCAATTGGAATTTCTGAATTCCAGTAAGCACACAAAGAGATATGTAAGTTTGAATACAAAGGGTTTCAATACAAAGCAATATGACCTATAACACCACTTATCTCACATATGAACCAATACATATTATCACAAAGGAGGATGGAATTTTAATCAATAATTCACGATTTTTATACTTTGAAATAAGTATAATAGAAGATTAAAACAATATTAACACATAATTTTACCTTGGAAACACCTTAACGATATTCTTGGAATAGTTTTCCTAGTTTTTCCTTGTAACCCTATCTTCCTTAAGTTCTAGTTCTCTTTCCTTAAGCTTAAATCTCTCAAAACTGAACCCAGGGTTATATTTGCTGAAGAAATAAGTTAAAATAAGAGTTTTAAATCAGCAAAGGAATGCATCCTTTCCATCCAATCAAAATAAGCCATATGGTTTACTAAAAGACAATTTACCACTTAAAGGAAATTGATAGATTTGTCCCTTGTTCGTAAATTCGGCCTAACTTCTTACTCGGGCATACGTTTGATGCACCATTTGTTGTGTTACAACCCTAACTCACATGTATACAACTATCTCATTTTCACCTCAAATCATTTGTAATGTTATAAAGGTCAAAACTAGTCTTAAACAGAAATATTTCTATCGAAAATAACAAAACTTTGTGTTCGTACATAACTCGACATTTCACGATTTATGAAAGTAGGATTAGACAAAACATAATCACTTAGCATTAGATATAATAATAACAAACTATTCATATCACATAAGATAAGCATGATTTAAATATAATTTATCATAATTATATCCGGGTTGTCACATTTTTCCTTTTTTCTTTATTTCTTTTTTCCAACTTACTATAAATAGCCCCTTTTGGTTATTTGTAGATATAATTTAGTTTTAGTTTGGTTTTGATTTGTTTTATCTTTGGGAGCTAGGGTTTGGAGAGATTTTTAGTGTGTCATTTTCTCTCTCCTAGGGTTTATCTGTATAGTGGATTTTCCCGTCGCGGTTGTGTAAGAACACTATCCTTTGTCTTCTCTATTAATCCAAGCTTCCATTTATTTATTTACTTGATTTATTTCTTGATTTGTGCCCTAGATTTATTTCATTCTTTATTATTTATTTCAAGTCTAGTTTAATTTGTAGTGTTAATTTAACTAGTGTGCCTTAATTAATTAGGTGCTTTAATTTATGCTTTTAATTTTGTGTAACGGATAATTTAAATTAGGTTGTATCGGATTGAACTCATTTCGGGTTGATGGGTTGATTTGCCTTGGTGATGGTTTCTCACGAGTTTATTTCGAGTGGGTTGTCCTAGTTATTATGCGTAGGATATTTAATAGGGTATATTATGTATGCTCCGTATTTATGACCTTGCGTGCGTAATTTTCGGGGTATTTGTTGACGCCAAAATCTTATCAGACTTTTATGCGAATTTAGGGATGTGAAACTCTTGATTTAATTAACTGTTGAAACGAGACACAATCTTAAATGTAACCATTTTATACTAATTAACTCGGGGTGAGGGATATCTAACGCATCCTATAGTTTTTATTCTCTTTGTTAATCTAGTTTAAATACACTCTTGCCTAGTTTATCTTTTCTTTCTTTTTAGTTAGAAAAATATCTTTTACACTTTTATTTTAGAAGTATTAAACCAAATAAATTCTAGCAACTTGTCTTTGTGGATTCGATACCCGGACTAGCCGCTATACTCCCCTTAAAAGAGTGTAGTCATATTTTACACCACACCAAATATGTCGTATTGTCATGGTCATTGACCTTGACAAGTTGGACTTGTCAAGGTCGATGACCATGACAATTCTGGGGGTGATAACTTTTGTTGTCACGGACTTGTCACGGTCATTAATCGTGAGAAGTTTATTAGAATTATCATGGTCATGTCACGGTCAAAGATCGTGATAAACCCGTGACAATCTTTAAAAAAAATTCACGGTCATTGATCGTGACAAATCTGG
Source organism: Sambucus nigra (assembly GCA_949130495.1). NCBI lineage: Eukaryota > Viridiplantae > Streptophyta > Magnoliopsida > Dipsacales > Adoxaceae > Sambucus > Sambucus nigra. Next base: position 237,497,959 of record OX422208.1, on the reverse strand, counting down.
ACAGAATTTAAAAAAATCTGTTGGGCAGTTTGGCCACTGCCATTGCCCAGCAGTATATTAGTACCTGCTATAGCAAAATTGTACTTGTTTAGACAACATATATCCAAATAAAATAGAAAGAATGCACCAAATCATTGCATATATTATTCCATACCTAAACCAAAATGTAACAAATCAAAACAATACAAATATAATCCAAGTGTCTAGATAAAATTTATACAAATAATGTCATATGGTAGGTTTGAGGAGGAAGTAAGGCCACATGAAGAACGCATTGAGACACCCCTGAATATGCATCATGCCGCATTGTTCTCGCTACCACAATGGCGTGTTCTCCTTCCCAGTTATCACATGTGTGATGAGTACCTTGGTCTCGATGTCTTGAAGCGCACGTCCATGAACCAACATACACTGGATGGTATTCGGGACCCTCAACCCCCTCCCTATCCGCGTGCCACCAAATACGTCGAGTATAAACACGCTCGACCAACCAATTAGTGACATAGGCCGCTCGATGGGAGCCAAGTAGTGGACTGGATCATCAATTGGTGAGCTCGCACGTGTCGACGATGAAGCAGCGATGTCCATGTCCTCGTCCTCCACCACCACCTTCTCCTTCCCCTTCTAAAGCACCCTATATCCTTGACTCATTTGAGTCTACATTATATAGGAGCTCATCTAGTTTGGAAATAGTGACAAAATTGTGTTTATTCCTTGTTCAACCAAAAGCCTCAAAACTTCATAATCATCATTGAATTCTTTTACAAGTTCATGAAGGTATAACACTACACCACTCACTAGGATTGTATACATTTAGTGTTTATTTCATAATATAATCTTGTGTGAGTTAAATCCCCTTAAAATGATTTTTAAATAATTTGGGGGATTTATTAAGAATTTTAAAATGATTTTTGGAAATTAAAATTTGAACTTTATAAAGTTTTTGAGCTATTTTTTTAATTAAAATTTGTCCTTAAAATTGGCTTGGGTAGAAACGTAAAGCGACAGAAAATATTGTGGTGGAAAATGAGAATATTTATTAAACCAAAAACACGCATGTGGAATTGAATCTAAAGCGTACATGTGTTGCACACCAGATGGGTGGATTTGTGTTTCTTTGCACTCACAAACTTAAAACCAATTTCTAACCATTTGATTGTTTTTATCTACGGTCTGCATGTATTAGACTTGATCCATGTGAAATTTTTTTTAACCAATGAAAGTAGTTCATTCCCACCGCCAACTCTGAACTATTAGATCTCCATCGATTTAAATCGTGTTAATCTCAGCCCTTGATTTTAAACCCTCGTTCGAGATCCTTCGATGCCTAGTATAAATAAATGCCATCTGTGAGGCATTTGAAGACTTTGGCTATTTCCTCATTTGAGAGAAAAAAGAGAGGAGAGAGAGAAAATATTAGAGAGAGATTTGAAACCCTAATCCAACTTTGTCAAATCCAAACTCATAAACACTTTTCTGAGACTTAAAAACCTTGAGTGTTGAGTTCTTAGATCGTGGTTTGAGAAATGTTCCTCTCTTGTTTTTGATCATTTTTCCAACTTAGTTAAGTTGCTAGAAGTTCTCAGTTTCTCAACATAGAAACCTGAGATCTCATCTTAGTGATACAAATCACGTAGATAAATTTCTATTTTGATTTCTTATTTTGAGAAATCATATATTGTTGGTTATTTTAAACTGATTTCATATTTTTTAAACCTTATACCAACAATATTTCTTCTAATTCCATTTTACTCAAATTATCAGGCTAAGACCTAGTTTTGAGATCTCGATTGGGGGTTGCACTTTCTATTTACTATTTTCAAATCAAGAAAGTGTTAGGATCTTGAATATTTCTAAACAAGATTCCCTCTTGATCTACGAATAGATTGAAAATTTTAAAGTCTGATTTTGGTTTGACTAAACTGATTTTAGAAAACCTTGCATGTCTAGTGATTCTGTAATTTGATTAAGTCATTTTGTATGTAAGTGTAAGTGTGTTGCATGCATATGTTAGAGAGCACATCACCACTACACTTGCACTCTACCACACTTAAAGTATTGGTTGAATGATCTTAAACTTGTTAGAGTCGACGTAAAGACTGGAATCGTTTAAAGTTACAAATTTGCAGAGAACATCAACAACAACAACCTTCGGGGAAATCAGATCTAAACGAGAGGAGTTGGTAACGATCTTGAACTTAGTTTAGGTGTGTTTGTTTTGTTTTGATTGTTGTATAGTTTGTAATTAGTTACTTTGATTTTAGTAAATTTTTGTTTTGTGTCATAGAGGACACCGTGGATGTTTCCCCAATTCAGTGGGGTTTTACCACGTAAAAAACTAATTGTGTTCTTCCTCATACTCTTATCACCTTCTCCTAAAGCTGAGTTGATTTAATAGTTTAAGTTTTGTTTTTCAAAACTGGTTTACTCTAGATCTAAAATAACTGGTTCACACTCATACAAATTATTTTGATAAGTTTTTGAACACATCTTGTGTTAATTTTTGTTTTGATTAAAAGAGTTTCTTCAAAAAATAGTTCGAAGTCATTTTAATAGTTTAACTCTGTTTTAAACGTCTTAAGTGGCATTTTTCAATTGGTATCAGAGCTTTACTGTTTTAAAATCTTTTAGATCCTGTGTTTCTAAATTTATTTTTTTCAAAACAAAAGTATGAACGAGAAATTTGAGAGACTAGGTAATCTGTCCAGACCCCCTCTCTTTGATGGAACCAATTTTCCCTACTGAAAGGTAAGGATGGTTGCTTTCATTCAAGGAACTCTGGGAGATGAAGTCTGGGAAGTTATAGAAAATGGTTACACTTTTCCTACTAAACCAGCAGCTGAAGGAAGTCTTGTGAGAATTAGGAAGTTACTAAGTGAATTCACTAAAGATGAGAAACAAATTTCACTATGTAACAATAAAGGCAAGAATGACATATTTATGTCTATAAATGAACATGAGTTCAAGAGGATCTCATCCTGCACTACTTCTAAGGAAGCACAGGATACTCTTGTAACTGCACATGAGGGTGATATGAGAGTTAAAGCTACTGAAACTCAAATGCTTATCCAATAGTATAACTCTCTTGTCATGTATGACACTGAAACCTTTGACGATTTCTATATTAGGTTAACTGACATTGTGACTAAGTTGCATGCAAATGGTATAACCTATGATAAGAAAGAAATTGTTCCAAAAATTCTAAGATCACTTCCACATAAGTTTGATAACAAAATATATGCTATTGAGGAAATGGATGATCAAAATCTTACCCCAGAAACCCTCAGTAGTAAACTAAGAACTGTGAAAATGGAACTAGAATTCAAGAAACAATGGATCCAGGCCAGTAAAAAAAAGGGTAATTCTAATCTTATTTTTTCATCTAATTTGATCAAACCTCACATTAACCTTGACTCTGATGAGGAATGTGACTTGGATAATGTGACACCCCGCCTAATAAAATACTGGGTGATCAGTCCTTTATTAAATTAAAATCAAGGTGAACGGTTGGTTTATTCTTAGCATCACTGTCGCAAAACAATTTTTTCCAATTTAAACACCCTAAATAATTGAGCTAAGTGTCAAAACAAATTAAAGTCTTATTTTTACTTTATTAAATTCCGATATGAAAATCTTTTTAATAAACAACAGTTTAAAAATCACATAAATGCTAAGGATGGCAATTAGCACACAGGAATTAAACCATCTAGATAAACGAAACCAAGTGTAAGAACCATAAATGAAATCATCCTGATAATAGTTAACTCTAAAAGAGTACTGAATACTGGAAATATAAATAAACATAAATCTCTGACAAATCCAAACGGAATAGGAAATTGGGCGACACATGCCCTAACTATAAAGAACTAAAATAGGAACTGAGTCAATGAAGAGGTCGTCTAAAACAAGGGCCTGCAACTCCCACATAAGCTGCAGGGCGTCCAGTCCAAAGAATCTATGCATGACGCCCCTGTGGCTGGGAACCTGTAATACACACACATATATACAAGAGAGAGAGAAATTACAGAAAACGGGTCAGAGCCCGAGTGTAAAACAGTTTAAAATAGTTTAGCAAGTATTTAAAATGCTTACCAGCAAATGTGACAACCATGTTAGTATGCGACACTCTCTAGAGAATTCTCACCTCTCTTCTAGTGTGCACGCCTATTGTACTACTAAACTCATAAGTCTATCTAACTTAGTTATCCATAAAGTTTTATCCCAAGAAGTACTAAGGCCATGATATTTAGTTTTAGAAAATTAATCTCTTCCATTTTCTTACGTTACTTATAACCACTCAGTACAGTTACAAAATTCACAAACACTTGTTATAAAGGTGGAGCATTTTTTCATTACTTAACTACTTATACACACAGTAGAAAGTTTCCATATATATAAGTATACATATATTAGTAACTCATACAATATATATATATATATATATATACTATCGGCACCCCACATAAAATCTATTGTGCTGGCATACTCTGCTATCAAGTCTCCGTATCTCTCGTACTAAGGGAAATACTAGATCGGAATTACTCTCGAACTGTATTAACTCAATACACATACAAATGGAGGCGAAGTATAGTTCCAAGTCACTAAGAGGTCAGCGCATACCCTCACGTCTCTTAGGACCATCTGACTATCATTCTCAGATAGTCTGTATCGAGGATAGTATCTTCTAGGGTACGATTCAATATTCCCCAAAAAGGTCCATTTGAGATAAGACTGTCCCGACGCAGAAACCTCCATGATAGCATGTAGCTCGGTTATGATTATACACAGATACATAATAATATATATATATATACACACACATGCACTAGGTTATATATATATACTTTCGAATGTTTTTTTTAGGTTCGTACATGCCTAAATAGTAATATTTAAACCGTACTTAGTATAATTTTACCCAATTGTCTCGCATAATGGATTCATCTCTTTTACTCTCAATGATACACTTTGCTCATTTACTTCTCATCTCTCGAAGTACTCTCTCTTCCTAAATATAATTTCAGTAGTTACACCCTCTCTAACCTTCTGGTCTAATTCTTTCACCAGTCTCTCAATTCTTTAGTGAATGTACGCATAATTTCCAATGTGTGACTAACTCCCCGTTAACCCACAATTTCATCCCATATTAAATTTCACTCAATGGAGTTTACTTAGACCCTACGTGTCCTCTTCATAACCCATTATACTCTATAAATAATAATCAAGGGTTCCTACGTATTTTAACCGGATTAAACAAAAAGGGGAAAATATGTAGTTTTCCAGGAGGGATCGATCGATCGAGGAAAGGGGTCGATCGATCAATGCTCTTGGTCAATCGATCGATCAAGCAGTTCTTGCCCAGAATCTACGAATTTGACCTATGGGTTTCATCCAACAATTTTCTACAAAACGCCATTAATGATCCCCAAACTCTCAAATAAGATTACTACTGGTTGTATATACCTACATGCATGATTTCCTACAAGAAACATATGCAATTTCATCAAAGGGATTGAATTAATGGGGTAAATCATCATAATTATCAAGAACCCTAATTTTTCATGAAACTTTCATTCTTCTAATTCTTTTCCAGGTTTCTTGTTTCTAAATCCATACAATTTTTTGGGTTCTACATATGATTGAGATGTCCAGAATATATCTATTTCCTCTAAAACATATGATTTCAATTCTCAAAGTTATCAAATTCTTCCATGAAACATGCTTTTATCAATCCTAATCTAACATGGGTGAAACATTAACTAAAAACAAATAAAGATAGATACTTTCCTGGAATTCAAGGGTCTGATTTTGTTGATGAAAAAGATATGGTTGCGTTCCTCATTGTGCGATCTACGTTTTGGTGGTGGTGGCAGTGCAATCGAGTGAGTTCTTGACCTTGGATTTCTTGGAAAGCTTTCTACCTTCCTCTCTAATGGCCGTTCTTATGTTCTGTGATTGATAACACTAAAAGACAACTCCTAATGGCTGATATATCTTAGGGAAATTCGTGGGTTTAATTACCCAAAAATACAAAATGTCTATAATACCCTCTCGGGATGTCAATTAGGCCTAAAAACGCCTCGAGACCCAAACTAAACCTCCAGGTACACTTTTCTGACTATCTCGACCCTTTCGGACACTTTGGTGAACTCGAAAGGACTATAAAAGCGACTTATAATTTATTCACTTTTATAATAATAATTTAGTCCCGACACGACACAGGCATGTCCCCATTTAAATTTCCATAATTGCCATTTTATTCACTCTTGACAATTTTAATAAAATCAATCTTATATATTACTCTACTCATCTAGTAATAGTCAACAAATTTCCAATAATTACTAACTCTCGACACGCTAGTAAATATTAAAAAATAAATTTTCGAATTAATATTAAATTAATATCTCAAATTAAATTAATATCTTAAATTAAATTTAATAAATCCTCAATGTTAAAAGCCATAAAAATACGGGGTATTACATACTTTCCCCTAATAACGAAATTTCCTCCTGAAATTCAGAAAATAAGGCATACCTCGTAAAAATAGATCTGGATATTTTTTGTGCATATCTGTCTCGCGCTCCCAAGTGGATTCCTCCACATTGTGATGCTCCCACGGGACCCGTACAAGTGGAACTACCTTCATCCTCAATTTTTTCTCGCTATAGTCTAGGATAGCCACTGGTCTCTCCTCATAAGAACTGGCAGGTTGTCAGTCAACCTCCTCTATCGTGATGTGAGTGTTGGCCATATCATCCTGAAGATATCATTTCAACAACGAGATGTGGAATACATCTTGAATACGGTATAAGTGCTCTGGCAACCCCAAGTTGTATGCCACCGGCCTAATCCTCTCGATAATGGGAAATGGGCCCACATACCTCGGATCCAACTCTCCCTTCTTTTTGAACCTCACTACTCCTTTCATAGGAGATACACGCAGTAATAATTGGTTCCCCATGCTAAACTCTCGAAAGGACCACTTCGCATCGGCGTAGCTCTTCTGTCGGTCCTGGGCTACCCGAATGCGACTCCTGATAAGGTCAATCCTAGCTGAAGTCTCCTGAATCACCTATGGTTCGAGCAACTTGTTATCCCCCACCTCTAGCCAACAAGCGGGAGAATGACAAGGCCTGCCATACAATGCTTTAAATGGGGCCATGTCGATCGTGAACTGATAGGAGTTATTATAAGCGAACTCCACCAGTGGAAGATAAGGCTCTTAACTTCCTCCAAAATTAAGGACGCACATACGTAGCATATCATCCAGCATCTGATTGGTACGCTCTATTTGTCCATCTGTCTGTGGGTGGTAAGCTGAACTCAATCTTAACTCTGTACCTATGGCCTCCTGAAAACTCTCCCAAAAGCGTGCATATTAGCTAACAATCTAATCTCTATCAGACACAATATCCAGGGGCACCACATGTAGCCTAGCAATCTCGGTAATGAATAACTGTGCATATTGGCTCGTGGTGTAGTCTGTCCATACTGGTAGAAAATGAGCTACCTTGGTTAACCGATCCACTATAACCCATGTGGAATCATGGCCCCGTTGTGATGTAGGCAACCCAGTAATGAAGTCCACGAAAATACTTTCCCATTTCCACGTAGGTATCTCCAACGACTGAAGTAACCCTGGAGGTCTCTGGTGGTCCACCTTTACCATCTGACAGGTAGAACATTTGGACTTGAACTCAGAAATGTCCTTCTTCATCCCACTCCACCAGTACTGCCGCCTCATATCCTGGTACATCTTATCCCCTTCGGGATGTACCACAAATGTAGACATGTGCGACTGTGTCATTACTGCATGATGTAAGTCTTATCCTTCTAGGACCACCAATATCCCATTAAATCTCAAACCCCCATCAGAGCTCACTGAATAGGATTCGGCACCCTCAACTAAGAGTCGTACAATCTACTCCTGGAAAAACGTATCCGTTGCCTATGCATGTATCACCCTCGTGACAGTCTAGGGTGTGACTGAGATAACCAATATAAAGGAATAGGCTACCGCGTCCTGGTGACCCAATTCTTTCCACTTCGCTCTCCATACTTCCGCTACATCACCTTCCGGTCTACAGCTTAATGCATCAGTAACTACATTAGCCTTCCCTGGATGGTACTGTATCTCGAACTGGTAGTCTTTCACAAACTCCAACCATCTGCGCTGATGCATGTTCAACTCTCGCTGAGTGAACAAGTATTGCAGTGACTTGTGGTCTATGAACAAGCGAAAATTTTCCCCTAACAAGTAATGTCTCCAAATCCGCAATGCAAATACGACTGCTGCTAGCTCTAGGTCATGGGTGGGTTAATTCCTTTCGTGAGGCTTAAGTTATGGGAGGCAAAAGTTATAGCCTGCTCCTCATGTTGAAGTACTCCCCCGAGTCCCCGTAAAGAGGCGTCAGTGTACACCAGGTACTCCACTCTCGTCTAGGGCAAAGAAAGAACTGGTGCTGAAGTCAACTTATCTTTTAGCTCATTAAAAGCTAATTGACAAGCATCATCCCAAACATACGGTACTCCCTTACGAGTCAAGTTCGTCAACGGACCCTCTATCTTCGAAAAACCTCAGACGAACCTCCTGTAGTACCCGGCTAACCATAAAAAACTATGCTCCTCTGTCGATGTCGTGGGTTATCCCCACTCCCTCACTTCCGACACTTTGCTTGGCTCAATCGATATCCCCAATTTCGACACAACGTGCCCCAGAAATTGTACTTCTCGTAGCCAAAATCTTCACTTCTCATACTTAGCATACAATTGATGCTCTCGTAGAGTCTGAAGAACCTGTCTCAAGTGCTCGGCATGCTCCTCCTCAGTCTGTGAATAAATCAGTATGTCATCTATGAAGACGATGAAAAACTGATCCAAGAACTCTCTGAACACTCGGTTCATCAAATCCATAAATATGGCTGGAGCATTTGTCAGGCCAAACGGCATGACTCTGAACTCATAGGATCCATATCTCGTCAAGAAAGCAGTCTTAGACACATCCTGCTCCCTAATTTGTTGCTGATGATATCCCGACCTCAAATCTATCTTCGAAAAGGAGGTTGCTCCTCTCAGCTGGTCGAACAAGTCGTCAATTCGGGGCAACGAATATTTATTCCGTATCGTGACCTTGTCCAACTCCCGATAATCCACGCATAACCTCAGTGAACCATCTCTCTTCTTTACAAACAACACCGAAGCACCCTAAGGTGAGGTTCTCCTATGAATGAAGCCCTGGCCTAACAGCTGCTCTATCTTGTAATACCCCGTATTTTTATAGCTTTTAAATTATGGGATATATTAAATTTAATTGAGATAAATTAATTTAATTTTAATCCGGAATGTTGCTTTAAATATTTACTAGCGTGACGAGAGTTAGTAATTATTAGAAATTTGTTATCTGTTGAATATTACTGGATGAGTATAGTAATATATGAGATTTATTGTTATAATATTATCACGTGTGTATAAAATGACAATTATGGAAATTTAAGTCGGGACGCGCTTGTGTCGTGTCGGGACTAAATGTTGATTAATAAGAGAATATTTTATAAGTTGTTCGTATGGTCGTTTTGAGTGTGCCAACGTGTCCGTAAGGGTCGAGATAGTTCGAAAAGTGTACCCGGAGGTTTAGTTTGGGTCTCGGGGCGTTTTTAGGCCCAATTAGTACCCCGGGAGGGCGTTTTGGACATTTCGCAATTATGGGTAAATAAACCTACGAAAATTAAAAGCGTTATATAAGATATCTAGGTTGTCTTCTAGGGTTAGAACAACCAAAAACAAATGACGGCCATTGGAGAGGAAGAGGATAAGCTCTCCAAGGAGTTCTAGGCCAAGAACAACTCCGATTGCACCGCCGTCACCACCAACGCGTAGATCGCGAGACAGGGAACGCAACCACACCAATTTCGGCACCAAACCAGATTTTTGAAAATTCCAGGCAAGTGTTTATCTTGCTTATTTCGTTGATGCATCTTTCATATTGGTTTAGGAATGATTAGGATGAATCGTATGGAAGAAAAACCCAATTTGAGGTAGGAAATTGCATGTAGTGATGACTTAAATGATATTCTGGAAACCCTTTGTCATGTAAAGGATTAAGAGTTTGATTAAGAAAAGAGTTCTAATTAGATACAAACACTAAAAATTTTATTCCGGATGATCGGACCATTGGAATCGCTTGAAATTTTAGTATATTGTAGCGAACGGCAAGACAGGACTGCTGACAAAAATTCATCTTGATCGAATGGTCGGATTTCTAAAAATATTATTTTTACTAGAGAGTTTTATGTTTTGAGGACTCTTAGAGAGTTTAATATTTTGAGGAATCTTAGAGAGTTTTATATTTTGAGGACTCTTCTAAATAATAAAAAAAAATCAATTAAAACTCCATTTTAATTTCGATTTCGAAACCATTTGAAATTCTCATCTTTGAAAATAAAATTCAAAATCCTTTAATGTAAGGCGAAATCTATATTTTTGGGATATCTTACATGAGGGACAATGTAAGTATATGTTAAAGGGGAGATACACGTAAGAGGGTTACGTTGGAACATAAATGAATACCTACTGAATTGTACCATTGGAAGGATAGAGTCCATGAGGGCTACGTAGTAAGTTGGAGAAACCCTTCGAATTAAAGTGAGAAACGACCATTATACGTGATGACTAATAATGGGAAAATAAGGACAAATGTTGTGAATATGGGTTATGGGATAAACCTAAATTGATATGATAAAAGTAGTATATTTATATGATTGTGTATGCATATATTATATACTTGTGAAAATCATGCCTGCGCTACTTTCTATCCCGGAGGTTACCGCGCTGGGACGATCTTATCCTGTGTTGCCTTATGGGGGATATTGACTCGTACCCTAGAAGATAGGAATCCTGGGTACGGACTATCGGATCGATAGTCGGACGGTCCTAAGAGACGTGAGGGTATGTACTGACCTCTTAGACTTGGATACTATGCTTCGCCTCAATATTGTTTGTGTATGTATTTGTACAGTTCGAGAGTGATTCCGAACTTGTATTCCCTTTAGTGTGATTGATACGGAGATTGGATAGCAGAGTATGCCCGCACCATAGTTTTTATGTGGGGTGCCGTTATGATATATATATTATACGAGTAGTTAATATATATATGAAATTCTGAAATATGGAACTGCCTACTGTGAGTTGGTATGTAGGACATGGTTGATGACTTAAATTACAAATACTTGTATTGAGAAAGTATAATATGACACTGAAAAACTTTAGTGATTAATAAAGTTAAAAGGGAGAACTTTGGATATATATTGAAATCTTACGTTTTAAATACTTGTGTTGTTCAGTTGTAAATCCTGCGAATAACCTAAGATAAGTTAAATCATTGGGGAAAGATAGTGTGGTATATGACGAGATATACCATTGGGAAGGTTAGTGCGATAGGTGTGCGCATTAGAAGAGAGGTGAGAATTTCTCAAGAGAGTGTCGCACTAATATGTTGTTGCATTGGCCTGTAATCAATTTAAATACTTGCTAAACTATTTTTAAAACGGTTCTACATTCGGGCTCTGACCCGTTTGCTGTTACTTCTTCCCTCTTGTGTCTATATATATATATGTATTACAGGTGCCCATCCACAGGGGTGTCTTGCTTAGGATTCTTTGGATGAAACGTGATGTAGCTTTTGTGGGAGTTGCAGGCCATTGCTTAGACGACCTCATTGTTGACTCTACTTCTAGTTCAGCTTTATCCAGCAGGGGCATGTGTCACCCTTTTCCATTATTTAGTTGATATTGTCAGAGATTGTAATTTTTACTTTCAGTACCTTTATTTCGGGATTTATTACTGTCAGTAAGTTTTACTTTAGTATTTAAATGTTGGGACTATTTATTGATGGTTAAATTCTTGAATGTTCATTTCTATTCTCATTCCTAATGTGTGACTCTTAAAAATGTAAACGGTTAAAGGTTTTATAACTGGATTTAATAAAATGAGAATAAGGTTTTAAATGGTTTTGACACTTAGCTTAATTATTTAGGGTGTTTAAATTGGAAAAGTATTTTTACGACAGTGATGCTAAGAATGAACCAACTATTCACCTTGATGTTAATTTAATAAAGGAGTGATCGCCCGGAATTTAATTAGGCGGGGTGTCACATATCTGTTCCCGTAACTCCCTCATCTCCGCTGGAGCCATACGGTACGATGCACGTGCTATCGACCGAGTTCCCGACATCAAGTCTATGATAAAATCTATCTCTCGACTGGGGTGGTAGGCCTGGTATCTCCTGTAATACATACGAATACTCACGAACAACTGAAATTGAGTCTGGGGGAATCACAATCTCTTTAGAGGTATCCTCCACTATATAGTACAAATGGGTGGAAGATCCTCCCTCTGGGCGAGGCATCGCCACCAAAAACATATCTTGCTCCGGAATGGCAAAAATAATACTCCTATCGAAAAAATCTATCATGGCTCTGTACGCGGTGATCCAATCCATGCTAATAATGACATCGTGCTCATACATATCTAAAACTAGCATGTCTGCTGGTAATATCAAGCTACCAATATCTATACCTACACCCCAGCATATAAAGAAAATTAAAGACACATTTCCTAGTGGTGAGTCTACACATGTTACTGTACTCTCTTTCGTGTCTAATAATCCTAAGGCCCATGCAAAATGAGTAGCTATAAAATAGTGTGATGACCCAGTATCAAATAATACTCGACCCATTGTACCATGTATAGGAGACGTACCCTCAATCGTGGGTGGTTCCTGAGGTGCTACGGCCTGGTGGACGTTATAGACACGACCATAATGTAATTGCTCCAGCTGAATTGGAGCTGCTGGGATGGCTGGTGGGGCTCACATCTGAGCTGGCGCTGGGAGGGAGGCCGGAAATAATGGCCTCTTAGGCTCATTACGGGCACCCTGCTGCTGTGGGGCCTTATCCCCTTCTGGGAAATCCTGACGTTTATGGCCAATCTTGCCACATTCAAAACATTTGTCCCTGAAGTTACCTTCCCTTTTTCCTTACTGACCATGGCCCTGTTGGCCATTACCACCCCGCCACTAGCCTTGTTGAAAATGTTGTTGGCCCTAATGGTCCTGCTGCTGACCCTGCTGATGATGATGTTGGCCGTGATGGCCATGCTGATTGGACTGACCCTGTTGCTGGCCATGTCTAAATCCCCCAAATCCCTACCTTGAATCACCTAATCATAATCGCTTGGCAGGGTCACCCTGATGGGAACTCTACTCACTGTGATAGGTTTGCCCTTGGGTTGTTGGTACCCTACCATTACTACTACTGCCCCCTATCCTGCCCTGCTGGCTCGACTCCCCTGCTTGTTTGCTCTCATGTTGATGGAAGCGATGATCCTGATAGTGAAACAAAGCAGCGTTAAGTACGTCCGTGTAAGTACTCAATGATAGATTTCCTTTGAGATGCTGACTAATCCTCCAAGCCAATCCATCTAAAAACATCAGTATCTTCTTCTCCTCAGTGGGTGCCTTATCCGGCACTATAGTGAGAAGTCTAGTGAACTCCTCCTCGTACTCAGCAACGGTTATACTCTTCTGCTTGAGATTTAGTAACCTACGCCTCATCTCATTATGCACGATAGATAGGAAATACTTACAGTCAAATTACACCCAAAATGACTGAATCGATATGTTGTCCCTCTCCTCAAAAGTGGTGGTGGACTCCCACCACTGGAAAGTGGCCGCCACTAGCTTGAAGGAAGCCAGTAAATGTCTTCGTACGTCAGTGCACTTATACATGTGAATATTCCTCTGGATGTCCTTCTTCCATTGGCTGGCAACTACGATGTCCGAACTACCCGAGAACTCCGGGGGATGCACCTTATGAAAGGCATGCATGACCCCCTCCCATACAGTGGGAAGCTGTGCTGGTACTAGCTCCACTGCCTAAGCTTAGGGTGGAGCCTGTTGCACCATCGCTAATGCGGCATTCACCGCCTGAGCAACAATGGCGGCTACTTCAGTTGCATTCATCATTCCCTAAACCGGAGTTGTTGGTTGCTAGGGCTGGGAATTCCTATCTCAGGGTGCACGTCTCGGAGGCATCTGAAATGAGAAGGAAGTTTATTAGTCTACAGTTATTTTCAAATCTCAAATAGCTGAAGACGTAAGCGTAAATATAAGAATACAATAATCCTAAAAATAGGGCTCTAAATCAAAGACGCTAAGCTGGAAATGAAATAGGTCGTACAAATCCTAAAGGAGACTAGAACCTGATGCTCTGATACCTCCTGTGACACCCCGCCTAATTAAATACCGGGTGATCAGTCCTTTATTAAATTAAAATCAAGGTGAACGGTTGGTTCATTCTTAGCATCACTGTGGTAAAATAATTATTTCCAATTTAAACACCCTAAATAATTAAGCTAAGTGTCAAAATAAATTAAAGTCTTATTTTTACTTTATTAAATTCCGATATGAAAACCTTTTTAATAAGCAACAGTTTAAAAATCACATAAATGCTAAGGATGGCAATCAGCACACAAGAATTAAACCATCTAGATCAACCAAACCAATTTTAAGAACCATAAATGAAATCATCCTGATAATAGTTTACTTTAAAAGAGTACTGAATACTGGAAATATAAATAAACATATATCTCTGACAAACCCAAACGGAATAGTAAATCGGGGGACACATTCCCTAACCATAAAGAACTAAAATAGGAACTGAGTGAATGAAGAGGTCGTCTAAAATAAGGGACTGCAACTCCCACATAAGCTACAGCGCGTCCAGTCCAAAGAATCTATGCATGACTCCCCTGTGGATGGGCCCTGGTAATACATACATATATATACAAGAGAGAGAGAAATGATAGAAAACGGGTCAGATCCCGAGTGTAAAATAGTTTAACAAGTATTTAAAATGCTTACCGGCTAATGTGACAACCATGTTAGTATGCGACACTCTCTTGAGAATTCTCACCTCTCTTCTAGTGTGCACGCCTATCGTACTACTAAACTCATAAGTCTATCTAACTTATTTATCCATAAAGTTTTATCCCTAGAATTACTCAGGCAATGATATTTAGTGTTAGAAAATTAATCTCTTCCATTTTCTTACGTTACTTAGAACCACTCAGCACTGTTACAAAATTCACGAACACTTGTTATAAAGCTGGAGCATTTATTCATTACTTAACTACTTATACACATAGTAGAAAGTTTCCATATATATAAGTATATAAATATTAGTAACTCATACAATATATATACTATCGGCACCCCACGTAAAAGCTATGGTGCTAGCATACTCTGCTATCAAGTCTCCATATCTCTCGTACTAAGGGAAATACTAGTTCGGAATCACTCTCGAACTGTATTAACACAATACACATACAAATGGAGGCGAAGTATAGTTCCAAGTCAATAAGATGTCAGCACATACCCTCACGTCTCTTAGGACCATCTGACTATCATTCTCAGATAGCCTGTATTGAGGATACTATCTTCTAGGATACGAGTCAATATCCCCCAAAAAGGTCCAATCGAGATAAGACTGTCCCAGCGTGGAAACCTCCGTGATAACAAGTAGCTTGGGTATGATTATACATAGATACATAATTATATATATATATATACACACATGCACTCGGTTATATATATATATATACTTTCACATATTTTAATTAGGCTCGTACATGACCCAAATAGTAATATTTAAACCGTACTTGGTATAATTTTACCCAATTGTCTCGCATAATGGATTCATCTCTTTTACTCTCAATTATACACATTTCTCATTTACTTCTCATCTCTCTAAGTACTCTCTCTTCCTAAATATAATTTTAGTAGGTACACCCTCTCTAACCTTCTGGTCTAAGTCTTTCACGAGTCTCTCAATTCTTTAGTGAACGTACTCACAATTTACAATGTGTGACTAACTCCCCGTTAACCCACAATTTCATCCCATATTAAATTTCATTCAACGGAGTCTACTTAGACCCTACTGGTCCTCTTCATAACCCATTATACTCTATAAATAATAATCAAGGGTTCCTACGTATTTTAACCAGATTAAACAACAAGGGAAAAAATATGTAGTTTTCTAGGAGGGATTGATTGATCAAGGAAAGGGATCGATCGATCGATGCTCTTGCTCAATCGATCGATCAAGCAGTACTTGCCCAGAATCTGCAAATTCGACCTATGGGTACAATTTTCTTCGAACGCCATCAATGATCCCCAAACTCCCAAACAATATTACTGTTGGTTATATATACCTATATGCATGATTTCTTATGTGAAACATGTGCAATTTCATCAAAGGGATTGAATTAATGGGGTAAATCATCATAATTATCAAGAACCCTAATTTTTCATGAAACTTCCATTCTTCTAATTCTTTTTCAGATTTCTTGTTTCGAAATTCATACAATTTCATGGGTAATCCTCTACATATGATTGAGATGTCCAGAATATATCTATTTCCTCTAAAACATATGATTTCAATTCTCAAAGTTATCAAATTCATCCATGAAACATGCTTTTATCAATCCTAATCTAACATGGGTGAAAGATTAACTAAAAACAAAGCAAGATAGATACTTGCCTGGAATTTAAGGGTCTGATTTTATTGATAAAAAAGATATGGTTGCGTTCCTCGTCGTGCGATCTACGTTTTGGTGGTGGTGGCGGTGCAATCGAGTGAGTTCTTGGCCTTAGATTTCTTGGAAAGCTTTCTCCCTTCCTCTCTAATGGTCGTTCTTATGTTCTGTGATTGATAACCCTAAAATAAAACTCCTAATGGTTGATATATCTTAGGGAAATCGTGGATTTAATTACCCAAAAATACAAAATGTCTATAATACCCTTCTGAGATGTCAATTAGGCCTAAAAACTCTTCGAGACCCAAACTAAACCCCCGAGTACACTTTTCAGACTATCTCGACCCTTTCGGACACTTTGGCACACTCAAAATGACCATATGGGCGACTTATAATTTATTCACTTTTATAATAATAATTTAGTCCCGACACGACACAGGCACGTTCCGACTTAAATTTTATAATTGCCATTTTATTCACTCGTGATAATTTTAATAAAATCAATCTTATATATTACTTTACTCGTTTAGTAATATTCAACAAATTCCCAAAATTACTAACTCTCGACACGCTAGTAAGTATTAAAAAATAAATTTTCGGATTACTATTAAATTTATATCTTAAATTAAATTTAATAAATCCTCAAATTTAAAAGCCATATAATACGGGGTATTACAGATAACTTGGATAATCAGGTTGCTCTTATGTCTAAGAAATTCAACAAAATTATAAACTTTATAAATAAAGTTGCTTCTGGACAAGGGAAACCTAATTACTCCAACACTTCTAACAATAGGCCTCATGAGAGAAGACCTGACAAATAAAAGACTGATGATCACAAGAGACCTCAGAAAGACCTTAAAAATGTTAAATGTTATAGATGTGGAAAATTAGGACACATGGCTGGTGACTGTAGGGTTAACTTAGACAAACACCACAAACATAATAGGGCTCAGCTATGCAAGACTTGGAATGACTCAAGTGACTCTGAAAATGAAGAACCTGAGTAATCCAACTCTTATGACCCTTGCATATCATTCTTTGCTAAGATAATCTACAATAATGATTAGGAAATTGATCATACCATGACTAATTTTTCTTCTATTGATATGTCTACCTTACTGATTGAGAATGATTGTAGTACTGAAAATCGTGTGTGTGTGTCAAAATGATCGTCTTATCATTAATGTCAATGGGTGTGTGAGTCCTAAAATTGAATCGATAGGGGACACAGCACACAACTCACTTAGTGACTCGAATAATGAGGACCTTCCTGATATTCACACACTTTACACCCAAACTCTCAAGAAAAACACTAGATTAGAGAAACTTGTCAAAGATCTTTCCAAGAAATTAGAGTCCTTGAACCAAATGGTTAAACAAAATGCTGAAGAGTGTACGTCTCAAAGCTTAACTCGTGTTGAGGAAATAAAAGCTTTTGAACAAAAATTGAAAGACTTGACTGAATCCAATAATGTTTTGGAAAATAAGTATAAAGGATCATTATTAGAATTGGAACAAACAAAAGAAAAGGCTTCAACAGTCTTCAAAAAATTCTCAAAATTTGAAAGCAATTCTAATTGTTTTGAGGACTGTGTTAGTGATAGCAAGATCAATTCTGATGACAGATCTGGAATAGGCTTTTGCAAAAAAAATTACAATAAAACTAAACCTTTTGAAACCATAAAGTTTGTTACTGGTGGGAATAGACCTATGGAAATTTGTCCTGACTTTCAATCTTTGAAAAATAAATTTGATAAAAACCAGCATCAGTTAAACCTTGATGAGACAAGTACCTCTAAGCATAATGTTCAACTTAAATCCAAGTACATTTGTCCTCCAATTAGAAAGAGTGATACATCATTTCAAACTGTTCCCTCTAAAAATAATGCCAAAAATCATAACTTGGGGAAACCTATGTTCAACAACTTTCCTAAAGACTTAACTGCCATGAGCAATCTTTATTGCTCATACTGTGATGTGTACGGACATTCTTTAGATGGTTGCTATTCCAAACGCCTGTACCAAAATTCTTATCCGTCCTTTACCCATCATAACTTTAACTATTCTAGGAGAAGTCGTAACAATTATGTCCTCCCTAAACCACCAGACAGAAACTCTAACTATAGAAAGAGAAACACAAGATCTAATACTAAAAGACCATCGTCAAGAAATAATCCTAGAGTTTATTCTCGACCAAATGCTCAAACTGTTTATAACAAAAATAAAATTACGCAAAATTTGTATAGACAAAAAGTTGAAGCTCGCAAGTTTTATCAAATATGAGCTAATAAGGGCAAATTGAAAACTAGAGCTATTTGGGTAAGAAAGGATAATCTAGTACCCCAGATGAAATGTAACATAGTGATCAGCGCTTTGAAAGCTGATCACATCACGTATGAATGGTACTTAGACTCTGGATGGTCTAAACATATGACCGGAGATGAATCCAAACTCTCAAATAAAACTGACTTCTTCGGAGGCAAAGTCTTGTTTCGAGATGATGTTTCAGCCCAGATCGTATGCAAAGGAACACTCCAAGAAGAAGGATTACCTGTTCTTGAAGATGTTTTATTAGTAAAAGTTCTTAAGGCTAATCTACTAAGTATTTCACAATTTTGTGACTCCAATCATACTGTCACCTTTTCGAGGAACAATTGTAAATTTTTAAATGAAAATGGTGAGTGCATTATTATAGGACTCCGTACTCCAGATAACTATTACACAATTAATCCTAGTACAGAGGTTTATAACATTTCCAGAATGGATGACAATGAATTATGGCATAACAGAATGGGTATAAATTATGGCAGCCTTAGTAAATTGTCCTGTCAGGAAATTATTTGAGGTATTCCTAAAATAAAAACCTATTTCAAACATAGTCTGTGCTCCTTGTCAAGAAGGCAAAATAGTTAAGGCATCTCACAAACCAGTTAAACACATTATGTCCTCTAAACCATTGGAACTTATCCATATGGACCTAATGGGTCCTTCTCATACTATTAGTCTTTATGGAAATAGTTACATACTAGTTATGGTTGACGACTACACGAGATTCACTTAGGTTGCTTTTCTAAAACAGAAGTTTGAAACCTTTAGAGCATTTTTAAAAAAGCTTACTTAGTATAGAAAATGAAAAGGACTCCCAAGTAGATAGAATCCGGAGTGATAAAGGAGGAGAATTCATAGATTCAAGTGTCATTGAATATTGTGACTATAATGATTTCAAACACGAGTTTAGTGCTCCTAAGATACCCCAACAAAATGGGATAGCCGAGCGTAAAAATAGGACTATTCGGGAGATGGCAAGAGTTTTAAAACATGCCAAAGATTTACCTAAATATTTTTGGGTTGAATCAGTTCATCTTATCACATTATCAATGGAGTCTACCTTAGGAAGAATTCTAAACAAACTCCCTATGAACTTTGGTATGGAAAGAAGCCAAATCTTAAATATCTTAGGACATATGGCAGTACTTATTATGTCTGTAAAGACAAAGAACATTTATCTAAGTTCAAAACAAGAGGTGATAAAGTTATATTTCTAGGATATTCACCTGATAGTAGAGAATACCGTATTTACAACTTGCGTACTAAGACCATGATGGAATCAATTAATGTGACTGTAAATGACACTTCTGTAGAAAGTAAAATTCATAGACCAGCTATTATGGATGAGTCTGAAAACCTTTTGAATTATGAATCTCCTGAAATAACTGAACCTTTACCAACATAGACCCCTGAAGTACCTAACTGGGTTTCTAAAGGCCATCCCATAGATAACGTTGTTGGTAATCCTATAGAACCCGTTCATACAAGATCCCAACTTCGTAACATTGCTCATTTTGCATGTTTTGTGTCTCTTATTGAGCCCAAAAATGTAAATAGAGCCTTGAATGACCCCTTGTGGATTACTACAATGCAAGAATAACTTATGTAATTTATCATTCATAATATTTGGTATCTTGTACCCAGACCTGAAAATAAAAGGGTTATTGCCACACGTTGGATTTTTAAAAACAAGACTGATGAGTTTGGGATGATCATTAAAAATAAAGCTAGATTAGTTGCCCAGGTCTACTCTCAGAATTAAGGAATAGATTTCGAGGAAACATTTTCTCCTGTTACTCGACTCGAATCTATTCATTTACTTTTTTCTATAGCATGTCATCTACATTTCACACTTTTCCAAATGGATGTAAAGTCTGCCTTTCTTAATGGAATTTTAACTGAGGAGACCTATGTAGAACAACCGAAAGGGTTTATTGACCCTCATCATCCTAATTATGTTTATCGTCTTAAGAAAGCTCTTTATGGGTTAAAACGGGCTCCTAGAGCTTGGTATGAGAAACTATCCACCTTCCTTTTAAATAAATGATTTAGGAGAGGAGGATATGACCAAACCTTGTTTGTCAAACATTTTGACAAAAACATTACAATTGCTCAAGTATATGTTGACGATAACATTTTTGGATCCACTTCTCCTTAAGAAGCCAAGTCTTTCTCAGACATTATGCACAGAGAATTTCAAATGTCGCTTATGGAGGAGTTGTAATTTTTCTTAGGCCTTCAAGTTAAACAAAATTCAGAAGGATTATTTATTTCACAATCTAAATATGCATTTGAGATTGTAAAAAAAATTGGCTTAGATATTGCTAAGGAAGCTAGAACGCCTATGAGTACCTCGGTCAAACTCTCCAAAGATGAAAATGGTAAATCTATTGACTATACCTTATACCGTAGTATGATAGGAAGTTTGCTTTATCTAACTACATCGCGTCCGGATATCATGAACGTTGTGTGTGTGTGCGCCCATTATCAGAATAATCCCAAAGAGGGTCATTTATTATGTGTAAAAAGAATAATTAAATACATAAAAGGCACTCACAATTTAGGATTGTGTTACACTAATGACCATCGAGTACTACAGTTGGCTACACCGACGCTGATTGGGTTGGGTGTTCCAATGATAGTAAAAGTACATCAGGATCATGTTATTACATCGGTAATAACTTGGTTGGTTGGAATAGCAAAAAACAGAATTGCACCTCTTTATCCACTGCAGAATCTGAATATATTGCAGCTGGAAGTTGTTGTGCCCAATTATTATGGCTGCAACTTATGCAGAGAGATTACGGTATAAATGAAGAAAAACTTCATCTGTATTGCGATAACCAGAGTGTGATCAACATCTCTAAGAACCGTGTTTAACATTCTCACACTAAACATATTAAAATTCGATATCACTTCATACGAGAATTAGTTGAATCAAAGGAACTACAGATTAAATACCTACCTACTGATATACAATTGGTTGATTTATTTACAAAACCTTTGGACTTTAAGAATTTTGAATCTTTACGCAAATCAATTGGCATGGTTTTAGTTGAATCATTTGTATATCTACTTGCTTATAACTTTGTTATTTGATTCTTGTTGCCCTTTGTCCATTTGAGACAAAATGGGGGAGAAATTTTGAGTCCACTTGGACACTATTGTACATTCTCAACTAATGAACTTGAGCTTAGGTATTTTATTGCAAGATCAGATTTTGATAGGGTATTGGTTTATATATATTTGAGTCATGTAATTTTTCACTTCTAGGAGATTGGGTAGATAGAAATTTATAGGAATATGATTTTTCTTATTTCTTTTTGGTATCCCTATGAGTCCTTGTTGACTCAAAGGATATTTTATCTCATATTTCCAAAGGGGGATATTGAAGCACCCTATATACTTGACTCATTTGAGTCTACATTATATAGGAGCTCATCTAGTTTGGAAATAGTGACAAAATTGTGTTTATTCTTTCTTGAACCAAAAAGCCTAAAAACTTCATAATCATCATTGGTATGCCTCTACAAGTTCATGAAGGTATAACACTACACCACTCACTAGGATTGCATACATTTAGTGTTTAATAAATAATATAATCTTATGTGAGATAAATCCCCTTAAAATGATTTTTAAATCATTTTTTGGATTTATTAAGGATTTTCTAAGAATTTTAAAATGATTTTTGGAAATTAAAATTTGAACTTTGTAAAGTTTTTGGGCTGTTTTTTAATTAAAATTTTTCCTTAAAACTGGATTGGGTAGAAACCAAAGGCGACAGAAAATATTGTGGTGGAAAATGATATTATTTGGTAAACCAAAAATATGCATGTGAAATTGAATCTAGAGCGTACACGTGTTGCACACCGGACAGGTGGATTTGTGTTTCTTTGCACTCACAAACTTAAAACCAATTTCTAACCATTGGATTGCTTTTATCTATGGTCTGCATGTATTAGACTTGATCCAAGTGAAATTTTTTTGAACCAATCTGAGTAGTTCACTCCCACCGCCAACTGTGAACCATTAGATCTCCATCGATTTAAATCATGTTAATCTCAGCCCTTGATTTTAAACCCTCGTTCGAGATCCTTCGATGCCTAGTACAAATAGATGCCATCTATGAGGCATTTGAAGACTTTGGCTATTTCCTCATTTGAGAGAAAAGATAGAGAAGAGAGAGAAAAGATTAGAGAGAGAGTTGAAACCCTAATCCAACTTCGTCAAATACAAACTCAAAAACACTTTTCTGAGATTCAAAAACCTTGAGTGTTGAGTTCTTAGATCGTGGTTTGAGAAATATTCCTCTCTTGTTCTTGATTATTGTTCCAACTTAGTCACGTTGGAAGAAGTTCTCAGTTTCTCTACATAGAAACCTGAGATCTCATCTTAGTGATACAAATCACGTAGATAGATTTCTATTTTGATTACTTATTTTGAGAAATCATATATTATTGGTTATTTTAAACTGATATCATGTTTTTTAAACCTTATACCAACAATATTTCTTCTGGTTTCATTTTACTCAAACTATCAGATTAAGACCTAGTTTTAAGATCTTGATTGGGAGTTGCACTTTATATTTATTGTTTTCAAAACAAGAAAGTGTTAGGATCTTGAATATTTCTAAACAAGATTCTTTTTGATCTACGGATATATTGAAAAGTTTAAAGTCTGATTTTGATTTGACTAAACTGATTTTAGAAAACCTTGCATGTCTAGTGATTCTGTAATTTGATTAAGTCATTTTGTTTGTATTAAGTGTGAGAGTGTGTTGCATGCATATGTTAGAGAGCACATCACCACTACACTTGCACTCTACCACACTTAAAATGTTGGTTTAATGATCTTGAACTTGTTGGAGTCGACGTAAAGACTGGAATCGAGTAAAGTTACAAGGCTGCAAAAAACACCACCAACAACAACCTTCAGAGAAGTCAAATCTAATCCAGAGGAGTTGGTAACGATCTTGAACTTAGTTTAGGTGTGTTTATTTTGTTTTGATTGTTTTATAGCTTGTAATTTGTTACTTTGATTTTAGTAAATTTTTGTTTTGTGTCGTAGAGGACATCGTGGATGTTTCCCTAATTGGGTGGGGTTTTACCACGTAAAAAACTACATGTGTTCTTCCTCACACACTCATCACCTTCTCATAAAGTTGAGTTGATTTAATAGTTTAAGTTTTGTTTTTCAAAACTGGTTTACTCTAGATCTGAAATAACTCATTCACACTCATACAAACTATTTTGATATGTTTTTAAGCACATCTTGTGTTAAGTTTTCTTTTGATTAAAAGAGTTTCGTCAACAAACAGTTCGGAGCCATTTTAATAGTTTAACTATATTTCAAAGGTCTGAAGTGGCATTTTTCCGCCTTCCCCTTGCCCTTTTCTCCCAACAAACGCTTCACGAATGAGAACATATTTTGGACCATCGCCTCCAACCTTGATAGCTTCACCTCATGCGAGTCCACCTGATAACCCAACTGGAGTTTCTCGTCTCTAATCCAGTGATACTTGATTTGACCACCCGTGAACTCACCCCCTTGTCCTCCCCTTGCGATCAGTGCAAAGCACTTGGCTGAGTGCGTTCGTGGACAAATATGCCTTGTCATAATCGGACTGCGACTCATGGACTTCCTTAAGTTTTGACTGAAATGACAAAAAGCACATGATTAGTTAAATAAGTAAATAAAAAAATTATAATATAATTAACAAAAATTAAACTGTCATATTACTTACAATCCTTATCCTTCCCCTTCTTCGTCTGAATTTCCACATAGGCATCGACCCTATGTGGCCTACCCCCAGGGCCACTCCCCGTCCCCTGAAATAAAATAATGCCAAATTAGTATCGGGCCCGCAAACTAAAATAATGTAGAATAACATATTTCTGTAATTATAGAAAAATAAAAACTTACCATCATCATATACTCCACCTCGGCGTAAGGCGTTCGGCCGGAGTAGTGCACATTTGTCTTTTTGTTCGATTTACCCTCCTCGATTGGCGAGATGCTAATTATCGCTTCTCGATCTCATTATCGATGAACTTTTACCATTATGCCAATGAGATCGGCTCCTTCGGCGGGACGGACTCACGCATTTTAATAATGGAGTCTCGGGTCTTCCTAAAGTACAGGCCCCATAAATTCTTCTTCCTTGTCTTGTGTTTCTACCTCAATTGCTCCAAGACAGAATCGCGGAGTTCTCGGTCCAGGCATAATTGTTCCTGTCAAACAAATACAATGTTAGTTGTGAATAAATTGAAATTGAAATTGAAATTGAAATTGAAATTGAAATTGAAATTGAAATTGAAATTGAAATTGAAATACATTACCTATAGTGCCTCCCAAATAGCTAACTTGAGCTCATTTAGCACCTCCCTCCAACTAGTGTACATCGGGTCGATAATCGTCTTTAGTATCTAGAGTGATCTAGATAATATCCCCGTCTTGTTCTCGACGTCCATTCCCAATTTGCCCTATTTGGGGAGCGTAGGGGCTAAGGAGCCCTTGTCGCCTCCGCTACCGTCGGGCCCAGAAGACATCATCATCCTTACCATAATCCCTGAAGGAGACATTTTCTGCAAAAAAAAATGTTGTTATTAGTATAAATTCAAAATGAATTAGAAGAAGACATGCAAACATTAAGTCTAAATAGTACATGCGCTAATGTAATCAAGTACAAATGAATACAAAGCATTAAACCGATGTTTGGAATACTTTTTACTGTTTAACTGACACACATATACAAAGGAAAGAGAGAAAGATAAAAAGAGTGAAAATAATCAAGTACAAATGAATTAAAAGCATTAAACCGATGTCCGATAATAATAAAACACTAGTACATGCGCTAAATTGGAATACTTATTACAAATTAAAAAATTGTTTCAAATTCGGGTTATCATAAAAAATGGATTAATATTTGGTAGGAGCAACCAAGTCATCCACACTACTGTATAGACGCTTTGGCGCATGTAGGATGACTGACCATGGGTCGTTGTTGATATACTCTGAGTAAAACACTTGGTTGACCTTTTGAAATGCACAAACAAATGGTTCATCGCTCACGTGTTCATTGCTCTTCAACTTGGACAAGTCAACCATGATCAAATTGGTGCTAGGATAAACTTTACAAGCATTTTTATCCTCAACTCGTACCCAATCACAGTAAAATACGACCTCTTTGAAGCTTACATAGTCCAATTCAAATATATTTCGAATTTACACCATAGTAAGTGATTTCAGCTTCAACGAGGTTTTTATCTTTTGCGCTCGCTCGAAAGAACGTAAGAACCTTATATTAAATGATCGAGTTCTGTACATTTATATTTTCCTCATACACTCTTGCACCGAATATGTAACCGTTCAATCGATACTTTTTATACTCTTATGTCATGAACAAGGGTCCAGTGGCTAGACAAGCAAGCCTTGATGTCGCATCAGCCGTCTTTAAGAGTTGAGAATAGAGATAAATTAATTAGGTTAGTTGCAAAGTTTTATTGTAATGTAACGTTATATAACAACCGTTTTCATTATAATTACCTCATGTGACAACCACCGCCTAAAATCGTTGCGTGATTATGCCATTGTTTTTCGTCTGTTATTGTAACGAACGTATTACAAAATTAATCATGTATAAAATAATATAAAATAATGTAAAACTTAAAATAATTAAAACTTACTATTTCCATTCTTCGACATCTTCATGTGTGTCAAATAGATAGAGAGCTACTTGTCCGTGTTGCAAACTCGTTAATTTCACTCATTTTCCCATCACATGACCACCCTCATTGACGAACTCATCAATGTCATCAACGCTGGTCGTGTCAGGCATATATTCTCGAGTATAAATTGATGATTCCACGGTGATGTATTCCTTTGCAATTGAACCTAAAATGTATCGCGTATTCTTGATGTAATATTTAAAAACTTTCATCAATCTTTCAAACGGATACATCCACCGATATCTAACTGGACTGCAAAGAAGTGCCTCGTCGCATAGGTGTACCAATAAGTGAACACTTAAGACAAAGAATGCTGGGGGAAAGTACTTCTCCAACACACAAATTGTTTCGATCACCGCCAATTTTGCAGCCACTCTGTGTTCTCAATTGACTACCTTCTCACCAAAGTGAGAAGCAGGTACTAATTTGCATAATATCCCTTCGCAAATCCTTGTGCTTGGAGGAACAGTGCTTAAACAATAGAGGAACCAATTGCATGATCACATGCCAATCGTGGGACTTACACTTATGTAAATCATGGGTAGCATAATTCACAATCCTTTGCAAGTTCGATGAAAAATTAGATGGAACCTTCAAATTATATATTGTGTCTAAAAGAACCTTCCTTTCCCCACTCGTCAAAGTAAATGCACCCGGGGGAATTATTGTCCATCCCCTACTATCTTCTTTCAACCATAGTTGTGGCTTAATTTTCAACGATTTAAGGTATTTTCGTTCATTTTTTCCATCCTTCGAATGACTCCCCCCAAGGCATGTGCCCACTATATGTTCAGTGAGGTTCTTCTCTGCATGCATCACATCCAATACATGGCGCACCGAATTATTCTTCCAATAAGGCAAGTCAAATAAAATTGACCTCCTAAACCATGCCTTTCTTGTCTCAGTTTCATTCCCAGTTGGGGTCTTCTTATGCGTGACATTCTTAAATTTAGGATTCTTACCTAGCATATTAGGGCCACAATTAGAAGATTTACTTTTAATTTCTGAACCTGAAAGTTTTCTCGACGGTAGCCTATGTTCAACTCGGCCCGATAAATAATTGGAACCTTTCTCAAATCTGAGACTATGAGCCGGGGGTAAAAAACTCCTATGGCAATGGTGTACATTTGTTGAGCTAGCGGGGAGATGAATAGATTCAGTCTCCTCTCCGCAAATAGGACACCCCAAATAACCATGTACTACACAACCGGATAATGTCCCATAAGCTGAAAAATCATGAATTTCCCACATCAACATAGCTTTCAGTGTAAAATCTTCTTTTCTAAAAGAGTCAAATGCTTGCACACCCTCTTCCCACAACTCATTTAATTCTTCTACCAAAGGAGCCATATAGACATCGATGTCATCACTTGGTGACAAACTGTCTAAACGGGACAATTTGAAAGATCTCAATACAGGTGTAAGGACTCTCGAACGGGTCTAAGGGTTATTGAATGCGTACGCATAAGAACTAGAAGGCTAGTATCTATGCTCACTATGTGTAAATGTAGGTATGTTTCATTTAATTATGATACATCCGTGGTCGTGCCACTCTCGAATGGGTCGTGACAAAAAGTAATTTTAGAAAAAAAGTCGAAAACTCCCCCTCCCCCTATTTTGACAATAATCCAGTGGTCGTGCCATTTCTAAAATTAACCAACTCAATAAATTAAGACAATATAATTATTTACGGATTTATTTATGTGAATTAAATTAAATATTTTTAAAAAATTAACAACCAACTTCCATATCCAACCACCTCCGTCCAATATAATCCAATAGCAATAACAAACCAACAAATGTGTATCCCGTACTCCATCTAATTCATCTACTCAATTAATTCAAAAATAACAATTTCAAACCTAAATAAAAATAAAGAAACAATATTTATAATATCCAATCAACATTAACAATTAATTTCAAGTCCTAAACTAAACATTAATTTCAAATCCTAAATCAACATCAACAATTAATTTTAAGTCCTAAACTAAACACCAATAAATTTCAACACACACGCATACGTACCCCACACCCCCTCCCCACCACCACCACCCCTACCCCACAACACACAAACACACCTGCACACACATAAAAACCCAACCCCCATCCCACCCCACACAAATGCCCCACCCCTGCCCCACAACCCCCCTGCCCCACCACCCCCTGCCTCACCCCCTGACCCACTACATATACACACACACACAAATGCATACACACCCATGTACCCCTATCCCCACCACCACCACCCCCGCCCCACCATCCCCTACCCCCTCCCGCCCACCACACACGCACGCACTCACACACACACACCCATTTACACGCACACATACACATATATACACACACACGAACACATATATGTACAAATGAAAGAGAAAGATAGAAGAAAAAATACCTGGTAGAGAGAGAGAAATGGAGGGAATAGAAAACGGTGGGAAAAAAGAAAAGGGAGGATTTTTTTACTAACAAACTTGTCATGAACCTGTCACGATCATTGACCGTGACAAGTTTATAAGGTTGTCACGATCACTGACCATGACAAGACTATGATAATTGTTATTGTCACAGTCTTGTCACGGTCATTAATCATGACAAGCCTTTGTCACAGACAATGACTGTGATAAAAAATGCATATTTTTTGTCATTATCAATGACCGTGACAAGGGTGGCATGCTCAAAAGTGACGTTATGGTTTTTTGGGTGTAGTGTTAGGTTTTTGTATTGAGGAGATGAACAGAAAACAATGATCATCATTTTGACATGCGCTACTTTTCGCCCTAAATCAGTCATGTATGGGAATAAAGTTATTTAGGAATAGTTGGTTTCTGTTTGTTCTTGTTTGGTTTTAGGAAAGTAGGGTTAGGTTGGCTAGGGAAGTAGTTTGACTCCCTGTGTTGATGTAATTGTAACATAAAAAAGAAAATTTTAATTATATTGTTATCCCTCTTGATGAGTTTTGCATTTGAATTATTTATACAAATCTCTAAGGCAAGCATCATCCTCTTGTTCATGTAAATGATAAAATGAACTATCATTCTCGGAGATAAGAAAAGAATAACATTTTATAAAAAATAAGGGGGTCGGGTTCATGTAAAGCGTATGATCTTCCTAAGTAGCTTTGAGGGTTTTGAAAATTTTCTGAGTTCATATTCTGAAAGTGAAAGGATTTTTAAAAGATCAGACCCCACGTAGTTCTGAATAGAGGGAAATTGATTTTTTTTAATAATATAATAGAAATGAGAAGAGTCGTAGCGCACCGAGATTTTAAGCTACGGGTTGAATTTCTTAAGACGGTCCAGGTTGAATGCATGGGCGATCTCTTCCCCCAGCGAGGTCAGTGAGCATAGCGATGCTGTCGGATAGGATCTTCTTCACAATGTAAGGGCCGCTCCATTTGGGCTTGAATTTCCCTCTAGGGTCCCAGATAGGATACTGCAGATAAACCCTATCTTTGAAATTATACTTTTCTAGGAGTAGAAGTGGTTCAGCTCGAAAACCTAACAGAAGCATATCATTTACCCCATGCTGTATCTCTAGTACTAGATTACTGGTGCTTGCATTCTTAGCATTGTCGTCGTCGCCCAAGATGGTGATGACCTGCCCATTGGCGAAGAACTTCAGTTACTGATTAAGGGAAGAAGACACAACCTTAACACTATGGATCCATGGTCGTCCAAAAAACAGATTGAAACAAGACAGGATGTCGATGACTTAAAATTCAACAACGGGGTTTATAAGGCCAACCCCTATTGTAAGATTTATAGATCCCATCACTTCTCGACAAGTATTATCATAAGCGCGTACCGTGGTAGAGGTTAGAGCAAGGTCGCTCACTTTCTATCCCAAGTAATTAAGGTTACTAAACTGACAAACATTAAGAGATGATCCATTATCGACAAGTGAAAGTGGGACAATCTTCCCCATGACTTCAACAGATATATTGAGAGCATAGTTGTGATTTGGACCAATCTTAGGGATTTTTTCTTCGAAGAAGGAGAGCATTTGAGTAGAGGTTAGAGATCTAACCAGATTCACTGCATCTTCTCGCATAGTGGAAGGAGGGACAGTGGGCCCCGAGAGTAGTTTGATTAAGGCATTCTAGTGCAACTAGGGAGATATAAAAAGTCCCCATAGAGTGATGTTAGCATGGGTTTTATTGAACTGATCGAGGATGTTTCTATCCTCGAGGGTCATTTCTGGGATAAGAAGATTCTCAACACATTTTCCCTTATCAATCACAGATGGTTGCAGGTGTTGAACTAATAATGACTCCCTGATCTAGTTATATGGTTCAAAAAAGAAGGGAAAACTATAAAATCCTGTTTCCTCATATATCTCAGGTGGTTCAACCACCTTGTTGATTTCTTCTAAAAATTCCTCAAATGATATCATTCCATATATGCTGACTATTGGGCTAGTCTTATTTGGACTTTGCTCTTCATCTAAACTATGGAATTCATCTCCTCATCTGGAGGAAACATCATATTTCCATAAGAAGTCAATAAACTCCACAACCTCAATGGCCTCTTTGTATATCCTCCCATTCGACGGGGAGATGTAAAAATTAAGGGACCAGGTGCCCATGTAGCTTCAAAGCATCAAGTAGCTCAAACATATTACAAATTTTATCGGTCCGTCAAAATAAGTCTGACATGATTTGGACGACATCATCCAAGCTGACTTCATCAATAGTTACTACCCAATTATCTGACTCTCGAGCCCATTTTCGAGCTTCCAAGAATAGTGTACTGAATCTCTAGTCGTTAATGGTCATTTCTAAGGATAATTTTTTTCCGTTATCTAGACGCTAGTATAATATTTCTAACAATTCCATATATTTTCTTGTGGAACGAGTACGAACAACAATGCATTCTCCTATAAGGAGTGACAGATCCTAATCGAAAAAACTGATAGGATGTAAGAGAAAATAGGAGCAAACTTGAAGGGGTTTAAAAGAATATATGGGTATGATAGGTGTTTTATTGGGTACGATCTGGGTAGATGGATCGTATTTTGAGTCTTCTTCTAGGAAGATGGCATTTGTATGATTTGGGAATAGATTTTGGGTAGTTTTTGGTTTAGGATTGGCAGGTGGGGCGATGATACTCGGGTCAATCAGATATTGGATTACATTTCGAAGGTGGAAACATTAATCAGTGGTATGGCCGACTGTTTGGTGAAAATTACAATGGGCGTCTGGTTTGAAATTTTTGGGAAGTGGGTTTGGTAATGAATGAGGGTCCAATGGCTTGATAATATTTCATCCTAAAAGGGCCTGGTAAACTTTGGATAGGGTACCGTGAATCTCGGTATATTCCTTTCTGACTGGGTTAGGGCGAATTTCTGGTGCCCACAAAGTAGTATGCCAAGAGATGTTATTGATGGTTGAAACTGTGGTATTGACAGGCTTCTCATACTTTCGAGGAGTGAACTGTCTGGATACTTTCTTCGGTTCAACTTTATTTTGGAAAAACTGTCTTCGATCTCTACTCTTTCTTCTTAGAGGGCTCGGAAATAAGGGTACTATTGTCCTCCCATCGCTGCTCAGACATGGGGTAAGAAGTTATTCTTTATAATACTGACTTGCTACTATTTAGAAGGTTAGTTGGTCATAGTGGCTGCTTTCTCTCACCACCTAGCTATGAAGTTACTGACTAATTCCCCAGGATTCTATTTGAGCAGTACAAAATCATGATGGGTAACCTCTAGTTCTTTGTTGTACTTATATTATGACATAAATTCACGGGTAACACCTTCCCATCTGTAGATTCTGGACTCGTCTAGAGAACCAGCGAAGAGCACTATCCTTCAAAGTCTGTGGGAACATTGGGGCGATTATTTCCACAGAGGCACTTAAAAGATTCATGGATCAATGGTAACTTCGTGGATGAATAATTGGGGGTCCACTACCCCCTAACATCTCGATGTTGGGTATCTTGAAATTTTTTCATAGCCTTACTTTAGGATAGGGAGACATATGGGTGTAATCCATGTAGTTTCCAGAAATTTGGACTTGTCCAAACTTCTTAGTCAATATATTGAGGTCTTCCTTCACCTTATTCAATTCTTTATGCTTCGGATTAACAGTTATGGGTAGGTTAGCCACTGGCTGGGCATGATTCGGCATAGGGAGTTGGGTTGGCGATAATCCATTAGCATGAGGAGCACGTGAAGCATGCTGATATTCCTTGGGGACCCAAATAGGCTCAAGTGCAGGTAGACCCGTAGCACGAAGGAGGAGGAACCCAGGCTCTTCGAGAACAGGGACCCAGTTTTATTACATCTCATGAACCTCAGTTTGAAGGTTGTTAATCCCGGCAGTTAGTTGGGCTAGGACTGTCATCAAATCCAGTTGCACATTCAGTACTTGGTCTGCGTTCTCCACGAAAAGAGGATAAAGATAAATTCCAGAATCGGAGGAAGTAGCGAGGGAACTGATAGAGTCTCGGGGCAGTTCTACGGAAGACCAAAGCCAATAGGGAGCCATGCTAAGGGTCAGGTATGTGACTGAACTGAGAAGGAGAAAAATTCGAATTTATTTTTTAAAGATAAGAGGAAAACTATTATTGAAAAGGGAGGAAAATATTTTTGACATTTTTGGAAAAGAGGGGGACAAAATGTTTTTGGTTAAAAAAGAGGAAAAATCTTTTTGGTATAAGGAAGGAAAAATGCTTTTGGTATTTTTTGATAAAAGAGGGGAAAAATATTTTTGACGCTTTTGGTAAAGAATGAGGAAAAATGGGAAAATGGTCTCAGCGTGATTTATTATTAGTATTATTATGTTCTCAGTTGTATTAGATTTACCTAAATTCAAAAAGAAATGTCGAACAGGACCCGACCTTGGAAAAATTGGGTTTGAAAAATATGTACAAAATGGTTAGACTTGTTTCTAGGCTCATGGACAAGGTCCCATTTTTTAAAAAACATCGGGCGAAAATTTGGGCGATATGCCGACTCGTCATTTCCACAGAGTTTTGGGAAAAAATCGACAAACTAAATATGAGTGCCCTAGTTTTGACACCTATAAGAAGGTATACAGTTGTAATGGTTAATTGGAAGGGTTCTCCGCTTTGGCATGACTTCCACGACATATATCTTGCTTTTGAGGGAAATCGGTACGTGTGGACAAACCATTTGATATATATGAGTGTACGTGAATTGCCTCACTATATACCTCGTGGGGACGATACATATGAGAGCAAATTCGATATACTCGACATACGTTATTACTTCGGTCAAGCAGTACGATGCGGGGAGAACTGTCCGATATACGTCCAAGGTACTTGGCCAATAGAAGGTGAGAGTCATATCACTGAGGCTAACTGCGACCTTCCGGACTAGCGCCCATCACGAAGTGACCCCCCAGTTACGGGATGAAATTTGATCTATAGCCATGTTCTTTGGTGATGTAGTATGAAAAATTTATGATTCTTAATTAGCATATTATGGATAAAGTATATATGTTTAGCATGATGATCATTATACTAAGTAGGAGAGAATGTAGAAGTATAAAAATGAACTCTAACATGGATCATGGAAATTATACTCAGCATAGATATGTGAGAGTGAGTGATGTGTATGGTAGTGAACCTAAGCATGTATCAACTACAAGTGGTGTGTGACAAGTGTGAGTGAGCATGGATATATACAAGTGTGATAAGTGGATGTTCTAAGTGGTGTGTACAACATGTGAAAATAAGTGATCCTAGGTGCACATAGAGTGAAGTGTACATGGAGAATATCTACAAGTGTGTGAGTGAGTAGTGATATAAGAACGAGGTATATATGTGCAAGAAATAATAGAGGAGAAGAAAGGAAACATATAGATTAGTGCATACGCACACAAGCACAAAAACAAAACACCCATGCAAATAGAGTCTAGCCCTCTTATGAAAAAAAATTCCCAACAGAGTCTCCACTGTGGCCATCCCGATATCCTCCTCCTCCCAAGAGTGTGGGAAAAAGGAGGGATGAAGGTCACGTGCCCTCTCTGAGCTAGGAACGTTTCGGCTGACGTCGGTGTGGGGTGAAGTCGCCCGCCTATTTTACACAAAACAGGTAGAAGAATATGTCACCGCCTCGAGAGAGTGGCATCAAAGTCAAACTAATGCTTATGAAACCAATAGTTAGAAGGTTCAGGGGCTAAGTTACAAAATGGGAAGGTTTTAGGCACCTATCCTGCCTTTCGGTCTCTCATGGGATTGTGTTATTATTTTCCATTATTTCTCCGTGATGTGTGTGCACGTGTATATATGTAAATGGAGATCGAAATTGCCCAATTCATACCATGGAAGAGATAGAGAGAGGTCATCCATAAGAATGTTCCAAAAATAATATTAAAAAATATGATTTATGCGTTTATCGTGATATTTATTGTTATAATGAAACTATAATATATATATATATATATATTGGATGAAACGCTAATAAGGATCACAAACATAATACGTGTTAAAAAATGTGTAGATGAAAAGAATGAAAATGCGAAGATGGAAAATTTAGAAAGTTTTAAAATTAGAAATTTGGAAAATTGGACTCGAGTCTCGAGTTTTAGCCCAAGACGCATCAAAGTCCACGTAGTTCGCATGCGATATAGGGGTGGGGGTTATCCTATAGATGTGAACGAAATTTTATTATATGTGTGTGTAGAAAATGTATTTTAGTTTAAAAAAAGTGTGATGGATAATCATGTTGGAATTTATATGTGTAACCCTATTTTTGTTTGTTAGGGGTTTTTTGTAGTAAAATGAAGTATGTGCAATATAATTGATAAAAAGGTGAGATGTTAATGTGTATGAACTAAAGTAAAAAACTAGATTATGAACTTTTGTAATTAATGCGAAAATAAGAAATTTAAAGAGAGAGAAGGAATTTGAACCTTCTTTGAAGAATTGGAGATTGGTCTTGATCGTGGATGAACTCCCTTGAATGTTGAGATGAATGGGATGTGAGGGGATGAGATTTTTCCAAATTGGGTATGAAAAGGATGGGAATGTAGGATGGAAATGAATTTCACATAAGGAAACTTCGCTGATTGCAAGAGAATGTTGCTGAGATCACTGATGCTGATGGATCTGAGGTATGCTTTGGAAGTGAGGTCATGCCCTCTATTTATAGGGTCAGGGGACTACCGATCGGCAGGTTAACCCTAGGCACACTGCCGATCGACAGGGAAATGGACCTACCAAATAACAGTCACGCTCAATTTTTTTTGAAAAAATGATCATAAAATGAAATCTGTTGATCCAAATCATGCACGGGCCTACCGTTAGAAAGGTAATTAGGATACCTTTAAGAGTCCTTTGGTCCGCTCCCAAGTCCAGGAGTTGACTTTGGGTCAAATGTGGCTCGAAAGCACTCGACAATCCTTTGATGGGAGATCATCGAACAGAAACGGATTGTTCATCCGAACGGTAAGTCAGAATCATGCACCGGGTGGATTGCTAGAAAAAGTATGTGAGGTACTTTTACATTACAAAGATCTTTGATCGGTTTGAAAAGTTAACGTTGGCCAACCGGGGGCCGAAATGGATCGGTGACCTTTAGGAGTAAAACGGGTCGTTCGTCCATACCATAAGGTTGATTCGTGAACAGGGCGGACCTTTGAAAATGGTATTAAGTTAACTTAGAATAATCATTCATTCTCATTCGATATGAAGAGTTAACTTTGGTCAGACTGAGCCCAGGAGTGTCCGGTGGCCTCCGAATTAATTTTTGGGGGAAAAGAGATCGTTCATCCGAACGGTTATGCTGTCTTGCGCACGAGGTGGATCATTGGAAAAGGATTTCAGTGACCTTTGAAGATTTAAGAGATTTCACTCTGACGATGAAGTTTACTAAAGTCAAATTTGGGTCCGGGAGCGCCCAATGGCTTCCAAATCGATTTTCGGTGGTATAATGGTCCGTTCGTCTGAATCGTTATGCCGATTCGCGCACGGGACCTGGAAGCGCCAGATGGTCTCTAGATCGGTACTCGAAGTATGACCTAGGGTTTATAGTGAAATGGGGAGCTGCTAGGGACCTAAGGAGAGACTTAGGGGGTCCTAGAATGTGGTGTCTACAGTTGCCCAAGATGGCATCAAACTCCATATAGTTCGAAAACACATAAGGGTGAAATTTAACCCATGTACCCCAAACTAGAATTTCCTTATTTGGGTTTGTTGAAAAAGTGCACAAATGAGGTAAGTGCACTAAAAATGGAAAGAAAGTTCTAATTTGGGTTTAAAGGATCAAATCCCCTTTTTTAGTTTTTTGAGTTTATGAAAATAAGTTTGGTGCATATATAATTAGTTATGGAATAGATATTCGGAATTCATTTTTGCCAAAAGTCTTGAGAAAAACTCATTAATATATGTTTTTATTGAAAAACACAAATTTTGAGGCGGCGGTCTCGTTTGAACAAAAACGGCGTCTCATTCGAACAAAAACACCCGTTTTTATAATAACGAGAACAAATATCATTCGAACGACAAGCTTGCTCGCTCAATCATCATTCTAATGACCTTCCAACGAGTTATGTTCTGTTAAATCGAGCACAACTCGTTCGAAGTTTGTTCCAACAAAAAGGCATTTCTTTCTAACGAGATCAATATCTCGCTCCAATGAGATCAAAAATAAAAAAAAAATTATTTCAAAAAGCGCTTTATAAAAAAATGCCTCGATTTAAAAAATAAACATCACATGATGTAATTCAACTTATAAATAAAACCACAAGTCGTATACCTCCATAAAGTGTTGGTGACAAATCTAGCAGCTTGAAATCTAAAACGGTAATCGATCACTAACATGTCTTCAAATGATCGTGGAGGCAAAGTAGTGTTTGGTTTGAAACTTCGATTTGTAATGGGATACTCCAAAATACTTAAGCTATGAACAATTATAAAATTAAGCGCTTACATATCTCCCCCTTTGGCTAATTTGGTATAAAACAAAAATCGAAAACCAAATTATAATAATACCCTTAAGACAATGTATCATAATGTCCTTCCAAAACCAAAAATGGAACGACATTTGAAACATTGTCGTCAATTGAAATTCTTCATCTCGTGTAGTCTATGAGATCATCATTAAGGTGGAAGAGACCTGCAGACATGAAATAAAAGAATACCATGAGATGTACGAGTTTAAAGTAAAATTAAACCCCTCCCCTCAATTTGTTCTCCCCCTTTCTTTACATAATGGACAAAGCGATAGAATCTAATCATGAATAATAAGCTCATATGAAGAAGCAAATATATCATCATAAATATAATCGATAAATCACATGGGATGAAAATCAAAAAGCCATGCCAACTATTTTAACCATTTTTTAAAATTTTCAAGTATCCAAAGTATAAAAGATACTAATAGTTACAGAACACAGAACATCATGGACTAACACTAAAATAATTGAATCGTGAAAGTGGAATGTAATTGTGTGAACATTCTCCATTGGAAAATCAATATAGGCATTCATAACATTGGTTCAAGAAGTCTTAAGATACTTCTAAAGAAAGAACTCAATTTCAACCTCATGTGTAAAAATGTTGAACATAAATGAAATTTATTTGACTTATGTAATATGCCATGAATTTAAATTATTCTCAAATCAATAATGCCAAACTATCTAATGCCTTTCGAGAGAGTCCGTTATGTGAACCCATTGATCTTCTACTCTATAACACCCTCAAAATCCCACATATATAAGAATTCACTCCCAATATTCTAAAGATATCATAATTCTCATGGGTAGCAAAGCATCAATGAAATAAAAATGGTCTTGGCACTTCTATTTTTGTGCGTCGTTACTCTTTTGGGATCTTTTTACAAATGGTGGCCTTTAACACAAAGAGATTTTTGCTCTTCCATAGCCCCTTTCAATTGCTTAAAAGATAGTAATCTTTTCCAAGAAACGAAATTCGGGCAATAGTTCTTACAAGCACAACTTATCTTTTTTTACATTTGGTTCATTATTAAGCACGATTGAGATGAGAACACCATATTTGACACATGATAAGAAAGTACAATGTTCAAAAAGTCTGTGCACATGTGTAATAAAGGTGACAAAGAGTCTAGCATGAAAAAATTAATCATCAATAATCAACGAAATACTATCCACACATTATTAAGAACATTACATAAATGAAGCCATGTCTCAAAACATCATGAAAAAGTCACGTGAATGGATGGAATGTAGGGGTGATTCGAATATCTTAAATGTATATTTATATATTGCAAAAAATGAAGATACAAAAATCTTTTTGTCTTTTTCAAAAATTTTATCAAAAATAAACACTTTTCCGATTTTTCTAACTTTTTCTTAAAAACAAAAAATCTTTTGGATTTTTCAAAATATATATAAAGTGAAAAAGCATAGACATACATAGAAATACAATCTAGCAATAGGTATATAAGAAATGAATAAGAGACACACCTTACACTAGACAAAGTACCCGAACTCAATCAATGGAGAAAATAACCAAAGACTTCCTAGGATTCTCGAATCTAAGTGCATCTAAAGGTTTCGTGAAAATATCATCTGATTGACGTACAGTTTTCACAAAGCTCAAGTACGCGACATTCTCCTATACGAGATCACGAATAAAATGCTCACATACCCGAATGTGATTTGTGTGGGAATTTTGGACCGAATTACTTAATATATGAATTGTAGTCGTATTACCATACGAAATAGTCATTGTGCCTTGGGAAACCTATAATATTCCAACATTTGCTTCATCCATAAGAGTTGTGTGAAACAACTCCCGATGGCTATATACTGAGCCTTTATTATGGATAAAGATACGGAGTTTTTATTCTTTATCAACCAAGAGACAAGATCACTCCTAAAGTAAAAACATCCACCCGAGGTGTGGCTACATCCATCAAATTTCCTGGCCCAATCGACATCCGAATAGGCGGACAAATGATCATCGGTATCAAAGGAATACCAAATACTGTAGGAAAAGGTGCCACTCACGTATATTTAATGATACATTTAAGTGAGATCAAGTGATACCCTTTCAGAGATAGTTGGTATCGAGCACAAACTCCAAAAGTAAAGATAATGTCGGGTCGACTGGAGGCCAAGTAGATAAGACTACATATCTTACTCCTATAAAGGGTTTGCTCAACTTCCTTACCTAAAGTGCCTTTGCTAAGATTAGTCAATATACTCATAGGGGTTCGTGAGTTCTTAGCGGAGTCCAAAAAAAACTTCTTCACTAGATTCCTAGCATATTTGGATTGAGATATGAATATCCCATTCTCTAATTGATGCACCGGATACCTATGAATATCCCATCCTCATGGGGGGTGTGGGTAACGTGTGTGGACGAAGATATACTCTATTCACCGTATGGCATGAGGTACTCACTTACTGCGTCTAAAAATACCTAGGCGTGTTTCTCCCAAGAAGCATGGATCTAGCCATTTATTGAATCGTATGATTCTTCCTATCAACTATCCCATTATGTTGAGGAGTACGAATAGTTGAAAACTCCTGTTTGATGCATACTCCATCACAATAGTTATCCACTTTGGCTTTATTGAATTCAGTGATGTTGTCACTATGCATCTAATTAATATTGACACCGTGTTGGTTTTGTAGGACATGACACTTGGTTGTTAGGAACTCAATCGCATTGGACTTTTCTCTAAGAAACCCCTAGATAAAGTATCTCGAAAAGTCATTGACCATCACAAGAAT
Organism: Sambucus nigra; assembly: GCA_949130495.1. Taxonomy (NCBI): domain Eukaryota; kingdom Viridiplantae; phylum Streptophyta; class Magnoliopsida; order Dipsacales; family Adoxaceae; genus Sambucus; species Sambucus nigra. The sequence continues at coordinate 237,457,626 of OX422208.1, read as the reverse complement.
GTATCTCTTACCACCTAAACTTTCTGAATGAGTAGGACATATAATATCCATGTGAATCAACTCTAACATACGAGAAGTGGAAATGTATTCAACTTCTGATGGGGACTTCAAATTTATTTTCCTTGTTGGAAAGTTCCACAAATCGAGGAAGTTGTTTTCGCAATTGATGGTAAGCCACGAAAAAGGTCCTTTTTCATTAATCTCTCTAGATCTCTAAAGTTCACATGACCTAGCATTGAAGATAATGGTCCATAGAGGAGACCATGGAATTGTTGCACATAAAATAGGACTTGGGAAGGATCCCATAGTATTTATCTTCGTTCCTCACTCCTTGTAGTAATAGTTCACCGAATTGATCATATACATTACATTTGGACAGGTTTAGCTTTCCCATAAAATTTTCTTCATAAACCTGGCTTATTCTAATAAAGTTCTCGCTTAACCCTTTGATGTAACACATTTTCCAGTTTAAGATATTCGAGTATCTCAATACGACCATATCTTAAAATACTAGACCTACTCCCACTTCCTTGCGATCCACAAGGTTGGTAAGATATGACTTGTCATCAGTCATGTGCCTAGAGCACCCATTATCAAAATACCATTGGGAAGTATTTTTAACCTTGAGAGCAATGTGAACAATAAGGGATTTGTTGTCTTGATTAGGTACCCAAGTGGAGGTAACCTTTTATTTGCCTTTATCGTTGTTGAGTCTAGTCGTAATGTTAGAGGATTTCTCAAAAGGCATAGAAATCCTTTGAAACTCTTCCGTTAAGCATTACTAAGTCATGATTATGAACTTAACTTACTCTCTAGGACTAGAATAATCGCTATAGCAGTGTACGAGAGTATGCATATGCTTAGTTCTACCTAACTTGTAGTAAAATTACCTAAGATAACCTCTCCTTTTGCAATGGGTGCAAACATAGACTCGTTTGGGTCTACCTTGGTTCGCTTGTTTAGGTTGAACTCTCTTGTGTGGTTTAGGTTGAGGTCCATAAGGTTCTACATCAAATTTAGGAACCAATTTGGGTACGGCATGGGAAGTGGATTCACCGTCTAACCTATTAGTCGCCTTTCCCTAAATCCTAAAGCAAGACAGAGGGACATTTTCTAACCTTCTTTGATGTATCCTCGATAGTAATATTGACCTCCCGATCACGTCGAGATCTTTCTCGAGTTGGGATACAATAGATTTATGTTTCTCTTGAGTCTCCAATAAAGCTTGAATACCTCTTGTAAGACTAACCACTTTGTTGGTCAAGTCACTATTTTCCCTCTCTACTAAAATGACTCTCTCTCCCAAAGATACTCTCAGTGAGGACTCTCTCTCTCGACTCTCTCAACTTATTCTTTAAATATAAAATCCTATGAGCTAAACCTTTGTTTTTCTTTTTCATTTTAAAGGATTCGACGTATAACTCGGTATAAGCACGTTGAAGGTCATTCTCTCCCTCACTCAAAATGTCATCTCCCTCACTCTCTCTGAAATAACTAGACTCACTATCGAGGTCATCATGTTTATCACCTTCCTCATTAGTGTAAGGTGTACTCAATGTACTAATATGACTAGCCATGAATTAGGTAAAGTTACATCAATGTGGTGATTCATCCCCGAAATCAACAGGCTCGACATCACTATCGCTAAGTGTGGTGATCAAGTGCGAAAAGTAGCGTCACGTCAGAACGTTAATCGTTGTTTTCATTTCTCCTACTCAATAAAAAAACCTAAATTATGACTGCACTTGCGATACAAGTGTAGTGGTAAGTCGGGTATCGTAAGAAATCCACAGGGAGTGATTGAATTTTAGATTATAATTAATTTACTATTTCAAGAATAAAAATGCAAAAGATGATTGGTTGTTATGGTGACTAAAGAAAAGAGAGAAGTTAAGTCTAAATAAAGTAAAAGCGAGAGTCTCGATCACATACACACGTTCGCAGTCTAAACCACTACTAAATAGAATTCTGGTTCGAAAACATTTAACTGAGCATTATAATTAAGCATAAGCTTCACGCGAGAAGGAATTTAACCCAAAGTTGCTTGAATAAACATTTAATCACAAATGGTCACGCGCGGATTAAATTCGAATTGTCGCTATAAAAACTAAAGTTGCGTGACAAATAAAGTTAAACGCATAACAATCCAACTTTAATACACACGATTTCAATTAAACACAATTTTACACAAAACCTAATTTTTGGAACTTGAGGCCCGTTAATTGCAGAACACAACCCCGACCCTATTTATCTAGGGGCACGACATGGAAATAAACTAAATTACCCTAATTAAACTCAGTAAAACAATAAATAAATAACTACAACTAATTAAAAAGGCATGAAATTAAACTACAAAGCAAGGAATGAAGGAAAAACAACTATATTTATTGAGAGGATGATGAATAGTATAACTTACAAATCCAAATGGTTGTCACCTAAAAGAGAAATAAAGATGAGCTCTCAAAACCCAAAACCTAACCTAAAATATCTCTTAAAACTCAGTATTTCATTTATTAAAACAAATATCCCTTATATAGTAAGTTAGGGGAGAGGAAAAGAAGAAAGAAATGAAAAGGAAGAAAGTGCTATAAAAAAATAGAGGATCGATCGATCGATGGTTCCGAAAAATGCACACTGTCTTTGAACCAAGGAAAAAATTTAGGAGTCGATCAATCGACCCCTTTTGTCGATTGATCGATGGTTCAGGTCTCAGCCAAGCTGCATTCTCCCTTGTTTTGATTTCTTGAAATTCCCTTCCGCTCAAAGTCTCGTAACTTCTTTGTTAGGGATCAGATTTGTGCACCGTTTACGGCCATGCGAAGCTCTCTTAGAGGGATACAACTATTGTGAAGATGTTGGGCCAGATTCCCAAACTGTGAAATGACAAAATTGCCCTTACGCATGCGAAATTGTATAAAACTTCATCGAAATGCGTTTGAACTTCATACTAAGCATCCAAATACATATAAAAGCTCAATTAACCACTGCAAAACATATATCTATACCAATCTGAGGTTGTCTGGTTAATGAGCATAAATATAGGGATTAAGGTACCCGAGGGGGCTAATAACGCGTAGGTTAACGGGTGAAATATGCAATATTTGCGTCGTATCACACCCCCTAACTTACACATTGCTAATCCCTAGTAATGAAATAGGATACAACAATAACTATAAGTAAACCAAAAATAGGATACATTTGCAAAAGGGATAAATGCCACTTTCGCAGGCGAACGATTACATTTAGCATATGCAATAAGCCGTTAAACCCCTAGGTTACCCTAGTGGACGAGTGTTGTCTCGTGAGGGTTTTCAGGGATGAAACTAACAAACATCATATGGTTTCCTCAAAATATGCCTGACCCAACATGCGATAAACTCATCAACAACGAAAAAGATTTCAAACACGTTATATAGCAAAGTGAACGAATTCACACATAAGTCTGTTGTTATTAACAGGTTAAATGCACCTCATAGAATTGAAACTTTAAAAGTGGGAGGGGGGAAAGCACATTCAAAGTATTATTTGGAAAAAAACTTAAATAAATCGAATAAACATAAAGAAAGCACATATTAAATCCTCACAGGAGTTACACTCATCAAATGAAATCACTCGAAACATGGAGGTAATGCACGGGACATGCGGGCATAAAGAGTAAATGTAAATGGACACTAGGTCGCACACATGTCACAAATGAAGAACGCCATATAGGAAATGAAAAACTTGTAATATCAATGAAAGATATCACACATTAAAAGTGGCGAAATGCATTTTCACAGATTATCAAAATTGTTATGACTTTTGAATTGAACTCACCCTAAGATCACCTAGGACTTGTATAGGGTTGTAATGTAGGCTAGGCTAGGGTACAAAATGAAGGATATATGTACGGATTCAAAGTGTTCGGGGATGAAAACTTGGGATAATGGTAAATAGTGGACAATTTCAAAAATTGGAAAATAACTTTCATAAAAGGCATTGAATATAACACTGGGGAGAGTAAATAAAGCTTATTGAACTATATACGCAACATATGCATCTTTCTCTTTCTTTTCTTTTCTTCTTTTTCTCTTTTTTTCCTTTGTTTTCTTTTGTTTTCTTCTTTCGCTTTATCTTATCTTTTTCTTCTTTTTCTCTTTTTTTCTTTTGTTTTCTTTTATTTTCTTCTTTTTCTTTTTCTTTACTTATCACACTCTCACATGCCTAAATTGCAACCACGTTAACATGAACATCATTCAATCCTAAGTATCATTCCCAACAAAGTTAAGGAAAGTAATATATATGCTGTATAACTCCAATTTGGAGTTTGTTATGGGATTTTGGGTAATGAAATGAAAGGCTAATATTTAGGCTCAAAGGGGTTGACTAGGGAAAACATATAAGGTGAGGTTAAGGTTAATATGGGTGATATAACAAAGATTGCTTATGATCATTTCATAAAGTTTACGCAACTCACGAGTCAAAATAATTTTTGAAAATCATGATCAAGTAACACATCCCATAATTGAACTCAACTAATGAAAGATCAAATGAAAGAATAGTGAGATTGCCGACGAATTCAACGTTTTCAAAGAGGAAAGAATAGTGTATCCACTCACAAACAACGAAAGGTACAAAGCTTACTCGGTGTAAGTATATACAATGCAACAAAAGATTACCGAGCTATAAAAATCCTAAACCAAATCAATAAAATAAGAAAAGCGCATGTGCTCATGGGATAAAGTTTATTTCATGAAGTTATTCATAATATCAATGATTTTAGGACCAACGTCTAATAACTTCTAAAATTGAGAACATGCATCATTGAGTTGTCTACCAGATCGGACAATTATTGAAATTTATCAACGAAAACAAAGGCAAAATGCCCAATAAAGGAGAAAAAAGAACAAAAAAATTGAAAATTGAAAATTGAAAATTTTTTAATTTTTCACAAAAAGCATGCTTATTAACTAATATGTGCTAAAATTCATGGACTACACATGAAATGGATAGAATATCCTACACCCACTAAGTTCAAATTTGCATTGTCCTCAATACGCATTAAGAACACAACATAAAGAGGGGAAAGGAACGATATTACCCAAAATTGGAGTAATTTCCCATAAGAGCAAGTCCAAATGAATCTAGAAAACAAGTTAGTACAAAGCAAAGAAAAAATATTTAACCAAATATTAAGTTAAAAGAAATGATGTCGTAAGTCACAACAATATAGAGGGGATAAAGTTCAAATACTAGATAAATTGATGGTAAACATTTGATTTTATAAAAATGGAAGGTCACACACATCAAAATCCAATAATCAACCATAAACTACAACACCATTTCTCATTTCACAAGTTCAATACAAAACAATTTCATACATTACAGCTAATAAAAAGAAAGGAATACAAATAGAAAGGAAAATACAAAAAATGACCCCACAATAGAAGCCTAGTGGCCAGAACCACTAGGATCATAGGGACTCTGAAAATGTGGCGGGAGCGACGCATCCGAACCATATTGCTGCACATATAAGTCTCTCATCATATCATGCAGCATATGGAACTCCTGCCACCTCTCTACTCTATCCTATCTCTTCTTGGTCCTCTGCTTCTCTACGTGCGACTCAAAAATAGCCCACCTAACCTGGGTCTCCTCCCACCTCTGATCCTGCAGTGCCGCATACACCTCAAAGAGGACGGCAGTATGTGTAGGTGGCACCTGAGAACTCTGCCCCTACTCCATCTTTTGGACCTCAGCCTCTTCCTCAACCTCGTCAGTCGCCTCCGTCCTATGTCTCTTGGCACCCAATTGCCCCCAAAGGTGGCCCAACATCTTCGAGATGCTATCCTTGTTTAGAAGCTTAGTGGGACACGCTTGCGGTCATAATCAAATTCAGGGCAGCCGTGCGATAAACATATCTGTGTGATGAGGGAAGGAAATGGGAGGGAAAAAGTGTGGGCCCTCGCCTTTGCAGAGGCATACATCATGTCTAAAAAAATGTTGGGTAAACTAATTTCGCCCATGTTTTTGACGAGCGCGTAGACAAATGCAGCGTGCTTGTGGCGAACCTCTGACCGATTTCTTATAACCATAAAAGAGTGCATATTGACGTAAGGAAGTAATCTCGGCAAATCATCCATTGCAGCCAAGAGAAAATCTTTTTTATTAGTCCATACCTCCCCAGGTGCAAGTGCCTGGATCAATTTGGTGAGCCCGAACATCTCCCCATCCAAAATATTAACTGATTGCTCGGGATCTGGAACACCCATAAATCTCGCTAAATCCGAGCGGCTGATCTAAATTCGAACCCCCCGAACCATGTTCTCATAAGTAGACGACCTCCCTTTCACAACTACAAATGTCGCATAAAATATACGAACTAACTCCTCATTAATGCGCCCATTTGTAGCAATAAAGGGCTCCCAATTGTGCCGGTGCAGAATAACACGCGCAACCTCAGGCAAATCCCCAAACTTCCAAGCAAAGTGGTAGGACAATGGCCTATGTGGCGGCTGGAAGTAGGCATGGAACTATACCTGGCAACGGGTCGATTCGGGTCATGTTCATGTCGGGTCTTAATGTATTCGTGTGGATTTTTTCTTAACCCGAACACGACCCGTTAGCTTAACGGGTCATGAATCCAATATTCGTACACGATTCGTGTTCCTAACCGGTTACACAACACGAACCCGTTTAACCCGTTAAGGTAACGAATCGTTTTCGGGTCTTAATGGGTTATACCCATTTAACCTGATATGAACCGATAGACACGTACCAATAAGACCCATTAGCTACCAATAAGACCCGTTAGCTCTGCGTAATTACATATTTAACCCTCTCAAACTAAAAATATTATTTTTATTTTTCCCTACATATCTTAACGGTTCATAATGGTTACTAACGAGTCACACGACCCAGTATGACATGAACAGTATTTGGGTCTTAAAGGGTTGTTATTGGATGAAGCAAATTTAACCAACCCGATTCATTATATTTAACAGGTCTATCTTGTTAACCTGATAGTGACCCATACCCGATAAGCCTTGACCCATTAATTGTTAATTTTGGGTAGGGTCGGGTCGTGTCTTGTTATCGTGTCGTGTCACATTTTTCCAGGTCTACTTGGAATCAATCACGTTCCTGTTCGCAACGGAAACCATTAAAGCCCAGGGTGGGCACGCACGTGGTAGAATCATATTTCCTTACCTCGTCCATTTCAACCTACAAAACAATAATTAGGCAAAACAAATAGAATTGTAAAGCGCAATTAAAGGTTAATTAGTGAACTAGTTGAAACGGTGTGTGCAAGTGCGTGAATCCGAGCAAAAATATTTCACAGTGTGGCCTAAAGTGTCAAGGTACGACAACGAGTGAAAACCATCCAAATGTGCTCTAAAAATGGATTGGAAAATTGGTTTAGGCTTTTTAGCTAACACTTGGCATGCACAATGTGGAATAAGGGTTCGTGAGGACCATTAAACCAACAAGAAAGCCCCATTCATGAACAAACACATTAAGCAATCAACATTAAGTGTTCATAAATAGATAAAATTCGACATTCAAGCACAAACAATTGTTGGAACAATGCAATTGGAGAAAACTCAAAATATGTCAAAAAATGGATTAACTTTAGGAACATGACATATAATCAACAAATCAATAAAAATACAAGTTAATAAGGAAGAATCTATACCTGATTTGAGTATAAAAGAGGTTGATTTGAGTTGAAGCGGGGTTGGGAGAAACAAAGGCACGATTTTGGGGTAAGGAGAGAAAAGAGAAGAGAAATAAAAAAGAAGGCATCGCCTGATATAACTGCTCGATCAATCAATCGATCCCCCTTAAAAAACTTCTCTACAATACTGTTCACGCATAATGGGGAAAAATGGGATTAAGGATTAAGGGGAGGGGTAAATATATATAAATATATATATATATATATACATAATAAAAATAATATATAATAATACAAATATGTACATATAAAACAAAAATAAACAATATATACACTATAATAAAAATATATGTGCGAAATTTACAATGAGAGACACAAACACACACATACACAAATAAAATAAAATAACAAAAACAAACAAATGCAACTAAGTGAGTATGAGTGTGTGCAAAATGAAGAAAATCTTTTTGTGATTAAACTCATTTTTCAGTTATTGTTACAACTGCATGTCTCGGATGCATAATCTCCGCAAATTCAAGTTCGTTGAACCTACAAAAAAAATGTTAGAACCAAGCATACCAAAAAGAAATAACAACAACTTAACTAATAACACTAGACAAAATTGAAAAGAAATAAAAACTTAAAGAAAGAAAAAAGCTAATTATCTTCACCCTACATTTTGGACTTCTAATTAATTATATACTACAAGTCTAAACATTTGAGGGTCCATCCAAAACACAATTTGAATTTGAAGGATCAGCAATGGACCCTCCCGAACATGCATACCTCCCAAAAAATGAGAATTTCATTTGAACAACAGAAGGCATGTACAAGGCAAAAAAATTGAACCATCGCTAATTTGAAATTTAGGAAGGATGATGGGGGATTTGGATAACAAGGGGAAAGGTACACTTGGGCTCCAACAAAAATGAATTCATCTCCCTAAGGGTTTTCAATTTGAATGGGAGATAGTACACACAAGGGGAAAATCCATAAAAAATAAGTCCGGTAAAGAGTCCTCATCGGCAAAAGGTTTACAACTTTCAACAATTTCTACCGACTCATAGGAATCAATCGAAAATTCTAATGGTTCGATCATGGTAAAAGAATATGGTGATGAAATAAATCCAATCTCAATCAACTCATCATCGGAAGGAGATTGAATTTTGAGGGAAAGCGACTCATTTGCAATGAAAAATTCTTCAAAAAGATAAGGTGAAACACTAGTTTCCACCTCCTCGTTAATATACATATAAGAATCAAGCTCATTGTAAAAAAAAATTAACTCTCAATTCATCACACTATCGTCAATCGTGCTTTGGAGGAAAAGAAGGAGGGTTTCTTCCAAAGTAGGCTTCCTCGGCTCTAGAGCCTCAGACTCCTCATTTGGTTGAAACTCGTCTTCAAAATCATTGGAATAAAAGTCATCATTGGATTCGAATAGTGAATCCAATTCAAGCTCCCAATAACAATTTTCATTTTTATAGTTATTTTCAAGTTTTTCAATCTCAAGAAAATTTTCAAAATGGAAAACTTGAAAACTATCCCCAAAGTAAGAATCATTAGAATGACCGTAATAACTATAAAAGAAATGTATGATTACCAAATTGTTCGTAAATGGAGAATCCGAGCAAGAAAGTGAGCAACCGCGGATCAAAATTTCTTAGAGCTCAAGTATGATATCCTACAAAAAAGGTTAAAACAAATAATACAAACAGGAAAAGAAAAATACTACGAAATAATAAAGCAATCACTATCTAAAACACACTCCCCGACAACGGCGCCATATTGATTGAGCGCAAAAAGTAGAGTCGCGTCAGAACGCTAATCATTGTTTAAGTTTCGCCTACTCAATACAAAAACCTAAATTACGACTGCACTTGCGATACAAGTGTAGCGGTAAGTCGAGTATGGTAAGAAATCCACAGGGAGTGATTGAATTTTATATTATAATTAATTTTCTATTCAAGAATAAAAATGCAAAAGATGATTGGTTGTTATGATGACTAAAGAAAAGAGAGAAGTTAAGTCTAAATAAAGTAAAAGAGAGAGTCGGGATCGCATACACACGTTCGCGGGCTAAACAACTACTAATTAGAATTCTGGCTCGAAAACATTTAACTGAGCATTATAATTAAGCATAAACTTCCCGCGAGAAGGAATTTAATCCAAAGCCGCTTGAATAAATATTTAATCAAAAATGGTCACACATGGATTAAATTCGAAATATCGTTATAAACGCTAACGTTGCAAGACAGAGAAAGTTAAACGCGTAATAATCTGACTTTAATACACGCGATTTCAATTAAACAAAATTTTACACAATACCTAATTTTCGAAGCTCGAGGCCCGTTAATGGCGTAACACGACCCCGACCCTACTTATCTAGGGGCACGGCATGGAAATAAACTAAATTTCACTAATTAAACTCATTAAAGCAATAGATAAATAACTACAACTAAGTAACAAGGCAAGAAATTAAACTACAAAGCAAGGAATGAAGGAAAAACAACTATATTTATGGAGAGGATGATGAATAGTACAACTTACAAATCCAAATCGATGTCACCCAAAAGAGAAATGAAGATGAGCTCTCAAAACCCAAATTCTAACCTAAAATATCTATTAGCACTCAGCATATCATTTATTACAATAAATATCTCTTATATAGTAAGTTAGGGGAAAAGAAAAGAAGAAAGAAATGAAAAGGAAGAAAGTGCTGTCAAAAATAAGGGATCGATCGATCGAACCCAAGGGTCGATCGATCGATGGTTTAGAAAAATGCAAACTGTCTTCGAACCAAGGCAAAAATTTCGGAGTCGATCGATCGACCCCTTTTGTCGATCGATCGATGGTTCAGGTCTGATCCAAGCTGCATTCTCCCCTGTTTTGATTTCTTGAAATTCCCTTCCGCTCAAAGCCTCATAACTTCTTCATTATGGATTCGATTCGGGCACCGTATGCTGTCACGAGAAGATCTCTCATAGGGATACAACTTTCTTGAAGATGTTGGGCCAGATCCCAAACTGTGAAATGACTAAATTTCCCTTGCGCGTGCGAAATTGTACGAAACTTCACCGGAATGCTTCCAAACTTCATACTAAGCATACAAATACCTATAAAAGATCAATTAACTCCTGCAAAACATATATCTATACAAATTTGAGATTTTTTTATTAATGAGTATAAATATAGGGATTAAGATACCCGAGGGGGTTAATAGCGCGTAGGTTCACGGGTGAAATACGCAATATTTGAGGTCGTATCACCATTTTGATTGAGCGTGAACCATGCGTCGTGTAATACGCAAATCGTTGTTATCGGTTCGGTGACTCAATGCAAAAAACCTAAACTACAACTACCTTTGACAAGCAAGCACATCAGTAAGTCGGGTATCGTAAGAAAATCACAAGGAGTGATTGAATTTTAGATTTTAATTATTTTTCTACTTTAAAAATAAAAGTGTAAAAGGTGATAGGGTGGAAATGGTGGAAACGGTAAAAGAAAATAAGTTAACACTATACTATAATTAATTAAAACGAGAGTCGGGATCGCCTCCCCGCCATGGGCTAAACAACTAATAATAGAATTTCGGTTCGAAAATATTTAACAGAGCACTTTTAGTTAAGCATAAACATCACACATGAAGGGATTTTAACCCAAAAATGTGAGATAAAACATTTATTCAAAAATGGTCACACGCGTCTTATTTTTGGATTATCTCTATAAACACTGACATTTCATGACAAAGAAAGCTAAACGCATAATAATCAGACGTTAATACGCGAGACTTCAATTAAATACAATTTTCTCCAAAAACTAACTTTCGGAGCTCGACACCCATTAATGACGGAAAAATGACCCCAGCCCTTAAATTAGGTATTAAACTGAAGCACCTTATAGTCTTGACTCACTTGATTCTACATTATAAAAGTGCTCATCTAGTTTAGAAATAGTGATAAAATTGTGTTCATTCCCTAGAATCCAAAAAGCTTCAAACACTACTCTACTCTTCATTTCTCTTGTTTGATTGATCAAAGGTATATTCACAATCATTCACACACATTAGGATTGCATTCATTACATATATATTGCATAAATTATATATGTGAGAGTTGTGTGTGTTTAATCCCATTTAAAATTAATTTTAATAATTTTTAGGAATTTTTAAATGATTTTTAATGGTTTTTGGGAAATTAAAATATGGATTAAAAAGCTTTGGGGGTTAGTCTGTAATTTTTGGTTTTATTATTTTAAACCTGAAAGTTGGTTTGGCTAGGAACCGAAAGCGCTAAAGACTATAGGGTGCTTGTGTAATTATTTTTTAACACGCGTTTGAGGCTTAATCTCAAAACTACACATATCACACTTATACCGATTGGATTTGTTTTTCTTTAAAGGCTCAAAACCGATGTCCATTATCAGCCCTTGGATCATTGTTATCAACACTCTGTATGCATTTTAATTCAATCCATGTGAAACCCTTCTCAACCAATCAGAAGCAATTTAACTCACCGCTTTTATCTCACCGTTGGATCAAAGAAAATTTGGCTAGACCAAATTGCAGCCCTAGATTTTGAACTGCCTTCTCAAATCTTCGCCCCTCAGTATAAAAGGAGGCTTAGGCTTTTCATCTGAGAACTTTTGCCATTTCATCTAACCAGAGAGAGAAGAGAGAGGAGAGATAAGAGAGAGAAAAGAGAAGAAAGAGAAATCCAGAGAGAGAGTGAAACCCTAATCCTCCTAACCCTATCTTCAAAACCCTGACCTGTTTCAAACCCTAACTCATATCTCATAAATAGTTTTACCAAACACCATCCTTGTGTTTGAGAGTATTGTTGGTAGGAGTTTGAAGGTCGTTGATAGAGTTTTATTCCTCTAAGTTTAAGATCTTGTTTCCAACTTAGACTTTGCATGTTAGATCTGTATTTCTCTTTAATAAAAACTATAGATCTGACCATTGCATGTCATATTACACCTAGATCTGCATATTTAGTTTCTCATCTTGAGAAATCAGTTTGTTGATTTATTATCTGTAAATGTTTTTCAACTTTAGAATCAACAAATCATTTTCTGTTTCTAGTTCTTTTGAAACAATACTTTTGACCTAGTTGGAATCGCAATCGGTGGTTTTCAATTTCAAAAAAATATTTTCGAAACCCTCTGAAATTGATTAAGACCTTGAACCGTCTTTCGAGCAAGGTAACCTTGGATTCCAAGATTGTTTAAAAGGTCAAACAAAGTTTTTGTTTCCTAAGAAGAGAGAAACTGAAAATCACAGCATATAGATATGATTTGTAATTTGATAGGACTGTTTGTATAAAAATAAGTGTGTGTTTGTGTGTGTGCATGCATGTGATTAGTAGCACGTTCACAAACACTTGACACACTACAACACAGAAGTGTTGGTTATAAGATCTTGAATCAACAAGAGTCGACGTAAAGACTGGAACAAAGTGGAGAAGTTAGCAAACTGGGAAAGCCACATCAACAATCAGAACTGCAGAGAAGTTATAAGTAAAGCCAGTGGGTACATTTCTAAATATGTATAGGACTATTTTATGTGCATGTGTGTTATATAGTTTGTAACTTGAATATTTTATTTTAGTGGATTTTTGGTTTGTGACTTAGAAGTCACCGTGCATGTTTCCTCAGTTGGGTGAGGTTTTACCACATTAAAAACCTCTTGTACTTAATCTTTTTACATCTCCTCATCCCATGTGGTTGTGCTGAGTTTAATTGTTTTAAACTATTTTTCTAAACATATTTTATTAAACACATCTTATGATTAAACTGATTTGATTTAAAGAAAAGAGTTTCCTCAAAAAACAATTCGGAGTTACTTCAATAGTTTAATCTTGTATTAAACGGCCTAAGTAACAGCTATTTCAATTGGTATCAGAGCTTCGAAGTTTCTTTTCAAAAGATCTTGTGTTTCTGAAATTTTTTTCTTGAAATCAAACAATGGACGAGAAAAATGAAAGATTTGGTAACTTGACCAGACCTCCTCTCTTTGATGGGAACAACTTTGCTTACTGGAAAGTAAGGATGGTTGCTTTCATACAAGGAACCTTGGGAGATGATGTCTGGGATATTGTTGAAAATGGATATACTTATCCTACAAAACCAGCCATTGAAGGAAGTAATGAGAGGATTAAGAAAGTATTAAGTGAATTCACACAAGAAGAGAAGCAAGTTTCTCGAAACAATAACAAAGGAAAGAATGCCATTTTTATGTCTATAAATGAATATGAGTTCAAAAGGATCTCATCTTATGCCACTTCTAAGGAAGCTTAGGATACACTGATTACTGCACATGAAGGTGACGCTACAGTTAAGGCTGCTAAAACACAAATGTTAGTCCAGTAGTATAACTCTCTAATTTTGTCAGATTCTGAATCCTTTTATGACTTTTATATGAAATTAACTGACATTGTGACCAAATTGCATGCTAATGGGATCACTTATGACAGACATGAAATTGTCTCTAAAATTCTAAGATCATTACCACAGAAATTTGATAACAAAAGATACGCTATTGAGGAAATGAGTGACCAAAATCTCACTCTTGAATTACTCAGTAGTAAACTAAGAACTGTGGAGATGGAATTAGAATTTAAGAAGCAATTGACCCCGTCCCATATGAAACAGACTAGTTCCAATTTGAGTTTTTCCTGTAAGCTGATGAAATCTAAGCTTACTATTCCCAATGATGATTCTGATGAGGAATGTGATATAGATAGTTTGGATAATCAAATTGCCTTGTTGTCAAAACAGTTTAAGAAAATTTTTAAATTTAAAAATAAAATGGCAAATAGACAAGGCAAGCCAAATTATCCACCTCAATCTAATTACAAACCTCATGAGAAAGGTCAAGACAAACATCATAAGGACATTCATACGAGACCTAACAAAGACTTCAAGAACATTGAATGTTTTAGATGTGGAAAATTAGGGCATATAGCACAAGACTGTAGAGTGAAATTGAGCACGTCTAATAAAAATACTAGGGCAAACATTTACAAAACATGGAATGATTCAAGTGAGTCAAAAAATGAGGAACCTGAATCATCTTATGTTGTTGATCCTTGCATGTATTTCTTTGCCAAGACAATCTATATTGATGATATGCCGATGTATGAGAATGATGATAATGGATCTACTTCTGTTGTTATGAATCATGCTACTACTGGTTTAGATACTTTAATTTCTGAGAACAATGCTAGTTCTACTACGGGGTGTGTGAGTCAAAAGGAAAGCGATAATGACGATGTCAACGTGTGTGTGTGAGCTTAAGAAATGAATCCTTAATGGTCACTTCACACACTACACTTAGTGATTCGGACACTAAAAACCTCCCTAATATTCACACACTATATGCAAAAACTCTCAAGAAAATCACTAGACTAGAGAAGATAGTTAAAGATCTCACCAAGAAACTAGAAGACCTAAGCCTGATGGTTAAACTTAATGCTGAAGAGTATACTACCTAATGTCTAACTCATGAAAATGAAGTCAAAATTTTTTATCAAAAATTGAAGAATTTGATTGAAGAAAATGAAACTCTAGAGAAAAAAGATAAAGGGACATTATTAGAATTGGAACAATCTAAAGAAAAGACGGCAACTGTTTTAAAAAAATTTGCAAAATTTGAAAATAATTCCAACTGTTTTGATGGTTTTGTTGCTGACTCAAAAACCAATTCTGATGATCGAACTGGAATAGGGTTTTGCCCAAATTTGAATACACAAACTAAAATTTTTGAACCAATCAAGTTTGTGTTAGGAGGCAAAAGACCTATAGAAACTTGTCCAGATTTTCATTCTCTGAAAAATGAGTTTGATGAAAAATAACAAAATTTTGATATTGGGGAATCAAGAAACTCTAAGTGTGAAATTTTACCTAAGGCTAAATACGTCTGCATCCCGATTAGGGAAAGTGATCCTGCTTTTCAAACTATACTTTCTAGGAATAAGGTTCAACCCCAAAATTCCATGACGCCTATGTTTAGAGACTTTCCTAAGGAGATACCCTCTTCAAGAAATTTATATTGCTCATACTGTGACTTATACGGTCATTCATTTTAATGTTGCTACTCTAGACGCTTTGTTAACCCTGTCTGTAACACTCCTGTACATCAGAACTTATACTCTTGACTCACTTGAGTCTACATTGTATAAGTGCTCATCTAGTTTGGAAATAGTGACCAAATTGTGTCCATTCCCTAGAATCCAAAAAGCCTCAGACACTACTCTACTCTTAATTCCTCTTGTTTGATTGATCAAAGGTATATTCACAATCATTCACACACATTAGGATTGCATTCATTACATATATATTACATAAATTATATGTGTGCGAGTTGTGTGTGTTTAATCCCATTTAAAATTAATTTTATTAATTTTTAGGAATTTTTAAATGATTTTTAATGATTTTTTGGAAATTAAAATATGGATTAAAAAGCTTTTGGGGTCACTTTGTAATTTTTGGTTTTATTATTTTAAACCTAAAAGTTGGTTTGGGTAGGACTAGAAAGCACTAAAGACTATAGGGTGCCTGTGTAATTATTTTTTAACATGCATGTTAATCTCAAACCTACACCTGTCACACTTATACCGATTGGATTTGTGTTTCTTTAAAGACTCAAAACCGTTGTCCATTATCAGCCCTTAGATCACTGTTATCAACGCTCTGTATGCGTTTGAAGTCAATCCATGTGAAACCCTTCTCAACCAATCAGAAGCCATTTAACTCACCGTTTTCATCTCACCGTTGGATCAAAGTCAATTTGGCTAGACCAAATCTCAGCCCTTGATTTTGAACTGCCTTCTCTAATCTTCGCCCCTCAGTATAAAAGGAGGCTTAGGCTTTGCATCTGAGAACTTTTTCCATTTCGTCTAACCAGAGAGAGGAGAGAAGAGAGAGAAATCTAGAGAGAGAGTGAAACCCTAATCCTCCTAACCCTATCTTTAAAACCCCGCTTCAAACCCTAACTCATATCTCATAAATAGTTTTACCAAACACCATCCTTGTGTTTGAGAGTATTGTTGGTAGGAGTTTGAAGGTCGTTGATAGAGTTTTATTCCTCTAAGTTTAAGATCTTGTTTCCAACTTAGACTTTGCGTGTTAGATCTGTACTTCTCTTTAATAGAAACTATAGATCTGACCATTGCATGTCATATTACACCTAGATCTGCATATTTAGTTTCTCATCTTGGGAAATTAGTTTGTTGATTTATTTTCTGTAAACACTAGTTCTTTTGAAATAAGACTTTTGACCTAGTTGGAATCGCAATCGATGGTTTTCAATTTCGAAAAAACATTTTCGAAACCCTCTGAAATTGATTAAGACCTTGAGCCGTCTTCCTAGAAAGGTAACCTTGGATTCCATGATTTTTTAAACGGTCAAACAATGTTTTTGTTTCCTAAGAAGAGAGAAACTGAAAATCACAGCATATAGATATGATTTGTAATTTGATAGGACTGTTTGTATAAAAATAAGTGTGTGTTTGTGTGTGTGCATGCATGTGATTAGTAGCACGTTCACAAACACTTGACACACTACAACACAGAAGTGTTGGTTATAAGATCTTGAATCAACAAGAGTCGACGTAAAGACTGGAACAAAGTGGAGAAGTTAGCAAACTGGGAAAGCCACATCAACAATCAGAGCTGCAGAGAAGTTATAACTAAAGCTAGTGGGTACATTTCTAAATATGTATAGGACTATTTTATGTGCATGTGTGTTATATAGTTTGTAACTTGAATATTTTGTTTTAGTGGATTTTTGGTTTGTGACTTAGAAGTCACCGTGCATGTTTCCTCAGTTGGGTGAGGTTTTACCACATTAAAAACCTCTTGTACTTAATCATTTTACATCTCCTCATCCCATTCTTGTGGTTGTGCTGAGTTTAATTATTTTAAACTATTTTGCTAAGCATGTTAACAAATCCTGAACTGATCTCGTACATATTTTATTAAACACATCTTGTGATTAAACTGATTTAATTTAAAGAAAAGAGTTTCCTCAAAAAATATTTTAGAGTTACTTCATTAGTTTAATCTTGTATTAAACGTCCTAAGTAACAGCTTTTTCATAAACATGGCTAGAACAATAGATACAACTAATTAACCAAAGCAAATAAGAATTAAACTACCAATAACTAATTAACTAAGCATGAAAATTAACTACAAAGTAAGAAATCAAGTAAATGAAGCATTAACTAGGTAAGTGATGATGCTAAGATTTAGCACCACCCGGTAAGGTGTTTTCAAGCTCAATATAAGAATAACAATGGCAGCACAGTTATATAAAGAGATAAGAGACTAAGATGAAGATGAGAGGAGAGAGAGCCAGGATATAAGTGGTTCAGCATATTTGGGCTACGTCCACTGTGAGTGTGTGTGAGTAATATCACTAGATGAAGGCACTAATGGCCATGGATACAACCTCTCAAGATTTCTCTCTCTACTGTATATCTAAACAGAGTTTTTACTAGGGTTTTATATCTGGGATCCTTTTGCAAGGTAGGGGATGACCCCTATATATAGTACCTAGGGGTTGTAATGTATCCCCCATGCATGTAATGAGCATCTGTGTGGTAGCCTCACCAATGTGGGAGCGTCATCTGTCACTGTCACATGTAAGGAATGATGATGAAATATCCTCCCCACGTGTGGAGAATAATCTTGTTACAACTGATTTGTGCCCATGTGTCCTTATCCAAATGTCAACAGATGCTTGGCTGCCATATTGGTGCATGACCTCGGCCTGGGAGAGGCCGAGATGTAAAGGCTCGATAAACGTCTTCCGAGATGTTCCATAGGGAGTCTCGGCCTGATCTCAGCCGAGACATTATGCTGGGGTCGGCCCCAGCCGAGGTTGGACTGATTCCATACTGAAGATTACCAAGGCTTCTTGTCACCTCGGCCCAAGCCGAGGTTGGACTGGTTCCATGCTGAAGATTACCAAGGCTTCTTGTCACCTCGGCCCAAGCCGAGGTTGGACTGGTTCTATGTTGAAGGTTACCAAGGCTTCTTGTCACCTCGGCCTACACTCGGCCGAGGATTCCACACCCAGGTATATGAGAATGTTGTTGATGCCTGTGATGCGTGTAGTGTCCATTAGAAATGTAGGTGGAAGTGTCGGCCTGGGCCGACCTTACTAAGTCTGAGGGCTGATATCGTGGGCCCATGGCTTCTCCAGGGTCGATCAATATCTCGTCCATCACCTCGGCCGAGGTTGGTGTCTCTGGGCCGAGGTTACACTTGGGGCATATCAATCACCCCCCAGCCCTTAGTCATATGTGAGAGCAAGTGGCTAGGGGATTACTACACCTCCGAGGCCTGTTTGTTCCAAGTCAATACCTACCTAACACCTGTCCAACGCTAGAACGTGCTTACTTGGTAGGCGTGTGCCGTCAGCTGTCCTTTGGGGTTCCCAAGGCAATGATGGGCCTTGGGAAACGTGCCCATGCGTTTAAGGGTTTTAAAACCCTTTTCCCTTCTTCTTCTTCACTTCATTCCTGTGCACACTTTGATTTTACGATTTTCTCTCTCTAAAGCTTCTCTACTCAACGCTCTTCTGCCGAGGCCTTTGTTGGTTTTTTTCGCGAGTTTTCTTCATTTTCTCTCATCGTTTCATTTTCAGGTATTTTCTCCCTTCCATTTCCTTTGTTTTTCGCTTTTGGTTTGCATTTTTCGATGAATTTTTGAGTTTTCCGGCGAGCACCATAGTTTCAGGCGAACTATGTTTGCTTCGCATTTCTTGGTTTGCTCTTTAAACTCCTTTATTTTACAAGTCAATCCTGTTTGTAGTTTTAGGAGTTATTCCGAAGTTTAGGGTCATCCTCTGATGATCAGACCTTTATACCAGCTTCTTGAGGATTTCCCCTCTCTCAGAGAGAAGACCCTAGAAAAGATTAGGCAAATAGAGAGAGCTCAGGAGGAAGCTCGTAGGTCACAAGAGTTTCCCATTAGACCCTTGTTTCCACCACCTCTGAGAGTGATATATCCTAACCCCCCGGAGAACTTCTATCAGACAGGGGTTCCTGCTGATCCAACACCTATGTCTGAGTCTGAGTCTGAGTCTTCCACCTCAGACCCCATGTCTGTGGACTCGTTTTAGGAAGCCATAGATTTCACACTTCGGCCTGGTCAGGCCCCTGATCAGGCCGAGGTCTCCAGCCGAGCCTCATCCCACAATGGCTCAAGCACCTCAGCCTTTTCTTCAGAGGTTAAAATTGTTAAGCTGAGTGTGGTTGTACCACCCATTCTTGACGCCATCCCCCTGTCGGCCGTCACAGGGGCAGAGCCCGCTCAGAGATTCGTTAGTGACCCATCTACATCTGCTCCGAACGACGTTGAGCTTGATGATGATGAAGATGCTGAAAGTGATGTCGACGTCTCTGAGGCGGCCGAGATCGAGAGCACGGTAACTGATGTGGATCTTCTGTGCTTCAGATATTTATACTCCATTAGTCCCTCCATAAAATTAAGGAGACCTCTGAGGAAAGAGAGGGCCTATCATGGCCGAGATGGAGAAATCTTCCTGTACGAGCAGGTGTTTAGGTTGGGGTTTCACCTACCCATTTATCCCATCATCAAATCCATTCTCTCTTATATCAACTTGGCCCCCTCACAACTATCCCCCAATGCCTGGAGAGTCATCATAGGGGTCATTATCCTATGAAGGGCAGTCCACCACTCTGACCTCCCAGTTCAGGTCTTCGTTGGTTGTTATGTCCCAACCTCGGCAAAAAACCATCCGAGCTACTATCATTTTGTGGCGAGGAGGCCTGAGAAGAAAATTATCCAGGTGACTCAGACCTCAAACCATAATTGGAATCCCCGCTATTTTTTCGCCTCTGGACCATGGGAATTTGGCCCATGCGTTCCCCCTTCCACACTTGAGCCGAGGATACCCCTCAAATGGGGTAAGGTCTCCATGTCTGCCAGGGCCGACCCTGGTCTAAGTCTTCAGAATATCCAGAAGGTGAAGGCCCTGCAAGCCCAAGGGGCACATGGTCTTTTTGTTAAGTTCGAACATTTGCTGACCCCCCCGTACCTCTCTGGGATGAGCCTAGGTGGAAGTCCCCTTGTTGACTTTGGTAAGGATTTTTCTTTTATGAAGTTTAATCTCTGAACTCATTCATATCTGATATCTAACCCATATCTTTTAACTTTTGTTGAGCGACCACAAGGCATTACAGACAAACTGTGGGAGATGGCTGCACCGAGCTTAGCGAGACTTGCCAAAAAAGCTGGTCTGAACGCTCCTCCCCCAACTCCCTCTACATCAAAATCTCAGGCCTCAAAGAAGAGGGCCCCAGAAGCCCATGCCTCTGAGGATCAGAGGCCGACCTTGAGGTAGAAGAAGGCCTCTGATGCTACAATTCCAATCTCCTCGGTCGACGCCCTCTCGGCCCGCCTGGACCAGCTGAAGTTATCTGACAGTGTGGTCGGCCACAGCATGCAGGCCGTGGATGCCATCAGCTCTATAATGACCGAGGCTGACAAGCGCTTTTACAGGGCTTTGGACACCCCCTGCTGATTGAGTTGGGCCTTCACAGAGCTATCCAGGTATGACTTGTCCCCTCATCAAAATTTTATAAGTGCAACATCTGACTTTTCTCCAGCTTAACCTCTTCATTAAATGTGCAGGGAGTGACTGCTATGCACCACCTATCAAACTGGGCTCTGAGGAATTTGCCCCTCATCCAGAAGGGGCAAGAGGCCGAGAAGGTTCAGAGAGCCCTAACCGCTGAGGTCGATCGTCTGAAATCAGAGCTGCAGAACTCTAAAAATAAGGTTAAGGGGTTGGAGAAAGACATTTCTCTACTCGTCAAAGATCATGCTAAAGCCCTGAAGGCCAAAGATGACGTTCTGCAGCAGAAGGTCAGCTCGGCTGTCAAGGCTGCTCTTGAAGATGCCTCGGACAAAATAATTTCTGACTACAAAGCCTCGGATGAATTCATGGGTTTTGGCTTTGAATATCTTGAAAGAGGAATCAAGTCTACTACCAAATGGGCTGAAGTTAGAGAGAAGGAGATCGGTGCTCTAAAGGCCTCTGACTTTGTGGGTCTCGGCTTTGCAGACCCTCAGTTTGCTCAGGCGCTTCAAGAGGTGGAGGACGAGGCTGCTGCTCCAGCTGATACTGCAACTCTGGAAGGGACCGAGGTCGGAGGGGCAGACCATACTGATGACGTGGCCGAGGTTACTAATGCTGAGCAAGCCAATCAGGACGAGGCTGTTAATGTCCCCCCCCCCCCCCCAAACCTTTAGGATTTGTAACTTGTAACAAATAATTTGTAATTTGTAACAATGCCTCTGAATGCTATATGATCTCTTCCTTTTACTGAATGTCACGTAATCTCTTCTATTATTTTGTTGCAGTGGTCTTGTTTATACTCAGTCAATAATTCTGACCTCAGGTCTCTTCACCACTGAATTGTAATTAGGCTCTGAGGTCGTCACCTAAGACGTTATCCTCAATTAATTTCACCAAATTAATGATGTTAAGGGTCTGAGGTCATCTGCTAAGGTGTCTGAGCTCAGATATCGTCACCACCGAGTGATGTTATGAAGGTCTGAGGTCATCACCTAAGATGCTATCCTCATAATTAATCTCACCAAATTAATGATGTTAAGGGTCTGAGGTCATCTGCTAAGGTGTCTGAGCTCAGACCTCGTCACCACCGAGTGATGTTATGAAGGTATGAGGTCATCACCTAAGACGTTATCCTCACAATTAATCTCACCAAATTAATGATGTTAAGGGTCTTAGTTCATCTGCTAAGGTGTTTGAGCTCAGACCTCGTCACCACCGAGTGATGTTATGAAGGTCTGAGGTCGTCACCTAAGACGTTATCCTCACAATTAATCTCACCAAATTAATGATGTTAAGGGTCTGAGGTCATCTGCTAAGGTGTCTGAGCTCAGACCTCATCACCACCGAGTGATGTTATGAAGGTCTGAGGTCATCACCTAAGACGTTATCCTCACAATTAATCTCACCAAATTATTAATGTTAAGGGTCTGAGGTCATCTGCTAAGGTGTCTGAGCTCAGACCTCGTCACCACCGAGTGATGTTATGAAGGTCTGAGGTCATCACCTAAGACGTTATCCTCACAATTAATCTCACCAAATTAATGATGTTAAGGGTCTGAGGTCATCTGCTAAGGTGTCTCAGCTCAGACCTCGTCACCGCCGAGTGATGTTATTAAGGTCTGAAGTCGTCACCTAAGACGTTATCCTCATAATTAAACTCACCAAATTAATGACGTTCAGGGTCTGAGGTCATCTTCTAAGGTGTCTGAGCTCAGACCTCATCACCACCGAGTGATGTTATGAAGGTCTGAGGTCGTCACCTAAGACGTTATCCTCATAATTAATTTCACCAAATTAATGATGTTAAGGGTCTGAGGTAATCTGCTAAGGTGTCCGATCTCAGACCTCGTCACCACCGAGTGATGTTATGAAGGTCTGAGGTCATCACCTAAGATCTTATCCCCATAATACATCTCTGGTCTAAGAATGAAGCAAGAACTGTCATGGAAACTGATCTTTATTAATAACATCTTCTCAGTAAGATGGTACATTTACATAAAATTCTACGCAACATCATATATAATATCTCTTTAGGTGGTCAGCGTTCCATGGGTTGGTGAAAAGTTCTCCTTCTAGGTTTTCTAGCCTGTAAGTGCCAGGCATAACCTCTTCTGTTACTTTGTAGGGGCCATACCAGTTTGGGTGTAGCTTATTTACCTTTTATAGGGTCTTCTTTAGCACTAGGTCTCCTACTGCAATGGGTCTTGACTTCACCCTTTAGTTGTAGAATTTTGATGCCCGCTGCTGGTAAGCTGCTTTTCTGACCTCTGCGTCTTCTCTTCTTTCTTCGATAAGATTCAGGTCTAGCCCCCTCTCTTCCCCATTGTTGTCTGGGTCATAGGTCTGAATCCGATGGGTTGGTAGCCTTACTTCCATTGGTATGACGGCCTCTGAGCCATGTGCCAGCATGAATGGGGTTTCTACTTTTGGTGTCCTTGTCGTGGTTCTGTAGGCCCATAACACAACGTAGACCTCTTCTGTCCATCTCCCCTTCGCATCTTCTAACCTCTTCTTGATACGGTCCAAGATGGTCCTGTTTGTGACCTCGGTCTGGCCATTTGTCTGAGGTCGACCAGGAGATGAGAAGAACTGTTTAATCCCCACTCTTAGGCAATACTTTTCTAAGGAGGACTTCTTGAACTGGGTCCCATTATCCGAGATGAGAGTGTTTGGGAGGCCATATCTGCATATGATGTTCCTCCAAATGAACTGGAAGGTCTTCTTCTCTGTAATTGTTATCATCGGTTCTGCCTCCACCCACTTTGAAAAGTAGTCAATGGCAACTATCAAGAATCTATAGTTGTTGACAGCTCTTGGCAAAGGTCCTACCAAGTCAATTCCCCATACCGCAAATGGCCATGGAGAAGAGATTGACGTCATAAGCTGATGGGGTTGATGAGGGATAGTGGCAAACCTTTGACATTTGTCGCACCTCTTCACATAGTCTGCAGCGTCCTTAGACAAGGTAGGCCACCAGTATCCCTGAGTGATGATCCTCTTGGCTAAGGGTCTTCCCCCAATGTGGCTAGAGCAAGAACCCTCATGAACCTCCTGTAAGACCCGGAGTACTTCCATGGGATGCACACATCTGAGGAGGGGCAATAGAAACTCCTTTTTGTACAAGACGTCTCCTATCATTGAGAACTTGGCAGCCCTGTATCTCAACTTTCTCCTTTCTAGCTTGGACTTAGGCAGCTCTCCCTCTCTTAGGTATCTAACGAGCGGGTCAATCCACGAGTCTCCTAGGTTCACATTGTGATAAGGGCTACATACCTCGTCCTCCTCGATCGTTGCCTTTTTTAAGACCTCGATTGGAATGGTCCTTCCCATATCTGTCTTTACTGCTGAGGCCAGCCTTGCCAATGCATCAGCGTGATTGTTGCTCAGTCTAGGCACTCTCTTCAGTTTTGCTTCTTCAAAATATTCTAACAACCTTCTTACCTTCTTCAAGTACTTGTCCATCCTTTCGTCTTTGGCCTCGTATACCCCCAATACTTGATTGACAACCAACCTTGAGTCGCTATGGAGTAGGAGTCGCTTTACTCGAAGAGTTGTTGCCAATAAGAGACCTTCTATCATGGCCTCATACTCGGACTCGTTGTTTGAGGCCTGGAAGTTGAATCTCAAGGCGTATTCAATGTTGGCGCCATCTGGAGCCGAGAGTATTAGTCCCGCCCCGCTTCCACTGTCACAGGAAGAGCCATCAACGAAGAGGTTCCATACGTGTGTATCTGATGAGAAGACCCCTTATCTCATAACCCCCTTCTTGAAGAGGTATCGATCCTCTTCGTTCTCTTCTATTCCGCTCTAGGTTTTGCCAGAGATGACCTCTTCCCGACCTCAGAAGACGTTTGGTGTCGTCTCTTTCGAATCTAGGAAGACACTATGGTTCGTCTCTTTCGAATCTCGGAAGACACTACGGCTCGTCTCTTCCCCGTCATCTAAGCCTTTCACTGTCTCGGCCTCTTCCAAACTTCTACTGGCCTTTTCCCAGGTGAATTCTGCGACAAAGTCTACGAGGGCCTTCCCCTTGATGGTTGTCCTAGGCTGGTAGGTAAGATCATATTCTCTTAGTTCGATGGCCCAGGTCATCAATCTTCCGGACTTCTCAGGCTTGTGCAGAACCTGCCTTAGTGGGGAGTCAGTGAGGACTACCATAGAGTGAGCTTGGAAGTAAGGCTTCATTTTCCTTGAGGCATGTATTAGGGCATAAGACAACTTCTCCATTCGGGGATAATTTTATTCAGACCCTTAAAGGGCCTTACTGTTGAAGTACACAGGCCTTTGGACCTCATCCTCTTCCAGTATGATGGCCGCGCTGATGGCTGATTCAGAGATTGTTAGATACACAAACAACCTTTCCCCCATGATGGGCCGAGACAGCAATAAGGGAGACCCTAAGTAGGACTTGAGTTGGTTGAAGGCTTTTTCACACTCTTCGTCCCATTGGAAGGCCTTTCTTAGAACTTTAAAGAATTGAAGACACTTATCCATTGCCCTAGAAACAAACCTGTTAAGGGCAGCCACTCTTCCCGTGAGTCTCTGGACATCCTTGATACTCCTAGGAGTCTTCATGTCGAGTAATGCCTTGATTTTCTCAAGGTTCGCTTCAATCCCCCTCTGATTAACAATGAATCCCAGGAACTTCCCAGATCCTACTCCGAAGACACACTTTGCTGGGTTGAGTTTCATTCTGTATGAGTCCATGACATCGAAGGTTTTCTCAAGGTCTGCTACGTGAGTACATGCTTTCAGGCTCTTCGTTAGCATATCGTCTACATATACCTCCATGGTCTTACCTATTTTCTCTTCGAATATCTTATTGATAAGACTTTGATACGTTGCCCCCGCATTTTTCATACCGAAGGTCATCACTTTGTAGTAGTACGTCCCTTTGTCAGTAATGAAGGCTGTCTTCTCAGAGTCTTCAGCATCCATGAAGATTTGGTTATAGCCTGAATAAGTGTCCATGAAGCTCATGAGCTCGTGCCCTGCCGTTGCGTCCACCATCTGGTCTATCCTAGGTAAGGGATAGCTGTCTTTCGGGAAAGACCTGTTCAAGTCAGTTAAATCTACACACATTTGCCACTTCCCATTGGCTTTAGGCACGATGACTGCATTTGAGATCCACTCCGGGTAGGTAACCTCTCTTATGAAATCGGACTCTTCCAACTTCTTTACCTCTTCCCGAATGATGTCGTACTTCTCCCTGGAGTAGACTCTTTGTCTCTGCTTGATTGGCTTGGCATCTCTGTCCACGTTGAGCTTATGGCTCATGACCTCAGGGTCGATGCCAGGCATGTCTGCGTGACTCCATGCGAAGACACTCTGTCTCCTCCTAAGGAAGTTTATCATCTCTTCCTTGATTCCTGGCTCTAGGGCCTTACCGACCTGGACGGTTTTTTCTGGCTTGTCCTTATTGAGGACGATGGATTCTACCTCTTCCGCGGCCTCACCCTTCTTTAATTTTGTTTCGTCTCTCGGGTCAAGAGTGTCAATGCTGTAAGTGGTGGTTGCTATCTTATGGGATTCTCTCTCTTCGGACGAGTTGAAGTAACACTCTCGCGCCGTGGTCTGGTCCCCTTGCACTTCCCCGACTCCGTAATGAGTCGAGAATTTTAGCATCTGATGGACCGTCGACGGCACATCTTCAAACTCTTTAAGGGCCATCCTTCCTATGATGAGTGATATACCCGTTTATATTCTAGGAGGGTCGCCTCCACAACGGACGACCCTAAGAGGGGCCGACCCTTCACCAGGCCCCAACTGGCCTTCACCAGACCCAGACGACCCTACGAGGGGCCGACCCTTCACCAGACCCAGACGACCCTACGAGGGGCCGACCCTTCACCAGGCTCCAGACGACCCTGCGAGGGGCCGATCCTTCACCAGGCTCCAGACGACCCTACGAGGGGCCGACCCCTCGCCAGGCTCCGGACGACCCTACGAGGGTACGACAGTACGAGGACAGAATCAAGCCAGACTCACTACCGGAAGAAACTTTGCCCTCGGCCTCGGCTCATAGGCCGAGGGTGATATCATGACGGCGCGTGATTTGGGAGACGCGTGGAGCAGTGCGCGTGAGGCTCATATGACACGTGGAAGACCGTTACAACCGAATCACCCCCTCACGTGAGGGAATATTATGTCATCATTTGGCATCTACAGGTGTCAACAGGGGATTGGCTAGATCATTATTCACATGCA
This sequence comes from Sambucus nigra, assembly GCA_949130495.1. Lineage (NCBI taxonomy): Eukaryota > Viridiplantae > Streptophyta > Magnoliopsida > Dipsacales > Adoxaceae > Sambucus > Sambucus nigra. The sequence continues at coordinate 237,430,153 of OX422208.1, read as the reverse complement.
CCATGCTTACTTGGGGGGTACACTACACCCCCCAAGACCTATATATACTTGTCACCCCCAACCCTACAGGGGATGGATCCTTGAACAGTAGCCCTAGCTAAAACTCTGCTTGTTCACACACAGTAGAGAGAGAGAGAGAGGGTTATGTGCATTGTATCCAAGGCCATTAGTGCCCATACTTAGTGGATCACACACTCACAGTGGATGTAGGCCAATTTGGCTGAACCACTATACATCAGTCTTATTTCCTCTTATACTCATCCCCTTCTACATACTTATACACTTATACATCTCTATGGTAGCCATAGCTGCTACTGCTTGAGCTCACTAACACTTACCTGGTGGTGCTAAATCCCAGCATCATCAGTTTGGCGCCGTCTGTGGGAACGAGAAGACATCTCTTCCTTTGTACAGCTTGACCTCACTGGGCACTCTGGTGGTGAACCAACACTCCCCCTGAGAGGAGGTGTTTCACCATTGAAAGAGACCCACTAAGGTTCCCAAGCTCACTAGTATTTTCTTCAGTTCAACTTTTCATAGCTCAAGCACATGGCACCTGAGATGCCACCCCCACCTCTTCCCCCACCGGATGAGGGGGGAAGACCCAGTTCCAGTCAACCGCCGCCTCAGTCTGAGATGGCAGATGTGGCAGCAGCCCTAAAGTCTCTGGCATCCAGCCAGCGGATGATGCAGGAGCAGTTCACAGCCCTAAGTCAGAACATACTGAGACCACCAGGGGTCTCACCTGAGATGATTACTCCGGCAGCAGCTCCAGGACATCATGAGGCCAGGGGACCACCCCAGGCACCACATAAAGACCTGCCACCCCCCTCAGCGGCGTAGGGATGTTGCTGACCCCCGGCGTTTACGCCTGGGGAGGCAAGGAAACCCTTGCCCTGAGGACAGGTATGATGATCTGGAGGAAGAAGAGGCTCCAGTAGAATGCTGGGAGCCATATGAGGTCTCCAACAATACAGTACGACCCCTCCAGGACAGTAGAGGAAAGTGCGGGAGACCAAACCCTGATGATCGCCCAAGAGGCTCTGCTTTTGACCGCCTGAGCAGGGGGTCGGCTTTCGAGAGGCTGGGCCCAGTGAATGACCTGCGAGACAAGTTGTCCAAGTCAAGAAGCGCAGCGAGATCTAGGAAAGAAGCAGAAGGCCGACCCCAAAGACGGGATGACGGCCAAAGGGAAGTAAATAGCCGACACAGGCCTGCCATGGCGGAGCCCTCCATCCACCTCCGAGAGGCAGCAGGGGATAACATCGGCCAGGCCGACCCTGTGAGGCCTTGGAATGACTCAATCCGGAGGTTAGAGGATAAGATTGGCGACATACTGAAGAGCCGGGACCCTCTTCAGAGGGGATACACCATGGGCTCACCCTTTGTGGCAAAGATAGTCAACTTCCCCACGCCATCGAAGTTCAAGCCTCCCGTGGTCACCCCAAGATACGATGGGAGCACCAACCCTGTCCACCACGTGGAAATGTATCAGTCGGCGGCAGACATATACTCTATCTCAGATGAGATGAGGTGTCGTGCCTTCTCTGGTACCTTGACAGGGGCTGCGCATGTTTGGTACACGTCTCTTCCAAAAAATTCTATTGGAAACTTTAAGCAGTTGGCAGACCTGTTCATCCATAATTTCTGCTTTGGGGTGAGGCCACAGAAGAAGACCACACACCTGCTCTATGTTAAGCAGGGAAAGAACGAGACTCTGAGAGACTACATAGCCAGATTCAATAAAGAGAAGCTGGAGGTGGAAGACTATGAGGAGAGCATAGCTATGACAGCCCTGATTGGAGGGCTCCAAAAGGGGAAGCTATTATGGAAGCTTGCCGAAGACCCTCCGAGGACGATGGCTGAGCTGTTGTCAACAGCAGGGAAGGTGATGAACGCCGAAGAGGCGATGGCCGCAAAACATGAAGACGAAAAAGGAGGTGCAAGTGGGAATAAATACCCCAAGAAGAACAAAGAGGGGAAGAAGAGGACCATGGATGATAAGTTCGCGGGGTACACCCCTCTGACGGTCAGCTGTGAACAGATCCTCAATGAGATAAAGAGTGACCGGACACTGAAGTGGCCTGAGAAGCTGAGGGCAGCCCCCGGCAAGAGAAATAGGAACCTGTGGTGTGAATTTCACCAAGACCACGGCCACGTAACAGACAAATGCTTTGCTCTGAAAGATGAGATTGAGAAGATGCTGAAGGAAGGGAAGCTCAGAAAGTACGTCGACAAAGCCGACTTCAAGAGGGGCCGAGGGGACGACCCCAGAAAGAAGCGAGTCGATGCCTGCAGAGAAGGTCCTCAAAAAAGAGGGGACGACCCCTCTGATGATGAGGACGACCCCGACCTCCCGCCGAGAGACGACCACGGCCCTGTCAAGAGGCTCAATATGATCTCGCTCGGGGTGGGAATGATCTCCGGGGGACTTGCAGGAGGAGGGTCTGAGGTCGCCGACAGGAAGGCCCATGTCGCTGAGGCTAAGGCAGTGATGAAGATGGTGCACTCAACCTCCGTAGAGGTCAAGTCAGAAAAAAGGAAGAAGGTTGATATGGACACTTTGATTGTGGGGTTTTCAAGAATGGACTTCAAGGGCCTATTGGCCCCGCATGATGACCCTCTCGTCATCACCACCAGGGTGCACGGGTGCGAAGTGCCGAGGATCCTGGTGGATGGGGGCTCATCCGCAGATGTGATGTTTTGGCCATGCTTCAAGGCCCTGGGCCTCAGTCGTGCCAGACTTGTCCCATACCATCATCCATTGATTGGGTTCAGTGGGGAGAAGGTTCACCCCCTAGGAATATATGAGACTGATGTCAGGATGGGGGACGAGTGGCCGAGATGGCTCACCAAGAGGGTCAGTTTCTTTGTGCTGGATGAGCATGTGTTTTCGGCATACAACATCATACTGGGACGTGTGGCCCTCAAGGGGTTTGAAGCTGTGCCGTCCACGGTCCACCAGATGGTTAAGTTCCCTACCCCTTATGGGGTGGGGGAAGTTCAGGGAGACCAGACGACAGCGAGAGAGTGCTACTACAACTCCGCTGAAGAAAGGGAGGCACACAAGAGGGCTACAGCCACTTACAACATTGATACCCTAGACCCCAGGGACGAGACGAAGCTCAAAAAAGGAGAGGCCGCTGAGGAGGTAGAACCTATCATCCTCGATGAGGATGACCCGGGAAAAACCGTCCAAGTTGGCAAATCTCTGAAGCCCAGTATCAAGGAAGACCTCATCAAACTGTTGAGGAGAAGGCGAAGCGTCTTCGCGTGGAGTCATGTAGATATGCCAGGGATCGACCCTGAAATCATGTGCCACAAACTCAATGTGGTAGAGGGAGTGAAGCCGGTAAAGCAGAAGAGGAGGATTTACTCTAGAGAAAAGTATGAGGTCATCAGGGATGAGGTTAAAAAATTAGAAGACGCTGAATTTATCAGAGAGGTCATCTACCCTGAGTGGCTGTCCAATGCAGTCATCGTCCCAAAGGCCAACGGCAAGTGGAGAATGTGCGTGGACTTCACAGACCTCAACAAGCATTGTCCCAAAGACAGCCTCCCTCTCCCCCGCATCGACCAGATGGTAGACGCTACCGCAGGCCATGAGCTCATGAGTTTCATGGATGCCTACTCAGGGTATAACCAGATTTTCATGAACCCCGAGGACTCAGAGATGACCGCCTTCATCACTGACAAGGGGACATACTGTTACAGGGTCATGCCCTTTGGCCTAAAAAATGCGGGGGCAACGTACCAGCGCCTCGTAAACAAAATGTTCGAAGACCAAATTGGGAAGTCCATGGAGGTTTACGTAGATGACATGCTGACCAAGAGCCTGAAGGCAGAGGATCATGTGGCAGACCTGGAAAGGACCTTTAATACAATGGACAAATACAAAATGAAGCTCAATCCGGCCAAGTGTGTCTTCGGGGTCGGAGCGGGGAAGTTCTTGGGGTTCATTGTCAATCAAAGAGGCATCGAGGCCAATCCTGAAAAGATAAAGGCCCTTATTGAGATGAAGACCCCCAAGTCCATTAAAGACGTTCAGAGGCTCACAGGGAGAGTGGCTGCCTTGAATAGATTTGTGTCAAGGGCTACAGACAGGTGTCTACCATTCTTCAAGATCCTCAGGAAAGCCTTTGAATGGAGCGAAGAGTGTGATGAGGCTTTCAAGCAGCTGAAATCATACTTAGGGTCTCCCTTGCTGCTGTCACGACCCGTGCAGGGTGAACGACTGTACGTGTACCTTGCTGTCTCAGAATCCGCTATCAGTGCAGCAATCGTAAGAGACGAAGATGGGATACAGAAGCCCGTATATTTCAACAGCAAGGCACTCCAGGGGGCAGAGCAGAGATACCCGAGGATGGAGAAGTTGGCCTATGCCTTGATCCATGCCTCAAGGAAGATGAAACCGTACTTCCAGTCCCATACTATGGTCATCCTTACTGACTCTCCTCTTAGGCAGATCCTACACAAGCCTGAAAAATCAGGAAGGCTAATGACCTGGGCTATAGAGTTGGGGGAATTTGACATTGTGTATCAGCCTAAGACAGCCATTAAGGGGCAAGCCTTAGCAGACTTCGTGGCCGAGTTCACATGGGAAGAAGATGAGGCCGAGGGTGAGACCCTCGGGAAGGCAGATACGGAAGACAGACCCGCAGACACACCTGCAGAAATGGCTGAGACGAGCACCGCTAGAAGGAAAGTGACTGAAAACGAAGAGGGAAGATACATCTTTAGACAGGGGTCCCTCTCTGAGGGAAATTTTTCTAAAGAAAAGACTCCGTGGAGCCTCTTCGTTGACGGGTCCTCCTGTGATAGCGGAAGTGGTGCTGGACTGATACTATCAGCACCCGATGGCACGGACGTCGAGTACGCCCTGAGGTTCAATTTCAAAGCCTCCAACAATGAGGCTGAGTATGAGGCCTTGATAGCTGGCCTCTCCTTAGCCAAATCCCTTAGTGTCAGCCAAATTTTGGTTCACAGTGATTCAAGGCTGGTGGTGAATCAGATATTAGGAGCTTATGAGGCCAAAGACGAGAGGATGGCTAGATATCTTGATAAGGTGAGGTCATTGCTGAAAAACTTCAAAGAAGTGAAATTCAAGAGGATACCTAGGCTCGACAATGGCCGTGCTGACGCCCTTGCAAGGTTGGCCTCAGCTACTAGGACAGACATAAGGAGGACAGTCCCGGTAGAAATTTTGCTTCGACCAACTATCGAAGACGACGAGGGAACACTTGGCATTTGCATGAATGTTTCTCAAGAACCTTCATGGATGGACCCTCTGATCAGATACATTAAAGGGGGAGAGATGCCAGAAGCGAGCCAAGAGAGGAAGAAGCTGAGATACAGGGCTGCAAAGTTCGCTGTCATCGGAGACACGCTGTACAAAAAGGGGTTTCTGCTCCCCTTACTTAGGTGTGTGCATCCCTCAGAGGTCCCTTCCATTTTGCAAGACGTGCATGAAGGGTCGTGCTCAAGCCATATTGGGGGTAGATCCTTGGCAAAGAGGGTGATCACCCAAGGCTACTGGTGGCCGACCTTGGGGAAAGATGCTGCCGCATATGTTAAAAAGTGTGATAAATGCCAAAGATTTGCTACCATCCCTCACCAACCTCATCAGCCTCTCACCTCCATTACATCCCCATGGCCGTTCGCAGTATGGGGTATTGATCTGGTAGGACCCTTACCAAGAGCAGTCAATAACTATCGGTTCCTCATCGTAGCAATTGACTACTTTTCAAAGTGGGTAGAGGCCGAGCCGATGGTCATGATCACGGAGCAGAAGACCTTCCAGTTCATCTGGAAAAATGTGATATGCAGATATGGTCTACCCAACACCCTCATCTCGGATAACGGGACCCAGTTCAAGAATGCCTCTTTACAGAAGTACTGTGAGAGGGTAAGGATCAAACAATTTTTCTCCACCCCAGGCCGACCTCAGGCCAATGGGCAAACCGAAGTTACGAACAGGACAATCCTAGATGGGATTAAGAAGAGGCTTGAGGAGGCAAAAGGAAGATGGGTCGAGGAGTTATATGCAGTGTTGTGGGCATACAGGACGACAGTAAGGACCCCTACCGGGGAGACCCCATTCATGTTAGCTTATGGATCAGAAGCAGTCATCCCCACCGAAGTGGAGTTTCCTACTCATAGGGTCCAAATGTATGACCCCCAGGGGAATACGGAAGAGAGAAGACTTGACCTAGACCTGATTGAGGAAAGAAGGGAGGATGCTGAGATAAGGCAAGCTTCCTACCAGCAGAGGACCGCAAAGTTTTACAACCAAAGGGTGAAACAGAGGCCTATCGCAGTGGGAGACTTGGTTCTTAAAAAGACTTGGCAGAAACCCAACAAGCTCCATCCTAATTGGCATGGCCCATATAGGGTCATCGATGAAGTTGTCCCAGGGACCTACAGGCTAGAAAACTTAGAGGGGGAACCTTTTTCAAACCCCTGGAATGCAGATCATTTGAAGAAATACTATCAGTAGTGTTGTAAGGTCTTGAAAGGCCATAATTGTAATAAGCATTGTTTCGACAGAACACATTGAAGATTAATGAGAAGTATCAGTGTTTCCCTCATCCAGTGGTTATCAGTTCTAGTACACATGCAAGAAAGACGAGGGAAGATTTCATATATATCATTAATTTTATAAGTTGATCCCTCGGCTATAATGGGGACCAGTGGAGGGGACGACCCCACCACTGTCCTCAAGAAAGACGAGGGAAGACTTCAAAATCCATTAAATTGGAAAGTTGATCCCTCGGCTATAATGGGGACCAGTGGAGGGGACGACCCCACCACTGTCCTCAAGAAAGACGAGGGAAGACTTCAAAATCCATTAAATTGGAAAGTTGATCCCTCGGCTATAATGGGGACCAGTGGAGGGGACGACCCCACCACAGTCCTCAAGAAAGACGAGGGAAGACATTAAAATCCATTAAATTGGTAAATTGATCCCTCGGCTATAATGGGGACCTGTGGAGGGGACGACCCCACCACTGTCCTCAAGAAAGACGAGGGAAGACATTAAAATCCATTAAATTGGAAAGTTGATCCCTCGGCTATAATGGGGACCAGTGGAGGGGACGACCCCACCACTGTCCTCAAGAAAGACGAGGGAAGACTAAATTAAAATCCATTAATTTGGTTAGTTGAACCCTCGGCTATAATGGGGACCAGTGGAGGGGACGACCCCACCACTGTCCTCAAGAAAGACGAGGGAAGACTTCAAAATCCATTAAATTGGAAAGTTGATCCCTCGGCTATAATGGGGACCAGTGGAGGGGACGACCCCACCACTGTCCTCAAGAAGACGAGGGAAGACTTTAAAAACCATTAAATTGGAAAGTTGATCCCTCGGCTATAATGGGGACCAGTGGAGGGGACGACCCCACCACTGTCCTCAAGAAAGACGAGGGAAGACTTCAAAATCCATTAAATTGGAAAGTTGATCCCTCGGCTATAATGGGGACCAGTGGAGGGGACGACCCCACCACTGTCCTCAAGAAAGACGAGGGAAGACTTCAAAATCCATTAAATTGGAAAGTTGATCCCTCGGCTATAATGGGGACCAGTGGAGGGGACGACCCCACCACTGTCCTCAAGAAGACGAGGGAAGACTTTAAAAACCATTAAATTGGAAAGTTGATCCCTCGGCTATAATGGGGACCAGTGGAGGGGACGACCCCACCACTGTCCTCAAGAAGACGAGGGAAGACTTTAAAAACCATTAAATTGGAAAGTTGATCCCTCGGCTATAATGGGAACCAGTGGAGGGGACGACCCCACCACTGTCCTCAAGAAAGACGAGGGAAGACTTTAAAATCCATTAATTTGGAAAGTTGATCCCTCGGCTATAATGAGGACCAGTGGAGGGGACGACCCCACCACTGTTCTCAAGAAAGACGAGGGTAGACTACATAAAAATCATCAATTTGGTTAATCGAACCCTCGGCTATAATGAGGGCCAGTGGAGGGGACGACCCCACCACTGTTCTCAAGAAAGACGAGGGTAGACTTTATTTAAAAATCATTAATTTGATCATTTGAACCCTCGGCTATAATGAGGCCTGATGAGGGGACGACCCCACATTGGTCCTCAAAAAGACGAGGGAAGGGTTATCATCATCATCAACGAAGAAGCAAATTTGCAAGGAACAAACCATAACAGAATTAAACATGGAAGACAACAGTTATGGGAGACAGTTGTGAAAGGAAGAGACGATGGTATTAATATAAAGCATCAAGTGTTTTACAATATACAGAACAAAAATACAAAAACAAGGGTATGGGCTACAGGCAGCCACCCTAGGGGACGACATCAGAGGGCAGAGCCTCAACATCAACCGATGGGGTCTCTTCAGCAATCATGACTGGCCGACCCTCAGACGTGCCGACCCCCTCAACATGAACTTCAGATGTACCGACCCCCTCGATCTGGACTTCGGACTCCACTTGGTTGAGGGCCTCAGCAATTAGAGGGTCGTCCAATTGAACACCCTCCAGTGATGGGCGAACAGAGGACACGACATCGCCAAATTTGAGGACGACCCATCGGCAGGCCGTCCTGATACCCCTCTCAAGATATTCAAGGCCGAAGTCCTGAAATTCATCTGAGGTCTTGTACGCCTCCACAGCATCAGCCTCAGCTTTCTTGATGGCTGCTTCCAGATCAGTCTTATGCTGGGCCTCCAGGTTGAGCAGAGCCTCATCCTTGCCCTTGATCAACAAGTCCTTGTCCTTGATCAACAAGTCCTTGTCCTTGATCAACAAGTCCTTAGCCTGAAGATCGGCATCATGTTGCTTCGTCAGCTCATCAAGGACTCTAGCGTGCTCAGTCCTTACACTCTCCAGCTCGGCCCTAGCAGTGTCCAACTCTGTCCGTAGGTCAGCCTCTTGTTGAATGGCCCTCTCAGCTTCGTGAAATTTCTGTTGGTTCTCAGCCATCCATTTGGTGGCTGAGGTGAGGGCACAGACAGACTGCAAGAAAAAATGAACAAATGTCAAGAGGAGCCGATGGAACAGTTAATGAAAGAATGAAATTAAAGGTCAAGACCAATACCTGAGCCAGGGAGTGCAGACCGTAGTCATACACTTTGGCAGGGGGCATCTTCGCCAAGAACTCGAAGTCGGAGGCCGACGGTGCAGAGAACATCGAGGCCTTTGCTGCCTTCAAGTTGGCAATAAGAGATGAGGGGTCGGCCCTCAGATGGGACAGATTTCGAGACCAGAAGGCCCCCATGCTTGATGAAGAGGTTGCACCCTCAGAGGCCTCGGCCCTGGCCCTCGTCTTAGGGTCAGGACGAGGCTCGAGTGGAGCCTCAGGCTCCTTCCTTTTGTGGCTAACAGCTGTCGGCTCATCAACTATCGGCCCTGAGGCCCTTGTCTTCTTCGGAGCTTGCTGAGGCTCCTTCCCCTTCTTCTTTGTCAGACCAGCAAGAAGACTTGGAGCAGTCATATCCCAGAGGTAATCTGACACACCTGCAGGACGATCTGAAAAGGATACGATGCATCAGAAAAATAAAGAGATAAACAGGAAACACTTGCATAAAGAGAAAAAGTAAAACGTGCTGTATAACTCACATAGTTCCGTCAGAGGGCCGACCCTCAGACCAGCTGCTTTGAGGTACCGAGGGGTCATCAAATCTTCGAACTTTGGGATCTCACCCTCTCTCCCCCGTCCCCTCAGATACTCAACAATATCACTTTCCTCCAGGCTAAGTCCGGGGTCTGACCTAGCCTTCATGGAGGGATTAGACCATCTGTTAGGAACCCTCGGAGCATCGGCAGAAGGGGACGCCTCGGTGGAGCTCTCCCATGCCCCAGATATGAAGAAGAACCTTTTTTTCCAATCATGATTGGAAGTTTGAGCTACGTGGAGCAGCTTCTTCTCAGACCTTCTCGCCCCTAGATGATAGTATCCGGGCTGCTTAGATGAAGAGGTGATATTGTAGCAGGCCAAGAATACGTCGGACGAGGGTTCATCGGTGAAAGCGTTTTTCCACAAAGAGATGTACCCCAGAATCGTCCTCCATGAGTTGGGTGGAAGTTGAGAGGGGGAGACGCCCAGAGCCGACAGAATGTCTACAATGGCAGGGTGGAAGGGAAGTCTGACACCTACTTTGAACATCTGCTCGTAGACTGCAACTTCTCCCTCTTCACCCTCAAAAACCCTCTCATCTCAGAGGGAACCCTCATAGTTACCCCAGAGGGCACTCCGTAGATATGCCTCCATATTAGAAGGTCCCTATCCCTGACAGAAGATATAAAAGACGAGGCATGGGAGGTATCAACCTCGTCATCTGTATCGTCGTCCTCGTCTTCATCCCCCTCCCTCTCATCACCTACAGGGGGACCCTGAGGGAAAGCCACTTGGAAGGCATTGGGGGATAGGGTTGTCACAGGGACAGCCTCAGAGGGGATCGTGCCCCCGGCCTCTCGGGGAGGGCTAAGGTCAGACGTGTCCCTCCTACCAGACGTTCCAGCACCAGTAGGAGAGGAGGTTCTCTCGTCCATTTCACTTGGTTTGGGAGTGTCGGACGGACGAGACGACGACCCACAAGACTCAGAGGGTTCAGACGGTCTTATAGTGGCAAGAGGGATGGCAAAGATGGGTCGTACCCAATTAGGGTCGGCCCCTCGTCTCCTCTCTTCCTCTTCCTCTATTCGTCTGATCTCGGTAAATAGTTTCTCACTCAGAGATGGGAATTCAGACACTAAGTTGTAAAGCCTTCTAAGCATTAAGGGGAAGACCCTACACTTGAAGAATTACACTGGACTTGGTTAATTCAACTACAAACACTTGAGGGATTGACCCGGTTTGACTTTTGGATCAAACTAAAGAACTAAAACGTTTTTCGTCAAGAATGTTCAAGAACTACCAACCGGAGAAGACACCGGAAAATGCAATGGGGGAACTCTAAGAAAGTATTGACCTACGACCCTAAAAAATATACGAAAATGAAGACAAAAGAAGGCACGAAGAGAAAAAGGTTACCTGATGACGAGAGAGCAAGAGCGCAGTAGGGCCAGAAAAGCTGAAGGCTGCAAATGGCGACTGGTTCTAGAGAGAGAAAATGGTTAGGCGCGAAGAAGAAGAAGATGGAGAGAGAGAGTTTAAAAACCCTTAAATACCTTAGCAGTAAATGAGCACATTTGCCAAGAAGGGTGCAATCAGGGCACAAAGCCCCATGCAAGTATGCAGCCGCCCTGCCTTGGGAACCGGAACAACAATGAGTACCTGCCCAAGTGTCACTCACCTAACTGATCATACACGCATCTCAATTTCAACATTATCCCTCAGCCATCTCAACGGCACCTATGGCTAAGGGCTGGGGGGTGATTGATATACCCGTTTATATTCTAGGAGGGTCGCCTCCACAACGGACGACCCTAAGAGGGGCCGACCCTTCACCAGGCCCCAACTGGCCTTCACCAGACCCAGACGACCCTACGAGGGGCCGACCCTTCACCAGACCCAGACGACCCTACGAGGGGCCGACCCTTCACCAGGCTCCAGACGACCCTGCGAGGGGCCGATCCTTCACCAGGCTCCAGACGACCCTACGAGGGGCCGACCCCTCGCCAGGCTCCGGACGACCCTACGAGGGTACGACAGTACGAGGACAGAATCAAGCCAGACTCACTACCGGAAGAAACTTTGCCCTCGGCCTCGGCTCATAGGCCGAGGGTGATATCATGACGGCGCGTGATTTGGGAGACGCGTGGAGCAGTGCGCGTGAGGCTCATATGACACGTGGAAGACCGTTACAACCGAATCACCCCCTCACGTGAGGGAATATTATGTCATCATTTGGCATCTACAGGTGTCAACAGGGGATTGGCTAGATCATTATTCACATGCACCATGCTTACTTGGGGGGTACACTACACCCCCCAAGACCTATATATACTTGTCACCCCCAACCCTACAGGGGATGGATCCTTGAACAGTAGCCCTAGCTAAAACTCTGCTTGTTCACACACAGTAGAGAGAGAGAGAGAGGGTTATGTGCATTGTATCCAAGGCCATTAGTGCCCATACTTAGTGGATCACACACTCACAGTGGATGTAGGCCAATTTGGCTGAACCACTATACATCAGTCTTATTTCCTCTTATACTCATCCCCTTCTACATACTTATACACTTATACATCTCTATGGTAGCCATAGCTGCTACTGCTTGAGCTCACTAACACTTACCTGGTGGTGCTAAATCCCAGCATCATCAATGAGGTTGTAGGCCGAGAAGACATTTTCGTCCATAACAAAAAAGTTTATCTTCTTGGTCAGCCTCCTAGGCCACTCATCTCCCATCCCTACATCCATCTCATACATGCCCAATGGGTGGACCTTTTCGCCACTGAAGCCTATCAATGGGTGATGATAGGGCACCAGCCTTGCCCTGCTAAGACCCAAGCTCTTTAAGCAAGGCCAGAACATCACGTCTGCTGAGCTTCCCCCGTCTATGAGGATCCTCCGTACCTCGCACACATGCACCCTTGTTGTTATGACCAAAGGGTCATCATGGGGGGCTAAGATACCCTTGAAGTCGAGTCTGGAGAACCCCACTACGAGGGTGTCTATATCTACCTTCTTCCTCTTCTGCACTGCATCAGAAGACGTTAGATTCACAACTTCGATCCTGGCCAATGACCTGGCCTCTGCTACATGAGACTTCCTGTCGGCTACCTCAGAGCCACCTCCTGCAAATCCCCCACATATGGTGCTAACACAAAAGGAGATCATACCGACCCTCTTCACCGGGGTGTTGTCATCCTTTGGCGGAAGATTCGGGTCATCTTCATAATCTCCTTCTGAGTCATCGACCCTTCTGGCCGGGACATTGCCGCGGCATCTGTCATCTCTTCTTTTCTTAGGGTCATCTCTTCCACCCTTTGGAGCCTTACCATCCACATACTTCCTCAGATTTCCAGATTTCAGCATCTTCTCAATCTCATCCTTTAAAGCGAAGCATCTATCTGTGACATGGACATGATCGTGATGGAACTCGCACCATAGGTTTTTGTTCCTCTTATGTGATGGGGCCTTCAGTTTCTCTGGCCACCTCAGAGTCCGGTCAGTCTTAATCTCATTGAGGATGTGCTCACAGCTCATAGTCAGAGGAGTGTAATGAGCGAACTTGTCATCTCCTGACCTCTTCTTCCCCTCTTTATTACCTTGGGACTTTCCTGTGCTACCGCGGTTCTCCTCCTCATACTTGGCGGCCATTGCCTCTTCCGCATTCATCACTTTCCCTGCGATTGCCAGCAGCTCTGCCATGGACCTAAGGGGGTCTTCCGTCAGTTTCCACAATAGCTTCCCCTTCTGGAGGCCTCCTATAAGGGCGGTCATGGCTATGCTCTCTTCATAATCTTCCACCTCCAATTTCTCTTTGTTGAATCTTGCTATGTAGTCTCTTAGGCTCTCACCCTTGGCCTGTTTGACATACAACAGGTGGGTAGTCTTCTTTTGGGGTCTTACCCCAAAGCAGAAGTTGTGGATGAACTGCTCAGCCAAGCCTTTGAAGTTCTCAATTGAGTTCTTCGGAAGGGAGGTGAACCAACTATGCGCTGCCCCTGTCAAGGTCCCTGAGAAGGTCCTACACTTCATCTCATCGGGTATCGAGTAAATGTCTGCTGCCGACTGATACATCTCGATATAGTGTACAGGGTTAGTGCTGCCATCATACTTGGGAGTCACTGTAGGAGGCTTGAACTTGGCTGGGGTTGGGAACCCCACTATCCTAGCCACAAATGGGGAGCCCTCTTAGTAACCCCTTTGTAATGGGTCCCTGCTTTTAATGAGGTCTCCTATCTTCTCCTCAAGGCGTTGGATAGAATCATTCCAGGGTCTTCTGTCATCAACTTGGCCGAGGTTATCCCCTGCCACTTCCCTGCGATGGACAGAGGGTTCCCCAGCCACGACTCGCTGGCTGTTGACCTATCCTATTCTCGGCCTCTTCTTTCACAGGGCCGGCCTTGGTCTGGCCGACCCTGCCTACCCCCTCTATGAGAGCCTGCTGCGCTCCTCGACCTTGATAGCCTCTGTCTTAGGTCATTCACCGGGACCAGCCTCTCGAAGGCCGACCCTCTGCTCAACCTATCAAAGGCCGACCCTCTTTGTTGGGCCTCTTCTCCTCTTCGGCCGACACATCCTTGACTCTGCCTAAGAGGTCGTATAGTGTTATTTGACACCTCATACGGCTCCCATCAGTCTTCTGGGGTTTCTTCAGCCTCTAGGTCATCATACCTGTCCTCTGGGCAAGGGTTTCCCTGCCTCCCCAGGCGTAAGCGCCTAGGGTCAGCAACGTCCCTTCTCCGCTGGGGTGCAGGCTGGTCCTTCATTGGTGCCTGGGTTGGTCCCCTGGCATCAGGATGAGGCTGAACTGCCGCCGGAGTGATCATGTCCGGTGAGACTCCAGATGGCCTCATCATAGTTTGACTGAGCTGAGCAAATTGCTCCTTCGTGGCTTGTTGTGTTGCAGCTAAAGATTTCAAGGCCGCTGCTACCTCCGCCATTTCGGACTAGGGGGCGCCTGACAGGAACTAGGCCCTCCACCCCTGGGCGACGAAAGAGGCGGTGGTAACTCTGGTGCCATGTGTTAACAATAAAAGAGCTTGAGCGCAAGTGAGCTTAATACCTTAAAGGACCTCTTTCAATGGTGAAACAGCTCCACGCAAGGGGTGGTTCCTGGTTCACCACCAGAGTCTCCGGTGAGGTTAAGCTGAAGAAGAGGAAGAGATGGCTTCTCGTTACCACAGACGGCGCCAAAATGATGATGCTAAGATTTAGCACCACCCGGTAAGGTGTTTTCAAGCTCAATATAAGAATAACAATGGCAGCACAGTTATATAAAGAGATAAGAGACTGAGATGAGGATAAGAGGAGAGAGAGCCAGGATATAAGTGGTTCAGCCAATTTGGCCTACGTCCACTGTGAGTGTGTGTGAGTAATATCACTAGATGAAGGCACTAATGACCATGGATACAACCTCTCAAGCTTTCTCTCTCTACTGTATATCTAGACAGAGTTTTTGCTAGGGTTTTATATCTGGGATCCTTTTGCAAGGTAGGGGATGATCCCTATATATAGTACTTAGGGGGTATAATGTAACCCCCATGCATGTAATGAGCATGTGTGTGGTAGCCTCACCAATGTGGGAGCCCCATCTGTCACTGTCACATGTAAGGAATAATGATGAAATATCCTCCCCACGTGTGGAGAATAATCTTTTTACAACTGATTTATGCCCATGTGTCCTTATCCAAATGTCAACAGATGCTCGGTTGCCATATTGGTGCATGACTTCGGTTTGGGAGAGGCCGAGCTGTAAAGGCTCGATAAACGTCTTCCGAGATGTGCCATAGGGAGTCTCGGCCTGATCTCAGTCGAGACATTATGCTGGGGTCGGCCCCAACCGAGGTTGGACTGATTCCATGCTGAAGATTACCAAGGCTTCTTGTCACCTCGGCCCAAGCCGAGGTTGAACTTGTTCCATGCTGAAGATTACCAAGGCTTCTTGTCACCTCGGCCCAAGCCGAGGTTGGACTGGTTCCATGTTGAAGGTTACTAAGGCTTCTTATCACCTCGGCCTACACTCGGCCGAGGTTTCCATACCCAGGTATATGAGAATGCTATTGATGCCTGTGATGCGTGTAGTGTCCATTAGAAATGTAGGTGGAACTGTCGGCCTGGGCCGACCTTACTAAGTCCGAGGGCTGATATCGTGGGCCCATGGCTTATCCAGGGTCGATCAATATCTCGGCCACCACCTCGGCCGAGGTTGGTGTCTCTGGGCCGAGGTTACACTTGGGGCATATCAGTAAGTAAGACAACGAATAGTAGAAATTACTTACATAAAATGGGTAAACACTCAAAGAAATAGAGGAAAGGGGAAAGATCCACAAAAGCCCCAAAGTTCAAACCCTAGAAGTGTAAAAAAAATGAAGTCCCAACTTAATAGAATGTTTACATACATATATATATATATACCCAACCAAAAACCATCTTACAAAATGAAATTTGCGGACTTTCACCCGAATCGATTCGCACCTGACAGCCCTGAATTCTCAGATTTGTCCAACTTTATAGAAAATCCTGTAATCTCTTCGTTAAAACTCGGAATGAGGCACGGTCAGAGGCTACACGAAGATAACTCAAAGGGATACAATATCAAAAAGATAATAGGCTAAAAAACTAAATTAGTAAATGACTAAAATGCCCTTGAATGTGCCCTTGGGTGTGACTTTAAAGTCAAAACCATCCTAAAAATTCCATAACTCCCACATTATACATCGGAATCATGAACCGTCGGCGTCCACGTGAAGAGAAATCAAAGGGATTAAACTTCCGTGAAGAGTTTTGGATCGAAATCCGAATGTTGAAATTATTAAAATGCCCCCGAAGCTGCAAAAATTCAACGGAACTTTTTCGAAAAGCGACCAAACTTCACGCTGAGCACTTTAATACCTATAAAAGCTTAATTATACCTCATATAGCATGTAAACATATAAAATGGAGGTTGTTTAGTTAACGAGCATAAATATAGGATTTAAGATACCCGAGGGGAACTAAATGCATAAGTATAAGGGGTGAAAAATACAATATTCGTGTCGAATCTTGTGACATTGAAGGCAACTTTTCCTTTGCTTTGTCTCTTTAATCTCGTAGTAATTCCTGAGCTTTATGACCCTGACCCTCGTACTCATAACATCCCTCATAATATTTCTTATGAATCTCTCCTTTTGCTTTTTTAAAAATTTTCTTTCCAACTTTTGTTTTCTTTAGAAGTATTTATTTTTCTAAGTTTGAGATTTATTTTGCAAAAAGGGCAAGATCATCAAGATCAAAATCATACTCGCAGTCAGAAGAAACCTCTTCTTTCTTTTTAGATTGTACTTTCAAAGCAAGTCCCTTTTCCATAGGTTTAACAGTTTTGGAAACATATCAATCTCATAAGTATGAAGGTCTCCTGCGAGTTCTTTTAACCTAAGCGTATCTAAACTACCCAATTGATTAAGGAAAATAACCTTAGGAATAAAATGGGATGGAAGGGATCTCAAAATATATTTCGCTATGCGTGTCTTAGGAATTCTCTCACCCAAATTATAACTAGAGTTAACGATATCAGACAATCGTGCATAAAATTCATCAAATGACTCAGACTCTAGCATAGTAATAGTCTCAAATGACATGGTGATATTTTGGAGCTTAGAAGCCTTCACAGTATTGGTACCCTCGTGAGTGAGCTGGAGGGTATTCGAAGCTTCCTAAGACGTGGTGCAAGTCATGATGCGATGGAACTCGTCAGGGTGACGAGTCACTTAAATCGCGTGAGTTAAAATTACTCCATTTATTTCATCCTCCGTTCAAGTGATGACGGGTTTAGGACTTATGACATCACCATTAGTCACTGAGAGTGGTGTCAACCCTATTTTATATACAAGCCAAACATGCTCATAAGTCTCTTTCAAAGCCAACCTTATTCGAGCTTTTCAAGAAGGATAATTAAACCCATCAAAAATAGGTAGCTTATTATACAAATTATCCATAAAACCCATGTTTTAAAAGATCACACAAAAACTTAGTGTAACCTGCTCTGATACCAATTTGAGAAAGAAAATTTGTATGGATAGTCTGTATATTAGGTTATGCACCCACAAATTCAATTTTTAATCCATATTTTTATCTTGATTAGATTAATTTGTGCATGCAAGATAAAATCCAAATTTAAAATCTCAAATTACACAATCAAACCAATAAAACAAAGCAGAAGAAGATTGAGGAAAAATCCTTTTCGGACAAAACCCTAATTTCAGCATTTTATCAAAAATTGACCGACTCGATGACTTACAGACTACTTAGAACTCCAGTAAATATAATGCACTAGTCTTTAATAAGTCTAGAGATAGGGCCCAATCCATATCATCCACAGGAAGCGTTCTTTCCTTGGTATCCATCGATCAACCTCAGGATACACGATCCTTTCTTCTCCAGCCGTAGAGCCTCTGCTCCACTAATCAGTCGTAGAGTAAACTCTACAAGGGTTTGATGTAATAAGTATGGAACTTGGTTTTGAACAAACTCAGCAAATCGTATGAGGGATGTATGATTTGGAAAAGAAAATTGTTCTTATAAAACACAAAGATGAACACTTTTGAAACAGATATTAGGAATTCGTTTTTGCCAAAAGTCTTGAGAAAAACTCATCAAAATAATTTTTTATAAAAATAATCTAAATTTTAAGGCGACGGTCTTGTTTGAACAAAAATGTCATCTCGTTCGAAGGAAAGCATCAGTTTTGTTCTAACGAGATCAAATCTCATTCGAATGACAAGATTTCTCGTTTAATCATCCTTCTAACGACCTTCTAACGAGTTTAGTTTTGTTAAACAAAGCACAACTCATTCTATGCGCACTTGAAGCTTGTTCCAATAAAAAATCATTTCATTCTAACGAGATCAATATCTCGTTCGAACGAGATCAAAAATAAAGAAAATTATTTTTAAAAAATGCTTTATAAAAACAAATACCTCAATTTAAAAAACAAAAATCCTAGAATTTAATTCGACTGAGGAAGAAAATGACATGTTGTACAACTCCATAAAGTGTTGGTGATAAATCCAATGGCTTGAAATCCAAAAATGTTGCTTGGTCACTAATATGTCTTCAAATGATCGTGGAGGCAAAGCAGTGTTCGGTTTGAAACTAAAGTTTGTAGAGGGATACATCAAAATACTTAAGCTATGAGTATTATAAAATCTTGCTCTTATCGAAAATCTCAGATATGAGAGCTTACTAAAGTCAAACGAAGCTTGAAAGCATCCGAAGACCTATGGATTAGGGTTTTGGGGGGAAACATCAAGTAAATGCAAATTGTAAAGAAAATTCTTGCATGGAATGGAGTGTTAGAAATGGTATTCATAGAACTATCAAATTTCATTCAATTACTCTTAGTTTTGAGAGTTGATCGAAGTCAAACGGAGCTTGAAAGCAATCGACGATCTCTAGATTAGGGTTTCGACAGGAAAAAGAAAGTAAATGCAAACCATAAGGTAGGTTCACACATGGTATGGACCGTTAGAAATGGTATTCAGAGCCCTATGAAATTCCATTCAGTTACCCATGGTTCTGAGAGTTTATCGGAGTCAAACGGAGCTTGGAAGTGTCTGGCGATCTCCAGGTTAGGGTTTTGAAGAGAGGACCAGAGTACGATGGTTAAAGGGGTTTTGCTTGGGATCTAGGAAGGTGTATGAGGGGTAGTAAAATAAGGGTAATAGAAATGGGTGTCTACAGAAAGTTCTCAAGGATTTTTTGTTCTTGTGTTGGTACAGGTCAATTCCCCTTTTGTTTGGCTCCCTCCCCTTACGAGCGATGAATCATGGATACTTATTGATGAAATCCCCATTCATCTGGTGAACAACTATATTATTGAATGTAAGGAAAAAATTTCAATCGGAGTCAACTTGTTTGTAATTGGCTTAATTTCGAACAAAACATTTTGAGTCATAGGTTAGGGTTTGTGTTTTCCCTTTAAGCCTTTGACGTGTTTGGATAAAGACGCGACAAAGCTTCAGAGATTACATCATCGTGCCATATTTTGTGTCCGTTATTATCTTCAAGTTCCAAGGACCTCACAAGTATGAATGGGTATTTATATTGAGCCTTGGATATTTTATTAAGTGTTATAGTTTTAAAAATATTTTAAAATGATCTTTAAATTTTTTTTTGAAAATTTTGATAACTCGTTAGAACGACTTGGCATGTCATTTGAATGAGGTTAGGCATGTCACTAAAATGAGTTTCCTTGTTCGAACTAATTCTGAAGTGACCCCTTTTGGCCAACTTCGGAATGTAGTTCGAAGTTTCGTTGGAAATACATTCGTACGAGATGGGGTACTTAGTTCGAATGAGGTATCAGGTCATTTGAACGAGTACGCATATTTTTTATTTTGCATTAAATCTTTTCAAAATCTCCAATCATTATCTCCTTGGATATGCGGAGTTAGACATTACTCCAACTTTTTTTAGAGTTCTTTTTGTGTTTAAACTCTCCAAGAACCCTACTTTTCACCCAATAAGTTTAATATCCCAAATTCATCTTACATATTTTTTAAATATCCTATTTTGGGCACAAAGTTTATTCTCCGTATCTTTGTCAGAATTTTTTCATTGCGAAGGAATCCGCTTTTGATGTTTACACATAGTGGAAATTGTGTTTATTGTGTTATGGTGAAAAGGCGATGAATTCTATATTTCAATACGTGGATGGTTGTTGAGCCTGGATTGGTGGATACCGAGGCATGCGTGGACTCAAACATTGTGGCATCTTGCATGGGTGAACTCTTGTGTTGTCACTTGGAGGAGCGGTTGAGGATTGAAGATGTGTCAAGGCTTGTGGGGATCGAGTTGTTGAGTCATCTCTCAACTTGAATAATTACGTATCATAGTGAATTTAATGGATGGGCCATTCGAGATTTTTTCGTTATGTATTTTCCTCGTACATTGGCATCTTGTGCAATTGATTTATTTATTTTATCTGCTTCTCACCTAGATGCATGTTTTAGGTTAAAAACATAAAATTAGATTAATTAGTTTATCGCTATAACTTGATTTAAAATTGGTGAGCAAGTTTTTAATTGGATGAATTTGTTTAAAAGGTTTGATATTTAGAATTGAAAAATTATAAAAACTGAATCTTTGTTTGAAATACCATCCTTGCCTAAGCACACACCGTATAAGGGCAGTTTCGTGCTTAAAAAATAGTATCATATTGGGTTGCACTAAAATTTTATGTGATCCTAATTTTTATGGATTTTTTTGGGATTCCAATTTTACAAATTGATATCAGGGCCATAACACTAAGTTATCGTGTTTAGATCCTTATTTTGTCGGGGT
The DNA here is from genome assembly GCA_949130495.1 of Sambucus nigra. Classification (NCBI taxonomy): domain Eukaryota; kingdom Viridiplantae; phylum Streptophyta; class Magnoliopsida; order Dipsacales; family Adoxaceae; genus Sambucus; species Sambucus nigra. The sequence continues at coordinate 237,409,245 of OX422208.1, read as the reverse complement.
TAGGGTGGTCAATTTGTCCCCCTCGCTCTTGTGTTTGTTTTTTTCTTCTCGATGGATACTCATAGTGATAAGTTGTCCGGTTTTTTTAGTGATGACGACTTTGATATTCGAGAGGAGTTTAATGAGCTTCATAACCGTGCTGAAAAATTAAATCATTTGACTTTGAATTTTAGGAAAAGAATTAAAATTCTTGAAAAAAGAAAATTTTCGTTTTAAAGCTGCTATGGAACTTTTGCAAACTGTTCAAACATAAAGAGATTTCCTTCATGAGAATCTTATGGACATGAATTGAAATTTAAATCTTTATAAGTTTCCATTAAATAGAGTGAGGATAGAGTTAGGATTGTAGAGAAAGAATTAGAGGACTCTGAAATTTCTAGGGTTAGTGTACGTGCCATTGAGGATAATGATATATTGATAAATGATTTGAGGGAACGTGAGAAGACTCTTAGGGACAAGTTCACTTGCGTTGAGGGTGAGCGAGATAAACTTTTAGGAATGATTTAATATTTAAAGGAGTCCCTAAGACTTGAAGAATCTAATTCTTTTTTTAGTCTAGAATTTTTCAGTTAAAAGATGATCTAAGATATTCAAGTATTGTTGGTAGTGATAGTTCTGGCTTTCATGATTTTAATTTTTTTCGTTACTAAAGCCAAGACCATTGTTTGTTTTAGAGGGTCAACCTCATCCAAAGGTGTTAGAAAAGGAAAACTCGAATGTCCCATTCCTCGTCGCGTCTACATGTGTACACATTGCGATAAAAAGGATCGCCTTAGGCCTTTTTTATGTGATCTTAGAAAAGACCCTAGGAAGTTGAAGTCTAATGTCCCCATGGTTCCCAAAACCCCAGGCATTAAGAATTCATATAGTTGGGTTCAAAAATTAATTTTTAAGGCGCTAAATGTTAAACTGATGATTCTCGCATGCTTGCAAATAACTCTTCACATACTATATCTTATAGCTGATTGCTTCCATATTTGTCATACACTAGTTTGCACTTCATGATATATATTTTCTAGTCTTATGACTTGTGTGTATTTTGTATATCTTTTTTCTTTTATTGATTTATATTGAAAAATATAAAAAGATTTTGTTTGTTTTTTGAGTTAATTTTGTTTTTCAAATTGGTATTTTCTTTTGAATTTTTTTACAAAAAACTCAAAAAGATTTTTATTTTTTGTGGACTTGAGTTTTACACATTTTGTGTGGCATATTAGTGTATTTAAATCCAATTCATTCCATACTTTTTATGTGACTAGGACATTTGGTTATGATTGATAATGCTTAGATTGTTCTTAATCATGCTTGGTTGGAGTTGTTTCGAAGTTGATTTGCTTGATAAATTCAACTTTGCATATGCCTCTGGACACACATGCACACTTTGAATTTTAACTTTACATGTATATTTGAGATATTTGATATTTCTCACACCAATTTTGTCATCTATATATTTTGTGACTATAGGGATTTGTGCGTGCAAGAACTGTTCCCCGTGAGAATATTTGATTTTATTGAAAATATGAGGGTACATGATAAAGGGTTGTGGAAGGAGTAAATCACCTTTGCAGGAAAGCCACCATTGGCAAGATCTAATGAAAAGATTAAAGGCAATAAAAATAGAAAAATTGTCGAAGTCTAACAAGTTTAGTTTTTTTTATTTTTAAAAAGGATAGCTTCAAAAGAATTGAGTGAAAAGAAAAATATTATATATGTTTATCTTTTGAGGGTGTTTAGTTCATGATCAACGGGTTTTCACAATGAATCATTATTATGCCTATTATGTCATGACGTTATTGATTTTGTAGAATCATCAATTTTCTAATCTTGTGTGCATTGTGCCTATTTGTTCATAGAGTTCGTTTTACCTTGTCACTTTAGGCTAAATCTTAGTTTGATAAAGTTTTGCGATCAAATAGAACTCCTTGAAATATTTGAGTGCTTGGGTCATAATTCATCTGTATCTAGTTCACACCCATTCTTTCATCCCACATGTTTAGACACATCGATACTATGCTATTGTGTAAATATTTTGTATTTATACCGATTTTTTTGTGGTTGTTTATACCTATATATATGTGTCGTATTTCACGGGTATATTTTGCATATAGTATATATGATATCTTTTCGAGTCTTTACGGTTTGTATTTAATCCATGTTTCCCATCTTTGGATTTTATTTGGCATGCTATATGATCACATTGATATCTCTCACTATGTGCGTTGAAATTCCTTTTCTCAAATTGGTAATTTCAAAATTGATATCATACTTCATTGCTTATTCATATTAGTATCTTTTTACATTGAAGTTGATATTGTTCGATTATAGTTTGGATTATTTGTACTTGAATTTTCATGTTGTGTGTTTCAATACTTCACACCATTGCATGACTTTATTCCCCCTTCTCTATGTCAAAATTTGTATTTCATGTTTACAAATTTAGGGGGAGTTTTGGTTTTGGGGGGAGTAATTATTTTATGCTATCTTGCTTTGTTTATTCTTAACAAAAAAGGGGAGAAATGGTAGATTTTCTTTAATGATTAGGATATCTTTATCTTAGGGTGGGACGTCTTACCCGGGTTAAGATCGTGTTAGACATTGTTAGAATTTATTATTATGCACATTTTATACTTGTTATATTCTCTTTGCATTTGAAGGTGCGTTTAAGTGTGCAAGTTTACAAGTTTTAAAACATGCGACAAAGTTTTCAAGAAAACAAAGCTACTCAAGTTTGGGTGTCTATTGAGCATCTATACTCTTTTTCCTTTTGGGGTTAGGGATTTATATTTTAAGAGAGCTTGACGGTCTATAGGGTTTTTATTTTCATTTTTGTCCTGGCATAGCGTAAGGGGGAGATTTGTAACGAAAATTTTCCAATTTATTCAATTTGTTTGTAATTGGATTAATTCCAGATAAAATATTTTGAGCCATAGGTTAGGGTTGGTGTTTTCCCTTCAAGCCTTTGACGTGTTTGGATGAAGACATTACGGCAAAGCTTTAGAGATTACATCATTATGCCATATTTTGTGCACGTTTCTGTCTTCAAGTTCCAAGGATCTCGCAAGCATGAATGTGTATTTATTTTCAGCCTTGGATATTTTATTGGGAGTTAAAATTTTATAAAATCTATTAAAATTATTTTTTAGATTTTTAAAAAAAATCACTAACTCGTTAGAATGACTTGGCATGTCATTCGAACGAGGTTAGGCATGTCGTTAGAATGATTTTCCTTCGTTCAAATGAGTTTTGAAACAATGTCTTTTGGCCATCTCTGGAATGTCGTTGGAAGTTTCTTCAGAAATACGTCTGAACGAGATGGGGTAATTCTATTTAATGAGGTATCAGTTCATTCGAACGAGTATGCGTGTTCTTGGTTTTCATTAAATCTTTTACAAATATTCAATTCTTTTCTCGTTGAAACTAATTTCCTTATATATAGAGATGCGAGATTAGACTTTTCCCAAAGCCTTTTTGAGAGTTTCTTTTGTATTTAAACTCTCCAAGAACCCTATTTTTCACCCAATAAGTTTAGGATCAAAGATTCATCTTACATGTAATTTAAAGATCATGTATTGGGCACCAAGTTTTTTCTCCATGTATTTGTGAGAATGTCTTCGTTGCTGTGGAAGTTGTATTTACTGCTTACACACAGTAGACTCCCTGTTTGTGGTGTTATAGTTAAAAAGTGGTGTATTTTGTGTTCCAATCTGTAGACGATTATTGTGCCTGGATCGGTGGATACGAAAGTGTGCATGGACTCATGAGCTGTGTCATCTTGCGTGGGTGGACTCCCATGTTTTCACTGTGGAGGAGCGATTGAATATTGAAGATGCATCAAGGCTTGTGGGAATCGAGTCGTTGATTAAGTCATCTGTTAAGTTGTGTAATTTTGTATCATAGTGAATTTCATGGCTAGGTCGTTCGAGTTTTTTCTCATTGCGGGTTTTCCTTATGCATCGGTGTGTTGTGCAGTTGGTTAATTTATTTTATCTTCTTATCTCCTAGATGCATGTTTTAGGTTAAAAAGAAAAAAATTGGGTAAATTAGTTTATCGCTACATCTCGATTTAAAATGGGTCAACCTGTTTTTAATTGGGTGAATCTGTTTAAAAGGTTTGATATTTAAAATTGTAAAATTACAAAAACTAAATTTTTGTTTGAAATACCATCCTTGCCTAAGCACATACTTTATAGGGGTGATTTTTTGCTTACATGAACCATGATAGTGACGATGAGTTCCATCCGAATCTGGATTATAGTCGTCAAGTTGTTATTATTGAGTGGTGGACTCACCGAAGATGATACAAAAACTCTTGTTATCTTGTAGTTTTCTTACTCAATTTGTAATCGAACGAATATGACTGGCCTAGTAATTAATGGACATCTTGAATGAAATTTAAGTTTTGGTTTAATTTCATTTTTGCATTCTACCACTTCAATATATATCGATCATATTTTTTTTTTGACCATTTAGGATTGTGTCGACACACTACCTTGGGTCTATTACCAAATTTCAATGGAAATATACCTGGTCGCTGGGCAATCCACCCATTCACGATTTTATTCACCCAATGATAGTAAGACTACTTAGTGCCTAGGGATCCCTCTTAGGTCTTTTCCTTGTCTGGGCAATTTATGTTATTTTCATATTGTGAATAACGACACTTGTAATCTTAAGATTATGACTAAGTGTAATCACATCAATAAGATATTGAAACAATGATCTAGTCAGACAAAAACAAATTAAGCATTTCATAGCAGTGGCCTACGATTTGGAGCAATTAAAAAGCTAAATGCATTTACCAAACTTTAAATACTCAAAAAATTGAATGGAAATTTCAAACTAATATTTTCATATATTAAAATTCTAAAATAAGACTTCCTGAGGTTGGTTGCATTCCAAGCCATAGGTATCTCCAAGCCCTCCATTATTTCCAGATGGTACGATCCTTGTAGGTTGCATCTAATGACTTTAAATGGGCCCTTCGAGTTAGTTCCTAACTTTCATCTTTTCATTTGTTAGATTTTTACATCATGAATGACTTTTCTTAGCACGTAGTGCCCGACCTTAATCTTTATAGAAGTGATGCCTTTGTTGCACTACTTTTACATCCATTGTTGGTAGGATTCTAGTTTGATTAAGGCATACTCTGTTGTCTCGTCATCTAAGTCAATCTCGGTCCTAATGATTTCATCATTCACACTATGATCGACGATGGTTGTACTTATGGTAGGCAGGTCAACCTCTGGTGGTATTATGTACCCCATTACATAAGCTAAGTGGAAGGGAGTTTCCCCGATCGACCTCTTAGGAGTTGTTCAGTATGCCCAGAGGATGTGTGGTTGCTCGTCCCGCGAAGCGCTGTTTGTTTTTTCCAATCTCTTATTTATCCCGTCAAGCACCATTTTATTGGAAGACTCTACTTTTGCATTTATCAAAAGATAGGCTACTTATCTGTAGTAGTGTCTGATATTATGGGTATTGTAAAGTTATTATAATGAGCCTTTTCAAATTAAGTTCCATTGTTAGTTATAAGCATCCTGAGCACACCGAAACGGGTCATAATGTTCCTCCAGATGAACTTGATCTTCTTGGCATCTCTTGTATTTCCCATAGATTCTGCCTCTATCCATTTGGTGAAGTAATATGTGCTAACTAGGAGATACTTCTAATTGTCGGGTGCTATAAGCAGCGTACCCACAATGTTCAATCCCTACTGCACAAAAGGCTAAGGGGTAATTAAGGTCTCGAGGTTGATAGTTGGTTGGTGGAGTATTAGTGGGAACATTTGGCGCTTCTTCACGTAGGATATAACCTCTTTTTTCATGTAGGGCAACCAATATTCCTCTTTATGGATCGGAATGCCAAAGATCTTCCAGATGTATTAACTTCTATAAATCCCTTCGTGTATCTCATTGAGAACTTGGTCGACATCATTGGAATGCATACATTGCATATATTTTCTCTTGAAGGATCTCATATAGAGATTTCCATTAAGGGATAGATAAAATTAATCATTCTTAACTCTTATTTCACTACACCAAAAAGTCTAAATTGTCACCTTTGGGCCAGCCAGACTTATCTGATAACTTTCTCAGTAAAAAAACCTACCGCCTCTTTTTTCCCACCGTTTTCATTTCCCACATTTTTCTCTCTCTCTCTTTCTTTAGCTCTCTCTCGTGTGACTGCTCTATTTCTCTCTACGTTTTCAGGTGAGTTTTCTCTCTCTCTCTCTTTTTCCTTTGTATATGTGTGTGTGTGTGTGTGTGTATATATGTGTGTATGTAGAACTACATGTGTGTGTGCAGGTGGGTGTGGGGGGTGGCAGTGGAGGGGCGGGGTGGGTTCAGGAGGGAAGGGGGAATTATGGGTGGCAGTAGGGGTGGGTGTAGGGATGTGTGTGTGTATAGGTGTGGGAGGTGGGGGTAGTGTTGGGGAAGGGGGGCAGGGGGAGTGATGTGGTGAGGTGAGGAAATCAATTTGGGGAGGTGGAGAATCAATTTTGTGAGATAATCAACATGTGTAAGGTTTTGGTGTAAGAGATTTTAGTGTGTTGTTTTCAATTTGCGGATCAATATATGGAATGTCACATGTGTGTGTATGATTTCGAAAATAGTATCAATGTTGTTTATAGACTTTATACTTTGCCCAAATAGTGTTACCATCCCCTTAGCTCCTTATGAAATGGACTGAAACATATGAAATGCTTTAAATATTAATAACCTTTTTAATTTGTACACATTTTAATTCTATAGGATCCGTTTCTGTAAATTTAAATTGAATTATAATCGGTATTGATATTGGTATAACTTGGTATAAATTGAAATTGAATTTGAATTTGAATTGGTATTGATATTGGTATAAATTGGTATAAATTTAAATTGAATATGAATTGGTATTGATATTGGTATAAATTGGTATAAGTTTTAGTTCTTATGTGTACTTTAAATTAAATGAAACACACTTTAAATTACATAATTAAATGAAATCTCTCGAATTGTGATAAGACATAATTAAATGAAATCTCTCGAATTGTGATAAGACATAATTAAATGAAACATACTTTAAACTACATATAGTGCGCATAAACACTAGCCTTCTAGTTCTTATGCGTACGCACTTTCCCTGAACTCTTAAGGATGACCTTTTGTAAAGCCCCTTCGATTCTATCCCATTATGAATGAACTAGGTGAGTCTGAATTAGCGCAATCGCCCTATTTGGTAGCGCTTGGGAAATTGTTGCACCATGGCGGTCTTCGCAGCATTAACTGACTGAGCAACAGTAGTGGTATCCTCTACTGCAGTCACTATTCCTCAAATAGTCCGCTGCTCTGACCGAGACTCTCCTCATGTGGTCCTCTAAATGGACCTCACTGGTTGTCCTCCGTTGTTCGGCATACACAACCCAACGAACTCGTATAAGATTCACTTCAATTGTACACAATAGTAAGAGAACATAAATCGCGATAGGAATCGATAGTCCTAAGCATATGGCTCTATATAAAAGAAAAGCAGCGCTGAAAATGCAGTAAGTTCGCACAGATCCTAAGGACACTAGAACCTGATGCTCTGGTAACATCTGTGACACCTCGCTTATTAAAATAATGGGTGCTAGCCCTCTACTAAAATAAAACAAAAATCTCATTTGGCCCATTCTTAGCATCACTATCGAAAATAAATTAATTACTAACCACCTATTATTTAATTAAGTCGTGTGTTAATAATCCAAACCACATATAAAACCATTCACGACAACTCATTCAGAAGAAAAATAAATTGAAATCATATAACTGAAAACTAAAATTTGATACACACTAATTTACTGAATAAACCATCTATATACAGTTCACTACAATATTGAAATAAAATAAAATAACTAGACTGAATAACATTGATGTTGGGCGACATGCCCGAAGAGTAACCAACTGAATCCTATCTAAAATTACAAAGATATAGAATGGCTACAATAAATCCTGCAAGCACTCCACAGCTGTTGCAACTCCGATAACCTGGAATATATACTCATACTTGGCGACCTTGTGGCTGGACACTTAAATGTTTTGAAAATAATTTTGATACGGGTTAGAGCCCAAAATATTTTTAAAGTGATTAAAATGCATAACTAATTATGTAAACATTCTTTAATATTTAAATTGATGGCACACTCACATGAGATAATACTCACCCCTCAACTATAGTGCACACCAAACGTATGAATTTTAACCCCTAGTTATGTTTTCTCGTCTAACTAGTCTTTATTATCCTTCAGTCCATACGCTACCTTGTGTTGTAAGGACATAAATTCATAAATGTCCGGGGGTAGAATCTAGGAATTTTTTGTTTGCCTTAGATCACAGTATGTATGTCTGATACCGCTACATTCGACATGTCAACACGATCATCCACGACGGCTTTGATCCGAATCCATGCATCCACCATCTTCACACGTGCATCATGCGACGTGCTGCTCAACCGTTCCCACTACTCCAGTTCGCATTATTAGTAAAATGATTTATTGGATTTTTTTATATTTGCATAAATATTTGGGAATTTTTGAGAAAATATTTTTCTTGAAGTCTGATTCATTTTTTATATAAAGCAGAAATTTTTCTAAGTGTAGAAGCGGACCTGCCTCGATCGACGAGCTCGTTCAAACGACATCACTCAGTCGTTCGGCGACATGAGGATGTCACGTGAACTTGTTTAAACGGCATCTCTATGTCGTTCAAGCGACATGAGGATGTCGCGCAATCTCGTTTGAGCGACACAACCGCCTCGATTTTCGTATAAATATCTGGGTTCATTCTACAAGTTTTCCAAGCCTTTTTCGCACACGATTTCTTCATTTTACAGCCCAGAAAATAAACTTCATGTTTTAAGGTTTCATGCCTTCTTTATTCACATAAACACTCTCATATATGTATGTGAATCTTTAAACCTTCAAGAGGATCGTTTTTACTCATGTGGAGTAATTTGTGGAGAAACCGTCCCTTTTCCATTATTGTCCATCCGGAGTTCTTGCGGGAGATTCCAGCCGACGACATCGGAATCGACACCTGAGGGTATTTCGTATGTCACTCTTGTTTTCATTGTAATCTGTGTAAACCGTTATTTACAAATTATAGTGAAAATAAAAGATTTTACCCCTTTGGGGGATTTTTCCTCATTTGTGTGTTTTGTTTGTGATTGAATGTTCTTGCATGATAATATTGTCTTCAGTCACACCTTGATGCATGTTTTAGGATTTAATTGAAAAAACTGAGATTAATTAAATAATTTCTTTATTTGAACAAAAGCGCACTCTTCAAATTGGTATGAGAGTCAATTACACAATTATACCGTGTAATTTTTTACAAAATTTTTCTAAGATATCAATTTTCTGAAAAATTTATTTTTGAAATAGGGCAAAGTTGTCCTTAACGCTACCCTTAGTGACAACAGTGAGGTCGAGTAGGTGAACTCTCAAGATGAGTCACTTCATGAGTGTAACTTCACCGCATTCAAGGCTAGTCATGTGACTACCTCTAGCTGCTCACAATGATGAGGATGCTGCTTCACAGGGACACCTCGACAGTGAGAACGAAGTGAGTGAGGGGGAGGATGATGCAAGTGGGAGCGAGAGTAATCTTCAACGTGCCTACATTGAGTTATATAATGAGTCATTTAAAACCAAAAAGCGTAACAAAGCGTTAGTTCTTAGGATCACCGCTTTAGAGGAAGATTTAGAAGAAGCGAGAGAGAGAGAGAGAGTCCTCCACCTGAACTACCTTGACAGAGAGAGAGTCTGCCTGTGTTGAGAAAGAAAGTCTGTTTAGAGAGAAAGAGAGAATGTTTGGAGAGAGAGAGAGAGAGAGAGTTATTTTGAGAAAGAGAAAGGGGACTTGACTAAACAAGTGGATAGTCTTACAAGTGACCTCCATTCCTCCCTGGAGACTCAAAAGAAACTTGAAGCCCTTGTAGCCAAGCTTACTCATGATCTTGAGAGAGTACGAGAAGTGAAGGTTCTAATCAAGGACAGATCTGAAAAGATAGTAAAGATGCTCCTCAGTCCCGCTTTAGATTTTGGTGATAGGCAGGGAATAGGTTTTGATGGTGCCTCCACGTAACAAATTGCACCTGGACCAGTTCCTAAGTTTACTACTACTCTATATGGCCATCGTTAAAAACCACGAAGGAGAGTTCGACCAAGAAAAGCAAACCAAGGTCTGCCTAAGACTGTGTTCTTTTATACGTACTGCAAGAGAAAATGCCATCTCAGGGAGTTTTTCTATAGCTTGGGTCGGACACAACGTAATACTACTCCACCACATCGTACTGATGATTTTACCAGTCTAAGAAAGCATGGTGAGGTTTTAGCTGCCACATCACAGAGTTTGATGGAGGAATTCCGACGGATGTCTTTGCCATCAGTGAATGCTTCCCATATCCCAGCTAAAACCAACAACAACAAGGGTAAACAAAAGGTTTCCACTTCTTGGGTACCTAAGAAAGATACAAACGCCCTTGTTGTTCATGTCGCTCTCAAAGCACATAATACCTCACAGTAGTATTTTGATAGTGGGTTCTCCAGACATATGATAGGTGATGTCTCATTTTTTACCTACCTAGAGGATTATAAGTAAGGTAGAGTCGCCTTTGGAGACGAGAGAAAGTCTAGCATCGTAGGACGAGGTACAGTAGAGTTACCAGGATTTCCTAAGCTAGAGAATGTTTTGTATATCAGAGGTTTGAAAGCAAACCTTCTCAGCATTAGCTAGTTGTGCGACGCTGACTTTGCCGTAAAGTTTGACTGGGACGCGTGTAACGTCTATAATCAAGCCGATAAACTTTTAGTGCAAGGGGTGAGGACAGAGGATAATAGCTATGGGATTGTGCCCAAATCCTCACTTGTCTATAACAATGCCACGATCACTCCTATGGATCTGTGGCACCAATGTCTAGGTCATGTGAACCTTAGAGATTTGACACGTTTAGCTAAAAAGGACCTAGTACGTGGCTTACCAACACTTGGAAAGCCAACTTCCACAGTTTGTGGACCCTGTCAATTGGGAAAGCAAATTTGTAGCCTCCATAGGAAGTTTCATTCCATTACCACCTCCCGTGTGCTTGAGTTGATTCACTTAGATCTTATGGGTCCTACTCATACTGAGAGTCTGGGTGGTAAGAGGTATATCCTCGTGATGGTTGATGCTTTCTCTAAATATTCAATTGTAGGTTTTCTGAGAGATAAATCCTATGTTGTAGAGTTTTTAACGACCAAGTGTCGTGTCCTGCAAAATCAATACGGAGTCACAATTAACAAGATACGTAGTGACAATGGCACGAAATTTAACGAAGCAGAGGTAGATCTTTACTGTGATAACCTTAGGATTAAACATGAGTTTTTGACCATAAGGACTCCACAGCAAAATGGGATTATTGAGAGGAAGAATCGGAAAATTCAGTAAATGGATAGATCTATGCTTTGGGGTCGTAAGATTAATAGGAGATTTTGGGCAAAGGCGGTGTCTACCGCGTGCCACATGGTGAATAGGGTTTACCTGCGTCCACACACACTTAAGATGCCTTATGAATTGTGAACTGGCAAGAAACCCAACCTTGCATATTTTCATGTCTTTGGGAGTAAATGCTACATCCTACGGGATAGAGAGAAATTAGGAAAGTTTAACTCCCGGAGCGACGAGGGAATATTGCTAGGATATTCATCAAATAGTATAGCGTACCGAGTTTTTAACCTGAAGAGCTCTAAGGTTATGGAGTCGATAAACGTCACCATGCAAGATGACGAACCTTCGATGTTTATTGATACTAGCCTTCAATGTGAGGATGAGGGCTTTTCTGGCAGCGATTTACTTGTCCCTCACCCACACCCTGTGGACCCTACTCCTGTGTTAGGGGACAAACCTGCTTATGTTCGCAAGAGTCATGACCCTACCTCCATTGTAGGCCATCCCACCTTACGGGTCAAGACTCGTGTTCAGCTAGAGAACGTTGTTAGTCATTTTTGCTACACAAAGAAGTACTAAAGGGTGAACACTGGATATCTTATATGTAGGATGAGTTGCTTTAGTTTAAAAAGAACAATGTCTGGAAACTTGTCCCCCGGCCTAGTGAGACGAATGTGATAGGTAATAGGTGGATTTTTAAGAATAAAATGGATGAAAATGGTACCAAAATCAGAAACAAGGCTAGGTTGGTCGCTCAAGGCTACACATAGATAGAGGGTGTAGACTTTGGGAAGACATTTTCTCTTGTTGCGAGGCTTTAGTCCATCTGCTTACTACTCGCCATCGCATGTCATCTGCACTTCAAGTTATATCAGATGGATGTCAAAAGTGCCTTTCTAAATTGCATTCTACAGGAGGAGGTTTACGTGGAACAACCAAAAGGGTTTAAAGACCCTAAGCACTTGGAGCACGTCTACTATCTGAGGAAAGCCTTGTATGGTTTGAAGCAAGCACCCCGTGCTTGGTACGAGAGGCTTACTTCCTATCTCTTAGCATGTGGCTTCAAGAGAGGGGGAGTTGATATGACGTTGTTCGTCAGGAGAGATGACAGTGCTATTTTTGTTTCCCAGGTCTATGTGAATGACATAGTCTTTGGATCCACGTGCTCCCAGCATGCTCACCACTTTGAGGAGGGAATGAAAAGTGAGTATGATATGAGCATAGTAGGTGAGCTTACTTTCATCCTTGGCCTCCAAGTTTATCAGCTAGAGGATGGGATGTTCATCTCCCAATCCAAGTATGCTAGAGACCTAGTGAATAAATTTGGTTTAGACTCCGCTAAGCATGCATGTACACCTATGAGTACTTCTATCAAGATTAGTAAGGACACTTCAGGCAAGGACGTGGAGCAAACCTTATATGGGAGTATGATAGGTAGTCTTTTTTACTTGACTGTCAGTCGTCCCGACATAGCCTTTAGTGTTGGAGTCTGTGCACGATACCAGGCGTCCCCTAAAGAGTCACACTTACTCTCTCTTAAACGTATTATCAAATACATGAGTGGGACTCTCTCCCATGGAATTTGGTATTCTTTTGATACCACTGACCATTTGTCCACATAATCGGATGCTGACTGGGCTTGGGATGCAGATGGATGTAAGGGAACTTCGGGTGGGTGTTTTTTCTTTGGTTCTTTTCTTATCTCTTGGTTGAGCAAGAAGAAAAACTCCATCTCTTTGTCCACTGCGGAGGCTGATTACATTGTCGCTTTATGTATGAAGCAAATATTGGAGGATTATGGAATTTTATAGGACACTATGACTACCTCCTATGATAACACGAGAACGGTACACATATCTCGTAATCCGGTCAAACATTCGCGCATAAAGAACGTCAGGATACGTGAGCACTTTATACGACAGTTAGTTGAGGAGAAAGTCGTATCCCTGAGTTTCGTACCCACTGACCTTCAGTTAGCCAATATTTTCACAAAACCTTTAGATGCCCTTAGATTCGAGAGTCTTAGGAAGTCTTTAGGGATTTGCACAGTTGACTGAGGGGTTGATCCGTGTCTAGGATAGGATGCATTGTCATGTTCATACCATTTGTATTCTTATTTTTGCTTTTTATATTTTTTGAAAAATCCAAAACGATTTTCTTTTTATAAAAAAATTCAGAAAAGAACAAAAAGATTTTTGTATTTGTTTACAGCATTTATGGATGATCATTTAAGATAATCGAGTCACAATTCCATTCCATTTATCCATGTGACTGTTTGATAGTGATTTGAGACACTACATCATTGCATCCATGTGCTTTACATTGTTTGGAGTCTTTGAGATGTGATTAGTGATATATGTCTACATGTTTGGCCCCTTATCCCCTTTATTTCGTACAAGCACGGTTTTATTTTATTATTGTACTCGTCTATCACATATTGGCTTGAGTGTTTCCATCTCAATTTTGTCTATACAATGAACCATATGCGATAAAACCTGACAAGATTAGAATGCGTGTAAAAAATAGTTTGTGAGATTGTGTGGTATTTTAAAATGGTGAAGGTCTACGAAAGGTTCTTATATATCCTTTGTGATTAAGCCACAGTTATATCGGACCTAAAAAATTGAGAAATTTTATTATCCGGGGTGCCCGAAAAAATTTAAAGGCAATAAAAAGCAATGCATGCCACATATGGGCCATTAGGTTTCACCATCAATTCTCCAATTTTTGAGAATTTAGATCACCTCTATTCAAAATATAAATCTGAGGGAGTTTGGTTGGATAATTTAAACCAGTTTGCACTTTCTTGAAAGTCCTGAAAAAGCATTAAATCGTTTTGGACGTTATTGGTGTGAAAATCACTTTGAGCTTTGATTTGTTTATTTGATTAAGTCAATGTCTCAAATTTCCATCTTTTTACACCTAAGGAAGATGTTGAGTTGATTCGTTAGGAGTATCCGATATTCATCGTGCACATATTTCATGTTCGTATGCACTGATTTTCCTATCAAATTTGATCACCCCTACATTTCTGCAATCATCGATTTGGTTGTTTTTGTGTTGTTTCATGGTGTGATTCTCTGTTGTATATTTTGTGTGAAAAATTTTGAAAAATTCAAAAATAGTAAGTTTATTACCTTGTGTCACTCTCCATTTGCATTTATTTTTGCTTCTCACATCTGTCTAGTTGGGGACATCATAAAAAGGGGGAGAATGAATTATGGGGGAGAATTTTTTTGTTGATTTATCAATGATTTGCTCAAGCTTAATTGATCTTTCAGTTTTGCATATCATTATATTTCAAACTATTGCGTGTCATGGGTATCTTCTTTATCTCATATGTGTTTGAAAAGTTTTGAGAGTGTCTGAAAAGCTTTATCTCAAAGTTGATAATTATTGGATTGCACACCCTAATGAGAAAATCTTTGAGAGTGTCTGAAAAGACACAAACTTGAAATGTTGAAGTTTGATTAATGACATGTCAGTTAGTATTCTCAGTTTGAGGGTTTAATGGGGATATTATCCTGTATGTCATTTGATTGCATAATTCGGATTTTTTATGTATGTACCGGCATAGACATAGGGGGAGATTTTTAAGGACATTATTTTATAAATGTCCGGGGTAGAATCTAGAAATTTTTTGTTTACCCTAGATCACAGTGTGTATGTCCGATACCGCTACATTTGGCACGTCAACACGATCATCAACGATGGCCTTGATCTGAATCCATGCATCCACTATCTTCACACGTGCGTAATGCTTCATGCGACGTGCTGCTCAACCGTTCCCACTATTCCACTTTGCATTATTGGTAAAATGATTTATTCGAGTTGTTTATATTTGCATAAATATTTGGGAATTTTTCAGAAAAGATTTTTTTCGATGTCTGATTCGTTTTTAGCAAAAGCAAAAAAAAATTCTAAATGTAGAAGAGAACTTGCCTCGATCGATGAGCTCGTTCAAACAACATCACTCTATCATTCAAGCGATATAAGGATGTCGCGTGAACTCGTTCGAACGACATATCTCTGTCGTTCAAGCGACATGAGGATGTCGCGCAATCTCGTTTGAGCGCCGTCGCCGCCTCGATTTTCGTATAAATATTTGGGTTCATTTTACACATTTTCCAAGTCTTTTTCGCACACGATTTCGGCATTTTGCATCCCAGAAAATAGACTTCATGTTTTAAGGTTTCATGCCTTCTTTATTCACATAAACACTTCCATATATGTATGTGAATCTTTAAACCTTCAAGAGGATCATTTTTACTCATCTGGAGTAATTTGTGGAGAAGCCGTCTCTTTTCCATTGCTGCCCATCTGGAGTTCTTGCGGGAGATTCCAGCCGACGACATCGGAACCGACACCTGAGGGTATTTCGTATGTCACTCTTGTTTTCATTATAATCCATGTAAACCGTTATATACAAATTATAGTGAAAATAAAAGGTTTTGCCCCTTTGGGGGATTTCTCCTCATTTGTGTGTTTTATTTGTGATTGACTGTTCTTGCATGATTATATTGTATTCAATCACACCTAGATGTATGTTTTAGGATTTAATTGAAATAACTGAGTTTAATTAAATAATTTCTTTATTTGAGCAAAAGCGCACTCTTCATATGTCACGCATATTTTATAATTATCCTTTTCAACCATTTAATAATTTTAATTCTCAATTATAATTAATCAATTAATATCAGGTAACTTTGAACAATTACAATTCTCAGTTATAATTTATCAATTCATTTAAAATAACTTTCACTAGCTATTAAATTAATATTCACACTTTAATATCTCATGCCCCTACATATTTTTCTGCACACATATATACGTAATTTAATAGCACATCAACCATACATATATATCAGTCGTTATATACGTATAACTGTCATCCCTCGGAGTAATAACTCACTGGATGCGAATCTCTAAAAATGCTATCATGCACCGGTTTATACACACGTCGTCCTGGAGCAACGAGTCAGACTCTCACACCACACCCTAATAAGATCGTAAACGCATTAGCGACGGTCATAGGTTCTTCAAAAATGAGTCATAACTATACCCAAATTACCTCACTTCGAACTTAAACCTCAAAGGGCACATGCGTGGCGCTATGACATGGGGTCCATACTTAGCCTGCTATTTTTTTCCATGGATGATTACCATCTTATTCCAATCTTATTTATTTATCATCTTACTCCCAACACGACCCCACACGCACGTCCAGAATAAGATACTATCAACCCGTCATTTTTCCCCTAATGACGTAATATAGTATACTGCAAATTCATTTTCTTATCACACAAGTAAATATAATAACATAGATATTAATCAAATATTAATCCATTTCAGGCTAATTAAAATTTATTCATTTCACTTTATTTTTCAATTAATTTAAATTACTGTGACACGTGTAATTTAAGTATTCTTAAAAATACGGGGTGTTACACTAAGGAAGTTGAGCAATAAATTGGAGAAGTGTGAAGTAATCTTACATTTTTGACTCCACCAATGAGGTCAAAATTGTTGCCACTTTGGAGGCAACCAAAGAGGCTATATGGATCGGTTACTTCCTAAGTAACTTGGGTAACGTTCCTTCTAAGATCAATTGGATATTACACCTTTTGGTGTTCATAGCGGTACAATCGCAAGTTAGAACAAATCCGTAGGCCATAGAAGGTTACGCAAATTAAGTGTATATTTCACCTAGTTTGAGAGATCGAATAAGGTAACTGATAATTTTATGACCAAAGATGTATCGCATAACACCCAGTTAATCCTTTTAAATTTTGGTAGCAAACTTCTGAGTAAATGGTTTAGAGTTGGATACATGGCTTTATGACTAATTGGGAGATTATTGGGTTTTTATTATTAAAACCATGTATAGTGTTTTCTTTTAAGTAAATGTGTGTCAATTCATTTTGAAATAATCATTATGGTTATGATAATGCCTTTTATAAATTCTTTAAATATATTGCAGACATGTCGATCAATTATACTTAATAAGAATTTGAGTGAGTTTGGTTCGGCTTGATCACGGGATATTGGAATTTCGGTCCTAGTACTATTGAACAGTTCATAACTTAAGTAGGGAGTTAACATCCTATCGAAATGGTTACGGTACAATCCTAGTGGTTTATCTCAAATTGTATAAACTTCTCTGATCATTTAAGAACTTGTATGATAGATTGAATGAGGATTATGACTGGTACATTAATGAATGTATTAAACATAGACATCCATGAGATTTTAAGTTTAAGGGTTATCTTTATTAGACTTCAGTAATCTCACACCATTTGTAAATGGTGCATAGATTCTTAATCTCGAGAGTTATGAGGATTGAAATATTTTCATTAATGTTGCTTTGAATTCTATGAGTGCGGTTCAATTATATATTCAGCCAATAAATCCCCGCAAGTTGGGCTATGGTTGTGTGAGTAGGTCTAAGATCTTAATTCGGAGGAATCCGCATCTAGGAGATATCTTGGATTGTGATATCCCTTGATATACTTATATGTTTTATTTCCACCGGTAAACCCAGATGTAAATTGTTTTATAATCTAGTGGAGTAGCAAATAAGTAAAGTCGCTGAACCAATGCGACACCCCGAAAAACTAATAATAAATTAATGAGGTCTATATTAAACAATACAGAAGTCAAACAATTAAGTACCATTCTAAGCATGAATAAAATTGAAATATACTAAATGAAATACTTAACTACTGTAAGTATAACCACCAACAAATTTGATGCCATACTACAAGCAAAGAAGTATCAAACATCAAAACCACTTTACAAATATCTCATGTAACCCAACCAATAACAATATAAAAGTTCTACAAATATCTAACTAGTCTAAAATATCAATCAATAGGAAAGGAATAGGCACGTGGGCCAATAACACTTACATCCTAAGATCAGCAACATGGGTTAGATGTGGATAAAAGGAATGACGACTGAGGCGATAATGGAAGCCTAAGTCTTGAAATGTAAAGTCCATGAAAACGTTAATAGCAAGTCTATAAAGAATAATAATATCCAAAATTTGGATAAATCATAGCTATACATCTTCCTCTCGAATTTTAATGTCTTTTATGTTATATCCCAACCCAAATAGTTCTAGATATCAAATGTATCTAAAAGTCCAAGCCCAAGTGATCCCAAGATTAAATATTATTCTAAAAAAATTCAAATATAATCAATGGATGGATTCATATTAACCGTTACACTAAGCATATCAAGTGTATACAAGTAAGACAATCTCAATTCTAATATCCACATGAGTATAGTTCTTGACATATACTATATAAATGGGATCTTACTTAAGCCCCAAATAATGAAGGCTTATCCTTGACGCCTTCGGGGTTCATTCATGGTATGCATTTCACAAATAACACAAGACAACAAGTCCTACTTTATTCACGAAAATCTAGTTCTAACATAAATCATTAAATTTTATAAACTTAGGCATCTAACAGCTACCCAAATTAGAAACCTTCAATCTTTCATATTAACATGTTAATAAAAATCAAATTAGACTAAATCTTATTCCCAAATTAACCCCAAATTCCAAAATCCAACCAATAAAACACTAAGCAAAATTGCCAAAATTCTGGGGGCATTGATCGATCGACTAGCCATCGATCGATCGATGGCTACAGTTATTCGAATTTTTCACCTTACGGGAATCATCTTATCCAATACTCAAATTAACTTCCAAACCAACATTGATGACTTAATAACCTTCATCTAAGTCCTAACAAACATCCCAACACTTAATCCACATAATATAAATGGTTGGAACATGATCCTAACCATAAATCTTCATGTTTATATCACGATTCAAATGAAAACCCAATTTCTCATTCAATAACCCTAGATTTAATAATTTCCTCAATTATCTAACAATTTCAATGGATTAATTCATATAATTAGAGGGATTTTTTATGATTTACTCTAGAGAAGAGTTCATAATCATCCTCTAATAATTACAAGTTATATTCATGAAGAAATCAATCAAATAAAATGGGGGTTCAACCTAATTACTAAATAGATTAGGTTAATTGTGATATTTATGAATTTAATCATTCAAGTGAGACTAATACATAATTATGTTTAGATTCACATGAATAGACATAATCTAACTCAATGACAATCACACTTATATTCTAAGTAAACTTACCTCAATCAATTTGGTGAAGAAAACTAGGGTAAGATCCTTTTAACTCCTCCTCTTCTCTTCAAGTTTCTCTTTTTTTACTTAAGATGCTTCAACAATTATGATAAGGGACTTATGAGACCCATAATAACTCATTAAAACTTGTTAATCCCAAAATAGTACATGGGCCTCACCTAAATGAACCCAAAATCAAATTCTAATGACTTAAAATAATACCCAATGATATTATACTACACCCAGGGGCTTAAAACCACTAAGCTAAAAATGAACATTTTAAGCATCTTAAAACATACCATCATTAATTATTACCTTAACTCATAAATTTTATCAAATAAGTCAATACAAGTCCGAAAGTCATTTATTTTATTTTTTTACTAATTTGTGTGGCGTGGCATTATAGGGAACTACTTCACGATCAATGGGACCCGACACTAAGGGGATAATCCAAATAAGGAAACCCTCGATACCAAATCCCTGACCATTTGATAGTCACCCATAATACACAGTCTTATTAAAATAGTTAATTAATATCTTACCCTGTTTTAAGTCAAATTTCATATTTATTTTAATAACACATAAATTTTTGAATAATGACATCACCTGTCACATGAGCTCAAATAATAATATATATTTATTTTAATGCATAAAAATACAGGGTATTATATCTCTCACCCTTTAATCAAAGAATTTTGTCCTCGAAATTTGAATTTTACCTGATTAGAATAACTCTAGATACCTCGCCTGCATGCCCTCATATCTTTTCTAGGTGGACTTGGTCTCACTATGATGCCCCCACAACATTCTCACTAAAGAATTACCTTCGGCCATAGAGTATTATCTCTTTCGTCAAGAATATGCTAGGACCACTCCTCATAACTGGCATCCTATTGTAGCTCGATCCCATCGAAATTGATATGCTGATAGGCGTCCTCATCCCTAAATTTTTTTCTTAATATAGAGACATGGAATATATCATGCACCTATTGAAAATGATTAGGTAAGGCCAAAAGGTACATCACGGGGCTCACCCTAAATAGAATCATAAAAGGGCCTATGTATTGGGGAGTCAACTTCCCTTTCAATTCAAATATGATTACCCCTTGGTCAAGGATACTGTTAGTAACACCTGCCCCCCTCTTGGAACTCTAACTTGTGCTTCCTCTTATCATCGTAACTTTTTTTACGATCCTGGTGGCCTTGATATATGCCCATATGAGTGTCACATTCTCTGAAGTGTATCGGATAAGGTCATGTCTATATATCCTAAACTCTTATGATTCTGCCTAAAATCTAAGCAAGTGGAATGGTCATCTATATAACGCCTCATATAATACCATCTCGATAGTTTGTTGGAAACTCTGTAAGTTGCAAGTGCGTGTCCCGACTCCCCTTAAGGCCTAACGCGCATGCTCAAGGCATGTCTTCCAAAATATTATTCACTCGCTCATTTTGACAAAGTAACTTAGAGTGGAAAGTGTGCTCATAATCAATTACACTCCCATCGCATACTAAAATCCTCTTCAGCACTGAGAAATGAATGTGCTTACTCTATTTGAAACTATGTCCCGCAGCACACTGTGAAGTATCATAATCTCTGCCACGAATAGTTTGGCCTACTACTCCGCAGTGTAATCGGTTATGAGTGATATAAAATTATCCACCTACATCACTCTACCGATTATAATCTAAATAGAATCGTGACCCTTATGCGATCTTAGTAATCCCATAATAGATTCCATTGAGACTCTCTCTCATTTCCACTAAAGGACCTCTAACTATTATAACTCCTTTTCCGGTCTTGGGTGTTCTACCTTTACTAGATGACAAGTGGGGCACATAGACACAAAATTTGACACATCTCTCTTTATTCCTGACCACTAATACGATCGTCACATATCTTGGTACATCTTATCCCCTCCGGGATGTTTCGTATACCACTAACCATGTGCTTCGGCCAAAATTATCATCTTCACCTCTAGATCCTTAGGCACTACTAGTCGTCCTTGGAAGCGTAACCCTCCATCCATTCCAATCAAAAATAAAGGGACTCTACTATTTATGAGTCCCCTCATATTTCCCTGTCTAAAGGAATCTTACTCATGTGCCTAAACTATCTGCGATACGATAGCTGAGGTAACTGTCACTACTTCTAGGAAGGCATTCACTAAACCATCTATCTTAGGGTACTCTACCTAAAAATATTACAAGCCTTCCCCATGTTCATCCCACAAAGTGTCCAAAGAAACTATCGGCCTACGAGTCAAAGCGCATGCTACCACATTTTCTTTCATCGGGTGGTATTGGATCGAAAAATGGTAGTCCTTCATAAACTTTAACCATCTTCTCCGTCTCATGTTCAGGTAACTCTATGTGAACAAGTACTTAAGACTCTTGTGATTGGAAACTAACGAGAACCTCTCTCCCAATAATTAGTTTCTTAAGATACGAAAGGGAAATACGATCGTTGTCAACTCTAAATCATGAGTCTTATCGTTTCTCTCATGTGGCTTAAGCTTATGAGAAGCATAAGCTATAACCCTATCTTCTTGCAGTAAAACTCCTCTAAATCCCTGAAGTGATGCATTTGGGTAAATTATATACTCGATTCTACCTCTAGGTAAAGCAAGAAAAGGCACGGTTGTGAGCTTCTCTTTGATCTCCTTAAGAGATCGCTAACAATCAGTACTCTAAACTAGGGGTGCACAGCGAAATTGAAAATTTGATAAACCGAACCAAACCGGTGACATTGGCTTGGTTCGGTTTGATTTTTTTGTGCTATGGTTCAGTTCTGGTTCTAAAAAAACCGATACTTTGGTTCGGTTCTCAGTTCCAGTAAAAAAAAGAATCTGATCTGAACCAGACCCGGCACCGAACCCGACACTTAAACCGAACCAATCTGAGACCGAATCGATTTTATAATGTAATATATATTATAAATATATGATTATATATAATATATATAATAAGTAAAACTAACTTAACTTTCTTATGGGCTATATAAAAGAAAAGAAAAGAAAACCCTAACTTAATTTTCATATCAGTCACCCCTCCACACTCTCTCTCTCTCTCTTATAACTTTCTTACCACCGAAGCTCTCTCCCTCTTTCACCGTTAACCTGAACCGAAATTCTCTCTCTCTCTCTCTCTCTCTCTCTCTCTCTCTCTCGCCGCTAAAATGAAATCGGTATCACTGATTTGGAGCTTTCTTTTGTTTCTTCTTCATTTTTGCCGCTAAATTGATTTCGAAAACACTGATCTATTTTTTGGGGGCACTAATCTGTTTTTTTTTCGTAAACACTGATCGATTTCGAGAACACTAATCTATTTCGTAACACTGATCTATTTTTTTTCTAAACAATGATTTCGGACTGCTTTTGTTTGAACTGTTTTCATTTGAAGAAGTCCATGTGTCTTCATGGATATTTGAAGTTTGAACCGTATTCTGTTCATGATCATTTTTTTGGGACTATTTTTGTTCATGATCTTTTTTTGTGACTGTTTTTGGTTTTTTCATTTGAAGAAGTCCATGTGTGTTCAGGGAGATTTATTATAAATTACAGGTTTATTATAACACTCATTTGGGACTATTTTCGTTCATGGAGGTTTATTATAACACTGATCTATTTTTTTTAATGAAAAATACGGATCTAATTTTTTTTTGTGATACTGATATCAGTTTCAAATTTCCCAAAAAAAACACTGATCTATTTTTTGAAAAAATATGCTGAAGATTCACATATTTTTTTTCATTTTCGGGCCTATTTGTTAGCTATCTTTTTTCATTATCAATGTTTTTTTTAAAAAAAACTCTGATCTGTTTTCGTTTATGGCTGCTATTTTTTTTTTTTTTTTGAACATGTTAGCTAGGTTGGGGCTGCTATCTTTTTTTTTTTTACATTTTCTACTCTGAAAACTTTAATCTGTTTAAACAAATTTGTTTTCATTATTTTTTTCACGTGACTAGTATGGGTGATAATACAAATCCATATCATAATGCACCATCAACTGACCAAACAAATGCAACACATCCTGTTATATCCCAAGCACCATCAACAGCTCTTATAGCTTCTAAAAAAACCGTATAAATCTGATGTATGGGACCATTTTAATAAGGTTGAAAATAAAGATGGAAGTAAACCGAATAAGGTTTTATGTACTTATTGTTCAACTGAATATGCATATTCTAGTCAAAATGGAACTAGAACTTTGTGGAAACACTTGTCAAAATGTAAGGAGTATCCTCTACATGATAAGAAACAAAAGATTTTGGCTTTTTAAAAGCATAAGAATGAAGGGCAAGAAGAAGAAAGCAAGCTCATTTCTTGGAAATTTGACCAACAATTATGTCATGATGAACTTGCTAAAATGATCATCATAGATGAGCTACCGTTTAAGTTTGTTGAGCATGAAGGTTTTCGGATTTTTATGGTCGTTTCTCAACCTAAGTTTCAAAATATGTCACGCACTACAATAGCTAGGGATTGTTTGTATTTGTATGTTGGTTTAAAAAAGGATATGAAAAAAGCTTTGAGCATTGCAACAAATTAAATTTGTCTGACCACCGACACATGGACTTCTTTACAAAATATGAGTTATATAGTACTTACGGCCCATTTTATTGATTCTAATTGGAAATTGCATAAAAAAATTCTGAATTTTACCTTCATTCATAGTCATAAGGGTATTGCAATTGGACAAGCCATTGATTCGTGATTACTTCAATGGGGCATAGAAAAAGGTTTTACTATGATCGTTGATAATGCTTCTTCAAACGATACCGCAATTGGTCACTTGAAAAAGAAACTTTCAAAAAAAAATCTTTTGTTTTAGATGGAGAGTTTTTTCATATGAGGTGTTGTTCCACATTTTAAACTTGATTGTGAGAGATGGGATGAAAGAGGTGGAATCATCCATCGCTAGAATTCGTAGAGCCGTGAGTTACATTAGAGGTTCACCCCAAAGGGTAACATAATTTCAAACTAGTTGTCTTCAAGAAAAGTTGCCCTCAAATACCACACTTTGCCTTGATATTCCTACGCAATGGAACTCTACTTACCTCATGTTTTAAACATCAATTAAGTTTCAAAGGGCATTTGAAAGTATGGTGGATGATCATGAAACTAATTTGGCTTTCGATCTTAAGGAAGGTGCTCCTTTTGATAAAGATTGGGAAAATGATGGGTTTTGGCAAAGTTTTTGAAAGTTTTTTTATGATATTACAGACGTTTTTCGGGGTCGTTGTATGTTACCGCTAATCATTATTGTCGCGCCCCGACTTAATTTTGTTAAACTCATACTTTTAATTAGAGATAAATTGGCTTAAATAATGCTTTAATTTAAATCTCTAAGGAAAATAGCATAAGTTTTCTTTTTTTTTCCAAAGGTATGTGTAGATGAAAACATAACTGCCTTTACTTATAACTAATAAGTACTACATAACTTTACATAACCAAGATCCTTAGTATAATAATTACACAAAAGAAATCATGATATTCAAACCATACTAAATATCCGTCACTCCCCCGTTTTAAGGTCCTAACTTGGCAGTGAACTCCAAACGGTAGGCATACCTGAAACATAACATTACAGGAGTGTAAGAAATATAAGCTTAGTGAATGACCATATACCACCTCTATAACCAAATTGAATAACCATTTTTATTTTGTTTTAATGCTATAACCCAACAGGAATTGTGAAACTCTCGCAAGCCTGGACCCGCCACAGTCCAATTAATCCACCACAGTTATCGAGGACCACCACATCCCTTTTATTAGGTACGAGTACACAAACCTTTAAGTTGGATTAACAAGACCGCCACATCCTGTAGGACCCACCACAGTCCTTAACATTAAATAACATCACTTAACATTTCAATCATATGCATATGTTTCCTAGATACAACATCACTCCCATAAGCATTTTAACACATGTGTTGAACTACACATTTCCATATGAACATATGATCATGTATATTTCATAGGACAGGTCACTCACCTTGGATTTGGTGCTAAGATTAATACCAAACTACTTCCTTTGTATGGTGGTATTAGTTGCTTCCCCACCTAACAAGTCAACGTCATTAGTATCTGAATACACCAATTAACATTAAACCTAGTAATACATCACATCATTTGGTCAATCAGAAATAACTAAGGAGGAAATAAATATGATACTTCACATTTCTATAAAACCCAAGTAATTAGGGTTCTAACACAATTTACAGAATTAAATTACGAATTTGCTAGACAAAGTTATGCGCATTTCATTACAGCCTTTTCTAAATCGGTTCTCAAGCAAAACAACAACACAACTTCAACTTCCTAGAATTCTCATAATTTTTGTACAATATAACTTTCTATGATATTCCACCCAATATCAGTAAACACATTTAATAATACAAATTTAAGGTTTCATAATTTTTAGGGCTCATTTTCTATGTCGAGCAAAACGTCAAACACCTGGTATGCATTCTTGCTCCTTTAGGGCAGATTTTAAACCAAGACTTAAAACTATCACCAAGGGTTCATTCCTTGGTATTTTTAGACAATTTTCGGATATGTTATACATGTATGAGTGTGTTTTACTCTCCAACTTGAATCACTCAATTCCAATAAGTATTCCATGATTTATGCCATTTTTAGCACAACTAGGTCAAAATACAACATTAAGGCATAACTTAACATTTTTAAGCATACATAACCTTGACCTTGAGTATAATTCATGGAAACATATAATAAACATGTTTTAGCATAAATATACATCATAATCATGAATTTTCTAAATCAAAATTCTTTACGAAAAGATGATGTAAATTTAGGACTTTAAAGTATGCATTTACAATCATAGCTCTGGTTCTAACATATGTTCTTAACCCATCCTTGTTCCAACACAATTCAGCAATATGGGTATCATTAAAATATATATCCAAATCAGAAATAAAAACATGGCAAGTATAGAACTCATCCATGTGACAAACTTTAATAAAGATGTAATTACCTTACGAGAATTCCTCGATTTATGGTGAATTTTCAAAGAAATTCTTCCTTAACTTTGTTTTTCTCTCTCCATAAGCATATTTTTTCTCAAGCTTGTAATAGGAAATGAAAAAGATGATAAGTTCTGCCTTATGAGCTAAAAACGTGGCTATAGGACCACTTTAAGGTGGTATTATGCGATTCGTTGGGGAAGGGGTCCAATAGGACAATTCCGTTAATGACAGATTTGTCCGGCCTCGTAAAATCACCATAACTCACTATTTCGGGCCCCGATTTACTCTCACTTTGTGTCTATGAGTATATAACTTAAACATATACAACTTTCATGTTTTTGTGTTTTTCCAAAATCATAAAACTAGTACACCTAATTTGGGCTCGAACAGAAGAGTAATTATTTATTCAAAATTTCATAACTTTCACATTTGGCGACCAAACATCGCCACTTTCGCACCAACACTCTAGCTTACTTTTTATAAACATAATGATGCATTTAGAAACATATTTTCATGATGCATTTAACCACATAACCAATTTATAACTTATAACTCATAACTTATACTTAATCGTATAATTAACCTTACTAATCGTGTTTTAGAGCCTTACAATTCTACCCCTCTTATAAAAATTTCGTCCTCAAAATTTGACGCATAAGAAACTTACCAAACAAATAAGGATATACCTTCGTCATGTTATCCTCCCCTTCCCAGGTGGCATACTCCACATTCTGACTTCTCCACATCACCTTAACTAGTGAAATGGTTTTACTACGTAACACTTGCTCCTTTCGATCTACAATAGCAATTGGTTCCTCCATGTAGGTTAAGTCATCTTGAAGCTCTATCGGTTGTGAAATAAACACATGTGAAGGATCGGGCACATACTTACGTAACATGGATATATGAAAAACATCATGTATCCGAGACAATTCTGGTGGTAATGCCAACTTATAAGCTACAGATCCAACCCGTTTCACTATCTCATAAGGGCCAATGTACCTGGGACTTAACTTTCCCTTCTTCCCAAATCTCATAACCCCTCTCCAAGGAGAAACACGTAGGAATACTCGATCGCCTTCCTCAAATTTCAATTTTTTCCTTCGGTTGTCTGCATAACTTTTCTGTCTACTGTGCTCCACCTTTAAGTGATTATGGATGAGATTGATCTTTTCAGTAGTCTGCTGTACAATTTCTGGCCCAAGAAGTTTTAGTTCTCCTACTTCAGTCCAACACACTGAATTCTGCATTTTCTCCCATACAAAGCTTCATAAGGATCCATCTCAATACTCGAATGATAGCTATTATTATAAGCAAACTCTATTAGTGGCAAGTGTTCATCCCAACTTCCCTTGAACTCCAATACATAAATCCGTAACATATCTTCGAGTGTCTGGATCGTTCTCTCTGACTGCCCATCAGTCTGAGGATGAAAAGCTGTACCAAAATTCAATTTAGTCCCCAAAGCTTCTTGTAAACGAGGCCAAAAGTGAGAAGTAAACTTAGGATCTCGATCAGAAATAATAGAAACAGGTGCACCGTGCAATCTAATAATCTCATCCACATATAATTTGGCATATCTATCCATGGAGTAAGTAGTTTTAACAGGAAGAAAATGTGCAGACTTAGTCAATCTATCAACGACAACCCAAATAGAATCAAACCCTCGTGATGATTTTAGTAAACCTACAACAAAATCTGTAGTAACATGCTCCCATTTCCACTCAGGGATAGGTAAGGGTTGTAGTAAACCACTTGGCTTCTGATGCTCCACCTTCACCTGTTGGCAAACTAGACATCTAGCAACAAAATCTGCAATGTCGTGTTTCATTCCCGACCACCAATAACATTGTTTCAAATCTCTATACAGTTTCTTGCTCCCTGGATGCATAGCATATAAAGAACAGTGGGATT
The DNA here is from genome assembly GCA_949130495.1 of Sambucus nigra. Lineage (NCBI taxonomy): Eukaryota > Viridiplantae > Streptophyta > Magnoliopsida > Dipsacales > Adoxaceae > Sambucus > Sambucus nigra. The sequence continues at coordinate 237,380,720 of OX422208.1, read as the reverse complement.
CCTCTAAAATCATTCTTCTCAAATAAGGCACATTAGGTACACACAAACGGTTCCCATACATAACAATGTCATCATCCCGAATAGAAAATTCATTTGCTTTACCCTTTTTCATATTATCTCTAACTTTCTCCAATTCTGTATCTCCTCCTTGTGCTTGTTTTATCCAGTCTATCAATGTGGGTCTAACATTTAAATGTGCTACTATTCCGTAAGACTCATTCAAAGTTAATTCCACCCCCATTAAAGCTAACTCTCTCAGCAGATCAACTCGAATACAATAAATACAAGATACTATGCCTAGAGATTTTCTACTCAAAGCATCAGCAACAAGATTAGCTTTACCTGGATGGTGATGTATCGTACAATCATAATCTTTTATAAGTTCCATCCACCTTCTTTGCCTCAAGTTCAAGTCTTTTTGAGTAAACAAGTATTTTAAGCTTTGATGGTTAGTAAAAATTTCACAACTAACACCATATAAATAGTGTCTCCAGATCTTTAATGCAAAATCTACTGCAGCTAACTCAAGATCATGAGTAAGGTAGTTGCGCTCATGTATCTTTAACTGTCGAGAAGCAAAAGCGATTACCTTTCCATGCTGCATTAATACACATCCAAGTCCTTGATACGAAGCATCAGTATAAATAACTAGACCTTTTGTACCTGTTGGGATAGTCAATACTGGAGCTGATGTCAACTTACCCTTTAAATTTTCAAAGCTTTTATCACAATCACCACTCCACACAAACTTGTTCTCCTTTCTGGTAAGCTTAGTCAATGGCAATGCAATAGAAGAAAACCCCGGTATAAACCTCCTGTAATAGCCCGCCAATCCTAAAAAGTTACGTACCTCTGTCACACTAGTTGGTATTTCCCAATTCATTACTGCTTCTACCTTCTTGGGATCTACACAAATACCATCAGCAGAAATAACATGCCCCAAAAATACTACCCTGTCTAGCCAAAATTCACATTTAGAAAATTTAGCATACAACTGCTTCTCTCGCAAGGTCTGTAAAATAATATGCAGGTGGCATTCATGCTCATCCCTACTACGAGAATATATCAAAATATCATCAATGAAGACAATAACTAAAGAATCCACGTATGGGTGAAATATACAGTTCATCAAATCCATGAATACGGCCGGTGCATTTGTTAACCCAAATGGCATGACAAGAAATTCATAATGTCCATACCTGGAACGAAAAGCAGTTTTAGAAATGTCACAATCTCTTACTTTCAATTGATGATATCCGGATTTGAGATCGATCTTGGAAAACACTTTGTCTATTTTCAACTGATCGAACAAGTCATCAATGTGGGGTAGTGGGTATTTATTACGGATAGTCACCTTATTCAATTGACGATAATCGATGCACAGCCTCATGGTTCCATCTTTCTTCTTCACAAACAATACTGGGGCTCCCCACGGTGATACACTAGGCCTTATAAAACCACGGTCTAACAAATCTTGCAACTGTATTTTTAGCTCCTTTAATTCAGCAGGTGCCATGCGATATGGTGCAATAGATATCGGTGCGGTGCCTGGTACCAACTCAATCGCAAATTCTACCTCACGGTCTGGTGCTAACCCTGGGAGTTCTTCCGGGAAGACATCTGCAAACTCATTAACTACTGGTATATCTGATAATTTTCCAGCCTCTTGTCGTATGTCCACCACATGGGCAAGATAACCCTCACATCCTTTCCTTAGCAGTTCATAACATTTTGTAGCAGAAATCAAATAAGTTGGAGTGACATTTTGTTCCCCAATAAATTTAAATTCAGGTTCACCCGGTAACTGAAACACTACCTCCTTTTTAAAGCAATCCAAACATACATGATATGAAGCTAACCAATCCATACCCAGTATTACATTAAAGTCGCGCATATCAAGAGGTAATAAGTCAACTAGTAACTCTTTTTCACCCACTCGCACCACACACTCCCTATATACCCTCTCAATAAAAACCAACCCCTACTGGAGTAACAATAGCTAAACCAGAATCTAATGATGATAATGGTTTATTAAGATGCAACAGATAAAGCAAAGACACAAAAGAATGTGTAGAACCAGGATCTATCAACACATAAGCATCTTTATCACCAATAGGAAGTGTACATGTCACTACATTAGGCATAGCTTGTGCATCTTGTTGCGTCAGTGCAAACACTCTGCCTTGGCCTTGGCTTTGCGATATACCTCCTCTACCTCCCCTGGGTACATTTTGGGTAGAAATCTTACCTCCTACTGCCACACTCCCAACCGATGTTGTAGCTCCCATCGCTGGACAATTCTTTTGTAAGTGCCCCGGTTGATGACAATGGAAACACAAAGGTGTCGTCTCAGCTATTGTACACTCTCGAGACATGTGCCCTTGACCACCACATCTATAACAAAATATAGCCCTCGGCACCAACACAGATGCATTTTCGAACCGATTCATCCCAGTCCTTCCACCTCGAGCCTGAAATCTTCCACGTGCACTTCTATTATTTTTAAATTCTTGGCCCTTAGGTACTCCTCGTGCTACACTCTGAGTTGAGGTTCCCGCCTCCCATCCATATGACCTTATGCCATCATGTCTAGCTTTCTTCAAGTGTTCAACTTGCATTTCTTTTATTGACTTTTCTGACACCATGGCCCTATCCACAAAGTCCACATAATCCGTTATCTTCATATTAGCAACCATGATTTTTATATCTACACTCAGCCCGGTTTGAAACCGGTCACATTTACTTTCTTCCGTCCTCACCAAGTCAGGTGCAAATCTAGATAAGGATATAAATAAAGCTTCATACTCTGCCACTGTTCGATTCCCCTGTTTCAACGTGATAAATTCTTCCTCCTTCTCCTTCCTATAAAGCCTTGGGAAATATTTTTCAAATAACACCTTCACAAACCTCTCCCATGTAATTTGTGGAGGATTTATTGGAACCACTCCCCCCATTGTAGTAAGTAATCTTTCTGTTGCATCCCACCATAACTTTGCATCATCCTCTAACCTAAAGGTTGCTAATAAAACCTTTTGTTCATCTCGCACTTCCATCACCTTAAATATTGTTTCCATCTTTCTAACCCACCCCTCTGCCACTAACGGATCCGTAGTCCCAGTAAATACAGGCGGATTTAACTTCATGAACCTCTCATGTAATTTTTCCCTATCCCCACCATGTTCTCCACCTCTTGCTTGTTCCATAAGTTGTGCCACAGCACGTAATATTCTTCCCACATCATCAATAGGTTGTTGTTGCACCTCTGGTTCCTCCACTTGAATATGTATATGTCCTTGCTGACTATTAGGAACATAAGATGCCTCACCCTCTGCTCCATCATGTGGCTCATGTGGATCCATCATTGACTGCAATATAATTCACTTAAACAAAATACAATAGCAGTAATTTAATATTAACATTGTTAGTCAAAATCCAGGTACATAACAAACTCACTTTCTAGTGTCCACTGCCAATCTAGACCCTCACACCCTATCCAGAACCTAATAACCACGCTCTGATACCAAGTTGTCGCTCCCCGACTTAATTTTGTTAAACTCATACTTTTAATTAGAGATAAATTGGCTTAAATAATGCTTTAATTTAAATCTCTAAGGAAAATAGCATAAGTTTTCTTTTTTTTTCCAAAGGTATGTGTAGATGAAAACATAACTGCCTTTACTTATAACTAATAAGTACTACATAACTTTACATAACCAAGATCCTTAGTATAATAATTACACAAAAGAAATCATGATATTCAAACCATACTAAATATCCGTCACTCCCCCGTTTTAAGGTCCTAACTTGGCAGTGAACTCCAAACGGTAGGCATACCTGAAACATAACATTACAGGAGTGTAAGAAATATAAGCTTAGTGAATGACCATATACCACCTCTATAACCAAATTGAATAACCATTTTTATTTTGTTTTAATGCTATAACCCAACAGGAATTGTGAAACTCTCGCAAGCCTGGACCCGCCACAGTCCAATTAATCCACCACAGTTATCGAGGACCACCACATCCCTTTTATTAGGTCCGAGTACACAAACCTTTAAGTTGGATTAACAGGACCGCCACATCCTGTAGGACCCACCACAGTCCTTAACATTAAATAACATCACTTAACATTTCAATCATATGCATATGTTTCCTAGATACAACATCACTCCCATAAGCATTTCAACACATGTGTTGAACTACACATTTCCATATGAACATATGATCATGTATATTTCATAGGACAGGTCACTCACCTTGGATTTGGTGCTAAGATTAATACCAAACTACTTCCTTGGTATGGTGGTATTAGTTGCTTCCCCACCTAACAAGTCAACGTCATTAGTATCTGAATACACCAATTAACATTAAACCTAGTAATACATCACATCATTTGGTCAATCAGAAATAACTAAGGAGGAAATAAATATGATACTTCACATTTCTATAAAACCCAAGTAATTAGGGTTCTAACACAATTTACAGAATTAAATTACGAATTTGCTAGACAAAGTTATGCGCATTTCATTACAGCCTTTTCCAAATCGGTTCTCAAGCAAAACAACAACACAACTTCAACTTCCTAGAATTCTCATAATTTTTGTACAATATAACTTTCTATGATATTCCACCCAATATCAGTAAACACATTTAATAATACAAATTTAAGGTTTCATAATTTTTAGGGCTCATTTTCTATGTCGAGCAAAACGTCAAACACCTGGTATGCATTCTTGCTCCTTTAGGGCAGATTTTAAACCAAGACTTCAAACTATCACCAAGGGTTCATTCCTTGGTATTTTTAGACAATTTTCGTATATGTTATACATGTATGAGTGTGTTTTACTCTCCAACTTGAATCACTCAATTCCAATAAGTATTCCATGATTTATGCCATTTTTAGCACAATTAGGTCAAAATACAACATTAAGGCATAACTTAACATTTTTAAGCATACATAACCTTGACCTTGAGTATAATTCATGGAAACATATAATAAACATGTTTTAGCATAAATATACATCATAATCATGAATTTTATAAATCAAAATGCTTTACGAAAAGATGATGTAAATTTAGGACTTTAAAGTATGCATTTACAATCCTAGCTCTGGTTCTAACATATGTTCTTAACCCATCCTTGTTCCAACACAATTCAGCAATATGGGTATCATTAAAATATATATCCAAATCAGAAATAAAAACATGGCAAGTATAGAACTCATCCATGTGACAAACTTTAATAAAGATGTAATTACCTTACGAGAATTCCTCGATTTATGGTGAATTTTCAAAGAAATTCTTCCTTAACTTTGTTTTTCTCTCTCCATCAGCATATTTTTTCTCAAGCTTGTAATAGGAAATGAAAAAGATGATAAGTTCTGCCTTATGAGATAAAAACGTGGCTATGGGACCACTTTAAGGTGGTATTATGCGATTCGTTGGGGAAGGGGTCCAATAGGACAATTCCGTTAATGACAGATTTGTCCGGCCTCGTAAAATCACCATAACTCACTATTTCGGGCCCCGATTTACTCTCACTTTGTGTCTATGAGTATATAACTTAAACATATACAAATTTCATGTTTTTGTGTTTTCCCAAAATCATAAAACTAGTACACCTAATTTGGGCTCGAACAGAAGAGTAATTATTTATTCAAAATTTCATAACTTTCACATTTGGCGACCAAACATCGCCACTTTCGCACCAACACTCTAGCTTACTTTTTATAAACATAATGATGCATTTAGAAACATATTTTCATGATGCATTTAACCACATAACCAATTTATAACTTAGAACTCATAACTTATACTTAATCGTATAATTAACCTTACTAATCGTGTTTTAGGGCCTTACAATTATTTTCATGATACTTGTGTAATTGAAGCACTTTTGTCCCAATGGAGCAAGAATAGTGATTTGACATTAAGTATAATGGCAATCAAGATGAAGGAATATTTTGATAAGTATTGGGGGAACATTGATAAAATTAATATGATGTTATTGATTGCGATGGTGTTAGATCCTCGTTACAAGTTGAAATATACGAAATTTTGTTACTAAAAAATGTATCACTTTGAAAAGGTTAATGATTTGGATATGCGAATTAGAGACCTTTTGACTAGAATGTTCGTTCATTATTAAAGTATGAGTTCCCACCCGATAAAAGTAACTCAAAGTTCAGATGAAATGGAGGTTGATCAATTTGGTGAGGTTGTGGAAGACGATGAAATGAAATCTCTTCAATCGAAATTTTTTCAACAATTAGAAAAAGAAGAAAGTGTTGATGCAAAATCCGAGGTTGATAGATATTTAGAAGAAGTTGAAAAGGATATGTCTAACTTTGATATTTTAAGTTAGTGGAAACTCAATTCCTCCAGGTATTCGGTTCTCTCTTTAGTTGCAAGAGATGTTTTGGCTATTCTGGTATCCACCATTGCTTTGGAATTGACTTTTAGCATGGGTGGACGTGCACTTGATCAGTTTCAAAGTTCATTAACTCCTAGAATTGCAGAATGCTTAATATGTGCCCAAGATTGGTTACATTCATTACCAATTCCTATAAATGTTGAGATGAGATTGGATGAGATGAGTGATCTTGAATCCGGTAAGTTTAACATTATTTGTTATTAAATATTCTCATTAAATATTTGTTTTGTTATTAAATGTTATCATTATTTATTTGTGTTTTATGTCAGTCATTACGAAAGATCCCGAACTTGTTAATGTGTTCTTAAATCCTCCGTTTTAAGGTAAATGTTGTTGTTTTTAACTCATTTTTTCATTAAATATTTGTTTTAGGTGTGCTTATTTTATGTTAATTTTATTTGTAGTTAAATGGTGTTGTTTGGAAGTTGTTTGGGTGATGTTTGGAAGTCGTTTGGATACTGTTTGGAAGCCGTCTTGATGTTATTTTTTAGTGTTTGTTTTAGTTGATTTGTGTTGTTTTTTAATGCTTTTTTTTAAGGAATTAGTGTTGTTTTTAAGGACTTGTAATGCTATTTTTTTATGGTATCTTTTTAAGACTTGCAATGTAATGTGCCCCACTTACGTTTTTTAAGGACTTGCAATGTAATGGGAGGGAACTATCTATATGTGCTGTTTTGATGCTGTTTTTTCAAGTGTAACGTGAATTTTATGTTGTTTTTTAAGTGTGGTGTGAGACTATGTCATTTTTAATGTTGAAAATGAATGGTTAAATATTAAAATATGATAAATAGGAATCCATTTGAAAACTATATTTGAATAATATGATAGGAGACCATTTAAAAACTATATTTGTCTAATATGGAAAAGGAATGATCAATATTAAAATATGATAAAAGTGAATAGAACCGGGAACCGATCCGAACCAACCCAAGAACCATCAGTTCGGTTTGGTTCGGTTCGGTTAAAAAAAATTGGTTCCAATTTTGGTTCCAAAATCCTAGAACCGAGCCACCTCGGATCTGGTTCTGGTTCTGGCTTTGGTTCTGGTTTAGTAATGAAACCGAACCGTGTGCACCCCTACTCTAAATAAAGGGTGCCCATTTTCAAGTGAGGTTAGTCAATGGCCCGACAATCTTTGAGAAACCTTGAATGAACCTCCTATGGTACCCTGCCAAACCCAAAAATCTCTTGATATACGTACGTATCGTGGGTTATCCCCACTCTATAATCGTTGACACCTTACTAAGGCCCACTAAAATCCCAGCCCTGGACATAATGTGCCCCAAAAATTGCACCTCACGGGTCTAAAACCATCACTTGGAGGGCTTGGCATATAACATGTTTCTCCTTAAGCGTCTTCAAAACCATCCTTGGATTCTACGCATGATCCTCCTTTGAACGTAAATACACTAGGATTTTTTCAATGAAAACGATGATGAACTGATCTAAGTATGGTCGAAACACTCGGTTCAAGAGGTTCATAAAAACTGTCGGTGCATTGATCAACCCAAATGGCATAACCCAACATATGACCCGTAACATGAGAGAAAAGATGTCTTCGGTATATTGCCCTCCCAAATTCATAACTTATGATAACCCATCATAAATAAATTCTAGTAAAAATGATTCGCCCCTCAACTGATCGAACAAATTATTCATACTGGGAAAATAATACTTATTCTCTATTGTGACCTTATTCAACTCCAAGTAATGTACACATAGTCAGAGTGACCCGTCCTTCTTTTGGAGTTTCTTCATGTTAACTTTGTCCTCAAATAATCTATTGATCTCAAACATTATGGTTTCTGTTCCCACGAAACCTTTATTACCTTTGACGAATTCAGTCCTATAAAATTCCTTACAAAAGATCCAAAGTTAGTGCCAACTTTATAACAAAAACTAAACTCTCATGTAGGTGATAACTCAACACCCATCCAAATTAAAACTAAAAGAATCTCAGACTATCGATGACATATCTTTGCAATCATAATCCCCTCATATGCACTCACACCCCTATAAAAACAAGTGTGCTAGGCCTTTTCCTGGGCCTAAGTATAACTACACAAAGCAAACTCGACCCAAAATGACACATAAAAAGCCCATCGCCGGTAGTCGATATATGCATAAAACATATCCATATCCACAAGCTCACTAATAATACTATGATTTATCATCTAAAAAGTCATCAAAGCAGTTGAAAACTAAGACAACCAGATAAACTTCCACGTTTTTATAATCACTACGTCAAGTATCCCTTACCTCCTAAGGTATCCAGATATAATTACACACCTTATTCTCGTATTTAGGTTCTTCTCAACCCAAATAACCCTAAGCATATCATGCGTCTAATCCTAAACCAAAGTAAATCCCATGATTACTTATTATTCATCTCAACTTAATGTAGGAAAAGGTTTCATTATTACAGATTTTATACGTCTCAAGTATACGAATATATCAGGGGAAACACATACAATATCAAATCAATATCTACATAAGTACGATCTATACCATGTACATCATATATAGGATACTCGTAAACCCTAACATAATGAAGGCATATTCCTACTGCCTTTGGGAATCGCGTATGCCGACTAAGCATAATTATAGGTTATCTCACACCTATAACGATCAAAGCATCTTTGTAGAAATCATCACTACACCATCACACCAGTCATATGGCCCATAACCAAAAGTTATATAAAAGGATCACTTCATGTACATATCCTTAATATACAATCAGTAATTTCAACATGTAGTGTCCAGGGTAATCACAATCAAGGTAAAGCCTGTCCCTATCTATCGGGATACCAATATTATCTCCATCGTGTGCATCCCATTCAGATATCCCCTTTAGAAGGTATCCCATGAGAACTCAAACCCGTTGTGTTGCACATAATACAGAAGACAAGTAAATAAGGACGACCCTACACAACTATCCAAACACACAAATACAAACCCCAATTGTTAGGGTTATATATAAAGTTTCTAACTATTGTTAGTTAATACGCCCGTAAACTATAATATGTTATATATAACACTAGCCCGATACCCCAAAGATCTCCAAGTCTAGGTATCTCGCACACCCAACCGTTACCAGCATTTTTATGATTCAATTAGTACCTTAATCAACAGTTTATCAATACATTCAAAACTACTGGGTGATCTACACAATCACTAGTTGTTTATTTATCTCATAATTTATCTTCATACTCGACCTTACACTTAAGGCCCTCAAACAACTATAGAAATCCCATATCTTATTGAATTAATACCCTAACATCTCATATTGTAACCTAAAAACCAACTTCCTAATCAAAATCCTAACCATATGGACATGACATAAAGCCCAAATCCAAAAGCACCAACCCAGAATTTTAGCATTGAGCACTGATGGTAAAATATTCATAAGAAATTAAATAAAAATTAAAAAAATATGAAATCAGCATCCATGTGTTCGTAAATAAATTATTACGATCACAAAATGTGAAACCTACATGCACGCCCTAAAAACGTTACTGTTCGCACGTCATAAATATCCAAAATCTCATAAACGCATCTTTCTTCAATCCTGAGTCAATGTTATGAGCCCATACCCTAAATCCACCATTAACGACTTGAACCAAGTATCTAATACCTCATATACACCCAAATATGTCCTAAAAACACCACTTGAGCAATCTCCAAGCTATCTCTCCAAGTCTTAGGTGATTTAACAAATATTTGAGTATTAATTTCAAATTCTAAACTTAAGAACCTTAGCTTTACATTTCTAACAATTAAATCTTATATTCATATCCATTTATGGAATTTCTAATGGGCTTTTGAGAAATTAACAATGTATAGCGTAATACTAACAATTATAGATCCAATATAACTCAATTTCATTATGGATTATGGAAAATTCGGAATATACAGTGAATATGAATATTAGCTAAATCAGATTTCATTATAATTATAGTCTAATTCTAATGAATAATTATATACTAACACAAAAATTAATTATATTAAAATACAAAATAAACTTGCCTCAATTCCAATTTGGGGTGAAATCCAACTCAATTGCTCTACTTCATTCTTTCTCAAGTTGCCTCATCTCTCTAGTTCAAAGGTCTTCTATCCAAAAGTGTTAGGGTGAATTAGGTTTAACATAATGTTCTTATTAATAGGTTAATTTCGAAACTGGGTTTACCTCTCATATGTTCCTCCGGTAAACAAGCCCAAAACTACATCCAAATAGTCTAAAACATATCCCAAGTTATATACTAACCCATAAGGCTTAAAATGCATTATTTTAAGACTTAACTAAACATTCTACATTCCTCTCACGTCGGCCCAAAATACCAAACAATATCCCAATCTTCTAACGAGTACGAGTCTAGTATTAATAATAGTTAAATTATTTATTAAATAGTTATTAATTCATCACCTTGCCTTAATTCCAAAGTCCAATTTAAATTTTTGAATAATATAAACACATAACGCATATGGAATATAATTAGTGAGGTCACGTGTCACCACAAATAAACTAATATCATAATTTATTTAATTTAATTCACTTGAATTACAGGGTATTACATTCTTCCCCCATAAAATAAGGAATTTTGTCATCGAAATTCAAATTCATTGTTCCTCTACTCAAAAGTCTAAGAATATCTCGCTCATAGCATCCTCACACTCTATATAGAATTTACTCGTCCTACGACCTAATACGTGTGACACCCCGACTAATTAAATACCGGGTAGCTACTCCTTTATAAAATTAATTCAAAATGCCAAGTTGGCTCAGTTAATAGCATCACTGTCGAAAACATTTTATTATTACTAACCACCTAGTATTTAAAAATCAAGTTGCCAAATTTTAATTTAAGTCTGATTAACATGCAACAAAAGTAATGAAGAAATAAATAACACCATTCACCATGCTGAAGTAAAATGAATAACCATCACAAATAGAGTAAATAAAGTCTAGAGGAAACCCCTCAATACAATCCCATACTAAAATAAATAAACTGAACTGAAATAAAACATGTTAAAGTCTGAAACTGAAATGTGAAAGATACTCTAAATAGAAATGGGCAACATGCCCTACAACTGATAGATAGTGACTCTGGAATCCAAAAGATAGAAGCGTCTATGAACAAATCCCTGTAGCTTCCACAAACCGCTACAGCGCGTCACCTGAATGAGTACCTATGCTTGGTGTCCTTGTGGCTGGGCACCTAAAATGGTTTTACCAAGAAAAAGAGATTTGAAAAGCAAACGGGTCAGAGCCCGAATGTGGAGTTATATTTTAAAAACCTGCAAGTGCTTTAAAAACATTTAAAACATTAAATGCAAAGTACATGTTAGGACGTGCACTCACATTATATTCTCACCTCTCGTCTAACTGTGCACTCCTAACGCAAGTACCCATCTATAACTACCCATACTACTAGCTAAGTGACAACATATCTAGCTAGACTGCCAAAGGTCCTGCCAATAATACTTGGTTCCATTTACATAATAATGCTCGTAATTAAATAGGGGTTTAACGTCAACTCAGATACTCAATGTGCAATATTTATAACTGTCAATTAACTCGTTATATTTCTCGAAACAATACCGTAATATAATTACAACATTAACATGGTGATTCTCATTAATTAAATGTATATTATTCACATCATAAATATACGATACAAGCACCCCGCAACTAAGCTGTAGTGCACACATACTCTGCTATCCATCCCGGTACATCACGTACATAAAAATCACATATTCCGAATCTCTCAAGAATAGTTCAGATAACACAAATCACAAATAGTGGAGGCGAACACAGTCACCATCACATGGGTCACGCACATACCTACGCTCCCATGATCATGCAGACTTATTAATATCACAATAAGTCCTTCTATGACCTATGTTCATCAAGGTACCAGTCTATATCCCCCCCGTAGGCACACAAGGATTAGAGGGTCCTAAGCGAACGTAACCTACCGTGATAGCAAGTATGGTAGGTATGTCATACACACAAGATTTTATGCTAAGCATTCACACATCTTAGATATCTCAATATTAATAAATTCATACTCTACATCATTATACCATTATTCCAAATCCATATATTTCAAGTATCCCGATAATATATAATTTAAATGGTCGACACGTCTCACGTCGTAATTCCTTAAACTTAAAACCTATCTCAAATAGACTATTAAGTCTCCCATAATTCTCACATATGACATCTTTATACCTAAGGTCTTTGCTTCTGCCCCAAACCTTATTTCATCAACTTATTCAAATTTGTACTATTAACCCAAATATTATCTCACATGACAAATTTCATTTATTTAGAAAAATTCCTCAAATTACATTCCAAATAAAGTCCCATCTCATAATCATGCCTACTGGTCTTCCTTAAAGTTAAGGGTATTCATAAAGTCTCTAATAATATTATCCAAGGGTTAACACCACTAAAATTCAATTAAGGGAAAACTTCATTTATTCTGGGAAGGTCGATCGATCGACCTTGACCTTCGATCGATCGATTTTGTCGATCGATCGACTGATGAATGTCGATCGATCGATTACACAGGTATGGTTACGGACTGCTTCGATTTGCAGATTTGAAAACATCCCAAAACTTATTTTTAAAGTATGATTCTCTAATATAACGTTATAGTAATGTCATATAACCATCCTACAATCTTACTAACGTCCATAAATCAATATTTCAACAACTAAAGGCTACATATGGATCAATCTTTATCAAAAACCTAGTTTTCTAATTTATCTCAAGAACATTCATAAACCTCATCTTAAATCCGTTTTTGGCATCACAAAAGTCAGTAATTCTCTTAATATGATCTTCCAGTAACATTCTACATGCAACCTATATCCCAAAAATTAAACTAATAACTCCAATCTTATGGGTTTTTCATTATCTTCCAAGAACACATAGAGTTTTTGAATAATCTAACATGGAAGAAGCATTCTCCGAAATTTAAATGGAATAAATCACTTGCCTTGATTGTCTCTGGATTTGGTGTTGGATTTGAAAGCTCTTTCTGCAGATTTTCTGCAGAATTCCTCCTCTTTCCCTTCCTCTCTAAGCTTTCTTCTTCCAAAGGTGGCTATGGTGGCTAGGGTTTCCTTTGGGAGAGTTGGAAGACTAAATGATAACCTACGTAGCTTTCTAGGTTAATAAGGGTTGGTTATGGGCTTAGTGGGTCTTATCCACATTAGATTTAATTAACCAAATTTTCGTCACTTTTAATTCCTCAAAACGTGAAATTACCAAAATACCCTTTAAGTTGCCGGTATGGCCTAAAAATACCCCGGGACCCAAACTATACCCCCGGCTAGTGTTTTCTGACTATCTCGACCCTTCCGGACGCGTTGGCGCACTCAAAACGACCATACGGATTATAGATTTTAAATTCACTTTTTATTATCAAAATATTATACCGTGATGCAGCGGTCCCACGCGTCTCAACAAAATTTCTAAAATGCCGTATATAAATCCCACGACAAATTTATAACACCAAGTTCATAAATAATCATATGCACAAAATCAAATACCAATTCGCATCACATTAGTATTTATAACCCGGATTAATTTTCAATTAATACGCAATTTAATTAATTAATCCCAAAAATAAATATAGCCAAAAGTACGGGGTATTACAATACGCACTAAGGTCTCTTATCGTAAATCGCGTTTGACTAGTCTATCCATTGAAACATTTACTTGTCCCTCGAGAACTCCCCCCGTTATGTACCCATGGAAACATGATCTACGTACTAACGACGATAAGGTGAGGTCAAATGACACCAGTCTTGCCCTATCGACAAGTATGAAAAGGACTTTAAGCATCAGAATTCCAACTTACCCTTAGAATCCAAACTTCATAATTCCTATCATTTAGGAGATCTTCAAAAGTACCTGGCCTACCTCTTGGGATCCCAAACCAGGCTTTCGTTTGAATCCAAATGTTCATTTGACTTCTTTGGCTACACTCACATGCTCTATCATGAACACTACTTCTTCTCAAGTGTCTTGAACCTTTACTAACACGAAGAACTAACTAACTCTTAGCTTAAATAAACTTGGTCAGTCTAATTCAAGTGAACCCACTTGGCTCCTGGTCTTCTTAGTGAATTATACCTCTTTTGGTGCTTCCTCACAGCAATGCCTTCCTCGAATACTCGACTGGCTCAGAAACTGTGGCACCTTCTTCCATGACACCCCCACTATTTCTAACGAAGTAAATCCCATAAAATGTTCTCGCAGCGATTCCAATAGTGGTATTAACTTTAAGGCTATAATTAATCTCTTATGTAGATGATAACCAGGCACTTCTTTGAATAAAAATAGAAGAATCTCTAAATTTTGGTAACCTCCCTACGACATTGTACTTCTCTCTAACGTGTTCCTATATATACGTAAACAAGTGTATGATAGACCTTCTCCTGGTCCTAAGCGTAACATACAAAAATAAATACCAACCCGAAGATAACAACATAACAAACTAACCCTTGTAATCAATATAATCATAACATATATCTATATAAACAAGTTCACTAGTAATACAATGATCTCTCATCTAAAAATCAACCAAGCACCTGAAAACTAAGCTGACCAAACAAACTGCCATGTCTCTATAATCACAATGTAAAGTGACCTACTACCCACTAGGGTATCCATATATAAAATACAGTTCGGTGAATAAAATCTATATATCTCATAATCATAGTAAACACACTACTAATAAAGAACGATAACTCATTGATATCTAACCAAGACTCATGTGCGTGAGCAGTAAATAGAATTGTACCCATCCCCCGGTGGTATCCTCAATCATACAGGTTGCTCTAAGGCATATACTAACTAAGAGGCCTCACTCAATACAAGTGTAACATTTCCTCTAACGACATTATCGAAACACCGGCTCCACAAGTGTCCCTATTGACTCTAATTCAATGGTCGATTATGATGAAACTAGCCTCGACGTCCCTATTCTAATTGTTTTGACCTCTCTGGCCCTAATTCCCATGGCTTTATTGGCCTAAAATTAACCCTGAATATATGCTCCTGGAACCTATTAGGGTTTACTTCCCTGTAGCAGTTCCTTATACAGGTGAGATGCTCCCTAGTTCGAGATAACATTACACCGATTCTATTTTTTTGGACATATTTTATTCCCTAGTCTTCTCGATCTTAGGAACTTTATCCTTCAGATGTTTGTAATGATTTTTTTGGCAATATATAAGGGTGACTTCTACCACCTAAATGCAAGCGGTGAACGACGCTCACCCCAAAACACCAACTGAATCCTTTACAAACAGCCTTTATTAGCACAATAAATCTTTTTAGATGGTTGTGGATAACACGAAAGTATTTCTTTACTTCTTTATTAATCTCTCCCAGTGTTGAAAGAGAACGATAGTTAAACATACCCTTATAATGACTATCATGTGGCCGCCTGATAATCTCTTCGAACTTACTTGTCATTCGATTATGGATAGTGAGTAAAAATACGCCCCCTAAACCATACTCAAAACATATGCTAAAAGTCTCACGTCCAATAGTCTCTAACCCCCAATTGAAATCGACCCCATGGGCAGGATGTTTAATAACAAAAATTCAAATAAAGAACCCTCCCAATACACATCGATAGCTCAGGGTCAGTCATATGGAATAATGGCACAAAATTTCCTAAGCGGTCATCGTCGTAAAGAATAAAGTTCCTAAGAAGTAAGGATCTGAAGTCATCAAAGAACGCAATGCGAAAAAGTGACAGACAATCTCAGGATCCCTAGGACACTAGAACTTAGAATGTTCTGATACTAATTTTGACACATCATAAAATTTTAATAATAGATTGATTATGTCTAAGACAAACTCACGAGAATCAAAACAATTGAATATCAATCTAAGCATGACTCAAAATAAAATTAAATGCATAAGAATAAATAACTAAATTATAATAAAGGTGAACTATATAAACTTTGGTACCAAACTAACCAACATTAATAGTACCATCACATCACTACAACTGCCTCATAACAATCCAAACTACTGAAAGAAAAATACTACATAAATCTGACTCGATTGAATATAAAGAGTAGTAGAGAGATTGATCACGCAGTCTTGACACCTACATCCTAAATAAGCAGCAACATATGAAGATGTCAATAAAGAGATCTGACGCGACAACGATGGCCTAGGTCCTGAAAAAGTAAAATCACCACAATGTTAACAGTAAGTCTACAAACTATAAGAATATAATTGAGTTTGGCCTACAATATAACTATTCACCTTTGTCTCGTATTTTAGTTACTTTTAAGTTATCCCAACCCAAATAATCCTGAACATCTCATGCATTTATTCCCAAGGTCAAGTGAATCCCATGATTACATACTATTGATCTTAATTGAATAGTGGTAAAGGTTTCATTATTAGATATTTTATAAATCTGAAATATATGAATATTAGGGGGGAAATAAACAATATCTAAGTCTATATCCACATAACTATGGTCCATACCACCTACATCATATATGGACTACTCGCAAGCCCTCAAGTAATGAAGGTTTATTCCTACCGCCTTTAAGGATTGCTCACGTGTACCAGACATAGTTATAGGTTGTCCCACATCTATAACCATCAAAGCATCTGGTAGGGATCATCACCACCCCTTCACACATGTCATATTGTCCCATACCAAAAAAATATACGAAGGGATCACCCCGTGCAAACAGCCTCAAGATGTCTTTCATCACATAATGTTCGAGGTAATCATGACCAATGTAAAGCATGTCCCTATCTATCGAGATACAGACGTGGTCTCTGTTATGCGCGCCCTATCAGGATATCCCCTCTAGTATGTATCCCATGAGAACTCATACCCTCTATATTGCACATAATACATAAGATAAGTAAATAAGGATGACTCTACACAACCGTCCAAACACACAAATACAATCCCCAAATGTTAAGGTTACATATAATATCTCTGACTATTGTTAGTTAATACGCACATAAATTATAATATGTTACATATAACACTATCTCTATAACCTAAGGATCTCCAAGTCTAGGTATCTCGCACACCTAACCTTTACCAGCATTTTCATGATATAATTACTGCCCTACTCAACGGCTTATCAATACATTCTAAACTACTGAGTGATATACATAATCACTAGTTATTTATTTATCTCATAATTTATCTTCATACTCGGCCTTGTACAAAAGGTCCTCAAATAACATATAGAAATCCCATATATTCTCGAATTAATGCCCCAAAATCTCAGATTGTAACCACAAAGCAAGTTCCCAATCAAAACCCTAACCAAACGGACACAACATAAAACCCAAACCCAAAATACCAGCCCAAAATTTTAGCCTTGCGGACTGTTGATAAAATATTCATAATAAATTCAATAAAAAAAAATATGAAACTAGCTTCCATGCATTCACAATTCAATTATTTACAATTAAAAAAATCTGAAAATTGTGTGCACGCCCTAAAAACATTAGCGTTCGTAAGTTCCAAAAATTCCAAATATAATGAATGCGTATTTCTTCAACTCTAACTCCTCTGTTATGAACCCGTACTTAAAAATCCACCAATAACGACTTGAACCAAGGTTCTATTATCTCAGATACACCCAAATATGGCCTAAAAACACTACTTAGCAATTTCCAAGCTATATCTACAGGTCTTAGGTGATTCAACAAAGATTTAAGTACCAATTTCAAATTCTAAGCTTAAGAATCTAGCTTCACAATTCTAACAATTAAATCTCAGATTCATATCCATTCGTGGAATTTCTAAGGGGATTTTGAGAAATTAACTATGTATAACGTAATCCTAACAACTATAGATCCAATCTAACTAAATTTCACACTGGATTATGGAAAATTCAAAATATACTATGAATATGAACATTACCTAAATTATTTAATTTTAATTTCAAAATTTGTAATTTAATTAGCTAAATCAGATTTCATTAAAATTATTTTTAGATTTCAATGAATGATAGTATTCTAACATAAAAAAAATTATATTCAAATACAAAGTAAACTTGCCTCAATTCAAATTTGGGGAGAAATCCAACTCAATTGCTCCACTTCCTTATTTCCTAAGTTGCCTCCTCTCCCTAGTTCTAGGATTTTCTCTCTAATAGGGCTAGAGTGAATTAGGTTTAACCTAATGATCTTATTGATAGATTAGTTTCGAAATTGGGTTTAGCCTCCATATAGACATCACCAAACAAGCCCCAAAAAGTTTAAAAATACATCTAAATAATCCAAAACATAACCATATATATAGATATATATGTATATATATGTGTGTGTGTGTGTGTGTGTGTGTGTGCGAGTGCAAGAATTATCACAATTAAAAAACTAGAATTCAATATCGAGCACAAAAATAAATAATCACACACACACAACACCAAAGGTATGTGGTTCGACAACTTGCCTACGTCCACGGAGAGGTTACTGTTTTCTATTAATATCTCCCAAATAATCAAAGTTACGTCCCCTTTGTCCCGGATCAGGGTTTACATTTATAGTTCTGATTCTAAGTGATTAAATTGTACAAGTGACTCAACCAGCTTGTGGATAGCTCATAGGTGTCCCTGAATATCTCTCCGAGATTGTTGGTGACAAATTTGAGTCTATATCTATGCATTTAAGCACATGTTAAATACACGGGTCTAAATTACATATATGAGTTGGGTCGGGCAGTCCACTTTGCATACATGGTTGGTCGGCTGTATCAATGGGCTTGAATAATAAATAATCCCCCTCAATTGGCCCTAAAATATTTGGGCTGAAATAATGGGACAATAGATTTTAAGTGAGTTTAAGGCCCAAGGCCCAAAACTATGTTAAAACTAACATAGAAAATTAGTAATACTTATGAAGTTATGGACACACTCGTCCGAGTGGAATTATCGTGGAAAATTTGTAAGATTCCTAAATAGATGAGGGGGCGCTGGTCCAAGAAGATCTAGGAAGTGCTAAGATCTTCATTGGGAATTGCCCTTTCATCATTAACGTGAAGTTCAACCTAAGTTCAGCCATATCAATTATTATTTTTCCATCATTTCTTCTTCGCATATGGCTACCGAATCTTCTCTCTTATCCTTTATATTTCTAGATCTTTCTCTCACTATTTTTACTTGTAAGTTCCTCTAACTTGCTCCTTTTATTCATCATTTTGGTTGGTCCTATTTTGCTATTTGAGACCTTTTCTTTATATCTTCTTTCAATGGCAAAATTGTTTTGGAGTTATAAAAATCATATTGTATTCCTGAGTGGGTAGAAATTGACTATGTCCCTATAACCAGGGATGCCCGAGGACATAGAAGATGGATATTGTATTCACATTCTTCTTGTTGTTCAGAGGGTTTAGCTTTTCACCCAAAACCCTTATTTCTGAAATTCTTTAGTTATTTTGAGGTTGTCCCTGATCAGTGTGCCCCAAACACTTGAAAAATAGTGAACGAGGAATACAAAATCAATGAATTGTATGGGACCAACTTGGGGCTCCCGAAATTTTTCTATTACGATGTTTGGTCACGCACCACTGATAGTGTTCTATACCTGAAGGCAAGGAAGGCCGACAAGGTTCTTGTCATAAATCTGCCTAACTTGTACAAAGAGTACTGGGAGTAGAGTTTCATTGCTAGGAATTGGTAACATCCTCCCCTACTTTAGGTAGATAGGTACCGGGGTCCCTGGTGGCTTGACTGGGGAGAGGATCACATAGGTCACCGCCTCTTTTTCTTCTGTCAAATTTCTTAATTCTTATTTCCTATTTCTTTTTCTATCTTTTGATCTATATTTCTTCCTCTGTTATCGATGTCGCGATAAGAATCAAGAGTAGTCTCTTCGAGAGATGAGGTTTACTGATATTTTAAAGTCTTGGAATGTTAGAGATAGGTTGTCTGATGGCGAGAACCCTCATTCGCAGCTTATCTTTTGGAATACACAAATACCACTTCTAGTTTTATTACTCGATCGGTAGATAAGATCCCAGTCTTAGATATTTTAGAAGAGGAATCCTCTGGTTTATTAGAGCCAATTAAGATAGAAGAAGAAGAAGAAGAAGAATAACACATGGCTCCAATGAAGAGGAGATTGTTAATTTTAGACGATGAAGACCGGGCCTTACTGTCCAATAGGGTCAAGCTTCTAAAAAATCTGAGGGGGAATCCTCTAAAATGAGTGGTTCCAACTCGGGAACTAAGGAGATAGAGAAGGATAAGGAGGTTGATAAGAAGAAAATATAAGAATAAAATAGAAGAAAAAAAAAAGGATGGGGGATAATGAGAGAAAGAGAGAGGAGGAGAGGGAAAAGAAGTAGGCATTCAAGGCCCTAATTGAGTCATCCTGCTCCCCTTTTGTTACTACTGAGGGGGTCTACATAACCAACACCCCATCCCTTGCCCCTAACTTATTGAAGGTAGCAGTGATCGCGGTTGATCGTGAGTGCTCATCACGATTGGGGTCAGACCAGCTTGCACTCAAATCTCCACAGGCACTTGCCTTGGTAGGCGCTCTCTCTTTGGCTAGTCACTTCACTTTGTTCGACTTTTATGCATTAATTCTTCTTTCTCGTTCTTTACAGTTTGTGTTAGATTTTATAACACTCTTGGATTGTCATGTCGACAAGTCCAAGAAGAACTAAGAGCTTAGTAAGGCCCTGAAGAAGTCCCAAAAGGACTTAGCTGATGCTCGGGCTACCTTCGAGCAGGAGAGGGAGAAGTCGACAAAGGCTTTGGTTGAGCTGAAGGTGGCTAACATCCTTGTAACTGCGAATAAGGAGAATCTGGTGGTGGAGAACCTTGATCTAGCTGGAAAGGTATAAAAATTGGAGGGTGAGGTCCCAAGCAGCAAGGAAAAAGCTACGCGGATAGCTAGAATACGGCCTACGATGACGCTGAGATCCAAATTGCTTATGCCAAAGCCCTATACTTCAAGAAGGGAAAAGTCCAATCTTTGAGGGTAGAAAAAGTCCTACCAGAGTCCGACCTGTACAAGTTTTATATCCCAGTACGTTCTCTCATTACTGCCGAGGATCTTCCTACTGGTCAGCCTGTCAACTAGGCTGAAAAAGAGCCAAATGAGGTTGGGACGATTATCGGCCAAGCGAAGAAAGCTTCCAAGAAAGGGAAAGAGCCAGAGACCTCTGAGTAGGTGAAGTTGTGAAGTCATGTAGTCTTAAGACATTTCCTTTATTTTGTTCACAGGTTGTAGTTTTTTCCCTTCTCTGGTTGTAATATCTCTTACCTCCCTTTTGAATTATCAATGAAAAAGGACTTTCCTCTTTACTGATTTTTTTCTTTTTTCCTTCATTGATGTTCTCGACAAATATTATTTGTTTTTGTTATTTGTAGCTTATCATTGTGCAGGACCACACATCTTCTTCCTCAAATTTAAAGAGTTTCTAGGACTAGGTGTGGGTGGTCAAGCTCGTCGGGCCTTTTTAAAGGTCTGTAAATAGCTGAAGGTAAGAGCAACAACGTATAAGGACCAGTTCGAGCCAGTTGTTAAGTTGAAAGATGACCTTCTAGTCATGGAGGAGATCATCTCCTCTGTATGGGAGGAAATAAATGGTCTGAAGGCCCAGCTTACAACGAGCAAGGATGTGGGCTAGGTTGGCGAGCTGGTTCAGGCTGAGAATGATGCCTTTAAAAAAGAAATAGACGAGGTAAAGGAATATCTTCAATAAAAATACACCATTATAGCTTGTCTTCAGAGATACATCAAGAGGCTGAGGTTCCTATTTAGGATGGTCCTCGAGCTGTGTGGTTAATGAGCTATGATGAGGGTCAATAGGATGATCCTGTGAGGCTGCAGAAGCCCAGGACATCGCATATAAGCATGGGTGGTTGAATGCCCTTACAACACTAAAGGAGCCGGGAGAGTCCCAGCTGTGGTAGATGTATCAATTGGATTGCCAAGCCTACCACCGACCTCCCTTTGGGAAGGACGTGAAGTGGGTTCCCTTAGATGCTATTCCCCACCAGCTGCTGAATGACTTCGAGGTGGATCTAGGCATTGAGGAAAAGTTTAACCCCAATCCAGATGATGGCCAAAAAATACAAATAGCATACTTTTTGCTCGCCACCCATGAACGATTTATGTCCTTGTATAACTCTTGTAATATTTTGAATCCTTGTACTCTTCAGGCTTTTGTCGAATGAATAAAATTTGTTTACTAGCTATAGTGTATTTTTGGCAGTTGTCGACTAAATAAAGTTAATAAATATTTATTTATTTTGGGTGTTTTCCGACAAAAAAGAGTTGATATCTATTAATCATTTAGGGCTTTTTTTGGTTAAACGAGTTAATAATACTACTAATTATTTTGGGCTTTTTGCCGACTAAATGAGTTAGCATTGGTTGTCTAAACATTCTTCCAGTCCAATATGCCTTAGCAATATCATTCCACCTACCTTACCTTTTATGCGTGTCGTCACACTCCCTTAGACCTATGAGAGATAATGGAAATAATTCAATTGGTTAATGGCCCATCAACCCGATCAGGCTTTTAGCGACCAACATAGTTGGATACCAATCTCAGTTGGATTTTTTCCTAACGAACCCTTGTAGGTCTTTTATTATTACCAGGGAAACTCGTGAGGTCCTTTGTGTTTAATATGATAAGGACCTGAGGATTCCAATCATTAAACACAAACATAACAGTTTATTGTAATTAGTATAAACCCTGCTCGGCGTGAGGATATTCCTTGATTGGAATAAGTTGAATAACCTATTATAATCTAAAGTAATTCTATTATGCACGAGGAATTTCCTTGGTTGAAGTATGTCAAAAATCTTACTGTAACTAAGTGAAATTCTGCCTAGTATCTCGATAATGGAGCTGTTGTTTAGAAATGATGCGTAATATCGAGATACATAATATAAAATTAAGACAATCAAGATGTGAAAGCAAGATGTGAGAGCAAATGGGCCTTTATTCATTAAGTAATAACTTAAGAGCAACATAAGTCTGAAATGAAACTTTGCATAAACTATATGTGCTAAAGAAGGCTAAAAATAAAAGTTCTTGAGGTTGGTCGCATTCCATGCTCTCTGTATATATTTGCCCTCCAGTGTTTCCAAGTGATAAGCTCCTTAAAGGTCATCCCTAATTATCTTGAAAGGTCTTTCCCATTTTGGTCCTAGTTTGCCATTTGACGGTCTAACTGCATTGCTGAGGACTTTTCATATGACGTAATCTCCTACTTGGAATATCCTCGGATGGACTTTTTTATTGTGTTACCTCACCAGTTGCTATTGATATGAAGCCAACTTGAAATTTGACTTGCTCTCTTCGTTCATCTACTAAGTCAAGTTCAGTGCACAAGGCATCATCGTTTAGCCCTTAGTCGACCAAATTATTTCTTATGTTAGGGAGAACTGATTCAAGTGGGATGATGGCTTCCATTTTGTATGTGAGAGTGAAGGGTGTTTCCCCATTAGGCCTTCTAGGCATGGTATGATAGGCCCAGAGGACATGAGGGAGTTCGTCCAACCAAGCAACCTTTGCTCTTTCTAGCCTCTTTTTCATACCGTTAAGCATCATCTTATTGGAAGCTTCAACTTGACCATTGCTTTGTGGGTATGCTACCGAGCTAAAGTGATGCTTAATATCATTCTCATCAAAGAAGTTTTGGAAGAAACCACTATAGAACTGTATACCGTTGTCAGTGATCATAGCTCTTGGTACCCCAAAGCGTGTTATAATGCTCTTCCAGATAAACCTTATCATATTGGCATATCGAACTTGGCTAATAGTTCTGCCTTTACCCACTTGGTGAAGTAATCTGTGCTGATTAGTAAATACTTATGATTCCCAGGTGCGATAGGTAGTGGTCTCAAAATGTCCAACCCCCATTGTGCAAATGGCCAAGGGCTGGTCAAGGATTTCAAGTGGCTAGCTGGTTGGTGAACCATAGGGGAGAACTTCTAGTATTTTACACATCTCCAATCATAAATACTTACATCCTTTTGCACGTGTGGCCACCAGTATCCCTCTTTGATTGCTCAGAATGTTAATGATATTCCTCCCGCCTAAACTCCCATAAATACCATCATAAAATCTCGTTAAGAACTTGCTCGGTGTCTTACGGCTGGATGAAATGGAGGTAAGGACCTAGAAAGGATCTCTTGTAGAGCTTCCCTACTGGATCGATATAGAAATGGGTTGCCTTCACCCTTATTTGGTGAGCCAACTTCCTATTGTCTGGTAATGACTCATTTTGTAAGTAGGCAGTGATTGGATCCATCCATCTAGAATCTCTTTCTACGAAAAGGATCTTCTTTGCGATCACTATCTTATCAATGCTAGGCTGAGTGAGGAACTCCACTCATATAGTTCTTTTGAGTTAGAGTCCACTGCTGAGCGTAGGGCTACTAAGGCATCAGCATGACTATTTTTCCCTTGGGGGAATTACTGAATGTGGACCTCCTCAAATCCTACCATAAGCTCTTGCACCATGGCAAGGTAGACTATCATCATATCATCTTTTGTATTAAAATATCCGCTCACTTATTTAGAGACCAGCTCGGAGTCGTCGAACACAATGAGGTGCTTTGCACCCAACAGTTGGGCTTTGCGCAGACCAGCTATCAATGTCTCATATTTGATTTCATTATTCGAGGCTTAAAATCCTAACTTAGTTCCTTGTTCGATGATAGTGTCTTCTGGTGTGAAAAGGACAATCCCTACTCCTTCCCCCTTAGAATTGGAGGCTCCATCAATGTATAGGGTCCAGTCCTTAGACTGTGTTTCCTTACTTATTGATTGCTCCATGATTTATTGGTCAGTTGGCTTTTCTTCCGTGAATTCGGCGATAAAATCGGCTAGGACTTGTCCCTTAATCATTTTTCTTGGCTGAAAGTTAATATTGAGCCTTTCGAGTTTGATCGACCATTTTGATAATCGTCCACAAAGATCGAATTTCCGAAGGATAGCTTTGAAGGGGAATGAAGTGATCACCGTTATTGAGTGGGCTTTGAAATAATGTTTCAACTTCCTAGAGGCAACTACCAGAGCATAAACTAACTTCACCAAAGGCAAGTAACATTTTTTTACATCCAGGAGCATCTTCTTGACGTAATAGATATGGCACTATCTTCCCTCCTTCTCCTGTACCAGAGCCGAGCTAACAGTATGGTCTGATACCGCGAGGTAGAGGTACATGGGATTTTCATCGTTGGGGATTTCTAGTAGGGGTGGCTTACTGACGTAGCACTTGATCTCCTCCAAACCTCTTGAGCAATCATCATTCCAAGCGAGGCCCTTATCATTCTTTAGGATCTGAAAAAATGGTCGGTAATATTTCGAGGACTTGGAGATGAAACGATTGAGTGCTATGAGCATTCTATTAAGCTTCTGAATATCTCATAACGTTGGTGGTGGCTGGACCCTATTGATCGCTTTAATCTGATCATGATTGGCCTTTATCCCTCTCTTACTAACTAAGTAACTTATAAATTTTCCTGACTGGACACCGAATGAGAACTTGCTCGTATTAAGTTTCATCCGGTACTTTCTGAGGATTCTGAAGGTTTTGGACAGGTCTTTGAGGTGGTCATCTTTGTCCTTGATCTTGAATAACGTTTCATCGATGTAAACTTCCATAGTATCTCCCATCCGCTACTTGAACATCTTCGTGACTAACCTCTAATAAGTTGCCCCTACATTCTTTAAGCCGAAGGGTATGAACTTGTAACAATATAAATATACTTGAGTTATGAAGGATGTTTTGTCCTAGTCGGGGCCTAACAGTGGGATTTGATGGTACCCTAAATAGGCATCTAGAAAACTCATTCTCTTGTGAGCTACTGTAGCGTTAACTAGCTGATCAATCTTTAGTAGAGGAAAATTGTCTTTGGGGAAAGCTCTATTAAGGTTAGTGAAATCGGTATAAACTCTTCAGCTATCATTGTTCTTCCTTACTATCATTGGGTTAGACAGCTATTTGGGGAAATAAACTTTCACAATGGAGACTTCATCCAGAAGCTTCCCAACTTCATTCTCTACCACTTTAGCCTTTTCTGGGGCTATTTAGCGTGCCTTCTAAGTGATTGGCTTGAAGTTTAGGTCAATCTGGAGACAGTGTCACGGTACGTCGGGATCAATCTCAGGTAGATCATACGGATCCCAGGCAAAGACATCCAAATTGCTTCTAAAAAAGGTAATCAATTCTTTTGTTTCGTGATTGATAAGAGTAGATCCGATCAGACACTTTCTATTCGGCAAGTTGTCATCAACATCAACTTCCTTCAGGCTTTCAATAACCCTATCAGTGGGGTGGATCTTGGTCTCTTCCACCCTTGGTCGACCATACTTTAGTTGTTATTTAGAAGGTGTGGCCCCATCCTGGGCTTTCTCATAAGTGAACTTTGGTTCTTTTTTCTTCTCCTTCTGGGGGTGAATAGTGGCAATGAAGCATTTCCTTACAGTTTCCTAGTCTCTACGAATCTTGGCTATGCCCCGATAGGTGACACACTCGAAATCTGATGGTATGGAGATGGTACAACTTTCATGGCGTGTAGCCTGCCTCTCCCTAGAATGGCATGATATTGTGATTCTATATCTACCTCCAAGAATTCAATCAGCTTTAAATTATTTCTTGCCCTGATCATCAGTACTATCTTTCCCAATGGCATCATAATTTTCCTCCTAAAGCCAACCAATGGTACTGTGGCCTCTTTGAGACCGACTAAGTTAAGCTTCAACTTGTGGAACAACTCTAGGTACATCACCTTCAATGAGCTTCCCTCATCTACTAGCAATTTGTCGACATTCCAGTTCACGATCTTGAGAGTGATCAAGAGTCCATCATGGTGCGGAGTCCTCACTCCAATCAAATCTTCCTCTATAAAGATGATATGTTTAGTGTAATCAACATCTGATGGTCATCGACGCTTGCCAACTTGGCTTTTTGCATGGTTAATCTGGCTTCCATGACAGCTGTGACCTTTTCAGCTCCATCTGAACAACGTTCCCTTAGCTCTGCTTCAGGTTGAATGCTTCATAAATCACCGCGAACTCCTGTCCCATGTCGTCATAAAAGAATTATCCAAATTCTGGTCGCCATTGGTTGTGACCTTGTCAGCTTTCTTTTTTATGTATTTGTTTAAATATTCATCTTGGGCCAACTCTTCCAAGTGCGACTTCATTGCTTTGTAATTCTCTATCCTATGGCTACCCTCATTGTAGAACGCACATCTCAGCGCGTTGTTCCTCTTTATTCGGTCACCACCCATCTTCTTGGGCAACTTGACAAATAAATAATCCTTGATCTTACTCAAGATCTTATAGATTGGTTATTTAAAGACTATGTTAATAGTCTAGAACGCCTTTAAAGGATCGTCCTTGCTCCTATTCTTAGAGCCATTCTTGCCCCCGTTATTGTTTCCTTTCTTTAGAGTATCACCTTTGTCTCCTCCTTTGCTTGCTTTTATGCGATCATTATTCCCTTGGGTTGAATGAACCACGTCCTCAACCTTGGCATATTTTTTTATACGTGCCATGAGGTCATCAATGGTGTTTACCTTTTTCTTTATCAGGGAGTGGGGCAGCAGAGATGTGATCGGCAGACCAATCTTGAGGGATGCTACAATAACCTACTCCGAGCAATCCTCCATTTCCTTAAAGACCTCATAATACCTCTTAGCGTAGTTGCAAAGGCTCTCTTACGACTTTTTCTTCATCCTGAGCAGTGAATCCATCCTTTTGGGGTGGAAACTGCAGTGAAGGCCTCTACCAGGGCCTTAAATCTCTTGATCGATCAATGGGGTAACCTCTCGAACCACTTCTAAGATACGATATGTAGGCTAGAAGGGAAGATTTAAAACATCAAAGCATTATTATGGCTACACGGGGTCATTGACTGCCTGTACTGTCGAACATGGTCTATGGGATCCGTCTTGCCATCATAAATTTTGAATCGAATAATGATGAACTTCTTTGGGGGGATCCTCTTCTTTAATCACCCTTGAAAAAGGGGATTTCATCTGAGTGTTACAATCTCTTATGGATAGCTCTCTGGTGGATCCAACCCTCAATGGATTGTATACTGGTCCATCTCTCTACGGACCAAAATCCTGATATCTCCATCTTGACGATCATTATCTCTATGGTGCCTCTCTAATCATCCACGCTCTAATCAATCGTGCTTTGACCTGTCGTGTTCGGATCGATCCTGTCGCGTCTGGAGCTCCTCCCTCAGCTGCGAATCTTGCTCGCCTGAGGACTAGGAGACCTATCACGATATTTTCTAGTATATTTATACATAACTCTCTACATTCTTTCAAGTTACCTCTGTAGGGGAGCATTCTCTTCCATCTGGAGGTGTGTTGCATCCTCGTGATCTTGAAGTCTATCTTCGTAAGTGTCGAGCAACTTGGAGATCTTCTTGGCGAAACCTGGGGTTTGGTGGTTGGTGAATCTCAGACTTGACCCTAAGTGGAACTGGATCAGCCTGCACGTAGCCAATTTGAGTGAGATTGTTGTTGTGGTGAGACATCATGGGCTTTCTTTCGATAATTGCTTTTGTAGGAAAAATAATAAATTCCCACAAACGGCGCCAATTGTGAGTGCAAGAATTATCACAATAAAAAACTATAAAGAAATATCGAGCAGAAAAATAAGTAATCATACACACAACACCAAAGGTATGTGATTCGGCAACTTGCCTACGTCCACGGAGAGGTTACTGTTTTCTATTAATATCTCCCAAATAATCAAAGTTACGTCCCCTTTGTCCCGGATCAGGGTTTACATTTATAGTTGTGATTCTAAGTGATTAAATTTTACAAGTGACTCAACCATCTTGTAGATAGCTCATAGGTGTCTCTGAATATCTCTCCGAGATTGTTGGTGACCAATTTGAGTCTATATATATGCATTTAAGCACATGTTAAATACACGGGTCTAAATTAAATATCTGAGTTGGGTCGGACAGTCCACTTTGCATACTAGGCTAGTCGGTTGTATCAATGGGCTTGAAGAATAAATAATCCCTCCCCAAAATATATATATATATATATATATATATATATATATATATATATATATATATATATATAATAAGGAGTAAAAGATTTTTACTATTCCATAAGTTGATAACTTAATGAGAGGCTAGGATTGATTCTTCAAAAGTTGGATCCAACGGTTGTGGGTGGAGTGTCTAAAAAGACGCCTCACAAATGCTCAATCTTTTAGCTCTCAACGGCTGAGATAAGTTCCTACCAAGCTTCTCAAACAAGTTGGAGCTCTTTCGAGGCAACGTCAAATCATCTATGTTCTCTCTCTTTTCTCTGTGTAACACCTCATTTCTCTCATCACGATTACTCAAACCTCCATTCTCACCTCTTTCTCCCTTACTCGGTAACTTCACTCTCCTTCATCTCTCTCTCTCACAAACGATTTTGTGTAAACTATCAATCTATCTCTCTTGCGCACATTTGGAACTCCATTAAAAACCATTTGTTCGTCATCGATCATCAATTGGGGAATTCGAATAAGGTTTGTGAGGTTTTTTCTTTTATTTAAACTGTCGTATTGTAGATCTGAGATGTATTTTTATAGATCTGAGATGTATTTTCGTAGATCTGAGATTAATTCAACCTAGAATTTCGTAGATCTGAGATTTATTTAAACTGTCGTATGACAATTTTTTCATTTTGTAGATCTAAGATTTTATATATTTTTTTCACATCTGTATTTCTGTTTCTTTTTTGCTTCTTTTTTGCAGATCTATTTTTCTTTCATCTCACTATCGAAAAGGTTCTCACTCTATCTCTAAAGCTCTAAGATTTGGTTTTGAGGGTTTTAGATTTTGTTTGCAGATTGCAAGGGTTTTGAAGGTAGATTAATGATTTGTGGGTTTTGTTCTAATTAGCTTGGATTTTCCTACTTTGCAGATCTAACTATTTATGGGGTTCACTATCCAGGTAATTCTAATTTTTGTTCTCTTCTCTAATTTTTCCAGACTATTTTTTGGGTTTAACATTGGGGTGAAACTTAAATTTGTGTTTTTTGCTTTTTTGGTACCTAAATATATTTTAATACCTTCTTAAAATAGTTTTTTTTTCCTTTTTGGTACCTAGGTCTATTTTAATCAACAAAAATAGTCTCCAAGTGCGTATGGTTGTAGGATATAAATCTTCCTTTGCTTATTGTTCTGTTTTTCTTGGATTATTTTTTGCAATTACGGTGACCACTTTTAGTACCTCGGATTCCTGTCTCTGGGTATTTTTGGGAAAATTGTTGTCAAATTAGGGTTCTTTGCCATGTATGTTTGTAGTGCTTTAACCGGTAGTTACAACTTCGATTTGGGTACATACTCAAACTAGGGTTCCTTTCCATGTGGTTTCTTATGTATTTAGTTCATGAGGAAAGATCTATGTTTCTTTCATACTGTGATAGACAAAATTCCCATTTAAGTTTGATGAATTTTGGGGGGGTTGTTTTAAAAGTGGATTTCTTAATTTTTTTAATGTGTGTGGATTTGCACAAGAACCTATTATTTTGAGGATAGTGTTAAGAACATTGAAGTTGATTTTAGATTTGTTTGTTCTTATTTATAGTTTTGAATTATTACCAAAGCACGATTGGAAGATTATTCCATTTTTTTCTTCTACCAATATTGTTTTTTCTTTTGGTTTGGACACGTAGTGGACAAACCTAAATAATTTGAGAGGTACTGACGAAAAGAGGGGTGACGACTAATTTTACACATTACAGTAACAAAAGATTATTTAGTGGGTAAGCATTTTTGCCTATAGAGATAAAAAATTGCAATATCTAACATTTAGTCTTCACATTTTGTGGAAAACGATATATGTGATGTTCAAATATCATAATATATGTGAATCATTGTTCTGGCAAAGGAAAGTTATTCAAATTCAGTTTACGGCATCGATAGCCCACATATTGTTAAACTTACGTCCATGCATTTTGTTCGGCCCCCACATCATGTTATGTTTGGGGCATCAATCCCATAAACAACTGGCCATTCATGTATGGGGATGGGATATTTATATAATGTGGCGGAAGGCTATAAATGTTTTTTGTGGGATTTTCGTGTAATTGCAGGCTATAAAAAAAGGTTACTCAAATTTATTTGTCCTCTTATCATTGTCCCACTCTCTATTAAAGTCACATATGCTAATTTTAAGGGTAATTTTATCGAATCAACCGATTTGTCTTGATTGCATCGCAATGTGTTTTGGTTTACCTCTTTTATTCCTTGCCTTTTTTTGTCTAATTATACTAATCATGAATTTCTATTGAAAACAGGGGAAAGGTCAAGATTTGTACTGCATGATGATCACCCTGTTGATTGCTGATCTTCTCAGGTAAGATTTTAATTTGTTTTAAATGATTTCAAGTGCTTTCAGCTTCTATCTGTTCCGTTTAACATTCTATTTAAGTTTCAAATCAGAAACAAGATTTCAAATAGGAGAAACAAATCAGAAATAATGGTATACTCACAAGATTTCAAATAGGAGAAACGAATCGGAAATAATGGTATACTGTTCACTCTATCTACGATTCTCTCTTCTACTATTAGGGATAGCCACTAATTCTAGGTCAATTATGTTCTCAAATGGTACTTTGTTATACATACGAAGAGTTGTTACAGTTATTTTATCCATGTCAAGTTTTGAAGACTTAGCACGTGCCCATTCAATCTAGAGTCAGCATGTGCCTATTCAATCCACAGTTATTTGAAAAGGATGAGAACATGAGATGAAAAGGAGTCAGAAGCTAACATTCAACTACGACATTCCTTCGTTGTCCCCGATTACTCTAGGAACACATGGATAACTACCCACATATTTGAATTTATTTCTTTCGCTCCAAAGAGTTCAGTAAATAAACATAGAAATAATTCTGCAATACATTCCTTTACAAGAGTTGTTAGACTTTATCCATCACGAGATGTGACACCCACGCAAAGAGATAGTTGCAAATTAATACCACGCCACACTTTCTGCTAAAGTAACCCCAAACACACAAACCAGTTATGTTATTAGTAATATTAACTACTACCAATCACACAAACCAATTATGTTATTAGTAAAGAGAAAAATGGTTCTCTTTATAACAGTACCATTCTTATAAGCATTCTAGATAATTTTTAGTTTTTTATCATATGATATGGGATTTCAAACATGCTATTTTAGTTTTTATTACACCAATCAGTGAATAACGAGGTGAGTCATCTTGGATTCATAAATACTGGCGGTATTTTGTTTTTTATTGGGATCATCTATGAACTTCGATGAATGCCCTTCTAACTCACGTGCGTTTGGATTCATTTATTTATTATCATAATTTTTGGATGCAATTTAGCGGGTAAGTTGATGTTTTATGTTTGAATAGTTTGAACTTTGATTGAAGTTTTATGTTTTATATATTTGTTATCGTTATGTATCGGGGATCGGGAATGAGTTTCAACTTACCGAACCCTTTATGTATCATTATGTATCGGCAGTTGGGAATGGTTGATTCGGGTGAACGATGGAGAGATTGTGGTGTTGGTAAGTATTTTTTTATGAACATTTGTATTGTATATGCACATTTATTTGTTTCCTCATTTTACCCATCCAGTATCATTTAATCTTAATTATTTTATCTCATCAGTGTCATTTCCAGTGTCCATTCAGTTTGTGTGGCTGTATATATTTATTTTTAGATATATAGCGTTAAAAATCTTGGATACAAGCTACTTATAGCATATCTTTCCTACAATGGATGTACTTCCATCATATTTATTTTTAAGTTTGTTTCTCATTCCATTTCATTTCAGTATCAAGTTTTGTTATTCAGTTTTTTGACTGAGTATATATACGAGTAATTACTGCAATTTACCCCACTAACTAATGTTTTTTACATTGCTACCACGATTATATGTTGTTCAATATGTCTAATATTTTATTTCGAGTACATTATTCCGATTTTATAGCAAGGTAATGTGTCTTTGGTAGCAAAGGCCCTTTTATAAATCAGCAACTGTTATGGTAGATTATGTTTTTGAGTTTTAATGTTTTATCATTATGCATTCATGGTTTGTCTTGCATTCATGTTTTAATTTTTTTGAGTACATTATTTCAGGTAATGAAGTTACTACATAGTATTCATAACTTAAAATTCATTACAGGATATTAAAACACTATTTCTTTTATTATCAGAGCAATTGGATATTAAACTCTTTACCTGTGTGATGCCCTGGATGTGGACCCTGCACCTCCTTATTTAGGTGGTTGATATATATATTTGAGTAGCGACATCAGAACTTGAGCAACGACATCCAAAGCCCTCTGGTTCCACATCACAACCTGAGCAACATGTGTTGCTGCCAATGCTGCTTAAGTATTTTTCTCAAAGAATTTCTCCAACTCAAAAGAACACCAATGTCTGAAGAGGAGGGATTGAATCGATTTTGTCGAGTGGCTTCCCCTGAATTCTTTTCTGGAGCCTGCTGAGGAGAGAATTGAAGAAAATGTTAGAAGTCAACTTTTCGAAAAAATAATATTGCATCCTTTTGAGATTATGAAGGAATTATTAAAGCTTTATCTCCTATAGGAATAGGGGATAGAGAGACGCAATATTGGATACGTGTTTTGTTCGCGAGGTGTTGCTCCAAGTTTTATTATTCCATATCAACTTCAAAGGCAAGGAAAACCTGGGCAGCAAATAGGTATATGGGGAGAGGTGGAAACCCACAACACATGCCAGAATCAATAATGTGGATCCATCCATCATTCCGCAAGCCACGATGGCTCCAATGATACCTGTGTCATTTGATTTTTCTGGAGTGTCAACACCCCCATCTGATATCCAGCGTTATGGACCGATCACCATGTCAACATTTGCTTCTGCTTTCGCCTATGCTACTACTGAAGCTCAACGAATGATGCTGGGAGAACAGTTACTTCCTCTGGCGGAGCGTCTTGATTGTACTAATTTTCAATGGTCTATGTAATCTATCAATGTTACACTTGAAATACATTCTAAATTTACAATATCATGTACTTTCAAGAGCGTTAAGAAAATCAGTTTGTATTTAATGATTTTTATGTCAATATTTGTCACATGATTTTTTAACTGCTCTTTTTTTTCTTCTAATTTTAGTTGGTTCATATCTTAAAATGTGAATTTTTTTACACATATTCATCATGTTCTTTGAAGTTCAGTGGTGTCACCCGAGTATAAGAAGAAAATATATGCTTGAAGCTCTTAATTTTGGGGTGTTCATGTTAGTCTTTCGATGTTTTCTTATTTGGAAGGATCCTTTTAATATGGTAATCCTAGAAGTTGATTTCATTTTTTTTGTCTTTGTATGCTATTGGAGTAAAAATACAATGCATTACATGTATTTGATATGCTATATGCCTTGGCAAATGTCTTTTCCTTTCAGTTTCTAATATTGATTGTAGTTTGAATTTACATCATTATCTTTTAATTGGGTCTAATTTTGATATTCCTTTAGGCACAAGAAACCAGTACAAAAAGTTGAGGAAATGCTAATTGATTGTTGATCCCCACGCAACATATGATTTACTTGCCTTTAGATCCTACTAATGCCATCTATTTAAATTGATTTGATTGTTGGATTGGGATTATTTGTTAATTGTTAAGAAGGTATAAACAAAAGAGATTATGGTCATTTTTAAAAAAAAAATACATTTTGTTTTATTGGGGAACGAAATTTTTGTTATTTTGCAATTATGTACTTTGGAATTTTTACCGTTTTGCGATTACGTACTTTGAAAATTTTCGCCGTGCCTTTAGGCACGGGCATTCCGCTAGTATATATATATATATATAGAGAGAGAGAGAGAGAGAGAGAGAGGGAGACCCATGTGCACACTAAGTTTGCACATCATTTTTTTAAAATAGTAGAAAAAATATTTTTCAATTGATTTTTTTTGTATGATATTTAAACCTTTCAACGGACCCATGTAAAAAACATCAACTCAATTTTTTTTTTTGATATTTTTAAAAAATCGGTCAAACTTTCGCTGCTTTTAAGCACTTTTAAAGCTATGAAAGTTTGACCGTTTTTTTAAAAATAGCAAAAACCATTTTTTTGAGCTGATTTTTTTTACATGGGTCCATTGAAATGTTTAAATATCACATAAAAAATCAAATCAAAAATATTTTTTTTAATGCTTTAAAAAAATTGGTGTACGTGAGCACTGTGTAAACTTAGTGTGCACATGAGCCTGCCTCTCTCTCTCTCTCTCTCTCTCTATCTATCTATATATATATATATATATATATATGTATGTATATATGTGTGTGTGTGTGTGTGTGTGTACCTGATTTGAAGACGAGCGTATATAAGGGTGCTTTTGCACAACGTCCCCCTTATTTATCTTACACAGGGACTCCAAAGGGCTCGTTCATGTGCAAGTTCAGAGTTATTGAAAAAATAATTAAAAATAGCCCAAGTTATATACTAACCTATAGGGCTTAAAATAAATTATTTAAATCCCGACTAAACATTCTACATGCCTCTAACGTTTGCCCCAAACACCAAACTAATATCCCAATCTTTAACCGGTAGGAGTCTAAGATTAATAATAATTAAATTATTTATCAAATAATTATTAATTATTTACCGTGCCTTAATTCCAAAGTCAATTTTAAGTTTTTGACACATAACACATATAAAATATAATTAATGACATTATAAGGCACTACAGATTAATATACTAATTTCTAAATTTATTCAATTTAATGCACTTAAATTACGGGGTATTACATGGACCTAGGTTATGGGAGTTAAATTAAAGAATATGGTAGGTACATTTAGGGAAGTATAACTTATGTGTTTCACATGATTAAAATGGAAGTACCATCTTAGTATATATGTATGTATGTGTGTCTGTGTGTGCGCGCTAATTTTAAACATATCATATTTGGCTCGTGGGGAATCTATCGGTTAGGGTTATGGATTTAATTAGATTTAGGACGGGTATTGCGCTCCTGGGTGATGTAGCAAGATGTGTGGAGGTCGATGTTATTGATCATGCATTTAGTTGGTCGCCATCTCACGATATGGAGACACATATGACTTGATCCATCAGACGTTTTGGTATGTGACTTGGTGACAATGGTGTGACTGTGTGGTGATCCCCCATTATTTTGCACGTGTATGTCTTAAATTCATATGTATACTCCACAAATTTATTGATGGAGGCACATGAACGTCCTCGGAGGTTGAAGCCTTCGCATGGTTTGTGAAACTTATGCGTATATTGTATTGTCCAATTATGGATATGTTATTTAAAGAAACCATGTCATATTATTAGGTGTATTATGATATAGTGTATCTCTTATTATTCGGGTGATATGAGTGGGGGTTATACTCAGTTGTTCTCTTTACGTATATAGTGGGTTACGTTGCGATATGGTTGCAATATAGTTTGATAGCTTACTTGATAGTATAATAGTTGAGATTGATTAGTATTGGTTATGCGTTAGGTTAGGACACTCTTGTAGATTATTTCACTTATGATTGAGGGTTGAAGTATCTTTTTCATTAGAGTGTCGATGGGTTGGCATGATCATGTAAACGAGTCACATAATTGTTACTGCATTGATATAGTAAGTTATTTCTTGCAATTTTCGGGCTCTAACCCAAATATTATCAAAATCTTTTTCAGGTGTTCATAGGCAGGATCAACAAAGTTGAGTAGTAAGACTTGCCTCATTTTCATTCTTAAACTATGTTATTATTTTAATTCAGTTTTCAGACTCTTTTGATTCAGAGATTTGTATGGACCATGATAGTCCCAATTTATTTATTTCAGTTAAGATATTTTGTGAGATTTGAGATGAAGAACTTTATTATGTATGTGGAGAAATTTGGCTTATTCTGCATTTATATTTCATTTTATCGCATGTTGTGTATGGTTTAAATTCATTATAGTATTTTATTATAAATGTTAGGATGCTGAGAATAATATAAATAGATTTAACGTGTCCTATCTTCGGCATTGAGACTTAACTACCCGATATATGGAAAATAGGGGTGCTACAGTTGGTATAAGATCATCCTAGGTTCTAGTGTCTTAGGTTTCACGAGATTTCCATTACTTTCAGGATTGCGTTCTTTGATTTATTAGAGCCATGTACTTAAGATTCATTGTATTCTTATTTCTAGATCGTTAACTAGTAGAATTTCCTGGTTTTCTTTCCGGTAAATACATGAGGCATGCGAGGATGATTGGATGCTAATTAAGTTGTCAATCGGGATGCTCAACCAAAGTAGCAACCATAATAATAACAAGTATTACAAGTAACACCCGTAGTGGATATGGCTACTATCATAGATATGGCTGCTATCATTGCTTAGGCAGTCACCGTTGGAGTGATCGTCATACTAAAACTTCTTCACTAGCCCCAATAACTATAACCACGGGTGGAAGTGTTAACTCAACCAAAAGTTTCCACTCGGGATAGGGCATGTGGGACCTTTGCTAAAGGTAGCCCATTGGAGTTCATAGGGAGCACTAATATTCTGGTGGTGTATAAGTGGAGAAAGGATATCCAGAGGCACTTGAGTATTATTGAATGCATCGAAGTTTAGATACATATGCTTTCCAGCTTTAAGTTAGTAGTTGAGGCATTGCAGTGGTGAGAGTCTATCACCACTATAGAGGACATAGGCATTATGAGGATTTCGGAGTTCTAGGGCAGGTGGGGTATCCAGCCAAAAAGTGCCTTAAGGGAAACCAGGGAACCTATGGGTAGAGAGGTTAACAGGGATACCAGGCATCACATGTTAAACGTTCGTAGTTGTCGCCCCCACCAGTTATTGAAGTGACAACATTACTAACTCCACCATTGGGATATCCATAATTACAATACGGGAATGTATATCATATTTCTCTTAAAGATGCTCATGCATCGGTATAGACGATAGAGGGTACATTTCCTCTCCATGGACATGTTGGATTTTTTTTTTTATACTAATGCGTCACATTCATTTCTTAGTAGAGCCTTCGCTCAGTTAACTAGGATGTTATAATTATCGTCAGAAATTTTACTATATATAGATACACCATTGAGTTAGGGTAAAACTATAGATTCTATGTGTCAAGGTGTAGTTGTGGATATTGGGATGCTACGCTTTGTAGTTGATTTATTAATTTAGATATATATGTGTTTGACGTTATCCTGGATATGGATTAGTTAGTTATGTATCATGCTAGTGTGGGTAAGTCCATTATTTTTACTATTCTAGAGAAGGAGATGTACTTAGTTACATTGCCATGCCATAAGGGAGGGTTGAGCACATGTTTGTATTATATTTATGAGGATACTTATAAGGGAGTCACTTTGTCATTAGACTTTATTCCTGTAGTTAGCGAGTTTCCTGAAGTCTTTCAGGATATTTCGGGGTTGCCATTGAGTAGGGAGATCGAGTTTGTGATTGATTTCACTCTAGGCACTAGACCGATAGCCCAAGAACCTTACAATACGGATCCATTACAGATAAGAGAGAAGATTTAGTAGTTTCTTGAACATGGGTTTATCAGAAGGAGTACGTCACCTTAGGAAGCTTCAGTCCTCTTTGTAAAGAATAAAGATGTATCATTAATATTGTGCATCACCATCTGACCAGTACAATATAGGTTGATAATGACCACATGATTAAAATACATAATTACAGAGTTATCAAATCATGGATTTTCGTGATCGTGGTGGAAAATTTGATCATTCCTTCAGGTGGAATTCTTCCCCGACGAAGCTAAGTAGAGGTCTCAGACCTTTTTAATACATTTTTTTTAATAAGATAAATCTTCTTAAAGTAATCATAGTAAGTCACATACAATAAACTACCCATATCCAATATCAATATCATGTTAATCCAGCTGTATACGATTACCTCGATTAAAAGGGACCGTCTAGAGGCATGATTAGGTTGTAAGAGTTCTTGGGAGTAAAGATAGTG
Source organism: Sambucus nigra (assembly GCA_949130495.1). Lineage (NCBI taxonomy): Eukaryota > Viridiplantae > Streptophyta > Magnoliopsida > Dipsacales > Adoxaceae > Sambucus > Sambucus nigra. Next base: position 237,341,285 of record OX422208.1, on the reverse strand, counting down.
TTCTCTCAGTCATGAAGTAGCCTGGTGTTCAGATCTCCATAGTCTCTCTTTTTTTGGATTTTGTAACCTTTCATGGAGGAGTTTGACTTTCTTCTTGTAAAGAACCATCTTGTTATCATTACAATCCTATTAAATGGATTAATCTTCCTCAGTGATTTTTTTCCTCCTCGATCTTTCCTTATCCTTCATTCCTTTCCCTTAAGAAACCATCTTGGTCAGCTTTACACTTATTTCTCTCAATCTAAGCATTTGAATATCCTTTGATTTAATCATTTTAAAAACTTTCTTAAGTCACCCCTCTATATCATGGAATCTATTTGTTTTTTTAAGTAAAGACAATCATTTTTTTTATGAAGGACATGGTCTTTGTGAAAAATGTTGTATTAGATAGAATTCCTTTAGGACGGTCGGGTCTTCAATTTTTAAAGCCATTTGACCAGATGGGTGTCCGTTATCATTTCCATGACTATTTTAATCAATGAGTTTAAGGGCGCGAATGCTCGTACTTTAGATAATCTCCACCACCATAGAGTTTTTTCGAGTTGCACGTCCTTTTGAACAACTTGCTATTGGGGTTCTTCTCTTTTAGTGCATCCTCCTCTTGGGAAGAAATAAATTGCTTACTGTATTTTTGAAATTGAATTTCTTCTACCCCTTCTTTATCTATATTATACCTCTAATACGATAGTATTAAAGGTTTTATTACCCATTAATGCAATAAACCTAGGGTCTCCATCGTATGAAACCTACACAGCCGAGGAAACCAAACTCCACACCTCTAAAAAAAGACTCTTGACTGTCCGTCTAATCTTATCCCACCTAAGGTCCTTTCATATTTCTTATAGACAATGAGGAGCAATGGAAATAAATTTAATCATTTATTCTCCCATCTCTATGTATGGATAATGTAAAGGTTTCAATGCAACCTATATATACAGAGATTTCACCCGTGTAATACGTTATCCTCTTCCGCCCAAAAACAACTGGATCGATTGACATTTTATCTATGGGAAGGAACACATCAAAAGGTGAAGGAGGTTCATTGAATTTGGTGAGTCATTTTTTGTTGATGCACCCATGGTGATTTCTAAAACCATTATTTCGAGTACGTGGCTTTAATCTATAAAAAGAAAGCAAATATACCCAATAGAGTGTCGGGGTTTTAAGGGGTTTTCCAACTCTATCATTTTTTAGCTGCTTGTGGAGAAGATAAGAAAGGAGGAATGCAATTAGTCAAGGCGATGCCGGATTTTCACCGGAGTCAGGGGCCATCTCCTTTTTTTATTTAACTCAGTTGAATTTCACATCACCAAAGGCTTTTACCCCAACCCAGTGGCTCATCCATTTGGGTTAACAGAGATAACATCAGAGGTTTTAGAAACGGTCAAACGTCGAAGGTTCATCTTGGTTCCATCGAGCGCGTAGTGATTTACTCTAGGGGTGGCCATAGGTTCGAGGCCCGCCCATCCCGCTCAATAAAAAAATAGAGCTTGGGTAAGGTGAATAGGCCCGCAAAGCGGGGTTGGCAAAATTTTATAGGCCCGATTTTTTTTCAGGCGGGCTTGAGCATGAGTTCTTAAGTCCGATGAGACCCGATCCGAGGCTCGAAATATATATATATATATATATATGGGGGGAGAACTTTTATAAATATAAAAACGTATACCAAGTCTTTTCATGTAGAGTGAGAAACTTTATATATGAACTTTGTAATATATGGAGTTTAAAACAAATTTTTAATTAAAAAAAATCGTCTTTAAATAAAAAAATAGATATTTTAATTTAAAAAAAATCTTTTAATTAACATAATAAGGTCCGATCGGACGGGCCTGAGTAAAGAGCTTTCAAATCTGGGGGGGCTTGGGATAACATAACAAGGCCCGATCTAGGCCTGAGCAGACTTGGGATAGCACTTAATTTTTCAAGCCCGCCCGAGCCCGACCAGGCCTGCCCAGGCCCGGTCCACGGCGACCCCTAATTTAGTCTCTAAAAGGAACTATAAATGGTCAAACTTCGAAGGTTCATCTGACTTGAGACCCAGCTATGTCGAGTTGTACACAAGTTTGACACTGTGATAAGTTGATTCAATTTCTCAGATGTAACTCTGTTTCTGAAATCATGGTGTGTCGGGTTCCAATTTTATGGTGATTCTCTTTTTTTTTTTTTTAAACCCAAATAAAGCTTATACATGGCTTTAAAATATAAAATGAAAAAGTTTTCACTAATCAAGCATTTTGGATCAGTGGTATAAAGCTGTCAGTGGAACAGTCTTGAGTAAATTGGATTTGGTTCCCAGTTCGATCTTCGACTCTGTCAAAATAATGCTTGGCCAGCAGAAGTCACGAACCCCGAACATGATTTAATCAAGATACACTTAAAGTTGATCCGGACACCACATGATATGATACCAAAAAAAAAATTCTCAACGTTCATACTTCCTTTTTCTTATTATAACGATAGTATTTGAGGTATAAATGAGGACTAGACATTTATGACTTTCTCATCTACTCCCTTGGAACCCAGAAGACACAAAAAATGTATCCACTACTCCACTGTTCCTTATTTAATGTGCGTGTTGTAAACTTTGGTATTGGCGAATATAGAAAGTTAGATGAGCATTTTTACACACCATTATTAGATTTGCCCACAAGTTGACTACGCCCAATAAATCTTTTCCTTGCGGGTTTCGATAAATTGTTATTCTGGATTTATGGCCAAATTACTAAGAGGTTTATCTTTTAAATTCGGCGTACCATAATTTTTTTCCTTTTCAGTTAATGATTCAAATTTGTAGTGTAAACATTTGTTCATTATTAATATGATTTAGCTTTGTTCATCATCATTTCATTTTAGACAGATTAGTGCTATTATTTGTTCATTATCAATATGGTATAGATTTGTTCTAGGAGTGCACACGGTTAGGTTTGGGTCGATTTTGAGATTAATCCGAGAATCGAACCGAGATGGGTCGGTTCCAAATTTTTAGAACCGGAGCCGAACCGATAGTGATGCAGAACCGAACCAAATTGAACCAAAGGTTCCCGGATCGGATTGGATCGGTTTTCGGTTCCAAAGTCATATTTCAAACTTGGTGAAATCTTAATATTAATGCATTTGATAAATAATTTTTTTAAGGTCAAAATTAATTTTGATCATCAATAACATAAGTTAGAAACTCAGGTAATCACAAAATATAAATTACAAGTGTTAAATATATAAAATAAATATATATGTAATTATAAATCGGTTCGGTCCTGGATTGGTTCGGATCGGTTTTCGGGTCGGATTGTTTTTTTTCCCTGGAACCGAGAACCGAACCGAAGTATCGATTTTATTTTTTTAAAACCGGAACCAAACCATTAAGCAAAAAAAAAACAGATCCAAACCGAACCAATGCAGTCGGTTTGGTTCAGTTTATCAGATTTTTGATTTCGTTGTGCACCCCTAATTTGTTCATTATCATTTGGTTTTAGACATATTAGTGTCAATATTTGTTCATTATCAATATTTGTCAATATTTATTCATTATCATCTGGTTTTAGACAAATTGATATCAATATTTGTTCATTATCAATATTTTTTCATTTTCATTTGGTTTGTTTATTTCTTTTTTTTACATAAAGTTATATTATAACTCATATTATTGTTTATTTCGTTTATATATTCAATGATTAATAATATCTTTTTTATTTTTTATTTTTTTGTTGTGCGTAGATGGCTTCGATTGAGCATATTAATATTATAAATGACCCCAAGTCCACGTATACTAGATCATTTTCGTAGCCCAATGTCATTTATGATGGTTCAAGTACGTATTTGTACACAAAATTGGAATCGAACTTCAACCACCCCGATTAGTCTTCGCGATGCTATAGATGACATTGAGGAATATGAAAAACTTGATTCAAGTAATTTTTTATATTTGAAAAGTATTTCTTTGTCTAACAATACTCACTATTTCAAAGTTATGTCACTAATAGTTTCATTGTTATTTTGTTTTCAGATTTATTAGGATCCCAACAAAAGGATGTTGAGTGTTTATGGTCAGAAAGCCGAAGAACTTGCTAGGAGGCTTGGACTATTTCCTCTTTTTTTATTTTGGACTGTTTTTATTTATTTGGGACTATTTTTGGACTATTTGATAGCCCTAACAACCCTTTCATAGGTTTCGGGGTTTTGGCCGCCCCAAGTTTTGTATTAAATTCTTCATCAACTTAGGACTATATTTGGATTATTTGACACCTCTTTTAATGAATTTTGGGCATTTTGACAGCTCCATTTTTGGTATTAAATTTTGCATCAATATTGGACTGGTTTTGAACTTTTTTTTAATACTGCACCTTTTAACAACTCACTTTTTTTAAGTTATGGATTGTTTTGGGTACCTTTTTACGAGTTTGGCTATTAAAATTAAGGCTTAAATTTTCAGCATGTGATAAAAGATATATAAACTGTCTAAAAAAGTTGGTAAAACATATTAAAATATTGAAAACTGAATTTGAATAATGACTAAACAAATGTAATTGAATATTAAAATTGAACTTAACGTAATTGAAAAATGATCAAACAAATGTAACATTGAATGTGAAAAAACTATCAAATCGAACCGACCCTATCAAAACTAACCCTGTCAAAAATCGACGGGCAAACTGAACCGCCCCAATTAAAAATCGACAATGTTTGGTTCGATTTATAAATCGAACCTTTTTTTATTTTGATTTAAATTTTCTAAAAACCAATTTGGTTGACTCAAAATACCCTCCAACATATTCACCATAAAATATTAAGGACACCATATTTATAAATGCTACGAATTATTATTTATTTATATTATTAAAATTATTTTAAATAAATTTTATAGAGATTTTTTTATAAAACGCCCCCGCATCGTGCGGGTTACATACTAATCATGTCTATCATGTTAGTTGATAGACTATTGAATCCGAAGTAGGTAGTAATCATATTGTGTAACCCTTTTAGGAAGGAAAAATTGGCCACCCACTCATTTGGGGTATTCATTTTCAATGACCCATCATTGAGTCGCTTAAAAAAATCCCTGAAGGATTCATTATTTTTCATAACAAGTTGAATAGGTAATTGGTAATCTTCTTTTGCACACGGCAGCCGATAAAGTGGCAAACGAACAATCCCGTTAACTCTTCAAAACACATTATTGAGTTGACAATGAGGCTGTTGAACCATGTTCTTGCCAAAACCTTGAGAAGGGTGGAAATGGCTCGACATATAATCTTTTTATGACTTCCCATGAAATCCATATACACCTCAGAGTTGTCACTGTGATCATTTGAATCAGAAGTGCCGTCGAATGCATTCATTTTAGGTATTTTAAAGGTCGCCGACATTAGAAAATCAAGTATATGCCCTTAAAAAGGGGAGACCTTACTGAAATAATATCCATTTTTCGAAGCGATTCAGGGATCATATGATAAACATAGAGTCTTGGATGGTGGAGAAAATGACATCCAAAGGTGGTGGTAGAGGAGACAAGTTTTTTTCCTCATGGTTAGATGGGGAAGTAGGAGTGTTTTGATGCACTTGTTATCTATCCAATATCTCTTCAGAAATGTGGACTGGGTTGAAGGAACTTACTATAATTGCATCAAAATTTAATAATGTTTCCCCTATAGAAATTAATACTGCTCGACAAAGCCATTTATTGGCTTAATTGACCTAGTGTCTATTCATGGTTTACACTTATGTCGTTCCTATAAATGGTGCCAAATATGTTATATTGGATAATTAGTACCCTATAGTTATAACAACGATGGAAAAAATAAAGTATAGATCAAGGACGCTAAATATATGTGGTTCGGTCTTGATTAACTAATGCCCATATGGAAGAGAAAAGGAAGATGTTTATATTAATCATATATGGGAGATTACAAGATTGGAGAATAAGAAAATTGTTGTATGCCTCATATTATATCCATACGTGGCTTTATTTATAACCTCACTACCTCTTACATTACATTTAATTTCCATTTGAGCAGTTTCACATTCATGATACGTAGTCTCACAAGTATCAAACAAAAATTTTGAGTAGTGGGCCCTCACTCTTAGGTAAGTGGGAAAGTGTCACTTTACATTAGTTGTTTATCTTTAATTTTTTTAATGGGAATAATGACAATCACTTGTCATCTATAATCATTGACCTCATCCGAGACTGGGTCAATCACCCACGTGCTCAGCTGTAATACCCTATTATTTTTTAGGATTTAATTTATTAATAATGATTTAATTAATTAAGAAGACACGCATATATAATTTTAAGACATCAAAGTTACTTGAGGGTCAAAATGCTAAAATGAATTAATGTGGTGATTTTTTTAAAGTAAACAAAAGTCAATTTGGAATTTTAATGCTTATTATATTAATAATTAATTATTAAAGTTTTAGGGCTAAAGGTTAAATTACATAAAAGATATAGTTAATATGGTAATTTTATAAAGTTATTTAAAGAGCTAGCTGCTAGACTTATGTTGTACTTTTGTTTAAGTTTTAGGGAATTAGGGTTTTATGTGCTTGGTTTGAGAAGAAAGTATTAGGTTTTAGGGTTAAAAGTTAGGAGGGATAACATTTGGGGAGTGCGACACTCAAAATGGACCTTCGGATGTTATAGCGGGCTATACAAACTGCTATAGTGGGTCCTGCAAGCCGCTATAGCGACAAGAGGTTTTAAAAGGGCGCATTTTTACGCACGCCACTATCTCCTCTTTATTGTCAAATCACCAAACATTGTTTTCTTCGTCAAATTTCAACCATCTTTCCAATATTTCACCCAAGCTTATTCAAATTATAAAATTAAACTCAATAGTATATTTTTCACATTTTAATCCAAGACTTAAAAAGAGGGTTTCTAAGAATTCAAAGGCTTTTCAAGATCAATTTCAAGTGGCTTTTCAAGGGCTAGTTCAAGGCTTTTCTTCACTAACAAAAAATTCAATTTTGAAACACATTTTGAGGCGAGTTGCTTTCTAATCCTCTCCTTTTATATGTCTATATGATAAATTTCGCCTAAATTTAATTGTATTGTTAAAATCATTTAGAAACCATTATGAAATTATATTTTCCTAACTTATTGTTGTACCTATGTGAGTCCCATATTCTCACATCTTTGAAATTTAGTGTTAAGCCCTAATTAATATAGAAATTAATTATTGTCCCGAAAGTATAAAATTGGCATTTTAGGCTTTGTGACCCTGCTTGTAAGAATAGATTATTTGGGAGTGGAAATGGGTAGTACGAACTTTAATTAAAATTGTTAAAATTTAAAATTTATACATACTTAGTAGGTTTGTACCTTATGCTTTAATGGTAGTAATCTTGGTAGGCATTGACTAAATTGATGAAATACATGGACTTTATTTGTGATGTAAAAACTAATGAAAGATCATTTTAGATTATTTTGGAATACTCGAATTATAATATGAAACCTTTTGATGAATTATGCCATTGGAATCCCAATTACATGTTTATTTTATGCAAGATTATAATAAGAGCCTTACTTATAATGTTATTATTTTTTATATTGGATTTATCATCTAGATTATAAAAGGAGTACGAAATAAACTTATGTTGGTTATTGGACGTTGGTGTTAGATTAGTTGGTTTGGTTGCGAAATTTGGATATGTAGTCACTTAATTATCTTAATTTAGTTTCTCATAATAAACCCTTAATTAAATTTTCCTAACGGTTACCTTCTCTAAATATAAGTGTATCTAGGGGATTCCTTGTTTGGATTTCACTTCGGTGAGACATCCCACATACGGAGTTTAGAGATGGGTAGGAATGATGACTTAAAACCACGTAATAAAATCAATTTGATTTTACTTCAATGTTTCGTGTTACGATTAGTTACTTATAGGATTACTATCCCTTTGGCTCCTTATATTATGCTATAAAACATACTCAAATGCTATAAATAGTAATAGCCCAAGGGTGGCGTAATTGGGTATTTATAATATAGTTCGTAGTGATAATATATATGTTAAATTGAGAATGTCATTGATAAATGAACATGATAAATGTGTAATAATGGGTGAGCGCCAATGAGGAATAACCTTATATTGAGATATTTGATGGGAATAATTTATTATGGGTTGTTATTGCATCAAACGAAGTTGTGGAGTCCCGATACTGTGTAGTAGGGTGGTTCTGTATATTTCGACACTGTGAAGTAGGCGGCTATGGATTGTGTAACAGTTTAATTTAGTGCAACATGTGTTCTTGAGATGGCCGGGGATAAGGGACGCATGTCAGTTATGTATTGATTAATTACTGAGAATAATCAATGAAATAAAATGAGATAATTATAATGCATTGTGATGTTGCGTTTATATTATGGGTCGTTTATATGGATTATATAAACTGTGATTTTATCATCTACATATATAATTATTTTGTGTTATGTAGTTAATCGACTTGATAGTGTTTTGAGCCATGTCTTTTACCTGGTGACTTCGGGGGTTAGAGCGGGATCTCCGGTTTAGTCTTCATCATGGGTCTTACTCTTCAGGATTTCAACTTCAAAGATATTGTGGGTCTCCATTTCTTTTAGTTTATCATTTTACTTTTCAGTCTATATACTTTGAGACATTTCAATTGGCTTGCATTATTGGACTTCAAATTTGGCTTATAGCACCTTAATTTGGATTGGGATTAAATTGAGGTTTTATGTTGGGACAATGCTATATTTATATCTTGTGGATTATGGACTTTCATTATAAGATTTCATTTGGGACAATTTTAGTTTATCATTTGACATTTGCATGCTGAGGATGATATTTCATTGTTTTAACAACATGTAATGTTTTATTAATTAGACTAAATCAGCCTGAGTATCAAATATGTGGAGTGTTAATGTTGGTTTTATCCCATACGAGGTTTAATCATCTCTATTGGGCCGACCTCCTTCCTAACACACCATAATTGTAACTCCCACGACTTTTAGCTGAGTGGCCAACCGATGAGGAGTAAAAATTTCCCTAATTGGAAAGCACAATATACATTTTTTTTATGTCTTATTCAAACACTATTATTTTTAGTTTACATGTATGGTTATTATAAATTTTGTTGAATTCTTGGAAATTTTTATGTTAAGAATACTCATTTATGCTTGTTTTTATCTCATTACAACGATGATTATATATATATATATATGCATTTAATCCCGCATCATATGAATTGTCTTATTCCGATTGCATGATAAATTTTGAGTCAGTCATTTAGGTAATTTCGATAAGGCATCATATTCGAAACGCTTCATCAACCTCATCCGACATTGTTCATGATAAAAAAATGTTGAATTGCCACCTAGGTAAAGGTAAGCGAATTTCAAATAGGCTTAACACTTTGTAATATTTAGATTAATTTTTTCTTAAAATGAAATTTTCATTTGGGCATGCGCGTGTTGGGTTAGTTTTTGGTATTAGGTGATATACGTATGCAAATATTCTCTTCATATAGAAAATATAAATTAAAGGTTCCTTGCATATGTATATCATATGTAGGTTTTAGTAAAGTTCAAAATTTCATAGTTTTTTATTTCCCTGACCAAGTTTGGGGACTTTCGCTGACCATTCGCCTCAATGAAGGCTTGAGTTTGCTGATCGCGTGATCAACAAAGTTTTTCACCCCATACATGCTTTTTCCTCGCAACTTCCCTCACCGACTACTCGCTGATTCGCTTCAATGAAGATGCTTCTCTGGTCACGAGTTCTGTCTACAAAAGTAGATATTTGTTAAATATTTTATGGTAAATCGTAAAGACTTTCATTGCAGCCAAGTCTTATATACACTTAAGTGTTTTGATCTTTCTTGTGATGCCACCCTCCCTATCTTGGGACCATCTTCCACACTTGGAATAAATCAATACATATGGAGATAATGATATCACAATGTCTATCTTTTATGAAAGTCTAAAGAAGCGACACTTGATCAAGAGGATTTTTTAATAGATTTGTTTTTGAGTTTAAACACTCGAAAGAGATAAACCATATTTTTTCTTCTTCATATTTCTCTCTATATTTTTGAGATGTTTAATTTTAAAGTTTGATCACAAGTCCTATTGAAGCCTAAAAACTTCCACCTTTATTATTGGACAACAATACTTGTATTCTTATTCTTGAGAGATTTGTGTGAATATCTCAAAATGTATTGTAAGGTTTGAGTAAACCAAAATATTTTAAACACTTTCAAAACCTTAAGGAAAAATCACCCGCTAGAAAGCGGTATCCAAGCATTGGTGGCTTCTTAACAAGTTCGTCTTTTATTTCAGGGACGATTTTTGATTTTGTGGCGTATGATCGAAAGACATTGGATGAGTCCAAAATCGATCGTTGTTGTGTAGTGTTCTCCAGATGTTGACTCTCTTTTCGAATAATATGGTGTGAAAATGGGTAGTCAATTAACACGTTGTGTGATTGTAAGTTGTTATTTTCTATTTGTAAAACTTTACCATAGTTTATTTGTCGTTTCATTCATTCCAATGCTTTTTTTTATACGACTTGGGGTTGTTTAATTATTTTACCATGTTTTGCATTTAAATTAAATCACCTATCTTTGATGATAAAATGCGGTGTGATCTAGTTGGTAAACTTTTTATTAGACAGACCCAAAATATTATTTTTGTACTAGGAATTAACGAAAAATATTACTTCTATTACGACAATAATTTTAATAGATAAGTATATGTGGCCTCTTAGTTACAAGTTTTCATATAAATGAACCCACGTAAAAAATTGTTGCACATATCGACCCTTCAACAACTTATTCCTTAAATTTCTCCCTTAGCTAATTGGACGTAATATCTACAATTACATTATGATCCAGTGAACTTAGGAATTTGACGAATCCTAGCACAATGATTCAATCTGACTTGTGTGAATTAATGATGCATTCCAATTGGCCAGACAGAGTATCTCAATAGCATATGGTATCTATATAACCAATTGGGTTAATTGGTATTTGACGTGAGTGCATATGTATGACAATGGGTATCCATTTAAGATAGGTATTTTGTATATATATGACAATGGGTATCTACGTATGACAGTGGGTATTTATTTAAAAGAGAGTATCTTTGTATATGTATGACAATGGGTATCTCTATATAGGGGTATAATCTCTTCTGTATTCTCGTATTACAATTCTAGAATCCAGGAGCTATGATTCAAGTTATTAAAGGGACCACATTACTTAATTTAATGTATCTAGGATCTGGATATATATATATACACACACACACTAGGGGTTGATATCTAACCGCCCCTAATTATAATTGCTATTAATTTTTTTTAACGAAGTGAACTCTATAGTTATACATTGCTATTAAAAATGAAACATAATATCATGTGGAGATGATATTATGTGTCCATACTAAACACTCATAATTGTATAAAACATGTTTACACAAGTGGGGATATGGGATACTTGTATCATATGCGAATCATATTATAGTTGAGTTATGACACATGCCACTTTAAATGTATAATACTTTCCCCATTAAAGATGATTGTGGGGAGCCACTAAAAAGTCAAGTAACTTCTTGAGTAGTTTGGTTTTCCAAATTGTTTCTCTAAATAGCATAGTAGGTTGATGTAATGAGATACCACCTTAGGCCATCTGTAGTGGGAATGTCTAAATTGATTACGTGGAGATGTAATTTTAGATTGTTTTGGATAGATTGTTTGGCGAGGTTTTACACTGGGACAATGCAAATGAGGGACATGGCAGTGTTGGGCGTTAATAATTTTACCGCCCAGATCTGGGCGGCTATCATTTTACCACCCAACAATGCAAATGAGGGACGTGGCAGTTACCGTTTGGTACTTATATATTTTTTTTTTGTAAATTGAGGTTGGGCGGTTATATGTTTACCGCCCAGAAAATCTGTGCGATTTTATGTTTAACGCCCAGTCTGGGTGGTTTTGTGTTTAACGCGCAGATCACGTAGGACCCATTTGCACATTGTGTTTCGGGTGTTTACATTTGCATTTCGGCTAACTTTTCTCTCTCCTCCAACTACACGATTGTTTACCCACTGTGTACAGATGACCTTACTACTTCCTAAACTTGTCATTGGGATTAGGTTTAAGGATAGCATATTTCATATTCAACTTTAATAATATTGTATTTATAGCCCGTAACCATAATTCGGTTTATTTTCACAAATATAATTTGGACCGGAATAGAACGTTCGTGGCTCCTTGCAGTAAAGTTAGGCAAGTGATTGAAGAAGAAACGTAGTCTTGTATCCGTGTAAATATAAGAGAAGCGAGGCGCCATACAAAAAACGATGAAACAAAACAGACAACACCTTCTCTCTCTCTCATACACAAAAACTGAAACCCTAACCTAATCGTATACATACATATATCTATAAATGGCTTCTTTGGTTTTGCCATCTCCGTCTTCATGTTCAACATCATCTTCCGCCTCTCTGTTTTCCCGTTGCTCTCTGACTCATAGAAGTTTCGTTGCCAACGACTCTCGTTCTCGAATATCTGCTCCCAACGCCGTCGTAAGATTTTTTTTATTGTTGTTATAGCATTTGTAACAAACGTCTTTGTTTGGTGTCTGATTAATTATTGCCTCTTGAAATGATATTTTTATTTTGTTTCCAAATATTAGAAATGCCAAGTTGGTGAGCCGATTAATGGAAACCCATGTGTACCCATCATTAATGATGGAATGCTGCCCAAGTTCTTGCAGTCCAGGCGCCTGGAGACTAGAACGAATAGCAGGCTCAAAATATTCTCTGGCACGGCCAATCCTACACTCTCTCAGGTAATTTTACGTATATTCAACTTCAACTACTAGTTCCTATTGTTGGACTCACAAGAGGGAAATGAAGATTAATAATTTGTTAGTTTTACTCAAGTTCTAAAAAACGTGCAGCGTGATCGAGGCTTGCAAACTAAGTCTTAAGCTTTAGAACCCTAGACGTTAGGCATAAAAATGCGTGAAAAGGCGTTTAGGCCTTCTTAATATATTTTAATATTTTTTAACCATAGGCTATTAAAATACTAAAATTGTACATATCATAAAAATATGTCTGAATATATGCAAATTAAAATACTATTTGATTATTTTGGTTGAGATAATGGTCCGGTTTGTAAAAAAAATTCCTTTAAAAGGCGATATCGTTTCACTAAATTATTATTGTTTTTAGAAAAAAGTGCGCCATCAGGGTTTTACCAAGAATAAGGCATAAAAAGCTTAAGACGGGGTGTTTCTTCCAACCCTCAAGCCTCAAGCCTAGGCAGGTTTTTTAGAACAGTGGTTTTACTTATTTCACTCCACCACAATAGCCCAAAATTTCAAGCATACACTTTCTTATAACAACTGTTTTACTTTTTCTCATAAGGTGTTTTTTGTTTTTACATCTTTTAAGTCTCAATCTTAACCATTCTTAAATAGTGTTGTTTTTAACATGATTAAGAGGCTAACGATTATTTTTGACTATGAATGAATGATTAAGAGGTAAATATACATCTGAAATCTAAATTTGAAGTTTGAATCAATCTAAGTTCAGATTTCATTCAGACAACAAAACAAATATATTTTTCAGATTTAGATTTCAAACTTCAGATGACGAGCCAATAATTACAATGATCTCGTCATCTGAAGACTGAATCTGAATCTGAAAATATTATTTGTTTTTATGTCTATCTAGCTTTGAATGAATGTATTTAGACTGATTCATACTTCAGATGTAACTCTACCTATTAATCATTAAGAGTCAAATATAGCCATTAGTCTCTTAATCATTTAAAAAAGCAAATATTATTTAATACCTTTTAAGTCTAAATGGTTCAGATTCAGAGTTAAGAGGTAAAAATAAACAACAATTCAGTCTTCAGATTCAGACTTGCATTCAAATGAAAAAACAAACCCAATAAATAAAAGTGTTATGAAGGATAAGGTCATTCTACCTTTACTTATTCATTTCTCTTCATTCCCATTTGCCCATCCAAACATGTAATTAATAATCTATCCATCATCAATCATTTACTTTCCTTCCCATTCCATTGGCCCCCATTTGGTTGTTCCAAAATTATAAATTGGTCATTTATAAATTAGCTCATTTACAAATTGAACCATTAATTGTGTTTGGTTTTAGTAATGAGATGTCCCATTTTAGCTCACTTCATGTGTAAATTCTTAAATTGGAATATTTCACCAAAAACGTGAAATGTATCTATTTGAAATAGAAGCATTTCACATATGGCATCCTCATCCGTCTCTCTCTCTCTCTCCCCCCCCCCCCCCCCCCCCAAAAAAAAAATTGTTTTTTAACTTTTTTTCTGATGGAATGTTAACATCAATTTCATTCTTGGAAACACCTCTTCCTTGTTTTCACGTTATTAATCCATTCTTTACCTTCTAACTTCGTCATCATATTACTGCATAGGAAATTGCGTGGTACATGGGCCTCAATCTGGGAAAAATCAACATAAAGCGGTTTGCTGATGGTGAAATTTATGTTCAATTGCAAGAGAGCGTTAGAGGATGTGATGTGTACTTGGTGCAGCCCACCTGCCCTCCAGCCAACGAAAATCTTATGGAGCTTTTAGTCATGATAGATGCTTGTCGAAGGGCATCAGCCAAAAACATCACTGCAGTGATTCCATACTTTGGATATGCCAGAGCCGATAGAAAGGTATACTCTGTTTAACTTCCAGAATACATGCAATTTTTGTAATGAGTTTTATGCTCCTATTATGATGAAGGATTACATATTGGAAAGTAAACCAAGAATATCTAGCAAGAATGCATGTGCTGGAATGCTATGGTTTGATTGACACTGTGTGAGGTTATACCCTCTCTGTCTCTCTTTCTCATACACAATTTTCTCATTTAGCTATGTACTAATGTAAATGGGGGTCAATTTCAGATTCATATGCTTTGTTTTGATTCAGCATTTTGTTTTGCTTTGAGTATGCAGTAGTGTTAATAGTAAATGTATTAAAAGGGCTTTAGTCATCTATAGGAAATATTATGATTAGTAAAGTTCCTCTTGGTCATTTGAAACTTTACTTGGTGATCAAGTATTACTTTTTGTATAAATAGGTATGATGTAATAGTGAGAGGATCATCGTTTGGCTTATTAGTAAAAATTTAGTATGTGTTGGTGCCTTTTTTCTTTGATGGTGTTTGCATCAAATTGGTATAAGAGGCCAATGAGCTTAGTTTGTGTCCTCCCATTGCATCTCTGTTATTGGCTCTCAAGAAGGAAAATTAGAGCACAAAATTGAATGACTGATTTCATGAATATCAACCCGATTATTGTAATTGTTCAGGATAACTTTTTTTTTTTTGGATTTTTAGCTTTTGATTGGATTTGATTTAATTTTATCTTTTGTGGGTTCTATGGCTTAAATGATGAACCAATAAACGCTAATTTTATCAAAATCAAAACATTTTCTTCTTCTCATTCATCAACCTCCCATACAAACCCTAACCTATGCTTTTAACCCTTACCTCTCCCCCCCCCCCCCCCCACCCCCCCCCCCAAAAAAAAAAAAAACACTGTCTAAGCAGCCCTTCAAACCCAGTTTCGCACAGCTGTCCAGCCCCTCCATCCACCCTGAAATCCATCAAACTCCCAACCACTCTTACAGACCCCAATCCGGATCCAGATCTTTCCTTGAACTCTGAAACCTCCACCCCTGTTCGCAACAGCTTAGACCTAACTCCCCAAGCTGCCAACAACCAACTCCACCCCACCTGCTGGCCGAACAGAATTCATACCATCCTGACCCTTATTCAGACAAATTGAAATAACTTTTCATCGTGGCTGACACACCACATCGCCGCAAGGGCCTGCCACCACGATCAACATCAATGTTTTAAAAAACGCTAGGAGGTCCTCGGGCGGCCGAGGTCCTTCTAGCTTGTAGGCGGCCTTTTAGGCGGTTTGTTTTTTAATATGCATACCCTAACAAAATTATTAAACTACTAGAACAAAAATAAGTCCAAGTATTAAAAAAACTACTAAATAACGATTAATAACAATAATATGTTATCAAGTGCTATTATGGCATCAAATATGTCAAGTGTGGTAGTAAGATTGCAAGGCCTTGCTAAGCTATGAAGCACAGATACTCTCGGGAGGTCGCGAATTTTTATTGGACACGTATAGGATACGGTATACGTTAGGATACGCTAGGATGCGCGAATCCTAGAGTATCCTTTTTTTTTTTTTAAATGGCTAGGATACGTTGGGATACGCTGGGGATACGTTAGGATACGCGAATCCTAGAGTATCCTATTTTTTTTTTCTACTTTGGTTTTTTTCTTTATTCAACTGCTCTAGCTATTTTTTTTTTCACTTCAGACCTTATTTGCGTGTGTTGTTTTTAACTGTGTTATTTTTTTAACTGCGTTGTTTTTCATTCTTTGATTATTTTTCTTTTTTTACTATGTTTTTTTAACTGTTGTTTGTTTTTCAATCTTTGCTTGTGATGTATTGTTTTCTGATTTTTTTCTTAAATGTTTTTTATGTTTTCATTCTTTTTTATATCTGTGTTGTGTTTTCTTTAAGTGTATTGTTTTCTTTAACTGTTTTCATTCACTCTTAGCTGTGTTATTTTTAACCTTTACATCCCACTGTTTGAATCCTTTTTTCTTCATAAATAAAAACCTTATGAATTTTTTTTTCCTATTTATGTTTGTAGAGTTTATTGTAATGGTGTTTGTTTGGTGATAACAATCATCATATTTGAGCACTTTAATATAATGTTGTTTGATGCTTTAATTTCATTTTATCAAGTTTATCATTAATATATATAAAATAAAATAATAAATACTTAACGTATCCTAGCGTATCCATATCCTACATTTTGGAAAAATCACGTATTCCGTATTCCGAATCGAGTCGTATCCCGTATTACGTGTCGAGTCCGTGCTCCTAGTTGCTAAGGTGTGGTGAAATAACCTCGTAAGAGAGAGTGCCCTCTATGGACAACCTCCGATCCACAGGCCTTGAGATGGCTGAATTTTTGTCATCCTGATATGTGCAAGACTTTTTCACCCGAATTCAAGCCTTGAGGCAATCCTACTCTAGTGTGAGTGAGTACACAGAGACGTTCTGCTTTTTTTGCACTCGGTCTGCCTTAAGAGAGACCTAAGAGCAGGAAATTGAGAGTATATCCATGGTTTACAAGGCCATCAAGTATGCCATGATTTACAAGGCTGTCGAGTATGTATGCCATGCGCGTAGAAACTCATCTGTGTGGGACTAATCTACTTCGAGCATTCTGCCCCAATAAAAACATTGATAATTCAGCCCTTCCACCCCCGTTTAAATGCGATATACGCGGACAATTCGGCCACAAGATGTTGGATTGTCCTATTGATTGCAATGGAAGGCAACGGAGAGGAGTGGTAACCACTCAGGAGCCGCCGAAGATTCATAATGCACTTGTTGTCCAAATTGGTCACGACACTGAAGGACCTTTGAGTTCATAGATGGGCTCTTTTTGACAAGGGGAGAGTGATATAATTAGGAGGTCAAATTTCAGATTTATATCTTTTGTTTTGGCTGAGTATTATGTTTTGTTTCGAGTAAATAGTAAATGTAGTCAAAGGAGTTTAGTCCTCTTTGAGAAATATTAGGTTAGTAGAGATTTTTTTGGTGATTTAGCATTTTACTTGGTGGCCAAATATTACTTTTAATATAAATAAGTATGATATAATAGAGAGGATCATCTTTTGGTTTATTAGTAAAAATTCAGATGTTTTGGTGTCTTTTTGTCTCATCTTTGTAGCCAATTGGTGGTGTTTGCAGCCTGAACTAGCTTGATCTCAGCGCTGTCTTCCCTTCCATGTTCATATACCCCCGTCTTAGATTGAGGGTCAGGCATAAGTCAAACTATTTAAAACACGAATTTTAATGTCATCAATCGTCAAGATCAAAACACTATTTGAAAGTCAACTTCTTTAAGAAACATTAGTATTGAAGTCGGACTTTTATTTTCAGAACCTAACTCTTAGGTTGAGAGGTCCTACAAAGGGAAGCGTGACCTAATTTGAGACGGAATAACATTTAACCTTCATACCTTTACCTCCCTCGGTATGGCTGGTAAGCAGAGTAATGATTATGTGGATCTGCACTATATCTTGTTTTTAGTAATTTTGTATAAGTTTGTACAAGAGATTCATCTTCATCATCTATGATTGTTCCCCCCCCCTCTCTCTCTCTCTCTCTCTCTCTCTCTCTCTCTCTCTCTCCAGACTCAAGGGCGTGAGTCTATTGCTGCCAAACTAGTAGCAAATCTCATTACGGAAGCAGGTGCAGATCGGGTTCTTGCTTGTGATCTTCATTCTGGGCAGTCCATGGGTTATTTTGATATTCCAGTGGACCACGTATACTGTCAGGTAATCATACCAAAGTTTTGAAGGTCTATGAAGTCAATTCATATCATATTTGCTGAGTAACAATTGTTGTTTTCTGTGCACAAGCCTGTGGTTCTTGATTATCTTGCCAGCAAGACAATTTGTTTCAATGATTTGGTAGTGGTCTCACCCGATGTTGGAGGAGTTGCCAGAGCACGTGCTTTTGCCAAAAAATTATCCGACGCCCCTTTAGCCATTGTAGACAAAAGGCGTCATGGACACAATGTTGCTGAGGTAATTTCTGTCCTGGCCGTGCAATTGTTTTTGTGCCATTTTGATTTCTTTAGCATATGTATTGATATACCTTGAACAACTTGTTAGTTATATTTTGTACTAAGCTTTTTGTTTCTGAGATTATGTTTGAGAAAGAGATTTGATATAGGTTTTTAGATCAGTAGTTCAGTTCCCTTTGGTATGCTTTAGATTGGATGTCCATTCAAGTTTTGATCCTAGCATAATCCAGTCTTGAGGAGTCAACTGATCAAAAATTTTCAGCATTGTTATTAGAAAACGCTAATACCCTAGCACTTGTAAATGTATGAATGTTCCTAAATATAGTCATTGCTTTAATACACTAAATTAGTAATTTAATAACAAATATTTTAGGGGTCTTTAGGAGTAAATTCTGCGTAAGTTCAATAGGTATCAAAATCACAACTTAAAATATGCCTATTCAACGTATTACATGAATAATCTCATTATATTAATTTGACTGAATGAGTTTATTGTTTTATTATGCGGTGTGTTACCAGTGAAACTAGATCATTAGCACCTATCTAAAGACTTGGGTCAAGTAAGCTTGCTTACAAATAACCTTATAAACTGGCAGAGACTGCAGTAGTATTAGTGACATAATTGCTTGTCAAAATGATATTTAATCAAAGCTGTAATAGGTGACATTAGTCGCATCACGAAATGAGTGAACATATGCCCCCCGTTCTTTGGAAGAGTGGGGAATTGATTTGTTGATATACAACCATTTGTAAAGAACATTAACGCAGGAAATATTGCATCTATTGCTCGTTATGAATCATTTTCATGTCCATAAATCTAGAATGAATAATTATCTTGCAGGTGATGAATCTGATTGGTGATGTTAAAGGGAAAGTTGCAGTAATGGTAGATGACATGATCGACACTGCTGGTGAGTTAACTCATTCACATGTCAAATCCAATTTATAATCCAGATTGTGTGAAATAATTGCAAAGAATGAGAGAAAAGATGGGGAAAAAATCTGCTTGCAGCAGTGTATGTAATGGTTTATTGATGATTTAGCGAGAAGAACAAATAAAACAAGTGTCTTTCTTTTAAACCCCAGCTTGATTATATGATACTTGGCTTAACCCCAAATTATGGAAACAATCAGACATAAAGCCAATTTCATGCAAATTGATATCTACCATGGAAATCGACATCAATTTCATGCAAAACAACATCTATTGCGAGCAAAATGAGCACTTATTTCATGAAAATCATTACCTATTTACAAGAATTTAGTGTTATGATTAATTGCTTTAAAAAATTGGGGTTAAGTCATATCTTATTATCGAACGGATATCTTGTAAAAAAAATCCAAAAACAACCACCAATATGACATAAGGGTGTCGATTCCTTTATTGGGGTCGTGTTTGGTTTGACATGACATGACAAACACTATTTTAACACGAACACAACACTTAATCGTGTTTTTTACCTATCACGAACATGACCCATTTATAACAACACACGACTAACAAGATTAATAACTTTTACACCCAATCAAATACGATAGATGAATAACAAATACTATATTAACTTGTGAGAACAAGGAAGAAAAGGGGGAACAGCCTTTTGCTCAAATAATCCCGTATAAATTAAATACATCTAGAGCTGTAATGATTCTCTTCACGTATGGTTATTCTACATGACATGACATTCACTTGATGAGCTATACTCTGCCTTCTACCGTCTGTTATTATTATACATTGTTAACTCTCTGTCTTCGGTTATCCGTAATTTAAAATTTTGACATTATAAAAAATGACAGAAATGACAAAAGCGGTTGCAAGCTAAGGAGGGTTGTTATTGTGATCTTTCATATGGTCGACTCTTTCAGCACACGTGGTCGCCTTTATTAGCGGCTATAGGACTTCTAGAAAATACTAAGATACATATGGGATCGGTCCCTAGTTAAATAGAATCAAACCCAAAAAACTAAAAATAAAGTCGTAAAACAGAAAAAAGTAAAGCTTTAGAGAGTTGTTCGCTTTAAAAGGTGGAAAACAATTTTCATGGAAAGTATTGCTTCCAAACACTACTAAAAGATGGAAAACACCAAAGACACCTTATTTTTTCATGGAAAATAATGGTGAAGCAGGCTATTCTTTTATTATCTGATGAGTTTGCAATTCTTAGACCATCTCCAAGGCATTTGAGCATTTTTTGCCACCCTCCAAATGCTCAAATGCTTATTTGCTTCCCCCAATAGGTGAGAGGCAATAAGCACAAAAAAAAGGGCAAAAATGCTCCCGCGGCATTCCAATTGCCGTGCGGAGGTTGAAAAATAAATAAAAATTACAAAAAATGCCGAAAAAGCGCTAAAAGACAAAAAAACTCTCGTGGCAATCCAAATGTTGGAGCATGAAGTTTGCTCCTTTTGCTCCCCCAGACCAAAATTATTAGTTTGCTACATGCTTTGGAGAATCAAAATGTTAAATTGGGGGAGCAAAAATAGCTGCAAAACTTGCCTTGGAGATGGTCTTAACAGTTATATATATATACTCCAGATCAAATTAAAAGTCACACTTTCCTTTTTAGGACGTTTTGAAGTTAGAGTCAGATTGTGAAAATCAATATACTTGACGATAGTTTGATCCTTACTATAAATTTAATTTCTTAAATGATTTACTTCTAAATAGTTTTCCCTACTTTAGAGTGGGAAGAATAGTGGGGCTCTACCAAATTATAGCTCATTACTCGTTTAGCTGTTGTCCTCCTATGCCATGGGAATTGTCATTGTTTAGTGAAAATGGTTTCTGTTTTTTATTAGGAACTATTACAAAAGGTGCAGCTCTTTTACACGATGAGGGAGCTCGGGAAGTCTATGCATGCTGCACTCATGCTGTTTTTAGGTAACAACGTCATCATCTCATTTATTTCTCTTTCATCTTCGTTTTACACTTTTGTCATTATTCTTTTATATTTCAAATTTTAAATGCAGTTCCTGAGTTCGAAGGAAAATATGAAAAGCCCATTTCAAGGGAGACTAGTGTTTTTAGTTATGATTTTAAAGCAAAAAAAAACTTATAGGGTCATTTGGCTTTGGCCCCCATTTGTCTTTCCGTATTTCATTTTGGGTATTAAAGTTTTCACTGTTTACTGGTTGGGGTCCATTTTCATTTTTTGTGACACTTATTTTCCCAAACGTATTCCAGTGTAAATTAGTGTTTATAAGGGGTCTTGGCATAGGGCGAAACGTTCTTTTCGGCGTATTTTATATAGGTACAGCCTTGCTGGCAAAAGGCCAAATGACCCAACTTATGCTGGAACTTTCTGATAATTCCCGTGAAATGTGGCACAAGCCACATTGAGGTTGATAAGTATGATGCTCATATAATCAATATGACATTCTGATCTGCTGTTGATAATATCTGTTTATAGCCCTCCTGCGATTGAGAGATTGTCGAGCGGGCTCTTTCAAGAGGTCATTATTACGAATACAATTCCGATAATGGACAATAACTACTTCCCACAGTTGACAGTTCTTTCAGTAGCAAATCTCTTGGGTGAAACCATTTGGCGCGTTCACGATGATTGTTCCGTCAGCAGCATTTTTCAGTAATTAGATAATCCAGAGAGATTGGTGACAGCTCCTCAATCCTTCTCTTCTTGATTGCCCTTTACATGGCCTACATTTATTGGCGCCAGCAACTGCCTTATATCATAGAAAACGAATCTGATGCCAAATGAGGTGCAGATAGAGATAGATATTTCATTATGCTTTTCTTTCTTCCTCTTTTTCCATTTTATTTTATTTTTTACTCTTTCCTCAGAATATTGACCTAGAGATGTAACTCTGTAGTTTGTCAAATCCTGATCATAAAAACCTTAAAGAGCCTTGTATTTTCAGAAAGATTTTCTGCTAGTACACTAATCATATTATGATGGTTTGCTTTTTTCTTTTCTTTTCTTTTTTCATTATTTATTATTTTTTTGGGATAATGGCAGGTGAATAATGCAATAAAATATATTAATAATGAAAAACATTAAACACTCGAGTGTTTCTGATCACCTGAAAAAAGAAGAATACCATTAAACATTGTTTCTGGTAGATGCTGTAACTTTTGCAACCAGTTCAGTTTTAATGTCTACGCAACCTTAGCTTTCAATTTGTTTGCAGTTATTGGTACCAAGCTATCAATGACTGCCGACACAATCGACGTGTTGCACTTGCATTGACTCATGTCCGGGCTCAACAACACTGGAGACCGAACACAAACCAATGTGGATGTGAAACGTCAAAGATGCTGCACTTTTGTGTTGGCCTAGCATTTTCCATGGAAGAATATTAGAGAAATCCCATTCGGAGATATAACCTAAATGATTGTCATTTGTTAGGCCATCTCTGATGGCAAATTTTCCATGGTGTTACAGAAAGAACTCTCCTTTTTGTAACGTAAAAATGCATTATTATGCAAAGGTTTGACCATACCATTGTCTTCTGTATAACTCGGTAAATGGATTACACGCGTGGCACTCCAACTTATAATGCATACATCCATTACTTGAATGAGCTCGTGCACATTTGTTTCACGTTAAAATTTGTCGTTATGTGAAACACTTAACAACTTAGAAATGAATTTCCGTTATGATCTTCGTATCTCACTCAACTTGTTATTGCCTCCCAAGTACAGGGATACATTCGAATCCTATATTAAATCTACTAAGTGATGGGAGTATTAAACATGCGTGCATGTCAGGTAGTTACTATCAATCATCCTCCTACCCCCCGGGGCACATAACAGCAGACATAACTGATAGTTAAACTCATCCTCCGTATGTGCGCGAAACCTATGTATGCATGATAGTTGCACACATTTGCTCGAGGCATGTGGAAACTTTGGTAGATACTCCCCCTCTTCCGTATGAGTGCGGTAATTTAGACATGCACAATAGATATCCCCGCGAGGAGCGAGAACATGTAGGTAGCCACGGTCGATACCACCACCTACTTTAATTTGGTCCACCAGTTAGTGACAATTAAAATGGATGTTACCAAGGTTCTAAAAAACGCGGGGCATGATTGAGGCGTGGAGGCCAAGCCTTAAGCCTTAGAAGCCTAGGCGGGCCTAGACGTAAAAAGGCGTGAAAAGGCGTTTAGGCCTTTTTAATATATTTTAATATTTTTTAACCATAACAAGACTATTAAAATAAAAAAATTGCACATATCATAAAATATGTCTGAATATATGCAAATTAAAATACTATATGATTATTTTGGATAAGATAATGGTCCAGTTTGTAAACAAATTCTTTAAAAGGCGACATCGTTTCACTAAGGCATTGTTGTTTTTAGAAAAAAGTGCGTCGTAAGGGTTTTACCAAGAATAAGGCGTGAAAGGCGTAAGGCGAAGCGTTTCTCCCAAGCCTTAAGCCTAGGCGTGCCTAGGCGGAGCCTATGCGGGTTTTTTAGAACAGTGGATGTTACCAATCCCGCCCTAGATATAACCCAACTGACATCACTAAGAAAGTTTAGGTCAGTGTTTCTAGTTATGATGGTAAATTGGACCCCAACCTTTTTCTCAAATGGATAACTGAGCTCGAGGATTACTTTGAGTTTGATGGCATGTTCAAGTTCCATTGTGTGCAATTTGCAAAGATGAAACTTGTAGGGCTTGCCAAGTGCTATTGAAAAGGGATTTAACGATACAATATGACCATTATGGTAGATCACAAATTACTATGTGGGCAGAAATAAAACAAAGCATAAGAAAAATATCTCCCCACCTATAATCAACAACAATTAATGGATCAATTGCTCAATTTTAGGCAAACCTCCACTGTGAATGAGTAGATGACTCGAATTGATGATCTCATGTGTAAATGTGAGGTTCATGAAGATGATTGGTTTTGGGTCACTCGATTTATTAATGCTTTACGTATGGAGATTATGCGAGAAGTATCATTACACTCACCCGAGTCCTTAGAAGATGCATATCACAAAGCATTTGACGTTGAGAAATTCGAGTTCCCTCCCACAAGAAGGGTGACTTTTCAAGCTAGGGAGTTGGGATTAATCAAATATGTGACATTTGATAGGTCTCGTGGGGCATCTCAGTTTACCCTTATCACGTAACAATCTGGCTAGCACTCCAGTAAGATTGTTAATCATCGATAAAATGTAAATGTCCCTAGGGATTCATTGCCTCAAGGTTCACGTCCAGGAAATGCATCCATATAGTACCACCTTTGCCACGATTTAGGTCATATGTTCCCACATCACATACTCATTGTGGGAATTGGATAGGAGGGCGTACAAATGAGGCTGACATGTCTATTTTTTACCCTAACAATTTCGGGGAAGAGTTTGAGAAAGTAGGTGCAAAAGAAGATGCTTCATTTATGGTCATAAGGTGCATTCTCAATGCTCCGAAGATATGAATGCATAGAAGCACTAACATTTTTCACATATTTGCTAAGAGTGGCGATAAGATTTGTAAGATGGTCGTAAGCGATGGTAGTTCTATGAACATAATATCTAAGTTAGCTGCGGTCTGCTTAAAACTCAAGACATAACCACATCCTAAGTCTTACTGCGTCGTTTGGGTGGATAAGACTTCTTTACTAGTAAATATGTGTTGTTTAGTCCTTATTCAGACATGTGACTACAACGACACAATCTCGTTTGATGTCTTACCCATGGATGTGGCTCACGTTCTCTTAGACTGTCCTTGGATTTACGATAAAGATGCCATTAATGTTGGATGAAAAAAATACTTTTATGTTTCATCACATATGCATGAAGATTATATTAAAAGCCTCTAAACCTACGGAAAAAGACACTCCACCCACGCGTTATTCACCTCAGCCTCCCAATCAATGTTCTAAAAGACGCGATGCGTGATCGATGCGTGGAGGTCAAACATCAAGCATTAGGAGCATAGGCGCGCATATGCGAAGCATATGAGTGAAAAGGCGTTTTGCCTCTTTTTAATATTTTTTTAATTATACCCAGACTTATAAAATAATAAAACTGTTAACATTTATATTTTATACACTGCATAAGAGGTATACATTTATACACTATATAACATTTATTACATTAAGTTTTAACATTTATTAATTGCGTAATATCTATCAATTAACTGAAGAGCATATACACTACATACTGAGGAGCATATACACTGCATAACATTTATACATTAACTGAGGAGAAAAAAGTTATGCAGTGTATATGCATAACATTTATAGACTGCATATACAGTGCATAACATTTAACAAGACAACATTTAACTCTATAAGCATTAACTGTTAACAAAAAAAATAAGAAAGAAATGTATTCGGGTAAAAGAAATAAGAAATAAATAAATAAGAAATCAAAAGAAAGAAATAAGAAATAAGAAAACTTACTTGTTTTCAGTCGGAAGGAAATCAGAGGCCTGAGGTTTGGTTCTAGGGTTTTTCGGCTGGAGGTTTTAGGTTTTTCGACCAGAGGTGTATTTTCTTGGGTTCTAGGGTTTCAGCCAAGGTTTTGGGGGGTAGCAGCGAAGAGATCGAGTATTTATTTAGTAGCCTTTTGTTGTGGTTTTTTTTTTATTAAAGTTTTTAGTTTTAAGTTTGTTAAAACAGATCGGGGCACTCTTTTTTTATATAATTGTTTACTTTACTCAACTTAATTAATGAGAAGAACAAAAAAATTGAAAAATTAAAAAAATGAAGGTAAAACGACGTCGTTTTGATTTAAAAAAAAAACGCATTATGCGCGCATTGCATGCATATGCGCGCCTCACGCCCGTTGACCGTCTTAAAAAGCGTTGACCCCGCATTTTCCCGCGCATGCCCCAAATGCGCTGCGTTTCTAAAAGGCATCACGCATATGCGCGCATTTGCGCCGCATATGCGTGCCTTTTAGAACACTGCTCCCAATACGCAAAAACTATATCTTTTAACTCAGGCTCAGCTCGTGAAAGAGGCTAAGGATTTTGAGACGGTCTTCGCTTTAGTCGGTAAGAATGAGTCGTCGCCCTCCTATCCCTTCCTGAGTGACTTACCCTTAGAGATTATCAACCTTTCAAATGACTTTCAAGATGTCACTCTTGAAGAGTTACTTGATGAGTTATCATTAGTGAGGGACATTTAACATGTGATTGACTTAGTCCTAACATCTCAATTGTCTAGCCTCTCGCACTATCGCATGAACCTAAAAGAGTATGTGGAATAAATAAACAAATAAAAAGGGTTTTCAGGGAAGGACACATTCAACCCGACCTTAGTCCTTGCGTCGTATCAGCCTTGCTAATGCCCAAGATGGATGGATCTTCGAGGATGTGTGTTGATAACAGGGTTATCTACAAGATCACAATAAAGTACAAGTTTTCCATCCCTAGGCTTGAGGATACGTTAGATCTTCTCGTTGGTGCTAAGTGGTTCACTAAAATTTATTTGCACAACGATTATCATGACATGTAGAAAAGTATTATAAAAAATGTATATATCTAAATCACTATCTCAAAACCAAAGATCTAAATGTCTCACTTATCTTTCTAAGAGCCCTGAACATGAATGCCTCATCTTCATCGGTATCTTAGCTCCAAGGTTGATCACCCGTGTAAGGGGGTCAATGCAAGCATAGTGACATAACTACAAGTTGTGTATAGAATGGTAATAATTATTCCAAAACAAAATTTAAGAAACGAGAAAAATGATCAACCATAATAATAAATATTACAATGACAAATGAAGTGTCAATGCATATGAAATCCTACGGTGGCCCATACTCTTAATATGAGATAGAAAAACATCTTAAACAATGGTCTTGGTCACACTATGCCAAAAACTAGAAATGGTCATGGAAGGGTCCATGACCATGGTGGTCATGGTCTAAAATCGTGACCATGCCTTTCAAACCGTGACACAGTATTTGACCCCATCTAGGGGTGATTTACACCATAATTTGGCCACTCTTCAGAACCGTGACCACCATGGTCATGGTCCAAAATCGTGACCCTAACGGTGGGAAAAATGGTGCCAAGTTGGTCACAATAGTAGTCACGGTTGTGGATCTTGACCAACCACACACTACTATGACCATTTAGTGTAAAACATGGTCACATTTTACAATCCTAATCCAAAATCGCAACGAATCTTGAGTTCAAAATGATCACAGAAAGGGGATCACAGTTGGGGATTGTGACCTGTTACTGTTGCTTTCTAGAGGTCACGGTTCAGAATCGTGACAACATTGACTAAACCATGACCATTTAAATTAATTTAAATTAGTCATGGACCGGGTCACAGTTCGGGCCCGTAACCCGTTTTAGGTATACATAGAGCTCGTTAGGATTTTATTTTCATTTACACTCAACCCATTCTCTCTCTCTCTCTCTCTCTCTCTCTCTCTCGGACCATCATCGGAAGGCACCACCACTACCACACTACCACCAGCGACTCTCTCTCTTTCTCGCTCAAATCAAGCTCTCCCTCTTTATATATGTATATACATATGCATGTTTATTCTTTTGTATGCATATATTTTTGTATGTATATGTGTATATTTATGTTTATGTATATGTAGGCATGTGTATATATATGTGTTAGGATAAATGTTATGGTTAGGGAAAATGAGGCAATTTTTATTTTATTTTATAAAACCTCAAAATGAATATGTGTATGTATATGTATACATATAAATATACCCTAGGGGTTAGGCTAGGGAAAATGATGCTTTTTGTTGTGTATGATTGATTAATTGGAAAATTTTAATTAGTTTATATTGATATTATGGATGAATATCAGTGCATATATCTTTTTGGTTAACTATTGTGGCCTTGTTCATCCCTTCCTCAAGTTTTTGCTATTTGGGTGAGAACAAATTGGTGGAAGGGCTTGCATATTGGTGGACACATGGTACCTTTAGGATTAATGTATTTAAAATGAACTAAAATTGGACTTATTGTGTTTGATTGATTAATTCAAAAACATTAATTAGTTGAGGGACTCATAGTAAGTTTATAATTAATCAAAGCCTTTACTTTATAATTAATCAAAGCCTTTACTCCTAGTATTTGTATGTTGTCCCACGTACAAAAATCGTTTATACATTTGTCATATTCCCGTTCACGTTAGAAAACATTGGTCATATTCGCACCTTCATTTTATATATTTTCTCAGAATAATAAGTCACGGTAATAATTACTTTCTACGAGTGACCGAGAGGTTATGATTAAAAGGCACTAAAACATCTTTTATTAGTGCGCGCCATTTAGAGGGAAATCCTGTTTTCAAGTGTGGGAATAGGAAAATTGACAGTTTAATTACCTTAAAAATTGTGGAGTTGATCTTTCGCAACCGTACTTGTTAAATCGCATTCTATATCCTTCGCTATAATGCTGGGATGAGGCAATAGAGAATATATTTCATATTCATAACACCAATTGTGCACTGATGTGAGTGACACTATTAGAAAAAGGCAGAGAAATATTCATCCATTATGGACACAATTTTGTAAACAGGGCATTTAGCCAGATTGTGACGTCTTACAACATATACACATTAAATGGGAGCTTACAAAACACTTGAAGAAGAAATGATTTCGAGTTCCCATCGTGAACATTTATACGAAATCATAGACACGCTGCCGTCCCGTTGGCCACATGCATATTTTCACAAATTTATAAAAAATAATACTAATCGAATGGAAATCAGACACATCAAGCATATTTTAAAAGCTCTTAAAAGGGTATATACATATATGTGTATATATGTTTATATATATTCTTAAACATGATCGTCTTACATTCTTCGCTGATTTTTTTATTTATTTGTAGGAAATTTCGAACAAGAACATAGATAATCAAATAAATAATGAAACTCCTCCTCCAACTCAATTCTTTCCTAATCCACCACCTAAATTCTCGATACATGTGGGTCGACAATACTCTACTCCGTCAGGTTCATTCTACCACTCCATCTACACTGTCTCCGATTCATCTAAATACACAAACCTCTGTTAATCCAATTCCCCAACTCCTATTACCGAGGAATCATAAGCTCAAGATAAGAAGAAAATTGGGTTCTCCGTTACCAAGATTCCTGTCGGTAACAAAAATGTCATATAGATTTTTAAAGCTCGATGTTTGGATATTGAAAAGATAACTATGGGCGTCGGGGGGGGGGGGGGGGGGGGGAACTAGAAGAATATTGATCGTTCCATAAAAGGATGACTTATGGGATCACATTTGTAAACATTTTACATTCCCACTCAGTTCAAGGACAATGGTTCTTTCCCTATTACCTGAACAATTGAAAACCTATCGAAAGAATCTTCGCAAGTCACTTCCTGATGGGGATATCAAGTTTTGACATTTTGGGATTGAAAGAAAAAGTTCCATCAAATGTTGAAATGTGTATCTACCAATCGGATGACTTCTTGGAGAAAGAGGTCAGGGAGAAAAAAACTTAACGAGAGGGATAAAATGGGCAAAACATGGCAAATAAAGTTGATGTCCACAAACTTGGGTCCAAATAATATGATTATTATAATGATGAATGGGTGAAAAAGACCAAGGGGGATTCGAAAGAAAGGACTGACCTAAATCGGGTCAATTTGTACTTGCATTCCCGACGGGATAAACATACAAACAAATTCTTAGACAACTTGGCTCCAACTCTGGTGAGTTTGAATTTAATATATATATACACACACACACACACACACACACACACACGTTATAACATAATAATGTTAAAAACATAGTCCTAAATATAATATTATACTGCAGGAAACGATAAAAGGCATGAGGATCAGTCAGTTTGAGTGCAACCCCTATGACATTGACTCAGATGCACCATCCAAGGTACATGGGAAGGACAAAAGGGGGAGAGAAAAATGTGTAGGTTCTAAGATATCGAGGACAAAATTACATCACACTACACCTGTATTGGACGAGCTCTTTTCAGTGAGTAGTCATATATTGAGCCAAACAGAAGAACAATTTGATATGAAAGAGGAAGTGTCAGGTCTTAAGACGTACATAAGTCTGTTACCAATACCTTAGGACAAATGACGAATGTAATTAAAGGAATTATTCCAATTGATTAGTCAACAAGGCGAATCTCAGTTTATGACTAGAGTTTTTTCCTCTCCTATGCCTCGAGGTGTTTCATCCCAAATTCCTTTTCCAACCCCTCTCAGCCACCTGTTGCACCCTTTTTTCGAGAATCATTATCATCCATACATGATGACTATGATGAGGAGTATTATATGAGGGACTTGGGAAATACTAGGGTAATTGGCACGTGTATGCTCATTTCTACGACTCCGAGAACATTTGTGCACAATCACTCTTTGCAAATAAGTAAGGCTAAGATATTAGTTGATACATATACTCAGGTTGTGGACATGAGACCGTGCATGTTGACCACGTGGGTGAGAAGGATAGGTTACTTAAGTATGAGTGGGATATATTTCCAGGCCAATTTATTTGCTCGCGGAGATTATGCGATGAAAAATGTTTTATTTTGGGACGAGTTTGTAATGTTCTTTCATATTTTTGGACAAGTATATAATTATTTTAATTTTGCAGGAGATGTGATGATATCTTAATTTATTTTAGTTTTTGATGAGTGTTAAAATCGTAAGTGACTTCAGACCCCGACTTGCTCCCTCTGGACCTCAGACGGGTAAGAGGAGAGAAGTCAAGTATGAGCAGAGGTTTAAAGTGGTTTGGACCTTTGGAGATGGTCATACGTCCACTGTACAAAGGTGTTATGCATGTTTATTAGAATGTAATTGGGTACTACAGTTTAGGGTGCCCCTTGAGCTTTGGTCAAGAGAGTCTGAGGTCTTGCGGCATTCATCACCAATATAGAGGACCTTAGGAAGTAACTGAATGACTTCTCTAAGGATGCATAGGTTCTGTGTTAGGGCTCTTGTAATATAGACAACTGATACAAATAATGGAACTAGCCAAGTTACATATATAAGCTCTCGAAAGTAGGCCGGGAGTATGAAATGGAGTATAAACACTTATGAGATGCTAGAGCTCTTGTGAATTCAATAGTTGGATGCTCTTAATATCTTTGGATACTTGATATCCCACTTCTTCCACCTTCTACACCCTTCTGTTTATAGGACAATGCTTAGAGAGAGAAAAAGTGGGTTGATATAGCATGGCTTTGATGGATCTGAAGTCCATCGGGGTCAGTAGAAAGGTGGGGTGTTGGGAAAAGTATTTGCAGGTGGAGTACCTTGGTTATTGAGTGCATTAAATACTGATGGGAGCATTCAATACAAGTGGAACTGTGTAGTGGCGGTAGGTGGAATAGTGTTATTATTCTCACCTACACCGTCAAGTAAATTGCATGGACACTGTCGAATGTCAAAGAGGGTAATAGATAGATTATGGACTTGCTAATAATTGGTCTTGAAGTACCGCATGTCACCACATTCTATGACTAAGGTCTGGATGGCCTCTAGAGATCATTTATTCAATATGAGGTTGGCTGATAGTGCAAACCATAACGAAACCTTGATGTTGTGGTCTATGAACTTACTGGAGGGGAAATATTAGAGATATTAACATTCTCTATGGAAGGTATGCACGACTCAGGTCTGCCATAGTACCATAGCTTAACCTTAGGGGTGTAGGAGGCATTATCAAATAAGTAGCGACTCGTCTGAGGTTAGTGGCTAGCCTTCATTGCTTTTTTAAAAGGCTGTTAGCGGCAACACTTATCCTCTGTGCAAGTTAGGGGTAGAGTTATTACTGACCACCAAGATTTCTGTCATCATTAGATCATGTTGGGAAGGAGTTTGCGCATAATTGGGGATAGGTGTTGGAGAGTGAGGTCTTTGATACGCCTGACTTTGGGGATAGCAGTGGATGGAGACCTAGGCCTTGGGGGCTATAAAAAAGCCCCTTGGTAAGATAAGAACTCTTCACTGCTAACTTTTGTCTTTTCTATTTCTCTTTAACACTTTCTTGAACAAGTAATCCTTAAGAGAATGATGTCTTCTGAGAATGTTCCTACTTCTAAGGTCTTAGACCCTAAGCCTTTGTTTGCTATTGGGCCCTAGGGTTCTCTGTATGCCTTAATAAAGCTAAAAACT
The DNA here is from genome assembly GCA_949130495.1 of Sambucus nigra. NCBI lineage: Eukaryota > Viridiplantae > Streptophyta > Magnoliopsida > Dipsacales > Adoxaceae > Sambucus > Sambucus nigra. The sequence continues at coordinate 237,308,555 of OX422208.1, read as the reverse complement.
GAGTCCTCGACTCATCTGCTTAGTGGATCAATTCTACTTCGCTCTATAGTGATGAACTATGAGGAGTTTTTTAATCATGACTTTTCAGTGAGACTCAGTGCATCTCAGGGGTCATTGAACAATATTAAGTAGAGCTCCAGATTACTTATCAAATTCCAGAAAATGTTATTTTAAGGGTTGCTAAATTCAATAAAAGAGAATGTTCTATGGTGGCTAACCATGTGTGCTTCCATGAGTGCTTCTTGTAATATCGGGATCGATTTCATTTACCCTTGGATGTTGTCAGAATTTGAAGGCTATTGGCATAGCCCTTTCTCAGCTAGTGGCTAATTTGTGGAGGACTTGATGGCTATAATCGTTGACTTCAGGGAGTCTAGTGGGTTAAAATGTGATGTCTCCCCAACCCAGTTCTTCAAATTATATAAGGTTCAGGAGTAGAGAAACCCTAGTGATAGAGGTCTGAAGTATTTATCCCCTAGACTCGACGTGGGGGGGATTTGGAAGTAAGCATAACGCCCCCAAGAATTGGACAGAGAAATTCTTCTTCATTTGGTGTTGGTGGTGATGGGGGGTTGGACTGAGCTCATTGGTTGCCCCACTATCTAGTGAACTCCTCCGTTAGTGGGCAAGTTGATGCTTTATTTTAGTTTTATTATTTTAACTAACCTCTTCTTTGAGATTAAACATTTTACTACTGTAATACCCCATATTTTTAATTGTGGGATTAATTAACTTAAAAAAATGGGAAATTTATTTATAATTATTCTGGATTTAATTAAATAATTACTAGCGCGATGAGAGTTAGTATTTATTGATGTTAATTATGTGGAATATTACTTAATGAGTAAAGTAATATGTAATTATAAATCAATTGTCACGAGCAATAATACGACAGTTATGGAAATTAAGTTAGGACGCGCGTGTCAGTAGTGTCGGGATGCAATTTAATGAAATAAAAATTAATTTATTTATAAGCCACCCATATGGTCATTTCGAGTGTGCCAAAGTGTCCGTAAGGGTCGAAATAGTCAGAAAAGCCACCCGGGGGTTCAGTTTGGGTCTCGGGGCATTTTTATGCCAAACTGGCACCCCAGGAGGGTATTTTAGTCATTTTTATTTCGGGGAATTAAACCCACCAAATTTCTAAGTCTATATCAGTTTCTAGGGTTAGGTTTTGTAGATATATCAAACACAAAAGCTTGGGAGACCATAGAAGCAGGAGAGTGAATGGTTTTCTCAGGCTTGAACCACCATTGGAGCACCGTTTGCACCACCATAGTAGCCAACATATAGAGCAAAGAGAGAGGGTCAACCCCATACCTTTCATCACAAACGGACCAGACCTGTTACATAAGTCAAGTAATTATCTTGCGTAAATTTACGGTAGATTTATGATCCATGTTAGAATTGGGTAACATCTATATGAATATTTCATGCTTTGGAAGATTTTAGATAGTGTAAATCATGATTCTTGGGTTATATTTAAATGGAGAAGGTTCGTTTATGCATGTAGAATCAAACCCACGTTATTATAATCAAATTGGTTGAATAAATAAGGAAATTACATGTTTAATTGAAGATGAAGTCAAAACTAGGGTTCTTGAGACTAAAGTTGGAAATTGGGTGAATTTATGCATGTTGATGTTGCTTAAACGAATTGGATACATTAGGAATTGTCCATACATGTTAGTATAGGTTATGGATTTCATGTATATCATTTTGGATATGTTTAAAGACGATTTTGGTGGTTAAAAATTTTGAAACTCGTAACTGTTAAGAAAATTTTGGGCAAATTATTGATGATCGATCGATCGACCCATTTCATCGATCGATCGACTCCCCTGGAAAATGTGATTTTTTTTATTTTTTAATATTTGATCAAATCCCAACTTTTAGATATCCTTAGTGATGATTAATTGAACATAATGGGACTTAGGGAAGGGCAGAAGGGTACACTTAAGACCCGACAAATGCTGTTACGCATGGGATTGAATGGGGAAATTAAGTGTGTTAATCGAATGAGTTACAGTTGGAAATTATGTAAATTGGGGTTTAAAACGGATAAACGATACTTAATGTTAGTACCACTAGCGGGGGTACATTTTTAGTTACTGAAATAACCCAAGGAATAGAAGGAAACTTAGTAACCTTTTGGGATAAGGTACTTGAACTTAAGCGACGTGAGTTAGTGCGTTAAATAAAATATCACGTAGGCTATTCGAGATATAAATATACTGCGTATGAGACTTGTAAAATGGGACGTACGTATGCCTGTATGGATTTTATGTATATATACTTAGGTTGTGTGATTACCTAGAGTATGCATTATTACGTGTAATGCATCAAACCGCGCTACTTGCTATCACGGATATTTCCACGCTAGGACATCCTTATTCTGATGAGCCCATCGAGGGAATATGGACTTGTACCTTAGAACCATAGAACCTTGGTACAACTTATCTGTGAATGATAGTGCAGACGGTCGTAGGAGTGAGTGGGTATATGCGTCTCCCTTACGACTTGGAACTATGATTCGCCTCCATTATTTGTGATTTGTGTTTTATACGGTTCTCGAGGGAATATTAACATATAGTTCTTCATATAGTATGTGATATATTGGGACTTGATAGCAGAGTATGCATGCACCATAACTTCGTCTCGGGGTTCCTTATAAGTACATACACACACACACACATATATATATATATATATATATATATATATATATATATATATATATATATATATATATATTATGATAGTGAAGTCTATATATGTACCGGTGATTATTCTACTGTGTTGCTTAGTAGATGAGAAAGAGTATGATATATAAAATATGTTATAATTATGGGAACTTATATGAGTAAAGAAATACTTAAATTTATTTAATAAATATTGGAAATGCAAGAATGTATTATTCGGGTAATACGGGTGGACACAATGACTTAGGCATCGTAGTGAGAGACTTGAATCAAACTAGTTAGGTGGGATAATATAACTAGGATGGGTTAGGAGTATACGTTAGGCGTGCACAATAGTTAAGATGTGAGGATTTCATGTGAGAGAACGTGACTAATATGTATACAATATCTGCTATTTATGAAATTAAATAATTGTTGTTCTTTAAAAATGTTTTCAACTCAAGTCAGAGCTCTGACCTGTTTGCTTCCAAATCTATTTTTGTCAATTTTTTTTTACGTGCCCAACCACAGGGACGGCAAGCATAGGAGTTCCATTCAGTTGACATGCTGTAGCTGCTGTGGAAGTTACAAGACCTCGGTATTAGATGCCTCTGCATTCATCCTTGATTCATTATGAGACATTCATTTCAGCCAGGGCATGTTACCCGTTCTTATTTAGAGATAGTATTTTTCAGACAGTCATTTACTTTTCAGTTGTTGGATTTATTTCATTTCAGATTACTGTATTTGGGATTTAGACCGGAAGTGTTTACTCCAGACTCAGTTTATTTCATTATGTCATTTTAATTCCTATGAGTTGTTATTGGATTGTGAATGGTTAGTTAATTATTTAATTGCTTGCATGTTGTATTAAAAAGATAAAATTTGACATCTAACTTTTTAAATACTAGGTGGTTAGTAATTAATAAAAAGTTTTCAACAGTAATGCTAAGATTGATTCCAACTGGATATTCTATTTTAAATTTAATAAAGGACCGATCACCCGGTATTTAATTAAGCGGGGTGTCACAGGTGGTATCAGAGCATCTGGTTCTAGAGTCTTTAAGATTTGTGTGGCTTATTATGCTTCCAGCATAGCTTTATTTGTATAAAGCCCTATATTTAGGATTGTTGTATTCAATAATTGTGCATTTTACGTCTTCAGCTATTTTGAGATATTTACTGTGGACTTATAAAGCTTCTCTATCCTTTCAGATGGCTCCCAGATGTGCACAATGAGCTCCTAGGGATGCCCAACCTGAGCCCCAGCCAGCTCCGGCCCAGGGCACGATGAATGCTGCGAAGGTTGCCGCTATCGTAGCACAAGCGATAAATGAAGCTTTAGCCGTGGTACATCAGGCCCCACCCTAGACACAGGCGGTGGACCAAGAACCAGCTCACACGTTCCCTTCTGCTTGGGAGCGAGTCAAAGATGCCTTCCAGAAGGCACATCCTCCGGAGTTCGCAGGGAGTTCTGACGTTGTGGTAACGAGCCAACAAAAGAAAGACATTTAGCGGAACTTGAGGATGTACGAGTGCACTGAGGTTCAGAGGCAGATACTAGCTACTTTTAAGCTAGTAGGAGTGGCACTGCAGTGGTGGGAGTCTATTACCACTGCTGAGGAGAGAGATTGCATGACTATTCAGGAGACTTCTGGGTGCAGTTTGACCAAAAATATTTCCTTTCCGCCATTTAGATTGAGATGAGGCAAAAATTACTAGATCTCACCCAGGAAGGGAAGACCTTTGCAGAGTAGAGGGAAGAGTTTATGATATTGATTAATCTGGTGCCAGATGAGGTACTGACCGAGGGGAAGAAAATTCATATTTTTATGGACGGCTTGACTTGGAGGATTCGTCATCACCTTTTGGGTAATCTTTCGTTGGGTACATATGCTGATAAAATTAACGCTGCCCTACTACACTGCCAGTATCATCACTTCCATGTGAAGGGAACCAAATGAGCAGGGGAGTCCAGCCAGCAGGGTAGGACAAGAGGTATTGGTGCCAGTGGGGCACAACCAGCTCAGGATCAACAGAGACAGAGCAAGCAGAGTTCCCATTAGGGGGACCCCGGTAAGAGGTTCAAATCAGGTGACTAGAGGCAGGGTCAGGGAGGTTTTAGGGATGGAAAATAAGGCCAGCCTGGTCATTAGGTCTAGCAACACTTTCAGCAGGGTTAAAGGAGGGGTGGTAACGGCCAACAGGGTCGGGGACAACAGAATAAGAGAGGAGGAAACTTTGATGGCAGATGCTTTGGTTGTGAAAAAAATGGCCACCGACATCAGGATTGTCCTGAAAGAGGTAGGGCTCTGCAGTAGCAATAGTAGGGTGCTCGACAGGAGCCCCAGCGACCGATCTTTCCATCTGCCCACCCAGCACCACCACAGATGCCAGCCTTACCAATTATTCCTACGATTCCAATTCAGCAGGGACAACTACAGTATGGGCATATTTATAATGTCCACCAGGCCGTAGTTCCCCAGGCTCCACCCGCAGTTGAGGATATGTTTTCTATCCAGGGGACTTTGGGGAGGATATTATTTGACACGGGGCTTCACACTCTTTTATTACCACTAGATTTGCACGTGCTATGGGGTTATTAGACACGGAAGATAGTATGGTTACTAGTGTAGATTCACCGCTGGGTTATGGGTCACTGATATTCTTTATATGTCGGGGCGTGGGTATAGAGATTAGTAGATTTATTTTACCTTCCGATATGCTTATATTAGATATGTCCGAGTATGATGCTATTATTGGGATGGATTGTCTAGTTACGTATAGGGCCATGATGGATTGCTATAGTCGTAGTATTGTTCTTGCCATACCGGGTCAAGAGATGTTTTTGGTGGTGATGCCTCTCCCTGAGGGAGGTTCGTCCACCCATTTATATTATATAGAGGAGGAGACCTCTAAGGAGGTGGTGATTCCACTTGATTCGATTCTGGTTGTTCGTGAGTTCACTGATGTATTTCATGACATACCAGGGCTACCGCCTAGCAGAGAGATAGAGTTTGTGATATATTTGACGTCAAACACTCAACCGATAGCCCGTGCAGCTTACCATATGACTTCGATGGAGATGCAGGAGTTACGAGATCATTTTGAGCAGTTATTGGGACAGGGCTTCATTCGTAAGAGTACCTCACCTTGGGGTGCTCCAATACTGTTCGTAAAGAAAATAGATGGGTCGTTACGGTTGTGTGTTAACTACCAAGAGTTGAATAAGGTCACGTTACGTAATAATTATATGTTTTCCCAAATTGATGACTTATTCGACCAGTTGAGGAGTGCTGCCTAGTTCTCAAAGATAGACTTGAGGTCGAAATACCATCAGTTACGTATCAGAGAGCAGGACGTGTCTAAGACTGCCTTCTTGACTAGATATAGATCCTACGAGTTTAGGGTTATGCCATATGGACTAACCAACGCACCGACCATGTTTATGGACTTGATGAACAGGGTGTTCAGAGAGTTCTTAGATCATTTTATCATTGTCTTCATAGATTCCATCCGGATTTATTCCCAGACTGAGGAGGAGCATGTCGAGCATTTAAGGAAGGTTTTGTAGACACTACGTGAGCACGAGTTGTAAGAGAAATATGAGAAGTGTGGGTTCTGGCTGAGAGCGGTTCAATTTTTAAGGAACATTATTTCTGAAAGAGGGATATCCGTAGATCTGGGGAAGGTGTCAGCGGTGAGGGAGTGGGGATAATCCGTGACGCCGACAGAGATTCATAGTTTCTTGGGGCTGGCCAGATATTATACCCGATTTATTTAGGGATTCTCGAAGATAGCGGGTCCATTGACTAATTTAACTCACAAACGGGTGCCATTTATTTGGTATGATGCCTGCCAGTTGTGACACCCCGCATAATAAAATACCGGGTGATCACTCCTATATAACATTAAAACAAGAGTCTCATATGGTTCATTCTTAGCATTACTGTCGAAAACCAATTTAATTACTAATATCCTATTAGGCCGGCGTCAAAATTTTAAATTAACAAATCTTTTTAACCAAACCATTCAAATAAAACAATTACAACAGTTTACATGCACCAACTGAAATGAAATAAAATAAAATAACTGAACACTCCATACAATAATACAACTAAGTCGAATGCTGCACTAAAAGGCGATAAAAGAATAAATGAGTACAATTGGGCCATAATCCCGAATGTTTCTACAATATCTCCTATCTAGATCTCAATGATGGAAGCGTCTAATATAAACCTTCTTGCATCCACTGCTGCTGCAGCAAACGTCTGACTCGAAAGAATCATCATCCAGGCGTCCCTGTGTCTGGACACCTATATATATATATATATATATATATATATATATATATATATATATATATATATATATATATAGAAAGAGGGAAAATAGATAAACGGGTCAGAGCCCGATTTTTGAAAACATTTTAGCAAGTGCTTAAAATCCTTATTTTAAAATATGTTATTTCTCATATTTAAACTAGTATCGCTCTCACATGAGATACACCTCACCCCTCTTCTAACAGTGCACAACTAGCGCATACCATTTTAAACAACCTAGTTAAGCTACCCTGCCTAACTAATGTAATTACCTATCTTCTAATAAACCCCATCAATGCGGGTACTAAGGACTAAACTTCTCCCCATTCCCAACATTACGTTATGTTCGTGCGTGGGGTGTCTCACGAAGCGAAATCCAAATAAGGAACCCCCCCGATACACTACTACATGACAATGTTGATCATCAGGATCCATTAGGCCTTTAGTACATAACATATTTATACCATCCCGTATTTATTGATAGTTCTCATTAGAACCTATGATCCATATTCATATAAATTCGAATATAAATCTACCGGAAGGAGTATATCACTTTATTCATTCTTCTCCTTTTTATACAGGGTTAGGTTATATGATATCTCATCTCATATATATACAATATACTTTTCGCAACAAGTATATTATTTATCCATATAGGACACCAAATAAGATTTCGGTATACGCGCATTATTCTCTTTATGCATACACATTAATTTATATAACAATATATCACACTTTTGCACCCTGGTTAAGAAACCCCTTGTATCGTTATAAAGTTGAAGCATTTATTCCTTACTTATCTACTTATACGCACAGTAGAAAGTTCCCAGATAAATATACGTATATATATTAGTCACACATATAATATATATACTAACGGCACCCCACATAAGATCTATGGTGCTGGCATTCTCTGCTATCAAGTCCCCGTATCACACAAACTAAGGGAAATACTAGTTCGGAATCACTATCGAACTGTATTAACACAAAACACATAAAAATGGAGGCGAAACATAGTTCCAAGTCACTAAGAGGTTAGCACATACCCTCACGTCTCTTAGGACCGTCTGACTATCAATCAGATAGCCTGTACCAAGGAGTCCTATGTTCTAGGGTACAAGTCAATATCCCCCATAAAGGTCCCATCGAGATAAGACTGTCCCGACTCGGTAACCTCCGTGATAGTAAGTAGCGCGGGCATGATTTTTACACATATATAATATAAGGTCATACTCATAGCCCATACAATACATCCCATACGTAGTATATTTATATCTTGGATATCCTACGCATTTATCAATTTTACCAATTTTCAATATATTATTTTCTGAGTTTTTCTCACCGCACAATGATTATATCAACAACATCGATATATATTATTTATCTCTTCTCAATCTTTTATGGCTATAATCTCCAAATTCTTATAGCGATAGTCAATAGCCTCGAATATTCTCATTCGTAATAATATAAGCCGTCACACAATTAAAATACCCCAATACGTATTCCCTTATTTAATATTCAAATCACACCTAAATATCTCTTTAAGTATTATTCCTCACGAACACCCCTATTTGGGTAAATCTTGGATTTTACTTTCAACTAATCCAAAATATACGCCTTACTAAAAAAAATATTTATAATTCCCCACACTATTTTTAGGAACCCCAAATATTTATCTCCAAACAATTTTAGCCTTTTATTTTTCCAATTTCCCAGCGCATTTCCGAGTTGATGACTTCATCCCGGAACTGCCATCTTATAAAAATCATAACAATTGGCGCTGACGCGACCGTATCGAAAAGATATACAACTTTTGTGTTTGACCAAGAGCTGAATCGACTGTCTTCCTATCCGAAATACTCCGGAAGTGACGCTGGTCACTATTCTCCTTCTTCTCCAAAAATCCAAACCTCCATTAAAACACCTCCAAGCTTTTTATATCCTCTCTCATCATCATTCAACCTCAAATAACCATAAATACACACATTTAAAGGGTTCTAATCATCCTAGAATCCAGATCCAACAATTAATTTCAACTTTCTTAAATTGGGTATAAATCGAGTTATATCCGTTTTAATCTTTCGAAAACCCGTTTGATCCACGAAATTTCAACTCAAAAATATTTAGTTTTATACCAACCACCATATGAGAAATTAAACACACTAAATCATAAAGCAAGTTAAACACTTGCCTCATGGATTAAATCCGACGACCACGAGTCGAATCCCGCGAATTTTGACCGGAAATCTCTTCTTTTCTTCTCTTTTCTTTCTTCTTCTTTCTTCTCTTCTCTCTCTCTCTCTCTCTCTCTCTCTCTCTCTCTCTCTCTCTCTCTCTCTCTTAGGGCTGATATTTGGGGGAAATGAGGATTTTCACCTCTTTAAATCCGAAATTGAGTATATACCCAATTGTTAAATGACTCGTGTACTCATTTACGAGTCCCTACTAGTCCAAAAATGCTCGGAACCCAAATACTACCCCCGGGTACTCTATTTTGACTATCTCGGCCATTCCGAACCCAATGGAGGAGTCAAAATCTCCATCCGAGTCACTTAACTAAAATTCACTATTTTGACCCAACACGTTCAATACGCGTGTTTTCCAATTTAAAATATTTTCCTTTGTCGCTTTACCCAACTGCGACATGTAATAAAAAATAATATACTCATATACTCAGTCTCGAAATATAATCCACGTAAATATTAATCTGTCACTCGAAAACTAATATTTACTAGTCACTTTATAATATTGAATTTATTTAATTTCACTCATTAATCCCAGAGTTACTATTCATAATAATTCCTCAAATTACCAAATTAAATTCACAGTGTAATTCAAATACCTTTAAAAGTGTAGGGTATTACACCAGTTTGCTTTTGATGAGCTCAAGGACAAGCTGACTTCAACACTAGTTCTAGCACTACCTAGGCCAGGGGTGGAATACTTGGTGTATACTGATGTATCCTTACTAGGACTTGGGGGTGTGCTTCAGCAGGAGGATAAGGCTATAACTTATACTTCCAGTAAGCTTAAGCCTCATGAGAGGAATTACCCCACCCACGACTTAGAGTTAGCGAAGTCGTGCTTCACTTCTGATATGGAGATATTATCTCTTAGGGGAGAAATTTTGCCTGTTCACATATCACAAGTCACTGCACTACCTGTTCATCCAGCGGGAGTTGAATATGCGTCAACGAAGGTGGCTTGAATTTGTGAAGGATTATCAGTTCGACATCCAATATCACCCGGGGAAGGATAAAGTGGTAGCAAACACATTGAGCCATATGCCAGCGAGTGAGGTGGCTGAGGTCTGGAAGGAGAAATGGAAGGAGCTGGGACATTAGGATACAGTTGTCCGATCATTCATGTGAGTAATGACGGTTACACCCAAGATCGTTACTAGGGTGATACAAGCTCAGGCAACAAACTCGTTCTGTTAGGATCGGATTGTACAACTTCTAGCCTAGGGGCAGAGTCGTATACTATGAGTTCATATGGGGGCTTATGCTTCAATGTCAGACTAGTAGTTCCAGAGAGGGAATATTTATGACATGCGATGATGGCAGAGTTGCATAGTTCACAATTTGCGGTACATGCCGAATGGAATAAGATGTACTAGGATATGAGGCGATAATACTAGTGGAGTGGAATGAAGAAGGACATTATCGAGTTTGTTTCGAAATGTGACACTTGTCAGCTGGTAAAAGTGGACCACCAGAGATCGCCAGGGCTCCTACAACCATTAGAGATCCCTATATGAAAATGGGAAAATATTTCCATGGATTTCATCACAGGGTTGCCTACATCGCAGAGGGGTCACGACTCCATATGGGTGATTGTGGATCGTTTGACCAAGGTATCTCACTTTATGCTAGTTCGGACCGATTATATTATGAGGCAGTGTGCTCAGATCTTCATTACTGAGATAGTGAGACTCTACGGGGTGCCCCTTGATATTATGTCCGACCGGGACAAGATTTTTGTGTCCAAATTTTAGGAGAGCTTTCAGGCGGCCATTGGTACGGAGTTATGATTAAGTTCAGCCTATCACCCGCAGACTGATGGGCAGATTGAACGGATGAATCAGATGTCACAGGATATGTTGCGAATGTGCATCCTCGATTTTGGTGGGGGCTGGGAGCAATATCTTCCACTGGTGGAGTTTTCTTTTAATAACTCCTACCAGTTTACTGTTAGCATGGCTCCATTCGAGGCGTTATACAGTAGGCCTTATTGTTCTCCAGCGTGTTGGCTAGAGGTGGGGTACAATAAGAAACTTGGGCCAGAGGTGATTCAGGATACCTCGTCCGGGATTGAGATGATTCGGAGCCATATTCGGGTTGCTCAGTATAGACAAAAGAGCTATGCTGATGCTACGAGGTTCTTCAGGGAGTTTAATGTGGGGGACCAGGTGTTGTTATGAGTTTTTCCTATAAAGGAGATAATGCGATTTGGGTATAAAGGGAAGTTAGCGCTGAGGTATGTAGGAGCGAATTGCGCCAGTGGCTTACATACTTGGGTTATTGGAGCACTTGCATAGGATTCATGACGTGTTCCATATTTCATAGTTGAGGAGATATCTTTGGGATGAGTTAGCCCATATTCATATTGATTTAGTGGAGATTGATCTACAGTCCGATAGTTCCTACGAGGAGGGGCAGTTACTAACCTAGACTGCAGCGAGAGGAAACTGAGGTCAAAGGTAGTGCCGTTAGTACGTGTTCAGTGGTGACATCATAATGTCGAGGAGTTTACCTAGGAGTGGGAGGATGAGATGCACGACAAATATCTAGAGTTATTCTTACCATGTATACCTTTATTTTTCCGAATTTCGAGACGAAATTCCATTATTAGGGGGGAAGTATGTAATACCCCGTATTTTAATAATTTTTAATTGTGGGATTAATTAACTTAAAAATAGGAAATTTATTTATAATTAATCCGAATTTAATTAAATAATTACTAGCGCGATGAGAGTTAGTATTGATTGATGAGAATTATGTGGAATATTACTTAATGATTAAAGTAATATGTAATAATGAATTAATTATCGCGAGCAAATTATATGACAGTTATGGAAATTAAGTTGGACGCGCGTGTCAATCGTGTTGGGACACACTTTAATGAAATAAAAAGTAATTTATTTATAAGTCACCCATATGGTTAGTTTGAGTGCTCCAAAGTGTCCAAAAAGGACGAGATAGTCAGAAAAGCCTACCCGGAGGTTCAGTTTGGGTCTCGAGGCATTTTTATGCCAAACTCGCACTCCGGAAGGGTATTTTAGTCATTTTTATTTTTGGAGTAATTAAACCCATGAAATTTATAAGTCTATATCAGCTTCTAAGGTTAGGCTTTGTAGATATATCAAATATAAAACTTGGGAGACCATAGGAGCAGGAGAGTGAAGGTTTTCTAAGGCTTGAACCACCATTTGCACCACCATAGCCGCCAACGTATAGATCAGAGAGAGTGGATCAATCCCATACCTTTCATCACCAACGGACCATACCTTCTACATAAGGCAAGTAATTATCTTGCATAAATTTACGATAGATATATGATCCATGTTAGAATAGGGTAACATCTATATGAATATTTCATGCTTTGGAAGATTTAAGATAGTGTAAATCATGATTCTTGGGTTAAAATTTAAATGAAAATGGTTCGTTTATGCATGTAGAATCAAACCCACTTTATTATAATCAAATTGGTTGAAGAAATCTGGAAATTACATGTTTAATTGATATTGAAGTCAAAACTAGGGTTCTTGAGACTAAAGATGGAAATTGGGTGAATTTATGCATGTTGATGTTGCTTAAACGAATTGGATACGTTAGGAATTGTCCATACATGTTAGTATAGGTTATGGATTTCATGTATATCAATATGGGAGATTTTTAAAGACTATTTTGGTGGTTAAAATTTTTGAAACCCGTAACTGTTAAGAAAATCTGGGCAAATTACTAATCTATCAATCGATCGATCGACCCATTTCATCGATCGATCGACTCCCATGGAAAATGTGATTTGCTTCCTTTTTTAATATTTGATTAAATCCCAACTTTTAGAGATCCTTAGTGATGATTAATTGAACATAATGGGACTTAGGGAAGAGCAGTAGGATACCCTTAAGACCCAAAAAATGCTGTTACGCATGGGATTGAATGGGAAAATTATGTGTGTTAATCGAATGAGTTACGATTGGAAATTATGTAAATTGGGGTTTAAAACGGATAAAGGATAACTTAAGGTTAGTACCAGTAGTGGGGGTACATTTTTAGTTACTGAAGTAACCTATGGAATAGAAGGAAATTTAGTAACCTTTTGGGATAAGGTACTTGAAGTTATGCGACGTGAGTTACCGCGTTAAATAAAGTATCACGTAGGATATTTGAGATATAAATATACTACGTATGAGACTTGTAAAATGGGACATACATATGCCTATATCTATTATATATATATACATATATACATATATATATATATATATATATATATATATATATACTTAGGTTGTGTGATTACCTGGAGTATGTATTATTATGTGTAATGCATCATACCGCGCTACTTGCTATCACAAAGGTTTCCGCGCTAGGACATCCTTATTCTGATGAGACCATCGCGGGAATACGGATTTGTACCTTAGAACCAAAGAACCTTGGTACAACCTATCTGTGAATGATAGGGCAGACAGTCGTAGGGGTGAGTGGGTATGTGCGTCGCCCTTATGACTTGGAAGTATGATTCGCCTCCATTATTTGTGATTTATGTTTTATACGGTTCTCGAGGGAATATAAACCCCATAGTCCTTCATATAGTATCTGATGTACTGGGACTTGATAGCAGAGTATGCATGCACCATAGCTTCATCTTGGAGTGATTTATAAGTATATATATATATATATATATATATATATATATTAATATATTATGATAGTGAAGTCTATATATGTACTGGTGATTATTCTATTGTGTTCCTTAGTAGATGAGAAAGAGTATGGTATATAAAATATGTTATAATTGTGGGAACTTATATGAGTAAAGAATCACTTGAATTTATTTAATGAATACTGGAAATACAAGAATGTATTATTCGGGCAATACATATGGACACAATGACTTAGGCATCATAGAGAGAGACTTGAATCAAACTAGTTAGGTGGGACTGTATAACTAAGATGGGTTATGAGTATACGTTAGGCGTGCACATTAGTTAAGAGGTGAGGATTTCAAGTGAGAGAACGTGACTAACATAATACAATATCTGGTATTTATGCAATTTAAATACTTGCTATTCTTTAAAAATATTTTCAACTTGGTCTCTGACCCGTTTGCTTCCAAATCTATTTTTGTAAAAAGAAATTAGGCGCCCAGCCACAGGGACGCCAAGCATAGGAGTTCCATTCAGTTGACGTGATGTAGCTGCTGTGGAAGTGATATTACCTCGGTATTAGATGCCTCCACATTCATCCTTGATTCATTCAGAGACATTCATTTCAGCCAGGGCATGTTGCCCGCTCTTATTTAGAGATAGTAGTTTTCAGACAGTCATTTACATTTTAGTTGTTTGATTTATTTCATTTCAGATTACTGCATTTATGATTTAGACCGGAAGTGTTTACTCCAGACTCAGTTTATTTCATTATGTCATTTTAATTCCTTTGAGTTGTTATTGGATGGTGAATGGTTAGTTAATTATTTAATTGCTTGCATGTTGTATTAAAAAGATAAAATTTGACGTCTAAATTTTTAAATACTAGGTGGTTAGTAATTAATAAAAAGTTTTTGATAGTAATGCTAAGACTGATTCCAATTGGATATTATGTTTTAAATTTAATAAAGAACTGATCGCCCGATATTTAATTAAGCGAGATGCCACAACTGACCTTTTGTAGTGGTTCCCGAGTCTACCATGTCAGAGTTCAATATGATCATTAAAGCCCAGAAGTTGGCATCATCCCTTCATGGCCCTTATTGTTTTCAATCACTCTTTAACTCTAGATTGGTTCCTGAGCCCAAGCCTCTAGAATTTGTGGTAATATCCGAGGCCCTTAAAATTAATGTGGAGGATACGCTGGAGGTTGGGCCTTCTACTTTAATTCTCTAAATGAGAAAGTCCATATCTACAGTTCTGACTGATGTTCCTGAGGCCTCTGAAGGCAAAAATGACCAAGCCAAGGGTGGGGATGATCCTCCAAAGGCTACGAGGACCTGTTCTGTAGTTGAGGAGTCCATTATTCTTTTTTAATGTTATCCTTATAAGTAGCTTGACCCTTTCCTTTCTGCCATCTTTATTAGGTCTCTTGAGGCTAACTCTGATATATGATTGATTCAATAGGTAAATGGGAGAGGAGTAAGATCCTTGATAAGTCCGCGATCAATAGGAAGAGGATGTCTAAGACCACTAAGCATCTAAAATTTAGAGGCCTGATGGATGTTCCAACTCCTAGGGTGGAGGCCAAGCCAGGGTCTGGCCCTGTTGAAGGATTAGGCTCAGGTTCAGGTCTTGATAAAACCATACCCCTATTGCAAGAAGAATCGGGGGGTAGGTGAGACTCTTAGGGTAACCCAGGGAGGTCCTTCTATTCCAAAGAACTTGTATCCCTTCGTCTTAAAGGAAGTTGTTGAGAAGGTGGTTCCCCCTATGGGGAGGGGAAATTATAAGGGAAATTGAGGTGCCCAATACGTCAGGGGGGAGGAACCTCATACCTAGGTGGTGGAGGCCCTTCACATATTCACGAAGACAAATGACTCTAATATGGTGGCCACCGTTAGGGCTAGGGGTACCTCTACTAATGCTGAGGAACTGGTTCACTTGATGGGCAAGGTACCTGCATACTTTCTTTGGTCATTACTTAGATTTTTTTTTCTCCTCGTATCTTTTGCTTTTGTAGGATTAATACTTGATGGAGGCTTTCTGTAATACCCTGTAATTTTATTGACTTTTAAAATATGATTAATTAAAAGTAAAATGGGGATTAATTGAAATTAATTATGAATAATAATTGGAATTAATCCGAATTGAACATTACTAGAGAATAAAGTAATATGTGATTGATATTATATATTAATTAGTGATTAAAAGTAATATTTGATTATATGGTTGTGAGTGAATAATACCCGAATTATTGAAATTAAGTCGGGATGCGCGTGTGAGTCTTATCGGGACTAAATTAAAAGGACAAAAAGGGAAATTATTTTTAAGTCATCCATATGGTCATTTCGACTACGTCAATTAGTTCGAAAGGGTCAAAATAGGAAGAAAAGTCTACCCGGGGGTTTGACTTGGGTCTAGGCTCAACTGGGGACCAAAAGGACACCTCAGAGGGGGTATTTTGGTCATTTTCCGAGGGAGGTGAATAATACTTGCGGGATTGGAGTTTTATTATTTAATATTAGAGTGTGTTAAACTAAGAGATCATTTACCAAAAGACTAAAGAGAGGAAGGGTGATACTCTAGGAAGAGGAGGGGTTTTGAGAGCAAACCAAGGGTTGCACCATCACCGAAAAAGTGATTGGAAAAGAGGAGGAAGTATTCTGCATACATCTTCACCAAAGGATCATACCTACAACTTAAGGCAAGTTAATTCTTATTCCAATTAGCGAGTTTAAGTTCCATGTTAACTTAGAAGGGATAAACATCCATGAAAACTATAAATCAAAGATGAAAATTTGATGATTTTGATGTAATTCTTGAAATGGAAATTATTTAGGATTATTCCTTTGATGAAATTAGAATTAACACCATGAAATTTTGGGTTTAATTGATGAGGGAATTTGGGGTTTATATGTGGTCTTGAGAAAGAATTCTATCATGTAGATTTTCTTGAATTTAAAATAAGATTAGTATAATTCATCGAAATTCCATGATGATTTTGATATGATTTGATGTGATAAATCATGTACAAACTTGGATATATCATTTGAGATGAATTATAAGGAGTCTGGGATCATTTGGTGGAGTTTTTGAGGATAAATTATGTTACAACCCGTAGGTATAAATTTGTAGAAAAAGGACAAACATTGTATGATTATTTTCGGACCGTTTTAAGTGGAATTTGGTAGTGTGCTCACGAATTTTTGTATAAATTCACGTTCTGCACAAATTTGTAGTTTTAATTTCTAAATTGGAAAAGTAAAACCTAAGAATTATAATTTTTATTTCTGGGCAAATTGTAACTTTATCGGGAAAAAAGAATTATTGGGAATTAAAATATAATTCGGGCTTGTTATAATGAGTTTGGGTTTTGGACCAATAAGAATGATTTGAAGGTATCTACTGGAATAATTAATTAAATCCTCTCGGTTAATAAGAAATGTTAGGACTAATGGAGATGTGAATAAAATGTGAATTATTAGTTTATGTGATAAACTTGAAATATACTACGTGTGGGATTTGCATATGGGATGAGAGTATACCCATTTGTTGATATATATACATAGGTGGAGCAAATACCTATAATATAATTGAGGTTTAAAATACCATGATACGTAGGATATTCGAGATATAAGTATACTACGTATGAGACTTGTGATATGAGAAGTGCTTATACCCTATTGTTTATATATATCTATGGATTGAGTGTATACCTATATGATGATTTGTGTGTATGACATACCTAGCCTACATGGTATCGACGAGAGGTTTGCCTGTTGAGGACAATCATATCCTTATGAGCCTTTGGGGGGATTTTTGACTTGTGCCTCAGAATATAGAACCTAGGTACGGGCTATCTGTGATAATGATAGTGATGGCGGTCATATGGGTGCGCATGTATATGCATAGCCCATAGGCTTGAAACTACATTCGCCTCTAATATGTGTGATTTGTGATGATGGTTCGAGTGAGATACTCACCCAATAATCCTTTATATAGTGACGAGATGTACTGGGACTAGATAGCAGAGTAGTGCGTGCACTGCAGTTATATCTCGGGGTGCAGTATCTTATATATATAATAGAGTGAATGTATATATATACATGTTATATTATCTACTGTGTGATTTTCGTAGACATGAATGATAAAGAAATCTGAAATTAATTAAGTATGAGAACTCATAATTATATTGAGATTTGAATTAATGTATTTATTTATTACATGTATTGTAAAGGAAATACGTGGGGAAAAATAAGGGCTATGGTTAGTTGATACAATGAGATTTTCTAGTGAAAGTGGGAATAGTAACTAGAATAAATTGAGAATACGTTAGGTGTGCACATTAGTTGTGAGGTGAGAAGCTCAAATGAGAGTCCGAGGATCTAACATGTATATAATAATTACTAATTGCAGCATTTATTCACTTGTTTTTAAAATCTTTTAAAATCGGGCGCTGACCCGTTTTCTCTTGCATATTCTCTTCCATCTTGTATATTCTATATCAGGTATCCAGCCACAGGGACGCTCAACTTAGAGTATCGCATATTTTTTCGTTATGGATTCTTTGGAGGGTGGACCTTGCTCAGACGCATCGTTTTATTGAGTCATGTACTCTATAGTCATTTTCTTCTATGGCATGTTGCCAATGGATCCTTGTCATTTTCATTCAATCTCAGTCATTAGTTTCACTTATGTTGGTTTTGGATACATTTGGTTTAACTTGGTTTATTGTATTGAGATGTTTTAAACTAGGAAGTTTATTCCAGTTATATTGAATAAGTTGATATGGTTATTATTTATTATTCATTGTTATGGATTGGGTTATATGAATAATGATTGCTATTGTTAAAAATGAATTTTATTTAAAATTAAAAGTTTTAACACTAGCTTAATTGATTACTAGGTGGTTAATAATAAAATAAAAAATTTATTTTTCGACAGTGATGCTAAGAATGAGCAAACTGAATAATTCAAATTAATTGGACAAAGGATTGGCCACCCAGTATTTAATTAGGCGGGTTGTTACAGGTGGTATCAGAGCATCAGGTTCTAGTGTCCTTAGGATCTGTACGACTTTCTACATTTTCGCGTAGGATTCTTTGATGTAGAGCCCTATTATTAGGATGTTGTATTCCTCTGCATATTACGACTTACGTGCTTCTGCCAGAAAATATAAGTGATGTAATTCTTATATGAGCTCGGTCGGCCATCGATGACTAGCGAGGATCGTTAGAAGAACAACTGGAGGGGGATTCAACCGAAGACTTAGAAGATTTTGGAAATGGTGATTTATATAGAACCCACAAAAATTGTTGTTCAGGATGAGGATGATAAAGAAGTCACTCGAGAGCTGTAGTTTACAGGAACCGTCATGGATGAAATTTGTGCCATTTCAAAACCTACCCAGCACTGTCAGTGAAAGTGAATGAGTCGAAAGGACTATTGTGAAGGAAGAAATCCAAATGCAATAATGTAGGGTGAAGTGTCAAAACACCCTGGACTTGAACATTTCGGGTGAAGTTTTTACTCATGGGAAGTGATGAGAGTTAGAAATCACATATAAAGAAGCATGTGGGAAGCTAAAATGAGACTTATAGTATGGTTCGACTGTGAAATCGTCCATTTAATGTTTAATCGTGATATGAATAGAATTTCAAAACTTATTTCATATGGGCGAGAAAGAAAGCCCAACGCGAAAGAGCAGTGAACTTGTTTAACGAATTCCTTACCCAACAAAGAAAAGGGTACATCGCAGATAAGAAGAGTTCATTGTGTGGAATAACTTGTGAGTTAAATACTCAAGTGTAAATGGGAAAATGTAATAAAGACGACTAGGGTTAATCTCACCAAGAAATTTGTTAACGCCCCAGGGAGAAAGGGAGCCAGGAGGGTTGGGGAAAACCTATCCGCAAGGCCATGATTGAATTCAATGGTGATAGTGAAACATTACAGGAAGGTATACCCAATAGGGCATCTATTTAAATTCTTACTAAGCAGCGATGAATTCAGCCAAGACCAGCGAGGTCGACCATGTGTTTCATGGGAGTAGTAGAGCCAAAGGAACAGTGAAAATAGAAATTAGGAGCTAAGACTTCTCAGTCCAAGCGAAGGACATTTCAAAATAGTCAGTAAGACGAGTGACGGGGGAATGACAAAGGAAATTACCCTATGTGTATAAAGAGACACTACTAGTGTTGAATGTGTCCACACTGAGAAGTGAGACCGATAAGTTTAGGAATGGTAAACCATGTCAGTTAGGTAGAACAATTTGAGGAGTGAAATTTCGAGTGGAGGAATTGGTTCGAGAGAATTGGGCCCAGGAAATTTACAGCTCGAGAGTAGTGGGATTAGGCAGGACCAGTGGAGTCCTCAACAACTGTAGCATACCGTATTTCAGGATCGATGCGACCAAGGAAGTAAAAGGGAGCCAGTAAGGACATAATTAAGGCCTAGAGATTTGGGGCCAATGTTTTAATGATGGGTATGTAGACGTAGAACATAATAATTTTCCCACTACGAGGAGGGGGAAACTATTGGATGAAATCCTAGATGTATAACGACTGCAGATGCTCATGGGCCGTGTTGTCAGCTAAGTGACACTGGTGAAGTTTTGTTTAATCCTTGTGAGTAAAGGATTAATTCAAGTGGCACGGGTGTGTCACAATATATATGAATTACTAACACTAAAAATTCATGTGCGAGTGGAGTTTAGTGGGTATGTTGGTTTTAACAATCGGGTTGCAAACATATTTATAATTGATAATGGGAATTTTTGATGCCGTCCGTGAGTGAGCCGGGTGGGCATTAAGAACATATTTTATCGTTATATCTTACTACTACTTTGAGTTAGCAAAGTAGAGCTTATTATGGTACTGTGTAGGGATTAGTTACCAAATGTTTGAACGATAGTAGATTGAATGATAAGACTATCGTGCTAAATATTCTAAGTGAGTAATATTACTGTGGTGAGGAGCCAACTGAAATAGGGTTGGGCCTATGAATATATATATATTAAAATTTCATGGTTTTGTTGACTTCAGTGAGTATATTGTCTAGTTATATATAAACACGGTGTACAGGAATTTATTTATCGATGTGACTCAAGATGCATTGTGATCTTTATCGAGCAGTAAGATATAACTCATGAGAGCGTCATGTTTCATGTTATTTCTAAGGGGAATAAGTAGATTTTTTTTAACATATGGAGATTGTGGGAAGGTATATATTATGGAATGAGGGCCTTACAAATCTCGACAACCGATTTTGTTAGGTAGTAATGTATCGGGAGGGTTGCTTGTTTGGATTTCACTTTGCGAGACATCCCATGCATGAAACTAGCGAACGTCGGTAGTTGGAGAGACGTTTGGTCAATAGTACATAAGTTTCGTACTTTAGTCATTATACATATACAAGAATATAACTGAGAGCTGATAATTCTATTACGACTTAAGGCCGACAGAGGCGCCTAGTACTGGTATCATTATGAATAGAATAATGATGCCACTGAAAGAGTGGTTGAGTTATGACTAGTGGGGTGGTTAAGTGTACTCTTATCCTATCAGCATGCCAAGTGCGCGAGAATCGATTTACAAGTGGTACATATTATTGGGCCAATAATGAGCAAGACTTAGGGTATATGGGTGCCCTAGGTGACTGAATCAAGAAGTGGATTATGATTGTTGTGTGAATTCGACAACATTTAGCCAGGGAAGCAGAAGCTTATTCCGTAAGATTTGTCAGAAGCTTACGTTTCACAAGAAAATCATTTTTAGAGTAGGAAAAGGACTTCTAACACGCAGTGAGGCAATGTCACACGGATCATGGTTAGAGGTACATTTTAGAGAATATAATATGTATTAGGTTAAAAATGACAATGGTGATGGTCTACAATAAAGAGAAATATTGCTAAATTCATTTGCAATGGGTCACCTGTCTGTTGGTAAAGAGTGGACCATCCGAAAATAGTTGGGATTTCTCAACCAGTAGAAGAGAAAAGCATTCCAAGATTTTTATCGCGAATGTAATAACTTTCTAGAGGGATTATGATCCTATATGGGTGATAGTGGATCGGTTGGCCGAAGTAGCTCACGTTATGGAAATTAGGACTGATCATACTACGGGATAGTATGCGCCGATCTTTACAACCGAGATAGTGAGGTTACACGGGGTATCACTTGATCTCATGTCCGATTGGGACAAGATCTTTGTCATTCTATTTTAGGAGAGTGTTCACGAGGCTATAGGTACCGAGTTGTGATTGAGTACGACCTATCATCCGTAGACGAATGGGCAGAATAAGTGGACTAATCAGATGTTTGGAAATCAATTATATGTGTACCCTTGGATCTTAGGGGAGGACGAGCATAGTCCCTTTCATTTGTGGATTTTGTGTACAATAAACTCATATAATTTCACTTTTGGGCATGTCTCCAGTTGAGGTATGTCACGGTAAGTCTTGTTGTCCTCATGCTTATTAGTTAAAGATAGGGGACCAAGTACTATTACGAGGAATAGAGATGAGTTGGTACTTAGTACATAATGCGGGTAAAATATATACTCCACAAATAACCTACTTAGGTGCGATCATTGTGAGACGAGATCGTATGTATCTTAAAAATGATTAATCTACCAAGGTGCAAATAGTAGAAGGATAGATAGTGAATATCTCAAAATAAAGTTTACGTAGTGAAACTTAAACGATACATCTTGGGAAAGAACCTATATGACAGGGTAACTTGGAGTTTAAAACGAACATATGTGAGGTGTTAATTATTAAGGGTATTTGACAGTGTTCTCTATGGGCAGTACGGAGTAGTTTACTTGTAAGCGTGAGGATGCGGTGCGCAACATATAACTAGAGTTGTTCTTATCTGGTGTTGATGCAAAAAACTATATTTGACCTAATTAATCAATCATAGATAAATATGAAATAAGATAAGATATTTTTAAAGTGGTTCAGCCTCAAAGAAATGGATTATGTCCACTGTTTTGTAATACTGGGTATCTTGCTTTGATCACGATTATGCTTGCTTACATTGCTTACCCTGCTGAGAGGGTGTTACAATGTATCTATAGCCCTTGGGATGTTAATATGAATAGATAGTATGCCTTTATCGAATAGGCATATACATCTGTACATGGTAAGGAATGAATGTAATACAATAAACATTGAATCTGTATAGTTGTTTGGTCTTCCCAGTAAGTTGCTCGGTACGCTGAGTAGCTCGATACTCTGAGTAGCTGTGTACTTGACCTTGTGCCATTTTGGATGATACGTGTCTCCATATAATTGGTTCACGTCAACTGACTAATTTTTATATCAACAGAAGCCCCCAATGTTTCACAGTTGAGATTGGATGTGAGAATGTGGAACATTTTATCCAAAAAGTTGCTCGGGCATATTTTTCATGTCTTGATTAATTACAGACCTTCAACACTTGGAAATTTTTTCCATTTTGCGTAACAATTTTGAGAGAGAAATGGAAAATTTGTAAATATTTTGAATTTTGATGACTGCTTGGGTATTTGCGTCTTTTTCCTTTAATTAGCCGTCGAGAACGCAACCGTCGTCACTTGTGATCATTACTTTTCTCATTTTTCGGGGCGACATATAAAGGCGGTAAAATCCGATTGTCTTCTACTCTTTGCCATCTTGTTTCCAAAGTCCTTATTTTCTCATTTTTCTTCTTACGAACGTTCTTTCTGTCATCTGCCTCAGCTGATTCCTTAATCTTATGTTAGAATTTCTTCCTTCCTTATTCTTTCTTTATTTTAACCATCATAGTTTACCTCATCGAGTCATTAGATAAGTTTAGAACTGATTTTGGGATTCCTTCTTGGGTTGATTTGGAGAAACCTTCTTGTCCTTCTGATTTATTTTCTTTAGCTGAAGGACACTAGTTTCCCTCTATTTTTGTAGCAGAATGTGGTTTTTCTTTCCCGCCTAATCCCATGTGTTTGGAGTTTTGCCAATATTTCGATATTGTACCTGCAAAAATAGTTCCAAATACGTGGACGGTAGTTAATGGCCTACATAGGTTGAATAAAATACATGATACTTATCTAGGGATTCCTGAGATTATTGTTTATTATAAATGGGTCACCAGCGACACCACTTTTTATTTAAAAACTAGGTTTGTTAACAGAGCCTTAGTGGTCAATCTCCCTTATTCTAATAGGGATGATTTTGAACATATGGTTGTGATGAAAAATTGGCAACACCCCCCCATTAACTGGGAATGATGTGTATTAAGGTCCCAAATGTCCTCCTTATGGAAATGGGATATGTTGTTCTTTATTTTCTAAACTAGCTCTGTTTTTGTTTGATAAAATGTTTCACTAGCTTTTGCTTTCTTTAATTTTAATTTGCAGCTGATAGTGAAAGAAAACCCCCAAAAGAGAGTGATATTAATATAAAAGATTTGTATTTTATTTGTGATTTGCATCAATCAGTTACTAGGGAGCACGTGAGAGCTGCTTCCTATTTATTAAAATATAGGAACACTACTTCCCTCGTTTATTACTCGGCCTACTGCTCCTCCTTCTTTAGTGATTAATCTTGAGCAAGATCCAATAACTTCTTCAGTTGTTGAAGAATCTTCCTCTAATTTGGGTAATTCTCTTATTGATCTGATGACGAAGAAGAAGAGAATGCCTGATCTCTTTTCCAAGATTGTCTCTGGTGCTAATGGGGAAAAAAGGAACAAAAGGGATGTCTCAGCTGAAGGGACTAAGAAAAATGATGATGCTCCATCTGGTGGGGGGAATTACACCTGTTAGGGAGGTTATCAAGAATCCCCCTATTGTTCAAAAACAGGCAAAACGTTTAATTGAAGAGGCTGCACCTTTGAGAATATTGAGAAGGGATTTTGCTGAGAAGACCATTGATGGTGCTGCTCAACCTGCTGGGGTTGAAATACCTTCCTTGAAGGCTGGTCCTCCAGTATTCATTACTCCTGGTTTGTCCAGGAAATTAATTTGGTCTGGAACTCTTCCTGATCACAGAGCTGCTGAGATCTCTACTCCTTGGGGGAAAGTCTCTGATTTAGCAACCCAACACCTTGCATCAGTAAATGTCATTATACCTTGTTATTTCAGTTTTACTTCTAATTTTCATATTCTAACTTGTATTTCTTCTTGTCTTTCAGTTTTTGGTGTATTTCAATAATATCTTGGAAAATGATGAAGTTATCAAAGATGCTTCATCTTCCAGTGAAGTAGAAGAATCCCTTGTCAGGTTATCAAAATCTTTGGTGGACTCCCGGTAAAAATATGAAGATGATAAAACTTCTTGGGAGAATAAAATCAAGGCTGCTGAGACAGCTTAACAAAAAGCTATGGATGCTACAAAAGAGGCTGATCTAGCTTAGAAAAAAGCTGTAGATGCTTCCAAGGAGGCAGAGGAGAAACTAAAAGTTTCCATTACCAACAAAGAGGAAGCTTAGGGCAAGCTTGAAGAGGCTGAACGATGTAAGAAAGATCTTGAATAGAAAGTAAAATCTGTTGAAGATCTATTTAGGGATAATACTTCCTTGGAGAGGACAAAGAGAAGGTCTGCTGTGAAGAAGTCCTTTAGCTCTGGCTGAGATAAAGGGTGTAACAAAGCTCTAACAACTACCTCTGCTCAAATGGAGTATGCAAGTTTGAAAGTCTTCAGGGATGGATGGGTAGTAGCGTTGAAAGAGTTGAACGTTGTTGAAGACTCTGAATTATTTTAAAAACATGTCCACAACCCTCCTCCTGCATTTAAATAAGAAGAAGATAAAGTTGGATCAAATGAATCTTCTTTCATGATGGTAAAACAAACACCTGCTACCACTGTCTCTCAATCTTTTGAGCAACTCCAGTAACTAACTCCTTCTTCAAAATTAGCTGAGGATGTAATGGGGGATAAGGAGAAGGTGTAACGTTGCTCGGTAACTTTTTTGTTTTACCCTATTTTTTCTTTATTTTGTACCTCTGGTTGTACTCTCATTCATTATGATCAATAAAATTGACTTGTTATTTATTTGAATTTATCCTCTACTGTTCAATATAGATCTGCTATTGTTGATCTATTTTTACTTTTCCTTACTAGTTTATTGCCAAGATGGAACTATTTTCAGCATATGATACAGAGTTGATGAAGACTGTACAGATTACTTCAAAGTGAGTCATGAAGATTTTATTGAGGCACAAATAAGTGACATTCTTGGTCCTGATGCCTCTGAACGAGCAATTGAGGCTTATCAGTATTTGAAATGTTTACTTGATCTCGCAGTAGCGAATATTATAGCCTACTACAAAATGATCGAAGATCTTCAAGGAATGATCGAAGAACTTCAACTTCAACATAAATAAGCCACTGCTCTCCTTCATGAAGGTTATGAGAAAAAATACCAACAGTTGAGTGATGATCGGGGTTATGACAAATTTATCTCTGCCCATAATAAAAAAGAGAGTGTGCTAAAACTTAAAATTGAGTAGCATAAAAACATTGCCAAACTGTTGGAGGAAGAAAATTTTACTTTAAGAGAAGAATTGAGATAACTACAATCTGCTTCCTCCTCTGGAGCTCTAGTCCCGGTTAATGATGCAGGTTTTTTCTTTTTAAAGAATGAAAATTCTTCATTAAGGGAAGAGTTGGAAACTTTGAAAAGAATTACACCTGCATCCACTTTTCGGGGTAAAATAAGAGCTGGTCGGAGTAGTATTGAAGAGATTAGAACTCAACAAGTTTTAGAAAATTAAGCTGCTCAAATGAAAGAAAAAAAATCAAGCTCTGGCAGAGATGTCCCAGAAGATTCGAACTCTTACAGAACAATTATCCAATCAGAGTTCTGCATTGCAAAATAAAGAACGTGTGCTGAAAAGACTTCATCAACATGTTGAAAGATTAAATTATTAGTTTCATAAGCAGCCCAAAGAGTTTTGGATGGAGGGATACAATGAAGCTTTATATCATTTTGATGCCAGATTGAAATAATCAAATAATAAAGGGTACAAACAGGGGTGGCTGAATGCCTTAACTGTAATGAAAGTTGAATAAGGAACTGAACTGTGGGATTGGTACGACCATGGACTACTTGATCTGACAGTACCACCTTTTTAGCTAGATGTTAATTGGATTCCACTTAGCTCCATTCCTCACAATTTGATTTCCAAATACCTTGGTGATTATAGTCTTCATGAAGAATTTGAGATATCTCGACCTCCTAATTTGTAAGACCGACCAAGTTCAAGCAACACCAGAATGCTACAAGACTTGAATTTTATCAATTATCCTTATGCTTTAGATGGCCCTCCATCTAGAATGGATCCCGTATCAAAATCTGAAGGAAAGAAATTAATAGAAAAACTATTTATATTTTGTTAGTGATTGTTTTTGTAAATGAAGAAAAATCGTCTTCTTGTAATTTTATTTCCTTGGAAATAAAATATTTGCATGATGTTTATTCTGTAAATCTTTATTCATAACATGATATCAATAATAGTAGTATTGTACTTATAACAATAATGGGTTACTTTTTAGTCATTGAATATATATATATATGTATGGGCAGTTTGCCCTTTTTTTTTATTTGATTGCCTATATAATGGAACTTTTGTCCCATGTGTTTTTCTAGTTATAGTGATTGTTTTATCACCTATAAGTGCCCAAGAAATGGAATTATTTTTATCCCATATTCCTGCTTAGTTGTAACAATCTTATCTAGATTATCTTGGTTCCTAGGCAGTGGATATTTTACCCAACTTCTTGCCCAGTTTAGAAGCCTTATTGGGTCACCCATAATCAAGCAGGACTTTCCTTGCTCGATTGTTTTACCAACATTGTTGGTGTTTGTGTTGATGCCGACCAACTTTTTATTGGTGGTTGTTGATGTTGGACAAATTTTAGTCGGTGGTTGTTGATGTCGAACATCTTTTAGTTAGTTGTTGTTGCTTTAAATGTGTTTGCAAGCTGTTGAGTGTAGTGTGTAGCACTCGTGCTTCAAAAATAAATTAATAAAACAAACGAATGGGGAAATCATCATTTTCATTCATACTGAAAAATTTGAGTACATGAGCTGTTACATTACTGGTAGTACTTTCGCAGGTGTTATGCATTCCGAGCATTTTTGAATTCTTCCCCTTCAAGAGTTTCTATTCTGTAAGTGCCAGGTCGAACAACTGTCGTGATGCGATAAGGCCCATGTCAATTGGCCTCCAGCTTATTGTGATTTTGAATGAACTTCTTGAGCACGTAATCACCTTCCTTTAGATCACATTTCTTGACTCTTTTATTATAGAACATGACAGTCCTTTGCTGGTATGCTGCATTTCTGATTGCTGCATCTTCCCAGGCTTCCTCGAGCATGTCCAAATCCAAGTGTCTCATCAAATCACTCGCCGGAGGATTGAAGTTGAGAACCCTATGTGTAGATAATCCTAGTTCAGTAGGTATCACTGCTTCACTCCCAAAAGCTAACATGTAAGGTGTTTCCCCAGTTGCTGTTCGAGGAGTTATTCGGTAAGCCCATAACACTGAGTGAAACTCGTTGATCCAATTCCCTTTAGCATCATCTAATATCTCCTTCAACCCATTTATTAGAGTTCTATTAATAAACCCATATATACCCTCAGTCAGGCCGAGGGTGTCCTCCACCCAGACGAGGGCTCAGGTCCAGAACGAGTCCAATTACCACAGTTCCATTACAGGAAGGGTCGGCCAACACCATCCCTCAACTAAGATCAGACGACCCTTCAAGGGGACGACCCCTCAACTAAGAGAAGACCACCTTACAAGGGGTCGACCCCTCATCATGGACCAAATGACCCTACAAGGGGCTGACCACTCATCATGGACCATACGATCCTATAAGGGGCCGACCACTCATCACAGACCAGACGATCCTATAAGGGGCCGACCCTTCATCATGAGCCAGATGACCCTATAAGGGGACGACAGTATGAGGCTCACATCCAGCAGGACCCAATGCCAGCATCCACTTTAGCCTTGACCTAGCATACTAGGCCAGGGTGACATCATCACAGCGCGTGATTTGGGAGACGCGTGGAACAGTGCGCGTGGGACTCATATAGCATGTGGACTAGAACATTATAACAATATCATCCCCTCACATGAGGGAAATATTATGCCATCATTACTTGAAAGTGTCACATCCAGGTGTCAACAGGAAATTGGCTAGATCATCATTCACATGCACCATGCATACTTGGGGGGTACACTACTCCCCCATGCCCTATATATACTTATCACCTTCAACCTTGTAAAGGGATCGAGAATTATAACCCTAGCAAAAACTCTGCTTATACACACAGTAGAGAGGGAGTGAACTTATGTGCATTGTATCTAAGGCCACAAGATGTTTGGAGATTCTTTGGACAATATCCACTTGGCTTTCTCAAGTATTTTATTCAAATTGTGGAAGATTATTTTGTTGGTGACTTCGACTAGGATATTGGCCTGAGGATGGTTTGGAGATGAATAATGGTTGCCAATGCCATAGTCTAAGCAAAACTCCCTGAATGTTAGATTGCCAAACTACTTGACGTTGTATGAGATGATGGACTTAGGTATGCTAAAATTACAAATGATATTCTTCCAAATAAAGTTGGTGATTTTATTCTCAGTGATGGTGGCTAAGGGTTCAGTCTCAGCCCATTTGGTGAAGTAATTAATGGACACTATACAAAAATTATTTTGAACTTTGCTGAGGGGCAGAGCTCCTACCAAATCCATGCCCCATTGAGAAAAAAGCCATGGACTTATCATCGGAGCCATCTTCTCAGTTGACTACTTTGGAACATAAACAAATTTTTGGAACTTGTCATAGCTTCACTAGGTTGTTGGGTTCCTTTCCAAACATTAGCTAGAAGTATCTCGATCTTAGGACCTTATAGGCTAAGGTTTTTAGGCCTGTGTGTGCACCAAAGATACATTTATGGAGGTCTATGAGGACATAACTAGCTTCTTATGAGATCATACATCTATGAGGTGATGAGGACTATCCATTCTTATACAACATTCCATTTTCTAGCTAGTACCTGGAGTCTGTGAACTTCTTCCTTCTAGCTTAGAGATTTTCTTTAGGAAGCTCGCCATTTCTGAGGTAGGCTTTGAAGGGAGTGGTCCAGTCTGAGATCTGATTAACCTCTGTAGTGTTAATGCGTAGTTGTGTAATTCTTGGCTGATCCAAAGTGATAGCTAGGACCTTTAGGTTTATGTCATCTGATGGCACTACATGTGCAAGGTGGTTCGCCTCCGAGTTCTTGTCTCGAGGGACCCTTCTGATGTAAAATTTAGGTATCCTCTTGATGAGGTGTTGTAAAATTGCTAGATTACCTTCCATCCTATTAACTTTGGCCTCATATGCCTTAGCAAACTAATTGATCACTAACTAAGAGTCGCTGATAGCTTCCACCTATTGAGCTTTCAAATGGGCAGTAAGGCCCAAACCTGCCACCAAAGCTTCATACTTTGCTTCATTATTAGAGTCTTTAAATTTAAAGACAAGATTGAGAGAGATTGTACCTTCTTTAGGATTTACGAGGTGAAGTTCGACCCCACTATTTTATCTATTTGAGGAGCCATTCACGTGCAATACTTAGGTAAGAGAGTTTATGTCTAGCTATTGGAACAAGAGATGCCTAGACTCTTAGGGTACCATCGGGACCATAGCCCTGAAACTAGTGGATTATTCTTCCATTTCTAACTTCGTAATGAAATTAGCTAAGGCAGGCCCTTTGATAACACTTAGAGGTTGATACCTTATGTCAAACTTTCTAGCTCTAAATATCACTTGACAAGCCTTCCTGAGGTGTCAGGCTTGTGAAGAACTCGTCATAGGGGATGAATGGTCATAACTATGATTGAATGGGACTAGAAGTAAGGCCCCAATAATTTTACCAAGATGATGAGGCCAAAATAGAGCCTCTCTATCCTTAGGTATTTGATCTCTCCCCCTAAATGGCTTGACTGACCTAGTAAATGGGGTATTGCACCCCAAATTCTTCCCGAATGAGAGTGGAGCTGATATTAGTGGGTGAGGTATCTAGGTACAGGTATAGGTACAAGTACAGGTCTTTCCTCACAATCATTTCGGACAGTAAAGTTACAGACCCTAAATACCTTTTGAGGTTCTAAAAATCTTCCTCTGTCTCAGGAGTCCACTCTAAGGCCTTATTTAAAATTTTGAAGAAGGTTAAGCATTTTTTGTGGCTTTAGAGACGAACCGGTTGAGGGCAGTGACTCTTTTAGCCAATCTTTGGATTGCCTTCACTATTCTTGGGGACCTCATATGCAATAGAACATAGATTTTTTACAGATTGGAGTCAATGCATCGTCTGGTGACCATGAACCTAAGGAACTTCCTCTAGCCACCCTAAAATCACAATCCTTCAGATTGAGTCTCATTTGGTTCCTTTGAAAGATAACAAATCTCTATTAGAGGTTCTGAATATAGTTTTAAGCCTCCTAGATTTTGACCATCATGTTTTCGATATAGACCTCTATGGTATTACCATTGAGATCTTTGAAAATGGAGTTTTACCACCTTTTGGTAAGTGCCATCTGCATTATTTAGTGATAAAGGCATAACTTTATAACAGTAAGTACCTTTATCTGTGATGAATGAGGTCTTTTCCTCATCGGCGGGGGCCATCCTGATATAGTTACGGATAAAATAAGTATCCATGAAGGAGAGGAACTCATGACCAACTATAGAATCTACTAAGGTGTCAATCCGAGGTAGGGGATAATAGTCCTTAGTGCATTCCTTATTGAGGTCAATGAATTTGACAGACATTATCCATTGTTTATTGGCCTTGGTCACAAGAACCACATTGGAGAGCCATTCTGGGTACTTGGCTTCTATGATGAAGTTGGAGGCTAAAAGCTTATCAAATTCCTCTGTTGTGACATTATTCCTTTTTGGGCTAAAGAACAACTTCTTTTGTCGAGATGGCTTGTGATTTGGATATATGCTTACATGATGGACCATGACTTCAGGGTATACCCCAATTATGTCAGAGTGGCTAGCCGAGCAAAGACATACTTATTTGTCCTCAAGAACTGGAAAAGTTATTTCTCGAGGGAGTGGCTAAGTCCGTCTCCAATCTGAACTTCTTTTGTCGAATCATCTGAATTGATACATACGATGATTAGAGCTTCAATAGGCTTACCCCTTTGATAATTCTTTTTGTCATATGGATCTAGAGTGTCCACATTTAGCATTTCTATGAATTGACCTTGTAGGGGAGCTCTTGTTGCTGAGCTTCTGTTACTTTAGGGAGGTAATCCATAATGATGTTGGTTGACATCTCTGAAGAGGGCAAGATATGTTTATGAGAAAAAGAGGACTTGTCATTACCACAGATGGTGCCAAACTGATGAATGTTAAAATCATAAGTGACTTTAGACCCTCAGAAGCTCACCTCTGGATCTCAGACGGGTAAGAGGAGAGAAGTATAAAGTATGAGATAAAGGTCTAAAGTGGTGTAGATCTCACGATATGGTCCTACATCCGCTAAACAAAGGTATTATACCTGTTTATTGGAGTGTAGTTGGTTATTACAATCTTGGAGATCCCTTGAGATTTAGTCAAGGGATTTTGAGGTCTTGTGACCTTCATCAAAGATACAAAGGACATTACGAAGTAACTGAATGACTAATGTAAGGATGCCTAAATACTGTTTTAAGGAGCTAAAAATATGCATAATTGATATAAAAAATGTAACCAGTCCAAGTTACAAATGTTATCTCTCGACAATAGGTCGGGAGTATAACTATAAACACTAGTGAAATGATATAACTCCTGTGAATTTGATTAATAGATGATCTTAATCTCTTTGATTGTTAAAGATCCTTCCTCTTCCACTTTCTACAACCTTCTATTTATAGTAGAACTCTTAGAAAGGGAGATAGTGGGTTGTTACAACATGGCTTTGATAATTTTGAGGTCCGAAGGGGTTAGTAGGAAAGTGGAATGCTCGACAAAGTATTTTCAGGTGGAGGACCTTAGTTGTTGAGCACATTAAATATTGATGGTAGTATTCAATGCATGTGGATATGTGTAATGGCGTTAAGTGGAATAGTGTTCCGCTTTTCATTTATTCCATCAGACATCTTGCAAGGACACTGCCAGAGGTCAAAGAGGGGAATGTAGGGATTGCGGACTTAATGAGAATTGATCCTAAAGTACCACGTGTCTCCACATCCTAGGACAGAGGTTTGGATGACCTCTAGAGGTCATTTCTTCAATCTGAGGTTAGATAGGAGCAAAGACCATAATGAAACCTTGATGCGGTGGTATCCGAACTTGTTGAAGAGGGCATCATGGAGTGACTAACCTTCTCTATGGAAATGATGTGTGACTAAGGTCTGCTATAGTACCATAACTTACCATTGGTGGTGTAGGAAGCGTTATCAGATAAGTAAAAATCCGTCTGAGTTCAGTGTCTAGTCTTAGGACCTCTGACCTACCTCGGGGGTAGTTGGGGAGTTAGGAGAGCTTTTAAATAACAAGTGTGAAATAGGGTATCATCAATTTTAATTTTTTTGGGTCTAATGACATCTTAGTTTATTCGATGTTATTTCATATCGATTAAATGCTTGGGCATAATGAATTTGCATGAATTTTCTTGAATTATCAACTGAGAATTCTTGTATACAACGTGCCGTTTATTTTAACATATTTATATAGGCGAATTGAATTTTGAAGACTCTTTAATGGATTTACCACAATATAAAGATTGGATGAGAGAGAGTATTAGAGTCTATGATAACCATGTAAAGGGCATTCATGAATTTATTAATTATGCAAATAGAAATAATCGTGACAAGATACCAAGTCCGTGCACCTTATGTATGCACGAAAAATTTAAGTTTTTCGAAGACATTGAGTTGAGTTTTCTAAGTTGGGTTTTATCGCAAGACTATAAGATATGGACATTTCATGAGAAAAAGAACGTACCATAAATTATAGAAGAATTATCGCTACCCTACCGGGTAATGGAACCCGACTGGTGGAAGTGTTGAATGATTCTCCAGCACAACATCCTTCGATCGGCCTAATTGATGATACTTACTGTAACGCCCCAAAATGGATTTATGGGTTACCTGTGATTAACTCGGCCCGACCCGAGTATTAGGTGTGAAGTGCAATGAAATAACCTACATAATGTTGCTAGTTAAATTTTATTTAATTAGCATTTCCCTTGTTTAGCATGCCATTTTTATTTCAATCAAGCTACGTGGGGGACCTGAGAAAAGCATCCTTGAAATCCAATCTTATATAGCTACTAACGTAAAATAGAAGAATACTTACTTGTACAACTCTGTCAAAATATGGAACTACACCCAACCTACTGTAACAAAGACGAGAGAATGAGTCTAATTCCCAGTGGGAAAAGTACAACAATGCACTGTAGAATCAAACGACAAAAAGGAGACTCTAACATGTTATAACTACGTGCACATGCAACTACCTTATATATATATAAATACATACACATCTAAATGCATGAAATCATTTTTATTTCAAAAATGTTACTTACCCCAATTAATTTACCTTAATCTTGTAAAAGAAATCCTATTTACATGACATGACATTTATTTCTTGATTTAACACACCCACTTAAATATCTTAAACAACACCCCTTGTTAAAGGAAAATCATTTATTTTTACCAAAATTTCCTTATTACTCATGCCAAACTTATCTTATTAATTTCATTAAAAATCACCTTCCAACATATGCAATCATCGTGTTAGAAAATACTTGTTTTTCTTGAAAAACTTTAATAAACACATGCATGTGCCAGTTATGGGTTTAACCTCTTTAAGTTGCTTAACTACCCATTAAATCCTTTCACTTTACCATTCATTTACTTTATGGACATTAATCAATTTTCATATTACTTGTCCACTTTACCCTTTACCGGAACATTAATTAGTTTATTCATGTTAAGTTATATTTTCACATATTCACCACACAACCCATTTCTCGATATGTTCCATTTTTATTATCTTTTTCTCTGAATCTTCCAATACTCGTATACTTTAACGGGCTTCACACTGCCGACTATGCTACCATATGTTCTGACCAGTGATTTTGGGTCTTTCACCATAGGGTTTTGAGTCCTTATTATGTGTTTTAATATTTTACAAATGTCCACATTATTCCACCTTTCCTTTACAGATCGAAGCCAAAAACTTGGGGTTTCACCCCAACTTGTGTTACACTTTAAAATAATCATTTCTTTTCATTTTTACTCTAACATCGATTTTATTCCAAAAATCATATTCAGACCATTTTGTGTAACACCCTTTTCAACATTTTTGTTTCATAAAAATGTACTCCTTTGCGAAAATTACCATTTTACCCATTTATTTCCAAACTTGTTTTTTCCTTTATTTTCACAAGAGTTATTTTCCAAAACACCGCCAAGTTATCCATACTAATTTTTTAAGTATTTTTAACATATTAACAGTTATGTAACACTTTTGGACTCCATTATTGTAAAGTTGGAAAAATCTTTATTTCATTACTTTCTTTTCTAAGAAATCATTGAACATCTAAGACTATTTTATAACAAAAATACCATTTTCTTTAGTAATACACGTAATTTTGAAACCTTATATTTTTCATATTTTCAACACCCTTTTCACACACCTTAAGAGCTGAAATTTTTATTTTTTATATTTAAACTCAATAAAACCCACATTAAACTTGTTTATAAGTTCAACCTCAAAATACTGCAATGCATGGGAAGATGGATATTAAACCCCAAAATCCTACCAATTAGGTTTAACATGTGATTTACTCTAAAAATTTCATAATTTTTGCACAAACATACCTTTCAAGGAAAAAGACATTTTTTTTCTTCAAAGCTTGAGTAAAATGTCCATTTATATCAAATTCTATTTTTTCACAGGAAAACTTTGAAACATTTACTCATAAAATATTTCCAATCAAAATGGGCATTCTGCCAACATTTCTATCTCATAAATTTTTTAATATCAAGTTTTCTTCAAGTATATCATTTTTCTCAAAACCATTGAAGTTCCCTTTTAAATTCATTTCACAAATCATAAGAAATATCATTCTTATATCATAATTCATCATACTCTTACAATTCTAGATACAAGACTAATAGTATGGAAAATAGAGTCATAAACTAAAAATAAAATTTTCCTACCTAAGATGGATCTCCAAAAATGGTGGATGGAGAAGAAGATGATGGTAACCCCACCTCCTAAGGTGGCCTCAAGGAGGTTACATAGCTTCTCAAAGCTTGTCTCCATGAAAGCTCCAAAAAAAATTCCCTTCAAAACTCCACAAATTTCTACTCTTCTTCTTCTCCAAAATCCCCAACAGCACCTCCCAAATTCGCAGCTTTGGCCAACAATGGTAAAAATGGGCGTATTGGGTTTAAATATCGTGGAGTACTTCAAAAATGTTATGAAATAAGGTAGAGACATGGTAGTTTATGGTGGTTTTGTGGTGGTGGGAGAAGGGAAAAATCTCTCTAAGAGCTAGAGATAGAAAGGAAATGCTGAAATGGTGGGGAGACCCACCTCCACTATCTCTTATTCTAACCCACAATTAACCCCAAACAAAGTCTTATAAAACCCACCATAACTCTAAAATCACATTTTAGGTCATCTGGACTCACCAAGGGTCGACACGTCATCGATCTAACGACCCAAAACCTGACAACACACAAGGGCTTTAATTTAAAAATTTCTGAATAGAATGTTCGAACGAGAAATGGACCTCGTTCGAATGAGATTATGTTATCATTCGATCAACCCTTCGAACGACCTTCTAATAAGGATGGTAAACCTATGAAGTGGTGATTCATTCGATCGTCATTAGATGTCCACTTCGAACGAAGTAGGCTTTACATTCGAACTAAGTATTCTCGTTGGAACGAAATTGGGATCTCGTTCAAACAACTTTCAGTTTCGTTTGCTCCAACATGAATCCATAAATTTCCAATTTTCACTTACAAACTTCCAATAATTACCATTATGTCCAAAGAAGAATTGTATAGAGATAAAAGCCCATATGTAAATGATCCAATTTCCAAGGATTTCATATGATTATAATTTTCACCTGAAAAATAATAAAATATTGGGCACGGATTTTACATTCTTCCCTCCTTAGGAAATTTCATCCCCGAAATTATATCCTACAATTCCTCAAGTTCATGGTATTTACCAACTCTTATTCTAAGTCATATAAATCCCCCAAGAAAAAATTATTCAAGTCATCAATTGCTAAGATCACATCACAAGCTCTTACATAGGAGTTGTCACTAAAAGTCCAACATGTGACATTCTCTAACGCTCACCATCAACGTCGCATTACCGTTCCCGAGTCCCCACTCACCCGATGATCACGTTCAATCTTGTCCCAATACTACTTGCTAATATCCAAAGCACACAGGTGCCTCTACCGGGTAATTCTCCTTATTTATTAACACTCACCCAAGTAGTAATCGTAATACAACTAATAATTGGATTTATCACCAAGAATCATTCGAATCTTAGGACCACACATTCTGCGTCTCCATGAATTTTCGAGTGTTCCTGTCTCAGCAAATCAACTTAGTCTCGATACTAACATCGAATCGCAATTCTCACTCATGGGGTGACATGCCACTAAGTTTTAAATCATGCGTATAACCAACACCATTCCATAAGACCCTTTCATGAACTTGGGTCCACTCTAGTTGTACTATTAGGGAACATTTTCCTTGGCTCTAAACCAATCCACTACCATGGTAGATAACACTTAGTGCTATGCTTCCTCAAGTTTTAACACTATAAAATGTACTCAAGTCATCATACCTCTCTTTACAACTAGGGCCATTGACTGCCATGCCAGCCCATCATAAAGTCTCTAATCCTAAGGAAAACGAATACTATAAGCAAATCGTACAAAAGAAAGTTCAGCCACCCATGCACTGAACTTTATGTAATAGAAAGGATACCTTAGATAAGGGCGCACCCTGTTATCGAGCTGCATTAACCACGCTAGGTCCACTTGCACTCTACTGGGCTAAATCGCACCGTATTATGACATGGTACAAATCCAAACCATCGCAGTTGCGAACACATAAGAATCAGAAGGAACAAATAACCGTTCCGAGAAAATCTCATCCGTACACAACGGACTATGGTCTATAAAAAGTGAACCTATGCCACTTGCTTTAAGTCTTATAACTTATCCTAGACGTTCTCAATGGGTATTAACCTAGCTACACATCCGGGCTCGAGTCACCAACCATAACAAATTGAATCACAACTATTCATCCGCACAAGACAATAACATTATAAACCTGTTGTTTTCTGAAAAGTCAAATTCCATACTTATATCCTCAGGAGTAAGGGTTCCTCCTTACATCCTTAATTAACGCGAGTCATCCCAGTCCATGAATGCCAATGCCCCTCTCAACACTGACCTTGTTCATCTTATCAGTGACGACGCCACCAACCTACTACGCCACCAACCTACTACGCCTAGGTTATTGTTTATCTTATCTTCTCATGATCTCAACCCCAAAGTCAACTTAAGAAGTACCCTGCTAAGAAAAAAATTCACCTTATAATAACCTTTATCTACATGAGATTGTCATAAGACTTATCTCTAGGTCCTACCCAAACTGAACTTACGTGACGACCACACCGGTCGCCATTGTCATTATAAGGGAAGTAAGTACCGTACATGGTTACATCTTCTAATCCGTACCGGCTTGGCAAGACATGCCAAGAACTGGTCCCTAACTTGCTAGGGCTATCCTAACTTATGCTGTTGACACATGCCAATATTCTAATCATGCCTCGATATCCCCCTTGGGTGCCATTTTCAAGTCTCTATATGACATCATCAATCTAATTCCCGAACAAATTTCCTAGTACTCCTCAAAATCAAGTGTTACACCGCCTACACTAGTCATTCCATAACACTCGAGCATCATTCCCACTCATGACACAAGCTTTTAATTTCTCTTAGAAAATTACATCACCCGTCTGTGCCAATTTGAGTGACAACACTCGACATGTACACTATTCGACTCTTTTAAACATTGACCAACAACCTGAGATCATTACCTGACCTTTAATATAATCATCACTAGGGCACTAGCACTTCTTCATACCGGACTTAATTGGTTTCCTAAGGACACCAAACATACTCCATGTAAAAGCCCTCGAAACTCGATAAGATTTCATCCTCATGTCTTTCTCATTGTAGGTACGATCTACAAACTTCTCAACACCCACATATCGATTACTAGGTGATCACAAAGGCATTAGTATACAAGCCTCTATATATAATGCACCTTAACCATTGAACATCTTAAGATGCCACAACAAGTCGAATTCTATTTCCAATGACGCCACACACAATTAGTCT
Source organism: Sambucus nigra (assembly GCA_949130495.1). Classification (NCBI taxonomy): domain Eukaryota; kingdom Viridiplantae; phylum Streptophyta; class Magnoliopsida; order Dipsacales; family Adoxaceae; genus Sambucus; species Sambucus nigra. The sequence continues at coordinate 237,269,271 of OX422208.1, read as the reverse complement.
TATGAACACTCCAAGATGCCCTTAAACCACATTGATACTAGGATTATCTCGCATCTTGCCATTACTTAGGCCGCTAAAACGGGCCCTGACACTTAGATAATAATCTTATCTTTCTTCCAAATAGCTTTGACCATAAGCCATATATCAAATCATAAATAACACTACTGATGATTCTGGTAGGATACAAGATGTCGTATACGACCTATAAGCCTCTAGGCTTAAATCATCGACATCACTAGGGATCCAATTCCTCAAAATGGCATCATAAATCCTAAAACTCTGTCATGGAAGACTATCTAGAGTTCACTCCAAAGCCTACCTAGCTGTTATTATTGCATATGTAACATTACTACTGCAATTTTATCGTAACTCTCATCATACCTTGCCGGGTACAACTTTCAATCAAAAATACCAACACACTTACTTATAACTTTAATATTTTAATGACTCAGACCAATACACATCCCCAAGTGTTGACCCACATGATTTCTCAGTTCTACCGAATCACCAATTATCTTACGACGTGATACTACCCAAGGACTGAATTCTCATAATTACATCATCTTTATCGTCTATGCAAAAGTATCACATTCCAGAACTTAATGCATTCTTTTCACAACCAACGCCACTTAGACATGACACTTTAGTCACCTAATCCCCATGATTGACGTTACACAATTCATATCTCTAATTCAATGGATGTCATTAAGCTTTATCAACATCTCAACAAACCTCTCATATCATCAAGGTTTGACACACTAGCACCCCATACTAAAATCAATATGTCACCTTTATTGTATCCTATAAACACTCACAAATCACTAACATATCTAAATCAGAAGCAGGAAAGTGATTAATGACAATTAAATTGGTCGCAAGCCACTTGCCAATGAATTACTTGTCGTGCTAATCTCTTTAACTCCACCATCGAGAACACAAACTGATACCGTCACCAATCTAGTGTGACCGGCCCAAAATCAACACCGATGCCGAAATATCCATTACCGACCTCACCATGTCACTCCCGAAAGGAACCTTGAACCTAGAGATTTTATACCATTTGTAACACCCCAACCTAAATTTATGGGTTACCCGTGGTCACTCCAATCCGACCTGAGTATTAGGTGTAAAGTGAAATGAAATAATATATATAATGTTGCTAGTCCAGTTTTATTTAATTAACATTTCACTTATTTAGCATGCAACTTCCATTTCAAATTAAGCTACGTGAGGGACCTGTGGGAAGCATACCCGAAATCTAAGCATACAAAACTACTAACATAAAATAGAAGAATACTTACCTGTACAATGATCTCAAAATACGAAACCACACTTAACCTGCTATAACAAAAATGAGGGAATAAGCCGAATGTCCAGTGTGAAAATTACAACAATGCAAAGTAGAATTGAACGACATAAGGAGACTCTAACACGTTTATATATATATATATAGAGAGAGAGAGTAAATGAGGAGAGATTTTTCGTCTTAGCCAACTGAAGGATGAAATTGAAAGTTAATGAGTTTGGTCTTTATTAACTAGAGGTTGAGATTAAATTATGAGAGTGTGTATCCTTCGAAAATGATGCTAAAGAGGGGGTTTATATGGTAATCAACTCTTGGCTAACACAAGGCTCAAGAAAATCTAATGGTGGTGGAGACTAATAAAGCCTCTGAAAATCCCATGTCTTGAGACTAATAAATACATGTTTCCACAACCCCTCCCACTTACTCCACGATTCTCACTCGCCTGCAACAACTGCTCCCAGGGGCGGACGGAGCTCAAGACTAACCGGGGCCATCGCCCTGGTTGAGATTTCCAAAAAAAAAAAAAAAATAAAAAAAAAATAAGGGTATTTAGGTAAAAACACTATTTTTTTAACCTATATCTGTTTGCCCAACAAAAAACCAACAAAAAACTCTACTCTATTTGCCTCTCTCTGCTGTGCCTGCCGCCCAAGTTCCCAACCCAAAACAAAACCCATTTTCTGTTTCTCATCTTCTTCTCCTCCCTCCCTCACTCCCCTGCTCTCACGCGGCACGCCCCTGCTCTCACGGTCACGCCCCTGCTCAGGTGCAGCAGCCGCTGCCTGCCAGCCAGCCTGCCTCCCTCACGCCCCTGCTAAGGTAAAAATTATGTATTGTGTGTTTTTTGTATATATTATTAGAATGTAATGTGTGTTTTTTATATGTGATTTTGTGTATACACAAAAATGTGTATATAGAATAAAAATAATTTGTAAGAAATTTGTGGTTTTTTTATACATGGTTGGATTATTATAAGAAATTTGTGGTTTTTTTTATACATGGTTGGATTATTAAATTTGTAAGAAATTTGTGGTTTTTTATATACATGGTTGGATTATTATATGTGATTTTTGTGTTACACAAAATGTGTATATAGAATAGAAATGTATAGAAATTTTTATATAGAAATTTGGTGTATATGAAAATTGGTATATATAAAAATTTGTGTATATAGAAATATGTAGTCTAAAATATTTGTTTTTTTAAATAGGAAGTCATGGAGAAATTTTTTAAACGGCAAAGAGAGGACATCCCACAGACCGTATCCGAAGCTGAGGTTCAATCATCTCCCATTGCGGAGTCCGATAATCGTATCCATCAAGAAGTTCAATCCCAACACTCACAACACTCACCTAATATTGGGGTGAATTTGGATGAACTACCATCGGATCCCGGTTTGAGGAAATCTATTTCGGAATATGGTGATTCTAAACAAATGGAGTTAGTTCGTCGAGCATATCTTACTAGGGGCCCTTGTCAACCAAAAAATCACAATTTCCCATGGATACAATTTGGAACAGGCAAACGTAGATTTATTCCGTCATGGTTTGAGGAGTTTGGGAGATGGTTAGAGTATAGTGTGGCGAAGGAGGCTGCGTTTTGTTTGTTTTGCTATTTGTTCCGACCAAATACTGGGGGGCAAGGGGGTGGTGGTGTATTTGTTACTGGAGGCTTTTCAAATTGGAAAAAGAAACAAGTGTTTAAAGATCATGTTGGCCCCCATTCAAGTATTCATAACAAATGCATGAATGCTTGTGATGACTTGATGAAACAAGATCAACACATCGAAGTGTCTTTGTCTAACCATTCTGATAAGACAAGAGTTGATTATCGTATTCGTCTGACTGCATCCTTGAATTGCCTCAAGTACTTACTACGCCAAGGTTTAGCGATGCGAGGGCATGATGAATCTGTGGGGTCATCTAACCGGGGTAATTTTCTTCAACTTTTACAGTTCCTTGCTGAGCAAAATGAAGCTATAAACAAAGTTATCTTGAAAAATGCCCCAGAAAACCACCAAATGATATCTCCATCAATTCAGAAAGAGCTCATTAATGCCGCCGCCTCTTTGACCACTAAAGTCATAATTCAAGAAATTGGGGATGAGGTATTCTCCATACTAGTTGACGAGTCCCGTGACATCTCTGTGAAGGAGCAAATGGCAGTGACTTTACGTTATGTGAACAAAAAAGGCTATGTGGTTGAACATTTTCTTGGCATTGTACATGTTCTTGACACTACATCTTTAACACTTAAGGCAAGCCTTGAGTTACTTCTCCTGAAACATGGGTTGAGTATGTCAAGTATTCGTGGGCAAGGTTATGATGGAGCGAGCAACATGAAAGGGGAGTTCAATGGGCTGAAGAGTTTGATTCTAAAGGAAAACAGCTCAGCTTACCACGTTCATTGTTTTGCTCATCAGCTACAGTTGGCATTGGTAGCGGTTGCAAACAATCATAATGCAATTGGCTCTTTCTTTCTCAAAGTTTCAATTTTGTCGAATGTTGTTGGGGCATCTTGCAAGCGTAGAGATATATTTCGAATAAAACAGTATGATGATATACTCGAAGGAATATACACCGGTGATCGGGAGACGGGTCGTGGTTTAAACCAAGAAGAAGCATTCACACGAGCAGGGGACACACGGTGGGGTTCACATTACAGTACACTTTTGAGTTTAGATCATTTGTTCTCTGCTGTGATTGGTGTACTTGAGGTGGTTCAAGTTGATGGTGATGTAGGTACGAGAATAGAAGCATATGATCTGATTAGCTATTTGCTGTGCTTTGATTTTGTGTTCAAATTGCAGTTAATGAAAGCAATTTTGGGGATTACCAATGACTTGTCGCAATCACTACAACGGAGGGATCAAGATATTGTGAATGCAATGGATCTTGTTAAAATAGCTAAGATGCGTTTACAAAAAATGAGGGAGCATGGATGGGATAAATTGTTGAAAGTAGTCTCTTTATTTTGTAGTACACACGACATTGTAATCATAAATATGGAAGATTGTTTTGTGGCCAATGGAAGATCACGTCGAAACGTCGAAGAGAGGACAAATCTTCATCACTATCAGGTTGAATTGTTCTATTCGGTGATAGATATGCAACTACAGGAGTTGAACCATCGGTTTAATGAGGTGAATACAGAGTTACTTTTATGTATGACATGTCTTGATCCAAGTATGAACTTCTCCAAATTCGATGTGGAAAGATTAGTTCAATTTACGGAGTTTTATCCTAATGATTTTGATCCGATTGAACTCACAGTCATTGGGGAACAACTTGAAAATTATATATATAGTGTGCGTGATAAGGAAGAATTCAAAGACTTGAAAGGGATTGGTGATCTTGCTCAAAAGATGGTTGAAACTCAGAGGGATCGATTATTTCCATTAGTGTACTTGCTTATAAAACTTGCCTTGACATTGCCGGTTGCAACTGCAAGTGTGGAAAGAGCATTCTCCGCAATGAAAATTGTGAAAAGTACATTACGTAACCGAATGGGAGATGATTTTACAAATGATTGCTTGGTGACGTACATTGAACAGGATATCTTCAAAAATGTTGATACGGAAGATATCATTCAATATTTTCAAAATATGAAGCCACGTAGGGGAATATTGTAAACAATCTCTTTGTATTTGCAAAAACTGGTTATGTATGGATGGATTGATATGAAATTTTGGCATATTCAGTATTTATGTTTTATCGATTGTTCGTTTTTATGAGTTGATTAATTATTAGTGCCGTTAATTTTTTTTTGAATCAATTTAGTCCCGGTTGGACTAAAATCCTGGATCCGCCACTGACTGCTCCCTCTTCCAATGACGCCAAAACTGGTATCTATTCACACTATATTTCAAAATGGGTATCTAACTTTGGTTTTACATTTGGGGGGTTTCCATGGATACAGCTTTGTGAAACTGGAGAAACCCGGTAGTGCATGAGCCTTCGATGGAAATACAAATGGCATATGTGAAAAAAAGAAAAAGCAACGCTATCTATGTTTAAGAACTAAAGCTCCAACGTATCAATTATTGAAAAAAAAGAAAAAGCAACCTATCAATTATATTTTCAATCCGGATACAAATGGTGTATCGAGTGCTCCAACATATTAATTATGTCTAAGAATTAAAGCTCCAACATACCAACACTCCAAGTCCTCCACCTCACAGTCAGTCCCAACTATAGTCTGTCTAAGAACTAAAGAAATTGGAAGCACTTCTTCAGCTGGGTAAAATGCGTGGTATGTTTTTCATTTTCTTCTTCATGCTTTACTCTTCATCACTTCATTGTTTGTTCTTATTTTTTCCTTTCTTTGTTATTACTAACTGTTTAGTTTTTTATGGTTACTTGGAGTGTTTCATACCCTGATGCAAACGTATTTCAACCCCAGATCTATTCTTAGTATTTCTACTCAAAGTTGTGAAGAAACTGAGGGTACCCTTCAAAAGCCAAACCCCATAAGTTCTTTACTCCCTTACTCAGTCTCAATTTTTTCTAATTCATTATGTTAGAGTGGTCGTCGACATCGGAAGAAAAAAATGAGGATTACGATTCCCACCACATCTTCTTGTGAAAATTGATAAGATTGTGGCTAGAGAACTTTGATTTGGGTTTGTATCTCTGGACTGGTTGTTTGGGCTTGGGTGTGCATTTTGATTAGAGGTAAAAAATTAGTAAATCCATCTTTAGAACTCTGTTTGAGTTTTCTTCAATTTGTTTTTAGATTTTAAGCTTTTTATTTTTTCACATGTAAACATATTAGTTTTTCGCTTTTCAGTTGTTGGAGATTTTTTTATATTTTATTTGATTTATTTATGTATTTTTTTTTTTTTAATTTAGTCTTGGCAACAAACCCCATTTGATGAAACCCTGTTAGTCTTACCTCTTCATTTTCTATTTTCCTTTATTCTTCCTTTATAAATTTATACTTTTTGCGCAGTAGCTTAATTCAATTATGTAGTCATATTTTTCAATTTTCTGCCATTAGTTCAATCTCTATATGACACTACATGTTTGTGTAAGGGTAGTTTAACTTTTGAACATAATGGCCTTGTGACCGTTTTAATTTTTTCTTACTCTAGGGCCTATTTGGTTTGTAACTATAATTCTGTTTTCTATGTTTAAATACAGTTTTGATAAAAATTTGCGTTTGGCAACCTGTTTTTAAACACTGAATTATAATATTTCTATGTTATAATCAAGTTTTTCAGAAAACAGGTTGAGGGTGTTTTATAACTTCTGTTTTTTATTTTTCAACTCAGAATTATTCATTCTTAATAATTTAATGCATTTATACCTTAATATATAATATACATACATAATACATTAATATGTGTGTAATTCTTATAAATAAAAATATATATGTACATGTACACAAAATCAAGTATGGAATAATATAAAGTTAAAAAATATTATTAATAGATACATGATGCTTATATATAGTTTTATATATGTATTATTAATGTATGAAATCATATAAAATATACATATAGTACATATGTATTAAAATATATTTTTAATTAATGTATGTATATAATTTTATAGTGAATTATACATACAATATATATATATATATATACGTTTGCATTTGTGTATATATATAGATAAACTCTCCAACATATCTCATTAAATATACAAAAAAATAGATGATATTAAATGTACATGTATAGAATTTATGATGTATGTATTCATGCATGTATGTATGTATATATTTATGCATTCATGTATCATGAATGTATGAAAGTTTCATATATATATATATATATATATATGAGAAGGCTCACCTATATCACGTTTTATACATCATCCATACATCACACCTAGTTGTAGGCTCTAAATTTTTTTTTTTCCAAATTTTTTATTTTTCTCTTGAAATTAACCTTCCAATAAACCCATGTTGAAAAAATTAGGTCAAAATACATTTTGTAGCTATTTTTAAAAAATCCACAAAAAAATGCTCAAAATACCTTATTTACAAGGGTCTGCGCCAACAGTTTTTTTTATTGATTTTTTAAAAATAGGTACAAAATGTATTTTTACCTAATTTTTTGAATATGGGTTAATTAGAAGGTTAATTTTATTAGAAAAATAAAAAATTTGAAGAAAAGGTTTCTTATGACCTAAAATTAGGTGTGATGTATGGTGTGATGTATATATCATGATGTAGGTGAGCCTTCCCCTCTCTCTCTCTCTCTCTCTCTCTCTCTATATATATATATATATATATATATATATATATATATATATATATATATATATATATATATATATATATGTATATGTATGTATGTATGTATGTATGTATGTATAATATAAATATACATGTTTGTTAATTTTGTCAAATTTAAAAAAAACTGTATTTAAATACAAGTTTACCAAACGCACACCAATAAATATAAACACAAAAAACTGAATTTTAAAACTGTAATTAAAAACAATGTTTAAATCGAATTTTCTGAATACAGAACCAAACGGGCCCTAAATGTTTTAATTTGATTATTTTTTTTCACAGGTCTGTTGGCTACGTAGGGACATGAGACTACTTATCTAAATACCAAGTTCTTGTATTCACCCACAAGACTAAATATATCCATGTTTTTGTAGTTATGTTTTTTTATGGAAAATGATAAGTGATAATATTTGGTTGTTGTAGTTATTGGTCATTTTGGTAAATGAGTGATACTATTACTTAGCTATGTGTGCCATTATAATAAGTTGAGTTTCCTGTGTACATGAACTGAAGGAGTGTAGAATGTCATGGAAAGTGTTATTTAAACCAATAAAGTAATGTTATTTTATAGTGATTTAAGATTTTATGTATATGTTAACTTATTATCTTTTTAAAAATTGTAGTAAAGGGCGATAATTTGTATTTTTGGGTCTTTTTGGTCTTGACATCACAAGACTTCATGTAGGTGATCCATGGCACATTTTTTATGACATGAACATGTCCTGCATTGAACACGGCATGTCAAACAACTATTACTTGGATGAAAACACGATAAATATGACAAGACACGATAACAAGTCTCATAATTTTGACATAACAAGCTTTTTTTTAATAAAGAAGTTTATTATATTTTTTAACTTTCTTTAATCCTATCGGTTTCTATATTCTATGGGTGAGGGATGTTTGTGTACAAGATGTGTTGGTGGATTAAAGTTAAAAAAATGATTGAATAAGGATCAAAAGTAATTTTAACAAATCATTTTCTACCTGCTTCTACTTATTCTACAAACAAAACCATAATGACTCCACTTGCATACTCAAACCAAAGAGCAATGTACATGAAAAAGACAAGTAATTGTGAGTATATATTCATGATCCATATGAAAAATTAATATCCTTTATTTTTACGTATCTCCAACATGACCTGGGTAAAAACCACACAACATAAAATATCTTTTAATTAAAAATGAATCCGATCAAAATTAACAAGACATGACACATTACGACACAATGTGATATGAAATAATATATTTTTTTACCAATCACTAATAGTAACAAAGTAAAAGCGGCATAAAACAAAATGTTTTTAAAAAGTTTTTTAATCTTGATACAATATGATACAATATGACGTAGCAAGCTATGGAATAATTTTTTTCATCAATCACGAACACTATCCGAGTAAAAGTAACGCAATACAAATGGTTTTTTTAACCAAAAATGATTCCAACCAAAATAAATATGATGCAACATGAAGTAATATTTTTTTACCAATCACAAACACTATCCAAGTAAAAGCGGAACGACACAAAATATTTTTTACACCCATTCCAAAATTTTCAATACTTAAATATCTGTCAAGATTGTAGTCTTTATAATCGTCAAGTCTTATAAAATAAATCACATTTTCTTAGAGTATAAGAAAATTTAAGATGAAATAGACATACACCAAAATAAATCACATTTGTGTAGTTATTTTATTTTCAAACTTTTAAACTTTAATAATTACATGCTTTTATTTTCCCCTATAGTTTTATTTTTTACCGTGCCATCTCCACGGTCACACTTAAATGTGTTGTGTAGTGTCGTATTCATCCGGTATTACCCATCAAGGTAATGAATTATTTTGAATCGTATGTAACTTACATAAACATTAGGTGCTCCAACAATTTTTCTTATTTTAGCAAAATTAATGACGTCTTAATGGTTATTCACGATTGAAGCAGGTCAATGCAATGGAGTCTTAATGGTTATTAATGGGGTCTTAATGGTTATTTTACCAAAATTAATGGCGTCTTAATGGTTATTCAAAATATTTTTATAACTATGCCATCGGCATGGGTAAACCTTATATATATATATATATATATATATATATATATATATATATATATATGAGAACGTATGCGCTTGCGTTCAAATGAGCAAATTATATATTAAACACCTTTTAACCCAAACAAACCTAAAACATGCAACAATATGTGATTGAATAAGATTATGAACTAAGCAAGAAAATTCAACCACATGCAATTGAGGAAAAATCCCCCAAAGGGGCAAAACCATTTATTTTCATTATAATATTATAACTGTACAATTTCGGATTATAATGAAAATACAAGTGACTAAGAATTACCCTCAGGTGTCGGATTCTGTAGTCGGCGGCTGGAAATATCCCTTTCCAGGAGGGCTGCAATGAAGAAGAAGAACGGCCTTCTCTACAAGGGTTGAACAGCAAAAGTGCGTTCCTGGGTTGCAAAGTGATTCACAAATGTTTGGAAATTTGTGTGAATAAAAAAACCTAGAGTCTTGGAAAACCACTTCCCGTAGTGGGTTTATAAAAGAAGTCCTGGGCCTAAAAAATCTCTGCACGATCTGTTTGTGTTTATCCCAGGTGGACCGGTCCGGGTCTGAGGCGGATCGGTCCGGGTAAGCGAACCGATTCTTTTTATATTTGGCATCTTCGATTCACAATCGATTCGGGGTATACTGGCTTTCAACAAGCGGACCGGTCCGGGTTTGAGGCGGATCGGTTCGCAGGCGGATCGGTTCTTTTTCCAGGGCGGACCGGTTCGTCTGTGCAAAATTCTGATTCCTCCTCTTCTTTGATATTCGGATCCATTGATGACTATATGTATCTTGAATTTCTTCAACGGTGTAACGACGTACGACATAACAAATTAATGATGGACAAAAATGTCCTTAAAAATCTCCCCCTATGTCTATGCCGGTACATACATAAAAACAAACATCTGAATTATCAACCAACTAAAATTGCCTATACAAATCTACCCTTCCATGAACCCAAAATTGGAAAGATACAATTGAATAAGACTTCATCGTTTTCTCTTCAACTCTTCAGGAATCTTCAACGCTTTTCTCATCAGGGTGTGCAATCCAATGAAAATCCATGTAGTACCTACACACATGATAAAAAGCAAAATACCAAGTGACGTATCGAGTTTGAAATGAGATAAACATATATACCAATTTATGAGAAAACTCAAACTTTCAACTTTCAAAACTCCCCCATAATAAGATAATTCATTCTCCCCCCTTTTTATGATGTCTCCAAATAGACAAATGAGAGAAATAAATCAAATAAGCAAGTGCGGGGTGTCACTAGGATAAAATCACAATTATTTTTGAATTTTTGAATTTTTTTTTAAATAAACAACAATAAATACAAGGAAACACACCATGAATGATCACAAAAACATCCAAGTCGATGATAGCGTAAATGAAGTGGTGTGATCAAATTAGATAGGAAAATCAATGCATACAAACATGACATATGTGCACGATGAATATTGGATACTCCTAGCGAATGAACTCAAATGCGTCCTTTGGTGTAAAAGAATGACAATATAAGATATTGATTCAATCAAATCAACAAATCAAAGCTCAAAGTGATTTTCACACCAATAATGTCCAAAACGATTTTATGCTTTTTCAGGACTTTCAAGGAAGTGCAAACCCGTTTATATTCTCCAACCAAACTCCCTCAGATATAATTTTGAATAGAGGTTTTCTAAATTCTCAAACTTTGGAGAATTGATGGTGAAACCTAAGTGGCCCATATTTGGCATGAATTGATTGTTATTGCCTTTAAATTTTTTCAAGCTCTTTTAACCTCTTTGAACCTCGAATATTAAAATTCCTCCATTTTTTAGGTCATTTTTAACGATGGCTTTTGCGCAAAGGATAGATGATTACCTTTCACAGCCCCTCCCCGTTATAAAAAAACACACAGTCTCACCAAAACAGTTTTTATATGCATTCCAATCTTGTCAAGTTTTATCGCATATTGTACATTGTATAGACATGATTGAGATGGAAACACTCAAGCCAATATGAGATAGAAAAGTGCAATAATTAAATATAGTCGTGCATGTGTGCAATAAAGGATATAGGAGTCAAACATGTAGGAAGATATCACTAATTACATCTCAAAGACTCCAAATAATGTAAAGCACATGGATGAAATGATGTAGCCTCTCAAATCTCTATCAAACAGTCACATGGATATATGGAATGAAGTTGTGACTTGGCTATCTTAAATGTTCATCCATAAAAAGAGCAAAAACAGAAATCTTTTTGGATTTTTTTTAACGAAATAATAAATGAACAAAAATAAAACAAACTAATGGTACATGCTAGCAATAGGCAAAAGAAATAGCATGAAAATCAACCTATGCTAGCAACCAAGACAAGGTCTCAACCGGGAGTAACGGTGGAGTTTTCCAAAGACGCTGACATTTTTTGAACAAACTCCACTAGATCATGTGTTGTCTTGATAAAAAATTTCACTTGCTCACGAATATGTGCAAACTCTCTATCATAATGTGCAGGCAAAGTGTCATGAGTGGGTGTATGTGCATGAAAGTGTGAAGTGGCATGATATGGTACAAAACCCAACTTGGAACAAAACTCCCTAAGATGTCCTCGCTTCTTGCAGTGGGAGCAAACATAAACCGGTCTAGGAAGTAATTTGTCAACAATTTTGGGATGAACATTCCTAGACGGGCTCCCATGGGACTCACTCACCAAGGTGGATATAGGCTCGGGTGCATTAAAAGTAGTGAATATACCGTCATTACCTTTTCCAACATCATACAAAACGGGATAGAGAACCATCTTATCCACCATCTCAGATGCATTCTCTAATGTGACTTGGATGTCTCGTGCTTGTTTGAGATCATCCTCGAAATGGGATACACGTGTCGTCAGACTAGACACCGTGTTGCTCAAGTCACCTTTTTCCCTTTTTAGCTCATCATTCTCTTCCTTCAACTCACAAATCCGAAGACCTAGAATTCTATTAGACCTTTTTATTTCCATGGTCTCGATACACAACTTTCGAAAAGCTTTTTGGATCACACAATCATCACCCTTCACATCCTCACTATCACTTAGAGAAGTGTGCATGACATCTTTCTTACGCTCTCTTCTAAGTTTAGTGGGACACTCAAATTTCTTGTGCCCTGTCCCATCGCACTCAAAACATCTTATCTTCTCAAGTTCTTTCTTTCTTTCTTTTCCACTCTCATCACAACTCTCTCTTTATCCAAACAATCTCAAATCTCTCTCTAAAGCGGTGATCCTAAGAGTTAACCCTTTATAACGCTTCTTGGTTTCAAAAGACTCAGAATATAACTCGGCATAAGCGCGTGGGAGATCACACTCTCTCTCACTTGCCTCATCCTCCCCCTCACTCTCATCGCTCTCACTGTCGAGGTGTCCTTGTGACGTAGCATCCTCATCGTCGTGAGAAGCATTGGAGGAACTCACATGACTTGCCATGAGTGCGGTGATGTCATGCTCATGCGGTGACTCATCTCCACAGTCCACCGGCTCAAACTCACTGTCATCACTAAGGGTAGCATTTAGGACAGCTTTCCCTTTCTCTCTGTTCAGACGTGTGGCACACTCAAAAGATCTATGACCCGTATCGTCGCATTCAAAGCATCTCTCACTGTCTGTCTTAGGAGGATCTTTAAAATATTTTTCATTATTTTTCTCAAAATTCCTTTTATCATTGAAATTTCCACTTTTCTTGAATTTGAGAATTCTTTTGAAATTTTTTGCAAACAGGGCCAAGTCATCTAAGTCCAAATCACACTCAGAATCGGACTCAAAAAATTTTCCTTTCTTTTTCTTAAAATGAGTCTTTAAAGCAATGCCATTATCCTTAGCCTTAATGGTTTTGGGAAACATGTCAAATTTCATAGGTCTGAAGATCTCCTACAAGTTCTTCCAACTTAAGTGATTTCAAATTTCCCAAAGAGTTCAAAATAGTGACTTTAGGAATAAATCATTTTGGGAGAGATATCAAAATATTTTTAACGACACGTGTGTTATCAATCACTTCACCCAAATTAAAACTTGTGTTAACGATGTCTGACAAACGAGCATCAAAATTATCAAAGCATTCAGACTCAGACATGGTAATAGTCTCAAATTGGGTGGCCAAGTTTTGTAACTTAGACTCTTTCACAGCATTAGTTCCTTCATGGGTGAGTTGTAAAACGTCCCATGCCTCTTTTGACGTGGTGCACGTCATTATGCGTTTGAACTCATCAGGAGTTATGGATCCGGAAATAGCACTCAAACCTTTAGAGTTAAAAGAAGACCATCTAAATTCATCTTCAGTCCAAGAGGTGACAGGTTTTAAATTAGTCATGTTTTCCACAGTGACGGAGGGAGGTGTCCACCCTCTTTTAACTAAAATCCAGACACGTTCATCAATGGCTTTTAATGCAGACCTCATTCGGGCTTTCCAATAAGCATAATTTGTCCCGTAAAAAATAGGTAATTTATTATATGATTTCTCCATTTGAACACGCACTTTTCAAAAATCAATTTTTTCAGAAAAATGATATCTTAGAAAAGATTTTGCGGAAAATAGGAATACGCGATAGATTAGCGTAACCTTCTCTGATACCAATTTGAGAACGTATGCGCTTGCGTTCAAATGAGCAAATTATATATTAAACACCTTTTAACCCAAACAAACCTAAAACATGCAACAATATGTGATTGAATAAGATTATGAACTAAGCAAGAAAATTTAAACACATGCAATTGAGGAAAAATCCCTCAAAGGGGCAAAACCATTTATTTTCATTATAATATTGTAACCGTACAATTTCGGATTACAATGAAAATACAAGTGACTAAGAATTACCCTCAGGTGTCGAATTCTGTAGTCGGCGGCTGGAAATATCCCTTTCTAGGAGGGCTGCAATGAAAAAGAAGAACGGTATTCTCCACAAGGGTTGAACAGCAAAAGTGCGTTCCTGGGTTGCAAAGTGATTCACAAATGTTTGGAAATTTGTGTGAATAAAAAAACCTAGAGTCTTGGAAAACCACTTCCCGTAGTGGGTTTATAGAAGAAGTCCTGGGCCTAAAAAATCTCTGCACGATCTGTTTGTGTTTATCCCAGGCGGACCGGTCCGGGTCTGAGGTGGATCGGTCCGGGTAGGCGGACTGGTTCTTTTTATATTTGGCATCTTTGGTTCGCAATCGATCCGGGGTATACTGGATTTCAACAAGCGGACCGGTCCGGGTCTGAGGTGGATCGGTTCGCAGGCGGATCGGTTCTTTTTCCAGGGCGGACCGGTCCGTCTGTGCAGAATTCTGATTCCTCCTCTTTTTTGATATTCGGATCCGTTGATGACTATATGTATCTTGAATTTCTTCAACGGTGTAACGACGTACGACATAACAAATTAATGATGGAAAAAAATGTCCTTATAATATATATATATATATATTGTAAAAGAAATACCCTTTACTTGACTTGATATTTAATTCTTGATTTAACACACCTAGTTAAATATCTTAAAAAACACCCCTTGTTTAAGGAAAATCATTTTTTTTATCCAAATTTCCTTATTACTCATACCAAACTTAACTTAGTATTTTAATTGAAAATTAACTTTTAACACACGCAATCACCATATTAGAAAACACTTGTTTTTCTCATAAAACCTTTCATAAACACACATATGTACCAATTATGGGTTTAACCTCTTTAGGTTGTTTAACTACCCATTTAATCCTTTCACTTTACCATTCATTTATTTTATGGACATTAATCAATTTTCACGTTACTTGTTCACTTTATCCTTTACTGGAACATTTATTATTTTATTCAAGTTAGGTTGTCTTTTCAAATATTCACCACACAACTCATTTCTCTATATGTTCCATTTTCATTATCTTTTTCTCGAAATCTTTCAATACTCATATACTTTAACGGGCTCCACACAACCGGCTATGCTACCATATGTTCTGGCCAGTGATTTTGAGTCTTTCACCCTATGGCGCTCCGAGTCCTTATTAATATGTTTTAACATTTTATAAATGCCCACATTATTCCACCTTTCCTTTGCTGGCCGAAGCCAAAAGCTCGATGTTTCACCCCAACTTGTGTTAAACTTTAAAATAATAATTTCTTATCCTTTTTACTCTAACATCGATTTTATTCCAAAATCATGTTCACGTAGGACCATTATGTGTAACACCTTTTTCAACATTTGTATTTCATAAAAATGTACCACTTTATATAATATTACCATTTTATCCATTTGTTTTCAAACTTGTCTTTTCTTTCATTATCACAAGTGTTATTTTTCAAAACACCATTACGTTACCCATACTAACTTCTTAAGTGCTTTTAACACATTAACACTTATTTAACACTTTTGGAGTACATTCTTCTCAAGTTGGAAATATATTTTTTTCATTACTTTCTTTTTCAAGAAATTATTGAACATTTAAGACTACTTTATAAGAAAAATACCCTTTTCTTTATTAATACATGTAGTCTTGAAACCTTACACTTTTCATATTTTCAACACCCTTTTCACACACCTTAAGAGCTAAAAATTTTATTTTCTTTATTTCGTGTTTAAACCAAATGAAACCCTCATTAAACTTGTTTATATGTTTAACCTCAAAATACTACAAGGTTATATGCATGAGAAGATTGATTTTAAGCCCCAAAATCCCACCAATTGGGTCTAACATGTGATTTACTCTAGAAATTTCATAATTTTTGCATAAACATACCTTTCGAGGCAAAAGGTATTTTTGTTTCTTCAAAGCTTGAGTAAAATACCCATTTATATAAAATTCCAAATTTTCAAAAGTAAACTTTGAAATATTTATTTATAAAAAATCTCTAATCAAAATGAGCATTCTTCCAATATTTTTATTCCAAAATTTTTTAATACCAAGTTTTCTTGAAATATGTCATTTTTCTCAAAATCATTGAAATACCTTTTAAATCAATCTCATAAATCATAAGGAGTATCATTCTTATATCATAATTCATCATACTCTTACAATTCTAGCTATAAGACTACTAATGTGAAAAATAGAGTCTTAAACTAAAAGTAGAATTTTTTCATCTCAAATGGATGAAGAAGATGATGGTAACGCTCACCTACTAAGGTGTCCTCAAGGAGGTTGCCTAGCTTCACAAATCTTGTCTCCATGAAAAATCCAAGAAACTCCCCTTCAAAACTCCACAAATTTATGCTCTTCTTCTTCTCCTAAACCCCCCAACAACTCCTCCAAAATTCATAGCTTTACTCAATAATGGTGGAAATGTGTGTATTTGTCGTAAATATGGTGGAATTCCTTTAAAATGTGATAGAAAAAAGTGGAGACATGGTGGTGTATGGTGGTTTGTGGTGGTGGGATAAGGGAAATATCTCTCCAAGAGATGGAGGGAGAAAAGAAATGTTGAAATTGGTGGAGAGACCTAACCCCCACTCTCTCTTCTTTTAACCCACAATTAACCCCAAACAAAGCCTTATAAAACCCACCCAACTCTTAAATCCCATTTTTGGGCCATCTTGAATCACTAGGAGTCGACACGTCATTGACCCGACAACTCAAAACGTGACATCACACAAGGTCATCTGATTTAAAAATTTCTGAACAGGTCGTTCGAATCAGATCTGTACCTCATTCAAATGAGAATGTGTTCTCGTTCGATCAACACTTTGAATGAGCTTATGATGAGGCTATAAAACCTATGCAATGGTGGTTTGTTCTATCTTTGTTAGATGTCCACTTCAAACGAAGTAGGATTTTCATTCGAACCAAGTATTCTCTTTCGAACGAAACTAGGATCTCGTTCGAACGACTTTCAGGTTCGTTGATCCATCCTAATTCCGTAAATCTCCAATTTTCACAAACAAATTTATAACAATTTTCATCAAGACTAAAGAACAACGCTATAGAGATAAAAAAAACATATTTAAATGATTCTGATTAAGCGCGTGAAATGTGTGCTCGTGTAAGGAAACATTCGTTATTTTCGTTTCACCACGATAATACAAAAACCTAAATTACAACTACACTTACGAGGCAAGTATAGCGGTAAGTCGGGTACCGAAAGATACACAAAGACGAGTTGCTAGAGTTTATATGATTTAATACTCTTAAATAAAAGTGTTAAAAGGTGATTCATAAACTAAAAAGGAAAAGATGCATAAAAGGGAAAAGATTAATCTAGGCGAGGGAAAATAAAGCTAGATTAACAAAGAGAGTAACAACTATAGGTTGCGTCGAATATCCCTCACCCGAGTTAATTAGTATAAAATGGTTACATGGGTCGACGAGTTATTACAAATACGTCTCATTTCGACAGTTAATTAAATTACGGGTTGTCACGCCCTTAAATTCTCATAAAAGCCTAATAAGATTTTGGCGTCAACAAATATACCCTGAAAATTACGCACGAAAGGTCGTAAGCACGGGACATACATGATATGACCCGTCAGATCTCCTAGGCATAATAACTAGAAGAATGCACCCGAAATAGACCCGTAAACACCATCACCAAAGCCAAGCAACGCGTCAACCCGAGTGAGTTCAATTCAAACACAACCTAGACTAAATTAGCTAGAAAGCATGTTAAAAACGCGATAAATAAAAGTGGTAAATAAATGCAATAAACCTACACTAGAAAGCAAGTAAAGAAAGAAAGTAAACATAATTATCAAAGCATGTAAATCTAATTATGAAAGCAAGAATTAAGGAAATACATCTATATTAAATGGAGAGGATAATGAATAGTGCAACTTACAACCCAATTGGGTGTCAAACCAAGAAGAATTGAATAAGAACTCTCCAAAAACCCTCAAACCCTAAGCTAAACTAACCAAAAATCTATTCTATCTCTTAATATATGATATTTACAACAAAAATGGTTTATATAGTAAGTGGAATTAAAATAGAAAGGAAAAGAGAAAATAAAATAAAAGCCAAAATATCTACAGAAAATAAGGGATCGATCGATCGATCCCTTGTGATCGATCGATCGATGGTGAAAATTCCAGCCCACTGTCTCCCCACGAATTGCAAAAAATGAAAGATCGATCGATCGATCAAGCAAGTCTGCAGCTCCTTTCCTCCTGTTTTGGCATGTTTGCATTTCTCCTCCGCTAAAATCGTCGTAACTTCTTCATACAGACTCGGAATCGCGCACCATTCACGGCCATGCGAAGCTTGCGAGGAGGGATACAACTTTAGTGAGATGTTAGGCTAGGTGCCCAAGCTGTGAAAAGACTAAAATTCCCTTGAACATGCGATCGTGTATGAAAATCGAGCGAAATGCGTCCGAACCACTTAGCATCCAAATACCTATAAAAGCTCAATTAACCCCTGCAAAACATGTTAACATAGAAATCCGAGGTTGTTTGGTTAACTAGCATAAATATAGGGAATAAGATACCCAAGGGGGCTAAAATGCATCGGTTCGGAGGATGAAATACGCAATATTTGTATATTATCACACCCCCTAACTTACACATTGCTAGTCCCTAGCAATGAAATAGGATGCAACAAGAACTACAAGCAAACCAAAAGCAGGGATAGTACAAAAGTATGGTATAAATGCATAAGACCACTTTCAAGGGCGATTCGATTGCATTTAGCGTATGCAATAAGCCGTTAAACCCTCAGGTTACCCTGGTGGACGAGTGTCGCCTCGTGAGGGTTTTCAGGGATGATACCCACAAACATCACATGGTTTCCTCAAAATATGCCCAAACCAACATGCGACAAGTCTAACAATAGCGAACAAGATTTCATACACATTATTAGCAAAGTGAATGAATTTAAACAAAAGTTCAAAATCATTAACATTATAGAATGCACCTCATAGAATTGAAACCTCAAAAAATGGGAGGGGGAGCGAGCACATGCAAAGTATGATTTGGCAAAAACTTAAATAAATCGGATACTAAATAAAGCGAGCATACATTCAATCCTCATGGGCATTACACTCATCAAGTGAAATCACTCGAAATAGGGAGTTAACACACGGAACATGCGGGCATAAAGAGTAAATGTAAATAGAAACTAGGCCACACACATGTCACAAATGAAGAATACTATATATAAACTGAAAAATTGTAATCTCAATGAAAGGATACCGCTTATTAAAGGAGGCAAAATGTATTTTCACAGATTATCAAAACTATTATGACATTTGAATTACATCAACCAAAGATCACATGGGACTTGAATGTTGTATTGTAGGTTAGGTTAGGGTGCGAAATGAAGGAATGTATGTACGGATTCAAAGTGTTTGGAATGAAAACTCGGGATAATGGGAAAATGTGGGTAATATCAAAATTGGAAAATAAGATAAAAAAATGCATTAGATATATCATCGGCGAGAGTAATCAAAGCTTATTGAACTATATACAACATATACGACTTTCTCTTTCTATTCTTTTCTTCTTTTTCTCATGTTTTCTTTTGCTTTTTGCTTTCTCTTTTTCTTCACTTTTTCACCTTTTATTTTCTTTACTTATCACACTCTCATATGCCTAAATTGCAATCGACACAACAACGTCATTCAATCCCAAGTAACATTCCAAACAAATGTATGGAAAGTGTATATATGGGCTAAAACTCTAATTTAGAGTTTGTATGGGAATTGGGTTATGAAACGAAAGGCTAATATTTAGGTTCAAAGGGGTTAACGAGGGTAAACATATAAGGGTAAGGTCAAGGCTAATATGGGTGATATAACAAAGATGGCCTATGATCATTTCAAAAAGTTTACGCAATTCTCGAGTCAAAACAATAAATGAAAATCATGATCAAGTAACACATTTCAAGTATGAACTCAATTAATGAATGATCAAATGAAAGAATAGTGAGATTACCAACGAATTCAACATTTTCAGTGAGAAAAGAATAGTGTATACACTCACAAACGACGAAAGGTACAAAGCTTACTCGGTGTAAGTATAGACAATGCAACAAAAGATTATCGAGTTATAAAAATCTTAAACCAAATCAATAAGGCAATAAAGTGCAAGTGCTCACGGGATTAATGTTTAATTCATGAAGTTATTCATAATATCAATAATTGAGACTAAAGTCTAATAACTTCTAAAATCGAGAACATGCATCATTGGGTTGTTTATTGGATCGGGCAATTATTGAAATTTATCATCGGAAACAATGGAAAAATGCCCAAAAAAGGAGAAAAAAGAAATAGAATCTTTTTGAAAATTTTGAATTTTCTAAGAAAAGCATACTAAGTAACTAACATGTGAGAAAAAGCATGGACAAAATAAAGAAATGGATAGAATATTCCTCACCCCCTAACTTAAAACTTGACATTGTCCTCAATGTTAATTAATAACCAAGTTAAAGAGAGGAAAAGAACGATATTACCCAAAATGGAGCGATCCCCATAAGAACAAGTCCAAAGAATCTACAAAACAAGTTAGTACCGAGCATAGCAAAAGCAAATAACAAAAAGTTAACTAATTGCAAGGGACTGAATTAAAAAGGAAAGAAAAAATAAAAAGAAAGAATGAATAAAAAGCTAACTATATACAACCTACTATTTAGGCTTCACACTAACTATACACTAGAAGTCTGAATAGCAGAGGGTCCATTGTGAAAATGATTTGACTTTGGAGGATAATCGGTGTACCCTCACACTCAAGCATGACTTTCGAAAAATATGGATTCCGTTTGAACAACGGAAGGCATGTGTAAGGTGGAAGAAATGAACCATCGTCAATTAAAATTTTTGGCGGGATAATGGGGGATTTGGATTGAACGGGTGATAAAAACATGTGGGAACTGAGAAAATACGAATATCCTCCCAAGGATTTTGAAATTGGAATGGGAGGTGGCGCACACAAAGGCAAAGATGCGATCATGGAAGTCGACTCGATCAAGTACTCCTCATCGGCGAAAAGGTTTAAAATATTAAAGTTTGAAATCAAATCATCAGGTACTTATGACGGTGTGATAATAGAGAATGAAAATGGGGAGGAAAGAAATTAAAACTCATGAGACTAATCATCATCGCATGAAGATTGAGTTTCGAAGGAAATAATATCATTTTCAATGAAATGTTCTTCTTTGGGGGCCAAAGAAGAAATCATTTCATTGCAAATGGATATTACGTCATTTTCATCATCACTTTCAATATCTATCGCAATGGGCAAAGTCGAGAATAGTTTGTTCCAAAGTAGGCACAAAGTCCTCATTTGGTTCAAAACATTCCTCGACTTCAAAAGTCTCGAAAGCAAAATTGTCGTCGGACTCAAATAATAAATCCAATCCATGTTCCCAACAATGATTTTCTTCCCGATAACGATTTTCAATTTTCTCATTTTCAAGCATACACAAGCCCTCACCGAAAGTCATAGGTCGAGGTGCGGATCCTTGAAAATGGGAACTTTGAAAATTACCATCGGACTTAAACGAAAACTCATTATTATAGGAATTTTGAAAACTATTGCAATTCGTTTCAAAATTCCTATTATAAGTAGGTAGAGGCCCCAAATCATTATCATCATCATCATCATCAAAATTCCAATAACCCAAGTTTTGACTTTCGTTATACTCTTCCAAAGTCATATTTGAATTTTTAATTTTTTGGGACTCTAAGTATTGACCGAAAGTCATAGAATTACGAGCATTTTGAGAATTATAACAATGATTATCGAAAGAATTGGAATAAGACATACTTACCCCAAAAATGGCTCAAGTGGCGAATTCCACAAAGATATGCGCGCGTGAGAGATTCAAGCGTTTCTAAGTGCTCAAATGTGGAAGTCCTGCAAAAAGATTAGCAAATAATACAAATAGAAAGAAAATACTACGAAATACTAAATCAAATAAAGTCTAAAACAAACTCATCCCCGGCAATGACGACATTTTGATTAAACGTGTGAAATGTGTGCTCGTGTAAGGACACAGTCGTTGTTTTCGTTTCACCGCGATAATACAAAAACCTAAATTACGACTACACTTGCGAGGCAAGTATAGCGGTAAGTCGGGTATCGAAAGATCCACAGAGATGAGTTGCTAGAATTTATATGATTTAATAATCCTAAATAAAAGTGTAAAAAGGTGATTTACAAACTAAAAAGGAAAAGATGTATAAAAGGGAAAAGATTAATCTAGGCGAGGGAAAATAAAGCTAGATTAACAAAGCGAGTAAAAACTATAGGTTGTGTCGAATATCCCTCACCCGAGTTAATTAGTATAAAATGGTTACATGGGTCGACGAGTTATTACAAATGTGTTTCGTTTCGACAGTTAATTAAATCAAGGGTTGTCACGCCCTTAAATTCTCATAAAAGCCTAATAAGATTTTGGCTTCAACAAATACCCCGAAAATTACGCACGAAAGGTCGTAAGCATGGGACATACATGATATTTCCCATCAAATCTCCTAGTCATAATAACTAGGACAACGCACCCGAAATAAACCAGTAAACACCATCACCAAAGCCAAGTAACGCGTCAATCCGAGTGAGTTCAATTCAAACACAACCTAGACGAAATTAACTAGAAAGCATGTTAAAAACGCGATAAACGAAAGCGATAAATAAACACAATAAACCTACACTAGAAAGCAAGTAAAGAAAGCAAGTAAACCTAATTATTAAAGCATGTAAATCTAATTATGAAAGAAAGAATTAAGGAAATACATCTATATTAAATGGAGAGGATGATGAATAGTGCAACTTACAGCCCAATTGGGTGTCAAACCAAGAAGAATTGAAGAAGAACTCTAAAAAAACCCTCAAACCCTAAGCTAAGCTAAGCTAACCTAAAATCTATTATATCTCTTAATATATGATATTTACAACAAAAATGGTTTATATAGTAAGTGGAATTAAAATAGAAAAGAAAAGAGAAAAGAAAATAATAGCCAAAATATCTGTAGAAAACAAGGGATCGATCGATCGATCCCTTGTGATCGATCGATCGATGGTGAAAATTCCAGCCCACTGTCTCCTCACGAATTGCAAAAAATGAAGGATCGATCGATCGATCAAGTAGGTCTGCAACTCCTTTCCTCCTGTTTTGGCATGTTTGCATTTCTCCTCCGCTAAAATCGTCGTAAGTTCTTTATACGGTCTTGGAATTACACACCATTTACGGCCAAACGAAGCTTACAAGGAGGGATACAACTTCCGTGTAGATGTTGGGCCAGGTTCCCAAGCTGTGAAAAGACTAAAATTCCCTTGAACGCGCGATCGTGTATGAAAATCGATCAGAATGCGTTCGAACTTCACACTCAGCATCCAAATACCTATAAAAGCTCAATTAACCCCTGCAAAACATGTTAACATAGAAATCCGAGGGTGTCTGGTTAACGAGCATAAATATAGGGAATAAGATACCCGAGGGGGCTAAAATGCATCGGTTCGGAGGATAAAATAAGCAATATTTGCATATTATCCGATCCCATTTCTAAGGATTTCAAATGATTACAATTTGTATGGGCAAAATAATAAAATATTAGGCACGGATATTACACCTATGGAGTCCACCATAATAAAAACCAATAGCCTTTGGATTCAGATAATGTTCATTATGACCAATTCAATGAAATAAGTTGATGCTGAATTACTCGAAGAACGGGAATACATACGGTTGAAAGCCAATGTGGATAGAACTTTGTATAAAAATTGTGAGGAAGATCACTTAGTATTTAGGCGAGGTAATGTGTGCAATAAATAAATATTTTCCTCGGTTATCCTTTTACATCCGTGTTCACCTGCTTATGCTTCAATGCAATGAGTCTTTATTGTGTGGACCCGTCAAGTATCGCTAAATGTATTCTTTTGAGCACTTGATTAAAACCTTCAAAGATTACGTTAAGAATACCCGGTATATTGGAGGATAAATTGTGCAAGAATACATAACATAAGTATTATCGTTATACGATTGGGAACATATGTTTGAATAAGGGCTTAGAAGGTTCAATTCTCATGGAGAATGAGTAGTCGAGGAACCTGACGAGTTTAAAGATGAAATTCATTTTGGGAAACCTAAAAAGGTAAGACTCACCAATATGCAATACGAGGAAGTAACTCATTTTGTCTTTAAATTACAAGATGAAGTTGAATATTGGAGAGAGTACATACCTATATATATAACGTATTTTTATTTGATTATCTGTATTCTCTATATTACCATCTAAATTCTAAAATTTTATTAACACGTATAGGAAGTATGAGATCAAAATTACCCGAAATCAAACGCGAAAAGTCTCAACGGACAAGATGAAAGATTTTAGGGCATGGGTATCAAAAGAGGTAATTGTCACCTCTATTGTTGCAGTTACTTATGAACATGGTGTAAAACATGCCCTAATACAAATACACTAATAAATTAACTTTTAAAAATATGTGATGTCTCTTCAAGGCTTAAAACCCCACCCAAAGGTACCATTATTTGTGAGAAGAAGTTTAAAAAATTCTGCACCAATGATTTTCATTTCATCTCAAACCGATACGAGGAAAAACTATTGACGTAAAACAATAAAATTTCAATTTCTCCCTTGACTTCTTGTGTGGCTAGGAAGTGGTAAAACTCTAAAAGATACAACATTGACCTATTATGGAATCGTCTAACAAATATTGGAACTAGATTACTTTGGTTTCAAAGAAGTAGTCTTATATTATGACAAGGTAAAGGTGGAGGACACTACTGATGGTTCTAAAATTGATCCTTCCTAAAAAAAATTCATAGTAGATTTATCTATAATGAAGAGTAAATATTTCATGGTCGATGAGCCTTTTATTTATGCCTTATAACACCTTCCCCTGCGATTTGGACAATTGGTATGTTTTTATGCATGTACCATGAAACACACTCCCCCGCGATTTGGATAAACCCATGTGATCTGGCAACTTGGTATGATCCATTCGGGCTTTATACTTGCTAAGATGGATCATTGATCAAGTTTAGGTAACGTAGTAGCCCTAGTGAGATTAACTGGATTTAAATGGACTAAAGTAAGTATAAATAAATTAGGTTGTCATTCGAATGAGGTACCGATATCGTTCGAACGAGAAAGTTTACGTCATTTGAACGAGATTCAAACGACCTTCTACTGAAAAAGACTTGAAAAATTTCCCCCGCTCTTTGGAATCTCGTTAGAATGCTCACATTCGAATGAGGTGTACCATCGTTTTAATGAGGGGTAGTTTGCCAATCGAATGAGGTGATTTATTTGCCCTTTTTAGGCCACAATTTTCCCTCATTTGTATCTCGTTCGAAATCCCATTCAAATAAGAGGGGATTTCGCTCAAAAGAGGTCTAAAGTCATTTGAACTATCGAGAAAAAATTCAAAAAAATATGCATATTTTTATGTCCTGTCATGGCTTGGATCATCAGATTGGATGACGTGTCGAGCTCTCAATGGATCAGATCAAAACATGGGTTAAAATCTTGATAGACCATTGGATAAATGGTTGAGTTTAGGGGCATTTTTGGAACTCTTAGGGATTTTGGAGTATTTAAATGGGGTTTTGGTCCATTTGGGGTATCGCCAATCAAATTTTGTCTCTCTCTCTCTTTCTCTATAATTCTTGGAGCTCCTCATTCACCAACCACTATACACCATCCTAACACCACCATTCCTCCCCTTTAAACCTCCATAGATTAACCATATTCTTCCATATTTGATATCATAAAACCCAAATACACCACATGTTTAAGCAAGGTGGTTTTTTATGGAGATGTTGTCGGGGATTTTTGGAGAAGAAGAGGAAGAACAAGGGAGCTAGAAGGGGTCTTTTCTTGGAGATTTCATGGAGCACATTTGTGGATCTAGGCAACTTGCTTAAGGCTACCTTAGGAGGTGAGAGGTTTCCATCACCATTTTCTTTATCCTACCATTGTTGGAGATTATTTAATGTGGGAAACTATACTCTTTAGCGTAAGAACTCCATTTTTCATAGTTTTTGTCTTGTATTTAGAGTTTGTAAGAGTAGAATTCATATATGATTTGAGAAAGTTATTTCTTATGGTTTTTTATAAAATAGTTTATAAATGATTCAAAGAGTTTTGAGTAAAATGTTGATTACAAGAAATCTTGGTATTTAAACAATTCGTGGAATAAAATTCTTGAAATAATATTTCTCTTGTTAAAAATATTTTATGAACAATTGTCTAAAGGTTTTCTTTTGAAAATTGGGATTTTGATATAAATAGGCATTTATTCAAGTTTTGAAGAAACAAAAATGTCTTTAGACTTGAAAGGGATGGTATTGCAATTATTATGAAATTTCTAGAATGAACTACATGTCAAACCCGTTTAATTGGATTTTTGGATTTTTTTTATAAGTAAATGATATTAATAACCATCGCTAAGGGAGCGAACCCATATACATGAAGTATACAAAGTAGGAAACCTGCTAAAAGGGAAATAAAAAATAAACAAACAAACCCCCGACATAAAGAAAACCATGATACAAAACAGTGTGGAGCTCGTCGACAAACTGAAGTACCTCCCAACTCATGACGACAAGGCTCTCCTTAAACTAACTAAGAAGAGCGCTCAATATTAAATAGTGAAGTCTCGAAGGCGTGGTCTCGAGGCGCAATCTCATTGCTATCAAATCACCTCACATTCCTCTCCTTCCAAACCGTCTAAAAAATGCAATGAGGAACTAATCTCCACACGCCTGCCATCCTTCCACCCCCACGGGGGTCTCCACCCCTATAAGAGTGCCCTCACAGACCCAAGCATAACCCAAGTGGTCCTAGTAATGGCAAGAAAGACATATCACAAACCTCTAGTCACCTTACAGTGTAAGTGAAGGTGATTGGTCTTCTCCTCCTCTTCCTTACATAACCGATAACAACTATAGCGAGCCGATAACTTCTCTTTTGAAGACCCTCGAGTGTCAGAATGACCTGTCTAGCCACCATCCACACAATGAATCTAACCTTCGACAGTGCTTTCACCTTCCAGATATTATTCCAAGGGAAGGGTGCATTGGAGTCCCCACTATCGCTCATAATTGAATAGTAGCCTCTGACCAAGAACACCCATGTCCCTCCCCCCTTCCACCGCAAGGAGTCACCCCAAATCGTCGGAAGAGGGGTCGTACGTAACCACTCATAAAATAAATCCGCCCCATGAAGCTCCAAGTCCCAAAGACTTCTTATAAATTGTGGGTTCCATGTCACACCATCCCTGCTAACAGTCATATGGTCAGTCACTAACCCATCTTGGTTGGTCGTAAGTTGAACATCCCAAAAAAGAGCTCCTGAATGGACCCATGTTCGCCCCACCTATCCTTCCAGAATCTGATCTTGTCACCTCTCCCCAATGAAATATCTGTGTGACTCAAAAAATCCACCCACTCCCTCGCTATATGCTTCCACAAAACCATGCCATGATAAAACGTCCCCACCTTCGTCCCCCACCCCCGCTGAGAGGATCCCCCTCACTCCAACAACATTTCTCCACAAATTGTGTTCCTCCTGTGAGAACCTCCATAACCACTTCCTTAACCGATCTCTATTAAAATAAGTTAAGTTTCTCACGTCCTCCCCACCCTCCTTGATGGGCTTGAACATCTCCTCATATCCTATAAGATTATGCTTAAAACTATCCTCAATGCCTCTCCACATAAAATCATGCACGAGTTTCTCCATTTTTAAACGCACCGCCCTAGGCTAGAGAAAAATGGACATGAAATAAGTAGGCAGGATAGACAAAATACTCTTAATCAACGTCAGTCTCCCCCCTTTCAAAAGAAACCCATTCCTCCACCCTGTCAGCCTCCTACGCATTCTCTCCAACACCGAGTCCCAAATCGTAGTAGACTTATACTTAGATCCAAGAGGCATGCCAAGATAAGTATTAGGGAAGGACCCATTCCTACCACCGAGGATTTTGACTAACTCCTCCACAACTCCCTCCTCCCTATCGGAATTACCTCGCTCTTCCCCGCATTGATTCGAAGACCCGATATCGCCTTGAAACAAATAAGGAGTAACTTCAGTGCATGCATTTGCTTCCGATCAGCGTCATAGAAAATGATCGCATCATCTGCAAACGGAAGGTGAGTAACCGCTACCCTATCAAGAGTTATAGTCCCAAAAGCGAAACCCGTGATCCACCTGTAACACCCCATATTTTTGAGTATTTATTAATTAATTAATTCAGATAATTTTAAAATACAAGGGTGTCATAATTGAATTGAATTAATTATTATGTGTTAATTAAAATATTAATCAAGAGAGATAATGGTCAATATTTATATAATATAATTACTAAGTTAATAGTAAATTATTAATTTTACGTCCTAGCGAGTGGTAGATACGTGGCGATATTTTATCTCAATCGAGAATTAGTATAGACTATAGAGGGTCGAGATAGGAAATTTTTGTAGAGGGACTCGGATGGAGATTTTGAGGTCATAGTTGATTCCGTATGGGTCGAGATAGTAGGAATAGAGTACCCGGGGGTAGTAATTGGGTCTCGAAGCTTTTTTAGGCATAACCGGACCCACACAGGGGTGTTCGGGTCATTTGGGCTTGGCCCATGAGCGTAATTTTGGGATTAGAGCTAATTAATCTTATTTAAGGAATTGGGACAGTAGCTCATCATTATGGAAAACCCTAGTATTAGAGAGGAAGAAAGAGGAAGAAAGTGATAAGCTTTTGGGAGCCAAATCCAAGAAGGAATTGGGCATGCTGTGTCAGATTCGTCATCTTCTAATGTGAAATCAGACCCTACGAATCTAATAAGGCAAGTAGTTAACTTGCTTTCAATCTAAATTGCAGTATTTCAATTCATATCATAGTGGGTGTAGGATGGGTTGCGAAATGTTTAATTGGGTTTCGGGGATTCAAACATTTAGTTATGATATTGATGTTTAATTAATGAAGAGATGTTATCACATGATGTTAGAATCTGATGTAGAGACAAAATATAGTAATCGATATTGTGTAATTTGGATTTTTGAATCGGATTGATTATGAGATTGAAAGAATTTTGAGAAAAAACCAATTTGTTAACCCTAGAAGCTTTTATGAAAATTAGTGATGATTAATGACATATATTGGTGATTAGAACTTATTTATGGATGAAATAAACATAGGATATTATTTGGATGAAGTTAATGTTGGAATTTACAGTCAGAGAAGAAGTCCGTCACCTGCTCAATCGACCGATCGATGGATTTCATCGAACGATCGATGATCCCAGAATTTTGGCAATTTTGCCTATTTAATTATATATGTAAAATTTTCTTTGGAATTTTATTTTGGGTTTATTTAGTTAGTGAAAATGAATATGGGACCTATATTTTAGCAATTATAGATGGATGTGGTTGGGATTAGGAGGGTGAGACATGGTGTGTCACATAATTAAGGAATTGGGTGAAATAAATTATAAGGGTGAAATTATGGTCCGAGTGAATGAGTTCGGGCATTGTAATTGAGTGACACTACGCTAATAAATTAATAAACGGTTAATTAAATAAATTACGAGTCGGGATAGAGACTCGAGTATTTTGGACTAGTGCTACGGGTGTTAGTCACCGATTAGCCGGACTATATATATATATATATATATATATATATATATATATATATATATATATATATATATATATATTTGTATTAATTAAATATATCGGTGTGATTGATATTTATGTGAAAAGCATACCCTTCTAGTGCTATCATAGGAGGTTGCGTGATGTGGGCGAATCCCCTGACTTGAGGAGCACGGAGAGTATAGTCCCCAGGTCATATTGCCTATTTTTATTGCGTGATTTATTTTTCGAGGTGAGATGCTTTGCGTATGATTCGGTTTCACTTTTGGGAGAAATATGACCACCTCCACTTTTCTTGCGATATTTTTGCCAAGTTCGGTGTGTGCTAGTTCGACTTGTGGTGGACGGGTTAGAGTGAGCATGCCTGGAACATGATAGCATTTTAGAGAAAGCATTTGGTGAGTTAGTACTCAGGAATGAATGGTTATTATAGAATGGATGGTTATTATACGCGACATGTATGTGAATGTTGTAGTATACTAGTACGTATATAATATGAGTAGATAATTATATACGGGATAAATACATGAGTGCGAATGTATTTTTTATATAACTAATGTGAAATTTATATGACTTAAAAAGGTAATTTTCAAGTACGACCCTATATAATTGGGCCAAATAAACAAATACAAGCCCTACTCAATTGGGTCACATATTGTCTCTTTTATCATTAGTTAATAATCAAGTTAACTATAATCGGTTATAGATAATATTAGTCCAAACTCCCAAGGCCTTCAAGGTCTAGGTATTGTCTCACACCTAACATTCACATGAATCATTTTAAATCAATAGTCACCCTACTCTATAGGTTATAAACATATTTTAAACTATCATAGGATTTACACAATCACTAAATATCTCACGTTATCATAAATTATCTCCAAAAATCGGGTCGATACTCAAACTATCCAAGCAACTATACAGAAATCCAATTTGTTCCTAAATTACCAAAATATTATAAGTCTCGAATTAATTTTGTCTAATTAATTACGAACTTATGCCAAATCTGTATAAAGGTCGTTCGAACTAAACCCTAAACTCGTTGTATGGAAATTCACCAAGTTGTTCGAATGAAACTCCCAGTCGTTGGGACCAAAAGACCAAGTCATTTGAACCAAATCTCCTTGTCGTCCGAATGAGATTCACTACACTAAAACTATCTAATTTTTACGATAAAAAACCTTGACAAGAAAAAATTGTCATGGTTAAAAATCGTGACGAGTTTTGGGGTGACAACTTCTGTTATCACGGACATGTCATGGTCAAAGTCCGTGACAAAATTAGGTAGCATTTAAAAAAATTGCTGGGTAGTTATGGCCACTGCCATTACTCAACAGTCTATTTTAACCTGTTAGAACCCATCTAACAACATATATATATATATATATATATATATATAACAACCAATTCATTCGTTCATAAGATCTAAAGCCATACAACATTTATTCAATGATTTTATCAAACAATAAATAATAAATAACATTCAATACTCAAAGTTGTTATTCATAATCATAATAAAGGAATAGTAATAAAATTATTTCAAAAAATTGTTCATTCATCATTCTCCGAACTGGACCCAACCCGACCTTTAAAAGCACCCTTGATAGAGTTGAATATTTTAAGCATCCTTCGCACTAAGTTTTCTAACTACTCGTCCTGGTTGGTCGATAACTCATCCACCTTGCGAGCCAGCCCATTGTTGCTCGACACAATCCTGACGAGCTTCGAATTCCCCACAAGATAGATCACCCCCCTAATACTACCCTTGTAATCTCGCCCGAACATTTGGATGAGTACGTCAATCGCGAGAGATGCCTTGTCAGCTTCACTTTGGTAATTGTGCACTTCCTTAAGATTTTCCCGAAACACAAAAAGGTACACGGTTAGATAAATTAATAAAAAAATATGTGATTATAAATTTTTATTTTCATAACATAATTAGTATTTTAACTTACAATATTGGTGGCTACGTTCGGATTGACCTCCGCATCCTTTATCTTCTTCTTTCGAATTGCCACATTGGCATCGAGCCTATGTGGCTTACCCCCTAGGGCCACTCCTCGTCTCCTGAAATAAAATAATGCAAAATTAGTAAATTAGTATATAATTATCACTAAATAGAATAAAATAAAACTAAAATGAAAGAACATTAAAAACTTACTATCATGTGCTTCACCTTGGCGTAAGACGTACGCCCAGAGTAGTGAACGTCGACCTTCGTGGCCTGATTTTCCCTCTCTGATTGACGTGAGGATGGCCTATTTGAGACCTCATTATTGACAAATTATTTCCATCTTGCAAATGAGATTGGCTCCTTCGAGGTTACTGTGTCCCTAAGTCATAATATGGACTCACGGTCTTGGCCGAATTACTGTACGCGCATGTTTTTCTTCCATGTTGTATACTGATCTCTTAATTGTTCCAACATGGAGTCACGTAAATGTGGGGGCAAGCCGAATTGATCCTATCAAAAGAATACAAAACAAAAAGAATATGAGTTAGTAGTATTTTAATTAAAAAATATAATAAAATATAAATCTAAATACAAAATAATAAGAAAGTGAGCAAGTACCTGTAATGCCCTCTAGATGGCCAACTTAAGCAAGTACCTTGTATAAAATGTTCGAGTTTTGTATGTTTGCATTTTTCTCGTAAACCCTTGCACCTAATACATAATCGTTCAATCGATACTTTTTGTACTTGTGTGCATGGACAAGGGTCCGATGGCTAGATGAGTAAGCCTTGATGTCGCATCACCCGTCTTTAAGAGATGAGATTATAAATAAATAAATAAATTAGGTTAGTTTTAAAGCTTTCTTGTAACATGTCATTTCATAAGAGATATTCTCATTATAATTACCTTGTGTGACACCTAAATTCGCTGTTTGATTATGCCATCGTTCTTCGTCTTTTATTTCTCCCACACGCATATTTTTAACATTGATCATGACAAACGTATTACGCAATTGATCATGTATAAAAATTAAAATAATATAAACTTACTTTTACCATTCTTCGACATCTTCACGTGTATCAAATAGATAACGAGCTACTTGTTCATGCTGTAAACTTATTAATTTCACTCGCATGCCCATCACCTGACCACCCTCAGTAATACCCCGCCCTAATATTTCATTTAAATTGTGTATAAAAGATAATAAAGTGAGGTTTGATGATAATTGTTGAAATTGTGGGTAAAAATTGGAATTTGGAGAAAACAAATAAGAAAGGTCGTTTGAAGGCAAGGATCAAATAAGATATGGATCTCATTAGAAGAAAGGGTTGTGGGTGATGTCGGTGATGCAAACCTAGAGGTTTATATAGGTTGTGGGTGACATTCGGTATCCTACCAAAACCCTTAGTAGTGTTAATTGTGGTTTGGCACGTGTCCTATAGCCACAACTGTTTGAATGAGAGATAAGGACATTGTCTAAGTGTCGAGGCTCAATCAACCATTGAGGAAATGGTGAGATGCGAGGTAATCTAAAGCGTGGGAGCGGTTTAAAGTCATCTTGGGGTGTCCATATGACTGTTAGTGTGTGGCGTAATTGGGGATATGAATCTAGTGTTGTGATGCCTTGAGGCGTTTGATGATTCGAGTGCGCCATGTGTAGAAGCTCATGGACCAGTGTCCTTACAAGTTCCTAGTAATCATGGTAAGAGTATTGAAAGGTTTGTGGAGCGCACCTACAATGATTAAGATATGGATGATGAAATTTTATCAGGTTGGGAACTTTTACATAGGATATGCTTGGTGTCCTTAGGATACCTGTTAAGTTTGGTTGGAAGAAGTATTAGCGTCCTAGTAATGATTGTGTAAAGGGTTAGGTGATGATCTCAAGATGCTAGTCAAGGTTTAGAAAATTCATATAGTGTACAGGCCGGATGAAGTTTCCTTAATCGGCACAGATGTGTGGTGTCCTTTAAGGAGGAGTTAGAAGCTCGTGCCGTTTATGGGGCGTAGTGCTCGGGTGTCATGGAGTGATGAGTAGTGGCGATGTGACACCTTATTTTGAGGAGTATTGTAAAATATACTTGAGACTTAGATTGATGATTCCATGTGGAGACTTGAAATTGCAACCAAGGTGGGGTAATTTCGAATCATGATTAAAGTGTGGGCGTGTGTCGACGAGGTTCTAGGATTATCTCTTGGCACGTTCTGTGAAGCCGATACGGATTAAGAGATGTAGCCTTGGGTGGTACTTACTACCCTTAGGATGCCAATAATGGCCGGTGTGATCATTACGTAAATTCAATTTGAGTAGGACCTAAAAGTAAGCTTAGTGACAATCTCGTATAGTCAAAGGAGACAATAAGGTGAGTGTCTTTCTTGAACAGAATACTGCTTAAGGGCTTTAGGATTTCGATCATGATATGATAATCAGACAGTAACCTAGGTGTAGTAAGTTGGTGACATCGTCACCAATAAATGAACTAGGTCAGTATAGACAAGGGTAGAAGACATCCTCCAATAGGAGTGGTTCATATGTGCCAATGATGTGAGGGTAAGGGACTCACTCCTAAATAGGGAAGTCAAATGTTTGACTTCGTAGAGAACTATAGGTTCGCATGTTGTTTTCGTGTTACGAGAATGAATGATTATGATTAGATTCATCATGGTTGATGACCCAAGCCAGGGTGTGTGGATAGGATTAATACCCGATGAGAACATTGGGAATAAGTGATATAGTTTCGAGCATGTGGCGTAGGTTTGCTTTTCGTAAATCATAGCCCGACGGGTAGGGGTAGGATTTTCTTAGGACAGTTGCTCGTTCCTTCTAACTCTCATGTGTCCCTTCAATTTCGATAATCGAGGATTGATATTTTCACTTATATGGTAACTCAGATTGGTACCATATCATGGTGCGATGTAGTTGGACTGGGTATGGTCAATGCTGCTCGGTAATTGGGTGCGCCTATTTAAGGCATTCTTTATATTTCATAAAGTTTTGTGTACAGGTGACTGCACTTTTGGCCACACGATTTGCTCATAGTATTGGACTTTCCTACGAATATAGACCTTTTTGACTAGATGACATGGCAGTCAGTGGATCTGATTGTAAAAAGCGGGATGATGACTTGAGGACATCGTATAGAGTTAGAAATAGAGGAGGGCTTAGTGCAAGGTGTTGCTTGCCTCAAGGAGTGGATTAGTGTCAGTATCAAGTGAGTTCAATAAGGTAAGACACCTAGGGTAGTACTAAAGTCATCAGAGTGACGCAGTGGAAGGTGTCAGTCGAATGCACAATGAAGAGTTGGTAGGTGTATTACTTCTCGGAGTGAGTAGTCAACATTGTATGGTTAATGGCAAGCTTATGCAAGTTCTATGGTAAGGATAGCCTAAAAAATTGTGGAACGCAGCATGTGAAATCCTAAAATGGAATTGGTTTTGATGATGAATACAATAAATGGTTGTATTGCAGTTCACTCTTGGGTGAGTGTAGATCACTAGAGAGGGTTGCTACGGAGGCACCGATATTATTTAGGTGTTAGCCAAGGTAGCCCTAGGACTTAATTGATCATGATTATTAAGTGAGTGGAGACTCAAAATTGTTTATGTCACGTTCATGGTTAGCGAAATGGCGAGCATTAAAGCATGTCATATGTTGAGCCTTTGGCGATAAACCCCGTGTAAGGGCGCGTAGTGTGACTTTAGTATTGAGGACTTCGATGATTTTTTTAGAGGATTTCTATGGCTTTGAATAAATGTTGGTGAACCCCATACATTTAAGGATTGACAAGTTGAGAATTTCAGGGACGAAATTCCTCAAGGAGGGATGTTTGTAATACTCCACCCTCATGTTTCATTTAAATTCTGTATAAAAGGTAATGAAGTGAGGTTCAATGATAATTTTTGAAATTGTGGGTAAAAATTGGAATTTGGAGAAAAAGAAGAAGAAAGGTCATTTAAAGGCAATGATCAAACGAGATATGGATCTCGTTAGAAGAAGGGGTTCAAGAGAGCTTCGAATGAGAGCCCACTGTACCACTTTCAAGGGTCGTTCAAAAGTCATTTGAAGCCATAAATCGAATGAGATGCACTTATTGTTCAAACGAGGCTCAATTCCATTCGAACGACGTGCTTAAAAAATTCTAGATCAGACTGCCCTTGTGCACTGCCACATTTCTGACCCTGGGATCGTTAAGCTATAGAGCTTTGGTGAGCCAGATTGAGCAAAATGGGATTTTTGATGTTTTAAGAGTTTTTATAAAGGTGGGTTTGGCTCACTTGGATCATTTTGTAGTTGAAAGAAGAGGGAGGGAGAGATAGAGGTGGTCTTCCACCATGTTTGGACACCTCTCTCCACCATTCAACCATTTCACCACCTCCAAACCACCACATTCTTATAGTATTCCACCATATTCAAGCCTACAATACCCATTTTCACCATTGTTGAATGAAGACACGAATTTGTGGAGCTTTGGTGGGGGTTCTTGAAGATGGAGATGGAATCTTTCATGGAGTTTGAAGAGAGTTTAAAGGGGTTTTTGTTTGGAAGCTTAAATGCAGCACATATGGAGCATAAATGGAGGATACATTTGGTAACCCCTTGAGGCCACCTTTGAAGGCGGGGGTTGCTCCTCCTACACCAACTTTCTACCACCATTTGGAGTCTTTAGAGGTGGAAAAATCTATCCTTAGTATTTAAGACTCTATTTGCATTATTAGTAGTCTTGTTGTTAGATTACATAAGTAGAATGCACATGAATAAATGATGGTTTCTAGTAGATTAATATTAAATATTTTTATAGAATAAAAATATTAAAAAATATTATTTTGTTGGAAATAAATGATGAGTAAATATTTAAAATTTTTGAAATACAAAAATTGATTATTTTATGAAAATAGTGTATTTTCTAACAATCTAATGGTGAACATTTTATGAAGTAAATGTCGAGAAAGGATGTTGATTTGCAAAAATATTTGGTGAAATAATATTCCAAGTTTTCTTGCAAAAATGAAGATTGGAAGAAAAATGGACATTTGTTGATTTTGAAATAATAAAATGTTCTTTGGCATTGAAAATGCATTTTTGCAAAGTATTATGAATTTCTAGAATGAAAAACATGTTTAATCCATTTACTAGGATTTTAGGATTTAAAATCCATCTTATCATGTATATATACTTGTAGTATTTTGATAATAAATATGTGAACATATTTAAATGGGGTTTTGTTGGGTTTAAACAAGAAATAAGAAAAGTAAAGATTCTAATCTTCAAAGTGTGTGAAAAAAGGGGTTAAAGGTGTGATGAATAAAAGTTTGTAAGACTACATGTATCGAGAAAAATGAAATGGTATTTTCTTATACAAGTAGTCTTTAAGTGTAATTAAATTTTTTGAAAAAATATATAAAGAAATATCTAATTTGAAAACATGGTTGGTAAAGGTATTGGATAAGTGTTAATCGTTAAACATTGGAAAGTTGATATGTGTAACTTAATAATATTTGAAAGATTAAAACTTATGAATTTGAAAAGGAAATAATGGAATAAAGAGGTTTCCAACTTGAGAAGAATGTTACTCCAAATGTTAAAAAGGTGTTATAAACACTTAAGAAGTTAGAGTGAGTAACTTAATAGTGTTTCGGGAAAATTAAATATTGTGAAAATGAAGTAAAAGATAAGTTTGAAAATAAATGAGTAAAATGGTAATTTTATGTAAAGTGGAATATTTTTTATGAAATAAAAATGTTAGAAATGGTGTTACTCATGATAGTTCAAATGGACATGATTTTTGGATTAAAATTAAGGTTAAAGTTTAAGGGACATGAAATCATTTTCAAAGTGTAACACAAGTTAAGGTGTATCGTCGGGTTTTGGCTTCGGCCTGGTAAAAGGAAAAGTGGTATGATGTGGACATTTGTAAAATGTTAAAACACGTTAAGAAGGAACTCGAATGACAGTGAAAAAATTAAGGAGTGCCCAAAACCCTAGGGTGAAAGACCCAAAACACTAGTCATAGCATATGGTGCGCATAGCCGACGGTGTCGAGCTCGTCAAAGTATGCGATTGGAAGATTCTGAGCAAAAGATAAAGGAACGAGAAACATGTCAAGAAATGGGGTGTGTGGTGAAAATGTATCGAGATAACCTAACTTAAACGAATTAATAAATATTCCGGTAAAGGTGAAATGGGCAATTAAATGAGAAATTGATTAATGTCCATAAGGTAAAGAAAATGGATAAAGTAAGCGAGTAAATAGGTGGGCAAGCAACCTAAGAGGTTTAACCCATAATGAATACAATGTGTGTTGGGAAATGTTTTTTAAAGGCTAAATGAGTATTTTCTAACACGGTGTTCACGTGCGTTGAAATTGTGATTTTCTATGAAAACACTAATGTGGAATGGTTCAAATAAAATGGGTAATTCCAGTAAACAAATGGTTTTCAGTCAAACCAAGTGGAGTGCTTCAAATACCTAACCGTGTGTGTGTTAAATAAGGGAATGGACGTCAAATGAGGAAAAAGAAGTCTTTTACAAGATTAATGTGAAATAATTTGGATAAATAAGGTTTTCGGATGTAAAACTGTTTCACGCATTAAGTATATACATACATATATATATATATATATATATATATATATATATATATATATATATATATATATATGTATGTATGTATGTATGTATGTATGTATGTATGTATGTATGTATGTATGTATAAGGTAGTTGCATGTGCACGTATGTATAACGTGTTAATCTTTTTTCTGCCATTCGATTCTATACTGCATTTGTATATTTTCCACTAAGCATTTGGTTCACTCCCTCGTTTTGTTACGAAAGGTTGGGTGCGGTTTCATATTTTGAGAGCATTATACAAGTAATTACTCTCTTTTTTTACATTAGTATTTCTCTATGTTTGGACTTTGGGGTGCTACCCACGGGTCCCTTACATAGTTTTATTTGAAATCAGAATTGCATACTAAGCAAGTGAAACGTTAATTGAAAATAAAACTGGAGCAACAACATTATATAGGTTGTTCATTGCACTTCACACCTAATGCTCAGGCCTGATCGGGTTGACTACGGGTAATCCACATATCCAGGTCGGGACGTTACACCCTTATTAGTGAATTCATCACTGTTATCTAGGCTGCGTGGGTCAGTAATATATTCTTGAGTGTAGATTGATGACTCCACGATGATGTATTCCTCTACAATTGACCCTTAAATGTATCGTGTATTCTTGATAAAATCTTTGAAAATTTTCATCAACCTTTCAAATGGGTACATCCACAATATCTAACTAGGCCACAAAGAAGTTCCTCGTCGAATATGTGTACCAATAAGTGAACACTTATGTCAAAAAATGATGGGGGAAAGTACTTCTCCAACATACAAATCGCTTCGACAACGACTATATTTGTAGCCATTATGTACTTTCGATTGACTACCTTCTTACATAAAAGTGTGAAGCAAATGTTAATTTTCATAATTGCCCTTCGCAAATCCTTGTCCTTGGAGAAACAATTCTTAAACAACATAGGACGCAATAGCATGGTCACATGCCAATCGTGGGACTTGCACTTATGTAAATCATGGGTAACATAATTCACAATCGTTTGCAAGTTGGATGAAAAATTAGATGGAACCTTCAAATTATATATTGTGTCTAAAGCACCTTTTTTTCCTCACTCGTCAAAGTAAACACACCAGGGGGAATTATTGTCCTTCCCCTACTATATTCTTTCAACCATAGTTGTGGCTTAAGTTTCAACGATTTAAGGTCTTTTTGTTCATTTTCTCCATCCTTCTAATAACTCCCCACAAGGCATGTGCCCACAATATGTTTAGTGATGTTCTTCTCTGCATGTATTACAACTAATATATGGAGCACCGGGTTACTCTTCTAATAAGGCAAGTCAAATAAAATTGACCTCCTAGATCATGCCTATTTTATCTCAGTTCCATACCTGGTGGGTCCTTCCTATGCTTGACATTCTTTAATTTAAGATTCTTACCTAGCATATTAGATTCGTAATTAGAAGAGTTATACTTAATTTCTGAACGAGGTAGCCTATGTTCAATCCCACCCGGTAAAAAAATGGAACCTTCTCAAATATAAAACTATAAGCGAAGGGTAAAAACCTCCTATGGCAATGGTATCTATTTTTTAAGCTAGCGAGGAGATGCAGAGATTCAGTCTCCTCTCCACAAATCGAACACCCCAAATAACTGTGTACTATATAACCGAATAATGTCTTATAATACGAAAAATCATGAATTGCCCACATCAACATAGCTTTTAGCGTAAACTCTTCTTTTTTAAAAGAGTCAAATGCTTGCACACCCTTTTCCCACAACTCATTTAATACTTCTACCAAAGGAGCCAAGTAGACATCAATGTCCTCAATAAAGACAACATAGAAAATTCAGGTCTCATACACTTTGAAGGAGGGAGGTTGAGTGGTGCTAGGATCACTAGCCATACACTTTGATTATTTCTTATATTTCCAAATATATTGAAACCATCGTTGATATTTCCAAACGAATGTTACGATATCCTTTAGCAAAATCGGGATACTCATAATTCATTCTCTTTCAAGTTGCAGAATCAGTAAGGTGGCGCATGAGATTCTCCCCTACTTCTGCACTAGCATGCTAAGTCATTGCCTCCGCTATCCATGACACTGTGAAAAACCGCTTCAATCTATGTCCAACAGAAAAACATTTCAATACTTTTTTAGGCACTTTTGAGCTTGTGCCTTCCTTGCCAGTAGATTGCAAATATCTAGGTTCCTTTCATACCGAACACCGATCGAGATTTTCATACTCCTTTCAGTATAACATGCAGTCATACACACAAGTATGAACTAATTTATACTCATTCCCAAACCTTTCAAACTGTTCTTCATAGTTGGACATCTATTTCGAAGCGTATTCTGTTTTGGTATCAAGCCCTTCACCCAATTCAAAATTCATGTCACGCTATTACCAGACAAACCATATTGGGTCTTCAAACTATGCAAATTAACCATGGCATGTAAAGTTATTTGATCTTTGTCAAGGCCAATGTACAACGGTTGGGTCACCTGAAATTTCAAAATTTGATAGTCATCGTCAAAGTTTATTC
Source organism: Sambucus nigra (assembly GCA_949130495.1). Lineage (NCBI taxonomy): Eukaryota > Viridiplantae > Streptophyta > Magnoliopsida > Dipsacales > Adoxaceae > Sambucus > Sambucus nigra. The sequence goes on along the minus strand of OX422208.1, from coordinate 237,228,059 downwards.
CAATATCTTCATGAGCACCTGAACCTTGTACGTCGTAAGTGACCTGATTTTCTTTCACTTCATGAACTCCATATGCACCACTAATTAAATCCTCTACCATATTATGATCTACACTATCCTCCTGGCCTTACACATCTATCCTACTTGTTGATTATTGTGAAAGTTGCTCGGGGATAAAAGGAACATGTGATTCCTTGTGAAAAATCCAAAATCGATAACTATCTTGCATACCCCATCTTAAAAAATGTAGTTCAATTATTTTCCACTAAACACCTTATCATTCCTATACTTAGCACACGAACACTGAAACTCTTCATCATTACAGCATATCTTTGCGTATTTAATAAATTCATTAGCACCTCTATGAAGCACATTCCCTATAGTTTATTTGTTTCATCCATCCATTATTTATACAGAGGATATCCCATCACAACTACTATAAAAAATCACCTATTATGGGTAAGAAGCGTATATTCATTGATTAGTATGAACAAAAGTGTAAAAATTTAGCTTCGATGAATTATTTTACTTCAATATTGATATTTCATCTTTCGATGCTGTATTATAAAAATAATATAAATTAATTTCATTATTAACACAAGATGCAATATGAATCCTATTTCCTCCATCTCCTCTGAAGGGTGAGTGGTCCTATCCCATTCAAAACTGCATATTTTTATAATACACTTAGCAGCTCATCTGCATTGTTCTAATTTAAGGAAAATTCGACAACATATCCCCATAGTTCTCCAAGTACACGACATAGATTCTCAAGTGTTTGTGCTAATAACACTTAACACCGCATCATTTAGTATTTACCTAGAGAACATTAAAAAACAACAACATAACTTACCCCAAAAGTAACATGTGTAACCCACTAAGGATATTATTATACAGAAACTATGTTGTCCCAAACTGTCCAAACGGGACAATTCGAGAGATCTCATTTCAGGGGTAATGACTCTTAAATGGGTCTAAGGGCTATTGAATGTACACGCATAAAAATGATGAGACTAATATCCATGTGCACTATCTGTAACTTAAGAGGCTTATAACTATATATAATTTAACACTATAGACTTTATTTGATAATTGGCGGTAATGTTAGAACATGCATTATTTGATGATTCAAATTTACAATGAATTAGATTTTACCAGCGTGATACAATAATATGGTGAGAATAATCTTACACTTAAAAGCATATACTTTTCAAATCAATAATGTTACACACATAGGATTTAGAATCGTATATACTTTTAAGTTTATGATTATTCCCACCGTATTATTATATCACGGGGTAAAATCTAATATATTACAAATTTGAATCATCAAACAATGCATCTTCCCGCCTTACCATCAATTACCAAATAAAGTTTAAAGTGATGATTTATACATAGTTATGTTTCATTTTTGTTTAATTGATGTTTTAAAATTTATAGTATGTTTCATCACAACCCTAAAGGCTAGAAATACCTAGGGCCAAATAACTCAATGTCCGTCTAAATGTTCAAATTCCCCAATCAACAACAATTCAAGAATCTCAAATAATAATTCAAATGTTAATGCGAAACAATTCACCACTGCATGCACTTAATTCTAGCTTCATTATTATTCACTAATATATATAAAGACATATATATATATATATATATATATATATATATATATATATATATATATATATATATATATATATATATATATATATATATATAAATACCTTAAAGAAGATGAAAAATCGAAGAGATTGAAATCAGCAGTAGCCACAGTGACATAAGATCGAGCAAAACTAAAACCCATAGCAGAAGCAACAAAAAACCCATAAATGCAAAAACACCTACAAATGCAACTTAAGAAATCTAGAAAAGCCCTTTATAATGATATATTTAACATATTATTTCCCAAATGAAAATCGTAAATATATAACAAACCATGTTATTTTTTTCAAGAACCTAAAAATCCCATGAATTCATGTGTAATTACACCATAAACTACTCAAGAACATCACGACAATAATCAACAAATTGAAAACTAAATTTTATATTTGCACAATCAATGAACCCACTGCCATTAATCCCCCAAAACATCTAACACAATTAGTGCACCCATTAACGTAAATTTTAGTCATGATTTTGTGAAATTATTTATAAAAATGAAAGGAAATGCAAATAAATAAAGAAATTCGAAGAAAAGTGACAAATCACAATAACCTTACACTAAACCTTACTGTTGAAATCGCTTGAGGAGGGGAGGAGGAGGAGGTGGAGGAGGAGGACGAGGAGAGGAGCGAAGGAGGGGAGTTTTTTACTGCTAAAATCGCCTGAGAGAGAGAGAGAGAAGAGGGAACGACGCTAACTAGGGTTTAATTTGTTTTAAAGTTGTCACCGACGTATCACGGTCAATGACCGTGACAATCGTTTTCACGATCATTGATCGTGACAAATCCGTGACAACTCACTTATCACGGTCAATGACACAAGACCTTATCACGATCATTAACCGTGAGAATAAACGCATGTTTTGTTGTCACGATTTTTTATCGTGACAAATCTGGCCGGGTGAAGAATGACAATTTTTGTATTTTGGTGTACTGATTCCATATCTTATTCAAATGAGATTGTCGTTGTGCTTATATTCTTCAAGCCCTAAAAACGGCCATAACATAAGAAAACATAAGAACTAAAAACTCTAATCATCAAATTACCCCTTCTCCATCTAATCTAATCATCATAACAATAATACTAACATAAATAAACCAACTATAGGTGGATTAAAAAACATATAAGGATTAAATCTCAAATTTTAACAACCTTACCCTAAGTTCATAACCTCCTCAAGATTTATGAAATTAACCTATAAATTAAGTCCCAAAATTAGTATAAAGTAAGGGGTTTTGAAGATTAACAACATTAAGATTCACTTCTAACATTTCTAATTTTTGATTAGAAAGATTTATGATTCAAATTAAGGATTTATCAACAAAAATACTTAGTTCTTTAAGGTATGATTATGGCTTAAAAGTGTAATGAACTCTAATTGTGAAAATTAATTATAATATGATTTCAAGAGTTTGATTATCGAATCACCATTATTCTAACACAACCCTAATCATATTCTTAATCAACATAGAATTACCTTGGAGTGATTGAAGAATCAACTTCCAATTCCCCCAATTCTCTCAACTCAAAACCTCCATCTTCAAGCTAGGCTTTTACCACCTCATCCTTAACCTCTTGGGGTTCTTGCAGAAGTATGTTATGCTAAAGGAGTTAAGCTATTAGGTTATAATAAGCTACTACGTACCCACGAAATTAAGCCTAGGCCCAAAAGTAACTCTAACTAAAAAGGCTTTAAACATGCTCCAAATTATTCGAAACTTCGCCTAAACTTAACCCAACAGACTTAAATTCCACTATTTTAAATCAAAAACAAAATTTCTCAGCATTCCGAAATTCAATCTAAAACATAACATATTTTAATAAATTAATTTCCTTAATAAGTTAATTTATTAAGCCGATACGAGTCAATTTACTTAAAACTTAGTTATTAATATGTTACATGTGACTCGACATTATAAGAAAATACTTCACAATCGCTGAAACCCAATACCGAGAGAATAATCCAAATAAGGAAATCCCTGACCATTCTATAATCGCCCACAATACGAAGTCACTTAAAATATTTAATTAATATTGTGTATTATGCCAGTTTTCAAAAGGTGTTAATTCACATAGTACATATACGATCACATATACTAATCACATATCAAGATACAAAAAATTATAATATTGTACACACCACATGTCACATGCAAATAACAAGTCATAACAATCCAAAAATAATTTTAACAAATAATTAATTGCTACAAAAATACGGGTATTACAGATAGCCTTACTAAAAGGTTTCCTACATGCCTTTCATCCAAAACATGGCTCATATATGGGTACGTTAACCTTAAAGAGTTGTCCCAAACGGCCTTCTCTGACTAATCGACTCATCATTTCTCTTCCTATATGCCCATGTCTAGCATGCCAAGTAACATAATCAATACTTATATCATTTGCAACATAAGCTAATGAATGATAAGAATTATCTAAATCAACCTTAAATAAATTATCTGAAATTAAACCATGCCCATAAATAACTTTTACCAAAATAAAATACAAACCATTATTATTGAAATTAACAAAAAATCCTTAGTCTAAAATTTCTAAAACTGAAAGTAGATTATGTTGAATTCTAGAGACATAATGCACACCGTGAAGAAGTACTGTTCACCTTGTGCGTAGATAAGTCTAGTACAAACAGAATCCTAAAGCCGTATAGACTAGCTGAGATACAGTTGGAATGTGAGAAAAATCTATGAACTCTTCTATGTCTCGCGTCATTTGTTTTGTTACTTCGGAATCTAGAATTCAATAAAAAAGATAATGAGAAACCAAAGCATGTGAACATACGCAATTGTAGAGAGAGTGGGGTATAAAGGATACCTTCTTTGGATCAGTGCAAATCATGAGCAAAATGACCCTTGTTTATACCGTTGTAGAATTTAACCTTGGAATTATCCTTCTTTCCACTGTGCTTGCCTCTACGGCACTTAGTGATCTTATTTTCATTAGGACCATTGGCCTTTCCCTATACAACTTTCTTGCCTTTTTAAGTTGTCCTAAACTTATTTTTCTGGTGCTTGCCACCATGGGCGACAAGGACAATAGTACAATTAACCTAATGGAACTATGCTTCTAACTCGGCATGAGGAGAACTATCATTGAATTTATTGATATTCTAATTGTGTGTCATTATTTGTTTCATAATCATATCTGAATATGGCAGGGATATGATGACAACCTGAAACTACTCCTCATTTTATAGAGCATTCCTAACACTCTTTAGCTCACGTATCATACCAGACATCACTCTAAGATGTTCAATCATTGAACGCTTGGAATCCTTTTGGATGGTTTTAAACTTCAAGACGAGGATTCTCAATCTTATGGTGAACGTACTGGTAAAGTCAAAACGCAACTAGTCCGCTAGGGTTTTCGCCGTGCCGAAGTTCTCTTACTCCCTAATGAGATCATCATGCATGTATCTTAGCACGGATAAATCACATGGTACGATATTTCTTAAACCGAGCATGGAAAGCCTCATGCTCACGATGGTTTGTAACAATGGTCCCGTCCTCAATGCGTTTCATGGAAATGATAAGGGCATTAAGCAACTCACGTTAATTTAGGAGGAATTGTATGTTTATGTGCTAAATTTTATAGTGAGGTTCAATTAGCTTTTCTCTCTTAGTTATTGCAATGAGAAAATTGTTGGAAACCATTACTACATTCAAAACACGCAAGATATTGACATTAATATTATTTACACATCTTTATTTGGTCAAAAAAATTCAATTAACAATAATATTTATTTTTATGTATTAAGATTGAAAGTTCATTACGATCCTAATCATCTACCAATGATGTAGATTTGGAATATGTTTCCAAATTTATTTTCAACAAAATTATTGAGAGGTTTTTGAACCTGTTAAAATTATGCAAGTGTCATATTAACAACATTATGAATTTGTGACTTGACAACTAAAATATAATGCACCATATAATAAAACATGCGCATTAATTTGAATTGATAATTTAAGAACTTATGCTAAGGTAATTCAAATGTATTTGTGTTAACAATAACTCCATCTCCTTATGAAACGACTTTTAAATATGAAACTCTACTCGCAATTACATCACGGATGGGTGAAGGACCTATACATCAAATCCTTAGAAGCCAAAATGAAGACGTTCATTTGCACATCTACATCTAAACAACGTTATCAGATAAAACAAGAAAATATAAGCTTTTTAACATTATTAATTGTAAAATTCCATTTAATCATGCAAGCACACAACATTAAGTCCTTGAAATGGATGAGTAATTCCACACTCAACAAGGGAGAGGGCAAACAATTCACAAAGACGGGGACCGACTAATCTTTAATGCACAAAGCAACAATATACGTTGTATATATTAATTATCACATTAATAATTTATTTTTTCCAAGGTTGTTGAAAAATTATCCCATGTTATGAACATTACCAAAATCCACATTAGGCTTTCAAGAATATTTTTTTTTATTTTAAAGTATTTTTTATAAAAAAAAATTATGAGCAATAAATAATCAATAATTGAAAATTCGTAACGAATTATGAAAGCGGACAACATGTTTGAACTAAGAATGTCAAAAATTTTAAGATGGATTGATGATCAAGCCAATAAATGATCCTAGGGATTTTTAATAACTCGTCCAAAGATTAATAACAAACATTATTAATATTTTAAAATTTACAAAATTGCATGTTCGAGTGGCAATTTTTGAAAGATCATAACTTATACACTAACCTCCAAAACAATGCGTACCATATACCAGATTAAATCATTCGTATCATAGACCAGGAATCAAGAAAAAAGTTACATAAAAATAAATCAAATATTGGTGAACGAAAAATGGTTCAAAATTTGAAAAAAAGATGTTTTAATTTATTCCCAGAATTTTCAGATTTGCATGATTGGAGGGAAATGTTTTAGGATCATAATTCATACAATAATATTATGAAAAAATTCAAACTTGTTTCGTTGTCAACAAATTAAAAAGATGCCGAATTTTTGGAAAAAAAAAAGTGTTTGCATCATCCTTTTTACAAAATAGAGTTTATAATTTCTCCCAAACAACTCAACAAAATTCATTGAAATCTTACGTGCAAGTGCCTTACCAGCAAAATTTCCAAACCTTATAAAAATTTGTATAAAAAGGTTATACTAAAAAAAAATTAAATAGGTTTTGGGCAACATTAATTATGTTTTTAATGTAAAATTTGAAACAAGAAATATCTATGATGAATCAACAAATATACAAGCTTTGATACTAGTAAATCTAAGTCATGTAACACATAATAAGATTTTGATCCTACCCAATTGCGATATGATGAACAAATATTTTGTTCTTGAGTTTGTTGTTGCGAGGCAAGCAAATTTTTTGCTCTTCAAGCACTTTTTATTGAGGATCTCCTTTTGTGTGTGATTTGATCTTTATGAGTGGGTGGACTGGATACATGAGTTACTCCTTTGAATCCACGAACACCAATTATCGCTGATGTATTTTTAAAATAAATAGCCTTTTGGGATAATTTTGAAGAAAACTCTTTGTGTTTTGTGAATTATAAATAAATTGTGGAATTTATTCTAAATAAAAAGGATGGGAAAACTCTTGATAATGGTGATAAATTATTTAGTGAAAAATGTGTGATTATTGGTGGGATAAAAGTGTCTATTGGCAATAGTCATTGTTGATACCAAATTTAGTCTGCTGACGTGGATCAGTTAAGTGGAGACACGTGTCAATCTACATGGCACTTACAAACATTTCTGAACAACACCTTGACTTCGAGGAACTCAACCTCCCCGACCAACTCAGACACTCCGAGCAACAGGTGCTCTCCGAGGAACTTTTCTGTACCGAGCAACTCATGAATACCAAGCTACTTAGGCGGTCCGAGCAGCTTAGGCGGTCCAAGCTGCATCTCGTACAGAGCATTAATGACCGGATAATCAACAGATCGATTGCGCATTAAATGTTCATTATTATTATCATACAGATGTATACGCCTATTGGACAGCTATGTATTACCCTTTCACATTTACAACCTGAGGGCTATAAATACATTGTATCATCCTCATTGTAAGGGGACTCGAAATTTCTTAGTAAAATCTGTAATCGAGAATTCCCAAACAGTCAGCAATAACAAAACAGTGGACGTAGGCCATTCCTTTAAGGCTGAACCACTTTAAAAATCTTTTATCTTATTTATTTTTATCTGTTATTGATTAATTAGAGATAATCTAGTTTTTTACATCAACAGATTGGCGTCGTCTGTGGGAAACGACTGTAATTATCGTTTTTCACCAAAATAATTTATCATTAATGGCTGATAATCCTGAATCCAGTAATCGAAATGTTGGAAACCCCCCGAATCCATCCGCTCCTCCCAATGTCCAAGATCTGACTGGAATTATGGCTAATTTGGCTCAAGGCCAGATGACCATGCAAGAGACTATGCGACAACTCATGCAAACTATCCAGGGTGGAGCTTCGACCCATTCAGGACAACGAAGTGTTCAAAGAAATACCCGTTTACTTTCTTCGCGTATTAGGCAGAGCGATTCATATCGCACTGAGAGATCTGATGATTTTTCTTATCAATCGGGTCGAACTTCGTCAGTACGAGCCACAGATACTAAACAACACATCACTCTCTCTCCAGAAAGGACTAGTGCATTGGAGAGATTAAGTAGGGTCTCTCCTTTTGATCGATTGGGCTCTAGGAAGAATAAAAGTCCTCCTAAAGCTGTGTCGAGAAACTTTCGACGACCATCTGATCTAAGAGAGGGTTCTGCCCAATCGCAACCAGTTGCTCGACATGATAAATCCCAGGAAGCGACTTCAACACGATCAATTGCTCGAACCAATAGGCCCGAGGAGGGAAAGGATGCATGGAAAGGCTCTATTCAAAGGTTGGAGGATAGACTAGGGGAAATGGCTAAGGCCAAAAATCCTCTACAAAGAACTTTTATCCAAGGGACGCCTTTTATACATGCAAATGTGGATTTTTCCACACCATCGAAGTTCAAAGCACCTGTTGTGACCCCTAAATATGATGGAAAAACTGACCATGTCCTTCATATAGAACAATACCAAGCTGCTGCCGACATCTATGCCGTGCCAGACGAGATGAGATGCAGGGCATTTTCGGGAACTCTTACCGGATCTGCACAAATATGGTACAATAATCTTCCTTGGGGGAAGATTTCAACTTTCTTTCAACTGGACGAGCTCTTCATTGGAAATTTCTGTTTTGGAGCAAAACCAGTTAAACGAGTGGCACATTTGTTAAGTGTTAGACAAAAAACAGGTGAGAGCACCAGGGATTACATAACTCGTTTCAATAATGAGAAGCTCGAAGTTATTGATTACGAGGAAAAGACAACAATTACTGCTTTGATGAGTGGACTATTGCCCAATAAATTGTACTATACTTTGGCCAAAGATCCACCCAGGACCATGTCAGAACTAATGGCAAAAGCGACCAAGATCATGAATGCCGAGGAGGCTATGGCTGCGAAGAAGAACATGGACACCAAAGAGATCAAGGTGGAGGTTGATAAGGCTAAAAAGAAAGAACATAAGAACAATGGTGGTGACAAGCAGTCAAAAGCAAAGCCATCATGGGAAATATTGAAGAAATTTGAAAATTATACTCCTTTGAAAGTAGACATAAACCATTTCCTGGAAGAGATCAAGAACAACGAGGAACTAAACTGGACTGAGAAAATGAAGACAGATCCTGACAAGAGGAATAAGGCCAAATATTGTGAGTTCCATAAAGACCATGGTCACACGACCAAGAATTGCATAGCTCTCCAGAATGAAATCGAAGCACTCATCAGACGAGGAAAGCTGGCCAAGTATGTTGATCGAAGAAATGAAAGAAAAAGCAACGACCGAGCAAGACAGAGGTCTAGATCTCCTCGTCGAGCAGAAGAAAATAAGAAAAGAGATCATGAAGATGATCCCGAAGACGACCCCGATCTCCCCAACAGACCAAGACAGCCAGAGCGTGAGGTATTTTCAATTCATTTTGGATCATTTGATTGTAATGTTATTACAGGTGGAGATGCAGGAGGTGGGGGCCTTACTGCGAAAAGGAAAGCTTACCTCAATGAGGCTCAAGCTTGTTCATACATTCAGCGAATAAATCTAGTTGAGGATGATCGTCCGAGGAAGGTGAACAAAGAAAAACTGGTCATCGATTTCTCCAAGAACGACCTCGCAAGTGTACTATATCCTCATGATGATCCACTGGTGATCAAAATGAGGATGAAGGAAGTAATAATCTCAAGAGTACTGGTGGATAATGGTAGCTCGACGGATATCATGTTATACTCATGCTTCGATAGTTTAAATCTAAAGTTGTCTCAGTTGGAACCTTATCACAGGCCCCTCCTCGGGTTTACTGGTGAGAAAGTCTTTCCACTTGGGACGATCAAGTTGGATATGTTCATCGGTACATGGCCCGATTGTCTAACAAAAAGAGTACGTTTCTTTGTGATGGATAAGAATGTCCAGTCAGCTTACAATATCATCATGGGAAGAGTAGGATTGAAGAAGTTCGAAGCAGTACCATCTACTGTAAATCAATGTCTGAAATTTCCAACCAATTTTGGAGTAGGAGTTGTGAAGGGTGACCAAAAAGTAGCTCGGGAATGTTACTACTCATCTGCCGAGCAAGAATAACTGGAGGAATCTCGAAAAAAGACTACTACCTACCAAGTGGATGAAGGTGCAGAGATTGAAACATTGGATCCTAGAGATGAGTCGCAGCTCGTGAAAGGTCAGGTGGTGGAAGCTACTGAAAATATCATTTTGGATGACGAGCACCCGGAACGAACAACTCAAATAGATTCGTCGTTAGATGCCTCACTAAAACAAGAATTGATAGTTTTCCTAAAAAGCAGAAAACAAACTTTTGCTTGGAGTCATGAGGATATGCCAGGAATAGACCCAAATTTCTTATGTCACGAGCTCAATGTGGATAAGGAGATCAAGCCAGTGAAGCAGAGAAGAAGAATGTTCAGCCCTGAGAAGAACCAAGCTATACAAGAGGAGGTCGAGAAGCTCCAGAAAGCTTGCTTTATTGACGATGTCAAATATCCAGACTGGTTGGCAAATGTAGTAATGGTGAAGAAGAAAAATAACAAGTGGAGGATGTGTGTAGACTTTACCGACATTAACTAGGCATGCCCAAATGATCATTTTCTTTTACCCCGAATTGATCAATTAGTGGATGCTACCTCGGGACACGAGTTGTTGAGCTTCATGGATGCTTATTCTGGTTACAACTAGATTAAAATGAAACCTGACGACAGGGATATTACCTCTTTCATTACCCCTAGGGGAACTTATTGTTATAATGTTATGCCTTTTGGTTTGAAAAATGCAGGTGCCACATATCAACGTCTGATGAACAAGGTATTTGCAGAGAAAATCAGTTACAACATGGAAGTTTATGTTGACGATATGCTAACGAAGAGTAAGAAAGCTGCTGACCATCTAATTGACTTAGGCCAGACCTTTGATTAACTAGATAAATATCAAATGAAGTTGAACCCTACCAAATGCATATTAGGAGTACGAGAAGGCATGTTCCTCGGGTATATTGTCAACCAACGAGGTATTGAAGCAAACCCTGAAAAGATCAAGGCTCTATTGGGGCTGCGATCTCCAACGACGAAGAAGGAACTCCAAAGTCTCACAGGGCGAGTTGCAGCACTTAACAGATTTGTATCTCGAGCAACTGATAGATGCCTCCCATTCTTCAAAACACTCCGAAAAACGTTTAAATGGAATAAGGAATGCGAGAAGTCCTTTCAAGAGTTGAAGAAATATCTGAGAGCGCCTCCACTACTGTCCAGGCCGGTGATGGGAGAAAGATTGTACTTGTATTTAGAAGTTTCAGAGAATGCAGTTAGCTAGGCATTGATAAGAATGGAGGATGGAGTGCAAAAACCAATTTATTACACTAGCAAAGCCTTCCGAGGAGCAGAGATCAGATATCCAAGACTAGAAAAGTTGGCACTAGCATTGATCGAGGCGAGTAGGAGAATGAGGCCGTACTTCCAAGCTCATGCCGTAGTTGTGTATACTGATATGCCATTGAGGCAAGCTCTTCATAAACTAGAAAAATCGGGTAGATTGATGTACTGGGCAGTAGAACTTGGTGAATATGACATAGTTTATGAGCCTAGATCATCGCTAAAAGGGCAAGCAGTAGCAGATTTTATAGCAAAGTTCACCTATCCTGATACCTCCGAGGAGCAAAATCTGCACACTGACCAACCTGTGGATGTTACAGGATCATCAAATTTAACCCCCAATCAACTTAAGGCGGTCGACGAGCAAGAGAAGATGGTCGACGAGCAGCAAGAAGTGCTAGAGGAGGATAAAAGGAAGCATCAAATATTCCACCGAGGAACTATGTCTGATAAAAAATTTAAAGATGAGCTACCTATATGGAATCTATATGTGGATGGATCATCTTGCACTACAGGTTGTGGAGCAGGGATTATTTTGAACAACCCGAATGAGGTCGATGTGGAGTATGCTATGCGCTTCCAATTTAAGGCTTCTAATAATGAGCCTGAATATGAAGCTATGATTGCAGGTCTTAGTTTGGCAAAAACCATGGGGGCAGAGCAGGTTATTGTATTCAGTGACTCGCAATTGATCGTAAATCAAATGCTGGGAGTATATGCAGCCAAAGGAGAATTAATGATCAGGTATTATGCAAAAGCGATGGAGGTTTTATCAAGTCTGATGGCAGTGCAGATAATTAGAATACTAAGATTGGAGAATGCCAGAGCAGATGCCTTAGCTCGGATAGCCTCAGCAATGCGCACCGAGCTACGAAGAACAATCCCAATAAAAATCTTAGCTAGTCGGAGCATAGATGAAGATCTGATGATGAACTTTATTACCCTTGATTTAGGACCATCTTGGATGGATCCCATCAGGGCATATATTGAAGAAGGGTATTTGCCAACTGATAAACTCGCAGCGAAGAAACTGAAGTTTAAAGCTGCTCGTTATGTACTGACTAATGGTATTCTATACAGCCGAGGAATTATAGCAGGATTGCAAAGATGTGTACATCCCTCCGAGGTGAAAGATTTGATTGAAGAGGTCCATGAAGGGTCCTGTGGAGCCCATGTAGCAGGTTGGACGCTTTTGCAAAGAATGATGATGCAAGGATACTACTGGCCAACGATGAGGGCTGATTGCATAGCCTATGCCAAAAAATGTGACAAATGTCAACGCTTCTCCACTATCCGAAGAACTCCTCAAGCATTATTGACACCCATTACTTCCCCTTGGCCATTTTCCATGTGGGGAATTGACTTGGTCGGGACACTTCCAACGACCAGAGGAAGGTTTAAATATCTCGTCATCGCAGTGGATTACTTTACTAAGTGGGTGGAAGCCGAGCCCCTTATCGATATGATATATGACAAAGTGTATCAATTTATATGGAAGAACATCATTTGTAGATATGGTCTTCGTTATGCATTCATCACAGAGCATGGCACCCAATTCGACAACGAGGAGTTTGTTGCGTATTGTCATCAGTCGAACATATTGAAAACCCACTCTGCACCAGGCCACCCTCAAAGAAATGGACAAACTGAAGTGACAAACAGAACGCTGTTGAATGGCTTGAAGAAAAGATTAAATGATGCAAAGGCAAATTGTATCAACGAGCTGCATTCTGTACTATGGGCTTATCGTACTACTCCACGAGCAGCCACAGGAGAATCTCCATATATGCTGGCATTTGGAAGTGAAGCTGTTATACCTGCCGAGCTGGGTCTCCCCACACACAGAGTGTTGAATTTTAACTCTCCTATCAGTGACTTGATGAGAATATTAGATTTGGATATGCTCGAGGAAGTTAGAGAAGAAGCAACAATCAGAAACGCTGCATACCAGCAACAGACAACTCTGTTCTACAACAAGAGAGTAAAGAAATGCGACCTGAAAGAAGGAGACTATGTGTTAAAGAAAGTAATTCAAAAGAACAATAAACTGGAAGCTAACTGGCATGGGCCCTACAGAGTAACAGAGGTTGTTCGACCAGGGACGTATAGGATTGAAACTTTAGAAGGGGATGAGTTTAAGAATGCATGGAACGCAGAGCATCTTCGTAAATATTATTAGTAGTTCAATCCCTATATAATGCATTTTTCTTCAAAATGAATAAAAGTTTTGGATATTTCGCCCAATTCTCTCCCTTTGTTGAAATTTTTTCGGAGTACTAGTGCTACACACTACGCATCAAGCCCAAAAACACCAACTACGGTTGGTTGGGAAGAAAATCCACCAACTAAAGTTGGTCGGGAATGAAAAATTTCCCAGAAACATCAACTACGGCTGGTTGGTAAGAAAACCCACCAGCTAAGGCTGGTCGGGAATAAGAAAATCCACCAGCTAAGGCTGGTCGGGAAACAAAATCCACCAACTATAGTTGGTCGGGAATGAAAAATTTCCTAAAAACATCAACTATGGTTGGTTGGAAAGAAAAATCCACCAGCTAAGGCTGGTCGGGAATAAGAAAATCCACCAACTATAGTTGGTCGGGAATGAAAAATTTCCCAGAAACACCAACTACGGTTGGTTGGGAAGAAAATCCACCAGCTAAGGTTGGTCGGGAATAAAAATTTCCCAGAATCACCAACTGCGGTTGGTTGGGAAGAAAATCCACCAGCTAAGGTTGGTCGGGAATGAAAAATCCACCAACTATAGTTGGTCGGGAATAAAAAAAAGCCCAGAATCACCAACTACGGTTGGTTGGGAAGAAAATCCACCAACTACGGTTAGTCGGGAATAAAAATCTATCAACTACGGTTGGTCGGGAACATTTGGTTAAACAAAGCAGAATCATGTGATGAAAGTCGTTTAATGGTTTAGAACTAAAAGTGATAAGTCATTACAATCAAAAACAAAACAGAAATTTTTGATACTTATGACATTTTAAATTACCACCAAAGTTGGTCGAGAAATAAAATATCACCAACTCTGCTTGGTCGTCAGATAATTATCATCTATTCAGATAGTTAACAATAAATTTTCACCAACTCTAGTTGGTTGACAATTTAAAATAGCACAAAATATCTTTATCTTTTCAACATATATACATGCACATTCATTAGAAATGTCTTACAAAATATTTCCAAAGACAATGACAATTAAGTTTGCAAAGAAAACTAAAAGTTTTTCATTAAATCCAGAACAAAATACATTGAGAAACGAAATACATATTATATGAGAAATTATTACATCAAGAATCCTATTCTATTGGCTTCTTCCCCTCTGCTTTTGAAACAGGTTCTTCACCAGCAGGAGGATCGTCTAAAGCATAGGGAGAATTTATAAAATTCAGATCTTTGAGCATCCTGACATTCATTACTGATGGCCGAGCAAGTAAGTGCTCGGGGCGAGATATCTCGAAGTTAGAATGAAGACTGTAGTCACCGAGATACTTTGAAATTAGGCATCGAGGAATGGCTCGAGCAGGAATCCAGCTCATATCCAGTTTGAAAGGTGGCACTGGAAACTCGAGCAACCCAGGGTCATAATAATCCCACAAATAGTGACCTTGTTCTAACTGCAGCACACCCAAGACATTCAGCCATCCTTGCTTGTAACCCTCATTATTTGTATTTTGGATCTGATTATCTAGATGGTAGAGGGCTTCATTATAATCAGCCATCCAGAACTCTCTGGGCTGCTTGTGGAATTGATAGGTTAACCTCTCCAGTTTCTCGTGGAGGTTCTTCGTTAAAAGTTCTTTACTCTTCGAGGCAGACTTTTGTGCAGAGAGCTGCTCATCCAGATTCATAATCTTTTTGGAAATCTCAGCTAATGCTTGATTCTTCGCCATTAACTGGAAGGCCTAATTCTCCAAAGCTGATTGAGTTCTTTGTTCTTCAACAGTAACCCGAGCAGCCCTTGCTCGTCCGCAAGCAGAGGTAGAAGGACCAGTTCTCTTCAAGGTTTCCAATTCGTCTCTCAGATTGGCATTTTCGACTTCCAAGAAAGAAAACCCTTCATCGTTGATAGGAACCAAGTCTCCTGAGGTAGAGGCTGCAGATTTCAGCTGAGATATCTCTCCTCGCAAATTATTGTTTTCCTGCTCTAACAATTTAGCGATCTGCCTATGCTCTTCAACATCGGTCTTCAAAGTCATTTCCTTTATATCATAAGCAGCAACCAACTTATCATATCCCTTATCAGCACTTAGTTCCTAATATTTCTTCTCATATCCCTGATGCATAAGGATAGTAGACTCCTTGTACTATTGTTGAAGTTCCTTGAGGGTACCCTTGAGATCTTCAATCATCTCATAGTATGCCACATTATTAGCAACTGCAAGGTCGAGCAGGCATTTCAAATACTGGTAGGCTTCAACTGCTCGCTCTGAAGCATCTGGATCGAGGATATCGACGATTTGAGATTCATTCAAGTCAGCATGGCCAACATTGAAGTAGTCGTTACATTTTTTCATCAGTTCTGTATCATGGGCTGACAAGAGTTCCATTCTAGCCATAAACTAGTAAAGAAAAGAGATAGAAAGAATCAATAAGAAGAATAAAAGCAGAGCAAGAAAAAGGGAGTCAAGTTACACAACCAAAAACTTCAAATTTTATTACATCATAAAAGAAGTACATAGCCCAGAGTTACATTTAACAAAAAGCAAAGAAAAAAAGTCCGAACAACTCTACACCTTCTCCTTATCTCCTAAAACTTTCTTGAGAGGCTGGGACGAAGAGGTAGGTTGCTCGGAGGGTGTTAAATATTGCTCGGTTGAAATGTTGGCTGGTTGAAGTTGCTCGCAGGAGGTCTGGACAACCCGGGGATGAGAAATATGATCTCCGATCACCATAGAGGATTCCTCGGAAGCAGATTCGTCTTCTTCTTCTTCCCCGGGAGAAGGAGGGGGGCCAGGAATGTGTCTCTGAAAGAGGTTTGAATTCTCATCGACATTCATCTCTCTCAGAGTAGCCACCCAACCATCCCTGAAATATTTAAGGCTGCCATACTCCATTTGTGAGATCATGGCAGCCAAACCCTTATTCCAACCCTTGTCCCAGCCAGTACGGAAGGACTTCTTAACAACAAGTTTCCTCTTCGCCTTCTCTGAGGAAACCCTCTCAGTCACGAGTTCCTCGGCAACTTTTAATTTCCTTTCTACCTCTTCCCTCTGGCGATCCGCTTCACAGAGTTTGCCTAACTCCTCTTGAGCAGCTTTGAATTTGGTCTCAAGCTCTCCAGCATTTTGGAGCTTCCCCTCGAGCTCTTTATTCTTACTTTCCAAGTCTTTTATCTTCTTCTCCAAACCATTGGAGACTTCAACAGCTTTATCTCTCTCTTGCTCGGTGGCTTTTAGTTGCTTCCCCCAAGCAGCTTTGTCTTCGTCATACTTCTGACGAGAATCCTTTAAGGACTGTAACAGACCTACAAGAGCCTCCTCCACACCTGACGAGGAGCTCGAAGCTTTAATAGCTTCATCCTTTTTCAGAATGGTGTTGAAACAAGTTACCAACTGGAAAACGAAAATAATTGTAAGTCAGTGCAAGCACATAACATTGAAAAATGAAAGTTTAAAATAGTAATACTTATAGAGGCAATATGTTGAGCTGCCAAGGTAGTAACCCTCTCCCGAGAAAGATTTTATTCAACACCTTGGATCTCGGGGATAATACAAGACTTCACCGAGCTCATAGCAGAGCTCGGAGCAACAAAAGTGGGAACACCACTTCCAGTAGTTAGAGGCTGAGAGATGGATTCAGCCAAATTGTCCGAGGAGTTTTTCTTCAACTTCCTCGTGGGAGCAGGAACATTCTCGACCAAGGATTCCATCTTGGTCGGTGATATAACTATAACCTCGCTTGGAGGGGAAACAACTGCAATCTTGCTTGGAGCCACATGGGCTTCTCGGCAACCTTCTTAGTAGCAGCTGGAGGAGGTGCATCAATTTGTCTTGTCCCTTCTTCTGGGATATCCTGCTTACTTTTCTTTGCCTCTCCAGCAGTAGAGGCAGACTTATCGAAGAGGGCAGGAGCTATTCTTCTCTTTATTCTGTCACTGAGAGGAATATGCGATTCCGGAGAAGAACCTTCAGAAACTGGTGTTGGTTCTATGTTACTTATCACTGGACGAGCAATGAAAGACGAGGTGTAACTCTTGTACTGCAACAAGTACGAGGCTGATCTGATATGTTCGTCAGCGACAGTTTGATGCAAACCCCAGATAAGTTTCAGATGCTTTAAATTAACTTATGTCTCCTTTGGAGACCTTCTTTTGCTATCAACTGCAAATAAATAAAAATCAAAATATCAGTAGCGCATTTTATCGAATATAAAGAAAACATGATTTCAAAAACTAAATAAAATAAAAACAACCTATCCCATTTCCATAGGGAAGGCATCTAGGACCCTGATATACGTCATTTTCAGTTAATGGAGCATGTTGCCAATTTTTCATAACAACCCCATATTCGAAGTAATCCCTATTGGCATCTGGGAGATTGACAACTAAAGCTCTATTTAAAAACATAGTTTTCAAATAAAGAGTACTATCACTGACAGCCCATCATAGCAAAACATAATCTCTGGAATTCCTAAACGGGTTCCATGAATCTGATTTAACCTATGGACTCCATTAACTATTCTCCATGTATTGGGGGCTATTTTTGCAGGTACCACGTCAAAATATTGATAGAATTCCAAACACAAGAAATTTGGAGGAAAAGAAAAGCCACATTCGACTACAAAGAGACTGGGGAACCAATGTCCCTCAGCCAAACGAAAATAATCAGAAGGACCAGAAAGTTCTTCCAAAATGACCCAGGAAGGAATAGAAAAATCAGAACGAAATTTATCAAGCGACTCAATAAGGTAAACCATGATGAACAAAGAAAATAAAAGAGAATGAAGAAGATCTTACAGAAGAAGGGTAGATCAGTTGATAACGAACGATGGAAGGAATGAACGCACGAGATGGAGAAGAAATGGAGAGCTCAAAGATAAAGATTTGAAAAAGTAAGAGACGATAGGATTTTCTGCAACGCTTAAATACCTTACCTTGGGAAGGGGTAAAAATAATGATTACAAAGAAAGACGTTTGCGCTACCGGCGGCTAAAAGGACAAAAAAGGCACGGAGACCAAAGCAGTGAGAAAAATTCAAAAAGTTTGATTCTATGAATTCGAAAGGAAAAATAAATACAAGGAAAACACTCCTAAAATTCAGGATGACTATTTAATCCCCCCATATTTCGAGAAAAATATTCCACACTCCTCAACCTTGAACTGTGAAACATTGGGGGCTTCTGTTGATACCAAATTTAGTCTGCTGACGTGGATCAGTTAAGTGGAGACACGTGTCAATCTACATGGCACTTACAAACATTTCTGAACAACACCTTGACTTCGAGGAACTCAACCTCCCCGACCAACTCAGACACTCCGAGCAACAGGTGCTCTCTGAGGAACTTTTCTGTATCGAGAAACTCATGAATACTGAGCTACTTAGGCGGTCTGAGCTACATCTCGTACAGAGCATTAATGACTGATAATCAACAGATCGACTGCGCATTAAATGCTCATTATTATTATCATACAGATGTATACGCCTATTGGACAGCTATGTATTACCCTTTCACATTTACAGCCTGAGGGCTATAAATACATTGTAGCATCCTCATTGTAAGGGGACTCAAAATTTCTTGGTAAAATCTGTAATCGAGAATTCTCAAACAGTCAGCAATAACAAAACAGTGGACATAGGCCATTCCTTTAAGGCTGAACCACTTTAAAAAGCTTTTATCTTATTTATTTTTATCTGTGATTGATTAATTAGAGATAATCTAGTTTTTTACATCAACATTCATTATTTAATGTTAGATTTTAATTGTCACGACTGTGACTTATAAAGGCAAAATGCATGACCTTTATCAATATGCATATATATTTTTTGTCAAAGGTATGACTTTTTGTCAAAAGGAACAACCTTTAGCCAAAGGGCATCCATCAACAAAGTCTATAAATCAAAATGTGATTCTCAGATAAGAACAACAAGATCATCTTTTTCTTCCTTCGTCTTAACACATACTCTTGTTCCTTTCTTATTAATCTAGTATTTTGTGGGGCTGCAACAAAATACTAGAATTGGTTATCAAACAAATTTCCAAAGTATTTGGAATGGTTATCTTCATTAATGCAAGAGTGCAACAACATAACTTAATTGTATCTTAATTACGAATTTGTGGATACTCGTTTGCATACTGTTATGGTGGGGACAAATATTGCTTTTAGGATAACGATAATGACGCGTTGAAGCAATCATTTTACCGGTGCATCTGTATCTCCTCAATTAAAAATTTCACCATTTCACCTAACAGGCTCTTTGGTGATGACCTAGAGAAAATGGAGAGAAATAGAGACATTTTGGAAGAAGAATGGGAGAGAGAGGGGTCAGCCCTCTCATTTGTTTTTGTTGGTGTGTACATATGATAGAGAAGTTTGTGGATATAAACGCACAAACTAATTAGGGTTTTTAACAAACTTGAAATCTATCTCTTATACCAATCCAATTGATTTGTTTTACCCAACTTCATGAAAGACCACATAGTAAGACCGCATTAGGAGACTCGGGGCCGTCTCTGAAATTTTAGGGGCCCTAGGCGAACAATTAATTTGGGGACCTTTATATTAAATTTTTTTTAAAAGAAAATGTGTTCTTCTCACATTTTTCGATGCAAAACTATCAATTAAATCATCAAAATTTATTGTTGTTAACAAATCTTCTTCAATTGATAACATTGCTAATCCATTTAATCTTTCTTGTGACATGGTAGAACGAAGGTAAGATTTTATTAATTTTAATTTTGAAAAGCAAAAAACCTTATCCTCGGATCGTGAGTATACTAGCCATTCTCTATTACGTTTTTCTCCATTTTTCCAATAAAACGTGAATGTATAGTAGAAAAACGCCTATTTTCTATATCTTTAGGAAAAGTAATATCATTATCTCTTATTGGACCTTTTTTTACCATTGTGTCTATCAAATTTTGATCAATATTTTTCTAATTAGCCGGATCATAAATATCTAGTGGTAAAGCTTCTACACGTTCATTTTCTAATTGTTCATTATCTAATTCTTCTAAATTTTGATGTTCAACAACATTTTCATTATCTAAATCTTCTATATTTTGATGTTCAAAATCTATTTTTTTTTTGTTTATTAGAATATTTATTTAGTGAACCCGCTAGTTTTGATATTTCTTCTTCAATTTGTTTTTGTCTTTTTCTTTTTTCGTGACCGGAGGGATATTTTCTACTAGACATATTCACACAACAACAAGTGTAATTTGTAAAAATAAAAATTAATCACAAAATCACAAGATTCTCAACAATATTGACAAACAATATTAAAGAAAAATGCTAAAGAGGAATAATAGAACCTGATTTGTAATCAATTTGAGAGCAATCTCAAGTTTTAATTTGTAAATGCCCAAATAACAAATTGGAATCTACAAAAAAAAATACAACACAAATATTAGTAGTAAAACAAATAAATTCATATAGTAGAAATGTAACAAAGCAATGAATAATATATACTTACACAAACAAGCTTCAAACAAACTCCAATCAAGCCCTAACTTTATGAAATTGAAGAAATCGAAACCCTAGATTTTTAACCCTTATTTTGATGGGGTTAGTTCAATTAAAAGGGGGGGCGAAAATTGCTTTTTTTGGGGGGTGGGGGTGGGGTGGGGTGGGGCAGGGGTGGATAAGAGTTTTGGGGGGGGGGTAAGAGAGGGTTTATTCTTGCTTTGGTTAGTAGAGAAAGAGAGTAGTGTGAGAGAGAGAAGAAGAGATGAAGAGAAGAAGAGTGAGAGAAGAAAGTGGGTGAGAAAAATAGAAGTTAGAATATAAAAAGTAATGGGTTGGGTTGAGTTTGAGTTGGGTTGGGCTATGGTGATGGGTTTATTGTGTGGGTTTATTTTTTAGTGTGTGTGGGTGAGTTATTATGTTGTTGTTGGGTTTAGTGTATGAGTTTATTTTAAATAGAACAAATTTATTTTTGAGAGCCCTTTTTTAAGTGATAACTCTAATTTTTTTCATAACTAATTTTTTTGGGGGGGCCTTTTTTTTTTACAACTAATTTTTATAAACCTATTTTTTTTATACCTAATTTTTTTTTTTAATACCTAAATTTTTTTTTCCCGGAAGGGGCCCTAATTAATCGGGGGCCCGCCTATGCCTAGAGCCGGCCCTGAGGAGACTGCATAAAAGTCTTTCTCTATATGTTAAATACTGTATTTAAATAATAGATAATTAAGGTAAATGTCATGTTCCTTCTTATATTTGGATTTTTAGGACAATGCTTTTCAAGTTTATAAATCTAATCCCTGTGGTACAATAACATTTATAAATCTAGTCCCTGTGGTACAATTGCCTTTATTTTTTTGGTCCGCGCCAGTGACACTATTTTTCACCATTTTTCATGATATTTTTAGTACAGGGACTAAATTTATAAAATTATATGGAGTGACCTATTTTTATACACTTTAAGTATTATGAGGACCTTTGGGACCTTTTCCCAAAACCCCCTTTAAATAATATTACTAATTTAAATATTAAATTAGAACTCACCACCAATACGGGCAGATCACGATTAAAGGTGTCAAGTTTTCTGTAATGTAAAGGAACAACTTGTATGTACAACTTTTTATGTATTTATGACCCCTCCAATGATGAGACGAATTATATATTATTGTGAAATACTTTGTAAGTATGAAATTAAGTTAACATAAGATAAGAAAAATTACATTTCAACTTAATATTTTAACTCAATTACACTATCACTACACCAAAACACGCCATTAGTAACACAATTTTACCGTTACTAAAAATATTAGTAACACAATTTTTCCGTTAGAAAAAAGGCGTGGGACACGAAGCTAGTAACGAAAAATTCTGTTACTAATAGTAACGGTAAAATTCAGAATTAGTAACGGAAAATTATGTTACTAATAGTAACGGTAAAATTCAGAATTAGCAACGGAAAATTATGTTACTAATAGTAACGGTAAAATTCAAAATTAGTAACGGAAAATTCTGTTACTAATAGTAATGGTAAATTCAGAATTAGTAACAGTAAAGTTTTGTTACTAATAGTAACAGTAAAATGTAGAATTAGTAACGGTAAAATTCTGTTACTAATATTAATACATATTTAAAAAAAATACTATTTAAGATCCAATATCCTGAATTTAAACAAATTCAATTATTCTTATCACACTATTTAAATCCTAAGAACATACACAAAATTAGTCCACAAAAACAAGGGCATTATATTCAACATTTACATTTATATGCCTCCACTCTTTATTTACAAAAGAAACTTAAACCAAACAAATGAAACATCATAATACAATCGTCCCGAAAGTTACATTATTTTAATAATAACATCCTAACACAATCATCCCCAAATAAAATATTTTTATATTATAACAAATCAAATGAAATATAAAAAAGAAGTGTGTTGTTGTTTATTATCAATCTTCGTTCTATCATCATCATCGCCATCAATGCCTCAACCTGCAACGCTGGAAACTTGATGAGGATCCAAAAATGACATTCGGTCAAACAAAATAAAACTATCATATTAGTTATAATATCAACATTTAGTCATATAAAATTAATTTAGTAAAAAAAATAATTAGTTATATAACACCCCAATGAATTATAATTTGAATTGAAACAAGAAAGAGACTATTGAGGAACCAACCCAATTGCCATTGAATTTGAAATTGTCAGTAAACCATGAGCATACCCTGAAAAAGAGATCTTTGAATAAAAACCATGGACCAGAATTTAAACATATGGAAAATTTAATGAATCTAAAAATATTGCTCCTCTAATCCTTCTAGAAATACTAGTAGCATTATTGAATTGGATATTTCTATTAAGACTATTAGCTTCCATAGAGAAGAGTTCAGCAACATAATTGACTTTATGAGAACAAAGACTGAATTTGACTTGAAGATTGATGCTCAATTCTTGAATTTCCTTGACATGACTTTTAAGCTTCCAATGATAGTAACTGAAATTGTTTGTTATACCATCCAAAATTGTCCTTGAACTGATTTCCACTGCAATGTTTCTATCACCTCTACTAAGACTATATTCCAGAGCTCTCTTAATTGCTAAAACCACTGCCCCTGAAATGAACATCTCCACTATCATAGTTAGAAAGAGCCTAAATCATCCTACCATTGTTGTCCCTAAGAATAGACCCCATCCTCATGTTACCATTATTATCAATCAAACCTTTAGAGTTGATTTTGAAACTACCAGCTGACAGTTTCTGCCACATACCTATCTGATCAGGGACAGTGCAGACTAAAGATTTCTTGAGATTGAAAATGTTAAGAATGTTTAGATTAACATCCTTACCATCACTAGAAAAGGAATAACATTGAGCATTTCAGAAATTTTGTTAATAACATTAGAGATAATATTATTAGAGAACATATTTTTACCTTAAAAAAGCCCCTTATTTCGACCAATCCAAATCTCCCACGTTATAGTAACTGGAATGACTTTGAAAATCCATCTAGATAACTGAGAGTGACCTGATTGAAGCCACCAATGGATTAGAATACCATGAACTGAATTATCTATAATGAGACAGTCCATTCAATTACAGAAAAAATTCCACGCCTGCTTAGCTACTGGACCTTGGATGAAAAGTTGCTTAACTGTCTCTGTATCAGCTTTACAACAGCTACATCTAGAGGCTAATTTAATTCCCACACATCGTAAAGATTCATCTATAGGTGCACTCTTAGTAAGAAGCTTCCAAGAATACACTGACATTTTGGGAGGAATTTTGGCATCCCAAGTAGCCTTAAAAGAATAAGAAGAAAGTTTACACTTTCTTATTAAATCATAAGAAGATGCAAAAGAAAATTTACCGTTAGAAGAGGGCTTCTACACTAATTAATGATCTATCACTTCTGAATTATCTTCTAACTTATACCAAATTGGACAAATTCTTTTAAAAGTTAAAGAACCATACTTGCCATCCCTAGTAGAATACTTTTTTAAGGGTTTACTGTGATATATCCTAAGCATGCAATAAGTACTACAATTGGCATTATGCATATTAATGTTGTTATACATTGATGAACTCGAAAATTTAAAATTCAAAATATCAGTATATGCATTAGATCTCCATATATCAGCTTAATTGTTCAGCCAAAGAATGCACTTAAGAGTCAATTTCATTTTAATCATCATAGAATCATAACATATACTATAAAGAAACTGAATAGTTACCAAGACTAGAACACAAACCCACCCTTGTATTCACAAGGAAATCATAATTAAGAGCTGTTCAAATAGATGAACCAATATTCCTAGATAATTCTATAAGTAGTCTAATCAAGTAAAACATTTAGTACCTGGCAGGGCGCTTCATAGGGTATAGAGTACCTTGTTCTTCATGTCATAAACATAGGCCTCAACAACATTCCTTCTGTCTTTTGTTTCTTCCATAACATCTTGCAACGCCATTTCAAACTCCTTCTCAACTTCTTTCTGTACATCTACAGGTATCATTCCTCCATAAACCAACTCAGTTACATGTATGTTTATTTTCTAAACCTTCTTCTTTGGAGCCTCAACATGCATGAAAAAAGAATTGGCTCGTTAGATGTCTAAAAAATCTTACTTTCTTTATAAAATCTTATAAGCAAGATTGATACCATTACATAGCAACAGAACAAATAGTTTGTATACCATATTAAAATGAAAACTAGAAGAAAAGGTTAATCCAATTTCAGGTGAGCTATAAGTAAAAGATAAGCATACATGCATTATCAAACCAATTTCAAGCGTATCAAGTGTTTGACAATCCAGAAATTGAATAAATTTAATTTTGCATCAGTTAACTGGTCACAGATTATGTGAATAAAAGAAAATTAACAATAAGCAAATGCCCATTGAGACTCTCTTTTTAACTAATTTCATCGATAATCCCCAAATCATTAGATAATGATAAAGAAGTTAAAAAAAGATACTACAACATTTAGAATAGCTTTAAATTCAGATGAATCAATCCATTTTCCCATGTTAGCATTATTAGTAATTTATCATGTAACTACTAAGACGAAATTCTATAAATGGCATCAAATAAACATACAAGTACAGTAAATAAGTTTTCAGCACTGACCTACAACAACTTCAATACCCTTTCAAGCACTTCGCAACCTTTAATGTAATCCGAAAGTGACACGGCCATAGCATCTCTGGACATGTCGACATATGCAAGCGCCATTGCGAAAACTACATCTTACTTGAATGATTTGGGCAGCCTCTCTCTCTCAACAAACTCTCACCGATTTGAAGAACCATCTCAGCCTCTCCTGCTTCTTGCAACACACACAAAACTCCGGGAACCTACAAAAAGGCAGCAAAATACCAACTTCAAGTTAACTACATTTAAAATATGATCCCGAGTAGTTCTAAGAAGTTATTAATGAATATAGAAATGTTTCTTGTTTCCTCTATTCAATTGACGTGGTTGTGCAATCCGCATCAGTTTTATTTCAAGAACCGTGTCTTGTTGCCTCTATTAAAAAGTTATTAATGAATCGAGAACCATCTCAGTCTCTCCTGCTTACCTTGTAAATGTTTCATCAAGGTGAGGGTGTTGACGCCATGAGCTTCATTCATCATTGGAACATGCGCATCAAAGAGCTAACATCAAATACCAAGTCACATATAGAACTAACATCACTAGAACTTAAATTTTACTGGGGATGAACCACCCCGGGGGACCCATGACCATGCAAATGCTGACACGGTATATGTTGAATTATTTTTTAATACATGGTGAATGACTCTCTAAATGCTCTGCAACATTCTTTTCGATGTGAATCACATCAAGGACATGTCGAACTTGATGATATGGACAATATTCCAAATCAAAGAAAATAGATTTTTTATACCAAGCTTCTTTAACTTCAACATTAGCACTCCCATTAACATTATTAGACTTTCTCTTCTTAGCGGGAACTTTTGAGACTTTTCCAGGTACATACTTTATATTTCTTAACTTCTCCACAAGTGCATCTCCGTTTAGTCGAATCGGGGGACATCCAACTTCTTGTGTCCTAAGTTCCAAACCTCTACCACTCGTAAAAGGATGATCGCTTTTAAGAAACATACGATAGTTTGTGTAAACTATCTTCATGTTATGTTCTAGCCAAATGGATGGAGTGTCATCGCCACAAATAGGACATGCTTTGTAACCATGTGTTACACACCCAGATAAGTTTCCATATGCGGGAAAATCATGAATCCCCCACATCAACCTAGCTCTCAACGTAAAAGGTTGCATTTTGTGCATGTCAATAGCTGGAACTCCTTCCCATAGTTGTTTCAACTCATCTACTAATGGTTGAAGAAAAACATCAATGTCATGACCCGGTGCCTTTGGCCCAGGAATCAGCAAAGATAAAATTTGGAACTCACGCTTCAAGCATAAAGAAGGCCCCACATTATAAGGCGCGGTCATGACAGACCAGCAACTATAACTACTAGACTGAATACCATGGGGATTAAACCCATCTGTTGTTATTGCAAGCCAAACATTTCGCCCTTCCTCGGCGAAATCGGGCCATCTACTTTTTAGCATTCTCCATTGGGATGAATCACAAGGTTGTCGCTGATAATCCCATGAACTTGTTGCCCGATGGTGCCATGTCATTTCATGCGCTATCCAAGGTATAGTGTACAATCTCACTTGCCTTGGAATTAAAGGGAAATGTCTCAACACTTTCATCGGTTCTTTGCATATCCTCTTCCCTTTCTTTGAGGTCACTGCATATCTCGGTTCTCCACACTGAGGACATTCCTCCAAATCTTCATTCTCTTTCCAATATAAAATACAGTTGTTAACGCAAGCATGAATGTAATTTGCTTTCATACCTAGGTCTTTCATCATTCTCTTCATGTGCGGATATTTTTCTGGTAATGTGTTTCCTTTTGGAAGCCACCTCTTTAAAACCAACAAGAGAGAGGTCACACTATTTCCCGACCAACCAAACTGCTTTTTCAAATTATGCAATTCAACAATTGCAGAGAGAGTAGTCTTAGAACCCTCACATGAAGGGTACAATTTCTCCATCGCTAATTTATTATATTGATCATACTTCTCATTGTCGACATACGATTTTTCAGAGAATCCTTCCTGATCGGGTTCTACACAATGTTGTTCGTGCACTCCGTAACATGCGCCAACTAAGTTTCGCAACCTTTCATTCTCATTGTTATCAGCTTCATCATGTCCTTCACAATCAATAGTATCTACTACGGGACATGTTAGGTTTGATGATAGTGTTTCACCATGTAAAACCCACTTAGTATATGTCCTGTCTATACCGTGCATTATCAAATGACCCTTGATATCTACCGCAGTAAAATGCTTCTTATTTCGGCACTTAACACATGGACAAGGAAAGGTCGAGAATTGATGGCCATTGTTTGCAATTGCAAAATTAATAAAAGACGCAACTCCATTTGTGTACACCTCACTTATTCTATTCCTCTCATTCATCCACTCTTTGTTCCATGTTTGTGACATTCTGCACTACCAAAAAATATGGTTTACACACAAGTTATATGATTATATAAAAAAAATAGAATTATTGATACACATAAGAAAAATCACAGTTACAACATGTAATTTTGTTAGAACAAACCTTAAAGTTCAGGGGAGGGGTGCAATTTCCTTAGTTATATAAAATTATGTGTTTTAATAGTATAAATCAATGTATAGATCAGTGTACAATTATGTGTTTTAATAGTATAACAGGGTATTAAATACCAAGTCTAGTAATGTTATTAATCAGTATATAAAAAGCATTCTAAGCTTTGGATTTAATACAAAATAATCAAAAACTTGAACCAAAAAATACAAAAAGTATGTACCCAACAACAATAACTAAAATACATTGCATTTTACCAAAAAATAAACTTGTAACCCAAGAGCAAATCTCTTATGAACAGTAAATCGCTTAGAACGTTTTAGACAAATCTCGTATGAATGAGATAATTACCTTATGAAAGCAAATCGCAATTCCCAAACCCTAGGTTGTGATGTGAGCACCGAATGCTTCCAAAACCCTAGGTCACGCTAACTGAGACTTCTTCCAAACCCTAGGTCACGCTAACTGAGACTTCTTCCAAAATCTAGGTCACGCTAGAGCATCGCGTATTGGAGAAGAGGAAGAGCATTTTGGAGAAGAAGAAGATCGCGCTAGCTTTTTCAAACGCTAGGTCACGCTAGAGCATTTTGGAGAAAGATAATTTCTTTGTCGGGGACATTTTGGAGAACGCTAGAGTGTATTGTGTTAACTAAGGAATGCTAGCTAATTACTTTTTTTAATTACTTTTAAAATATTTAAATAATATTAGTAACACTTATCAGATATTAGTAACGGTATGATGTTGTAAGAAATAGTAGCAGTATAATACTGTTTGTAATACAAAAAACAGTCTGTTACTAAAAGCTTGTTTTGGTGTAGTGTATGGGGTCATTTGTTCTAAATCTGAACCAATCAAACATAAGAGATATTAGATATTATTTGTTTTTTTAAATGAGTAAGAGGTTAAAGTAAAATTATCTCTGAATTTAAATATTGAATATTTTTAAATACATTAATTAAGAGGTTCATTCAAACATAAAATACATATTTTTGACATAATTGTAACAACCACTTGTTTACACTTACTTTTTAAACCCATGGACCTCTTTAATGGGATTGCGAGAAATAAGATTTTGCACGATCTTGTTGTAAACAATAGCTTTTGGAAGAATCAATTATCTTCCCACGCTGCAAAGTAACATGATAGGTCATATAGCTGTAGTCTAATTAAGGGGTAATAAGCTGATTTAAAAAGTGGGGGTGACCACAGTTTTACAACTTGCATTCCCATACTATAACCCTCCCCTTTACATGCAAATAATCAACTCTATTTTCATCTCACAAACTCCACTTCAAACTACATTAAAAGTAAAAACTCTACAAAGTTTACATTTTACGAGTACTCTGAGAATCAATGTTAAATTGTCCATCATCCCTATCATCACGGGAGCGTGGGCTTAATCCAAGAACGTGAAAACCAATTGTTGCATGAACCTAGCAATGGTACATTTTTCTTTCTTGGAAGTTGCAAATGCCCTGCTTGACAGCGAAACAGTAAAACAATAATCACCTTATCAATCTTCATCATTTGAAATACAAAATTGTACCAAAATGATGTGTACTAAAGTTTATAGTACACTTTTTAACTAATTGTTTTATTTCCGTAGCAATAGTAAAAAAGTTTAAGGTCTCAAGTTCACAAAGCAACTTCTTCTCAGAGGTGACCAATCCCTGGAAATTATGCAGGGACATATCTAATGATGATAAGAATTATATATAATTGTGAAATACTCTTTTAAGTTTCAAATCAAGAGTTCCTGTTTGAAAGTCAAAGTTGCAACAAAAATTTCATTCCCACTCAACAGTTTTATTTATTTTTTTCAGTATCCAACATTTATTTTCTTAACTCTGCCCATAGGGAAACGTTTTCTAGAAAAATCTTTCTGGTTTGGCCTAAATAAACGCATCATTTTCAATAACTGCAATCAAAACAACGGAAAATTTTAGCCATAAACTTTTGCAGATAAAATCTTTATCTTCCATCTTTGCAATCAAATGCACTCTAAAAGCTTAGTAATTTATACACCATTATAGTCGGGCCACATTTCCCAACACAAAAATTAAAACTTACAACTCAAGTATGTTCTTTCCTGCCACAAATAGTCAGAACTTGGGTTATAAAGTTAAAATCAAGATTGGTGATTTGCACGTTCATCTATTTCATTATGAATCAGTAACTTTGGTTATAGTAATACCTATTGTTAAGCTTGATGGACTCTTATCTACTAAAGCTCTAACTCTCCTTCTTCTTCTAGGAAAAACTCCGGATGTACAACTGCACTGGTGATATTGAGAGCCCTCCTCAGCTTTCGATGGTTAAAAACTTCAACTTCAAGCACGAACACTGAACTGACGGGACGATGATCTGAGAGCCGTATATCCACTCGCTTGTAAAATAGTTGTTTTATTCCTTTCCCAAACCATAAGATTCTATCACACCTGCATTGCAAAAACTAAGTCAACATAGGAACAACTAATCCATCATTTGTAAAATCCATCTCTCTCCAAATAAATGGGAAACCTCATTATAGCTTCGCTTGACTAAAACAATATGAATCATGTTCCCCCCTACATATCTCTTTTCGTGAATTTTGAAATTTTGTACTTCCATTAATTAAAAGAATCTTACCATGCTGGGGATCTCCTTTTCTCCCCTTCTTTTGGGTTTTCACCAACATATCTATCAGAGTTGAATTCATACTTGTAAGTAGGAGGAAAATTTATCAACCCCTCGTTCCATCCATCAAATACACGACCGCTTCGGAGTTCTTTGCTTAGCTGTCACATGGATCACGTTATCATTCATCTTCTCATCTAAGCATAAATATGCATATAGTTTAAAAAGGGGTAGACCCTTGATGGAAACATAATACTTGTAGGCAGTTTATGCAAAATGTCGAATGATTTATATAGAACTCCCCTCCATCCCATTTTCCCGATCAGGTGCGGACCAAAATAACATATTTACTAATGGACCACCTCAAAACAACGTAGTTTTCGGGTGTTTAGAGGTGAAGTGAGGGGTTTTATTGTAATTTCACCTTCATTTCAACACCAAAAGTACGTCGTTTTGAGATGGTCCGTTAGTAACCTGTTATTTAGATCTGCAATTGATCGGCTCTGTATATATATATACACATATATATTTCCCCTCAATCAGGAAATAGTAGGCAGGTTGATATAAAAGATAATGCGCGTATATACATATATACACATATTAGTGCTAGAAATCTCACCTGGTCGCTGTTTAGGAGTTCATCCCACTGCTTCTTGGCAACAAGCTTCCTTACCTCTGTGTCCAACATATTGATACGATAATTCAAATCTCCAAACCAGAATATCTGACTGTTTACAGAAACAAGCGATATCACAAATCATATTGAACATAAAATTTTACAATAATATATCAGACACGTAGAAAATTGTAGTTATAATAATCAAATTGGCAGTTCAGTGCAAATAGCAGGATTTTTAAATATTATTATTATCTCCGGAAATATATCTCTGTGAGATATCCAAGATTTACAGCACTTTAAATATCTCATAACCTCATCAAAAGCTGTGATTATGTCCATGTCCTTGTGGCATATTAACAAGCCTAAGTTGTCAATATATTTAAAATAGGAATCACTATTTTCGATTTGATAAATTTTCAACAATATTGCATTTGCTGAACAACATATCTAAAAAGTCTCGGTTTAAGGTGAAATATAAATAGTAGGCCACGCGACGGCTCGTGCCGTGTCAGTCATGTCAAGATTGAAAGTCTTCTTTCAATTTGAAAAATATATCTCATTTCCAAACGGGGTTCATGCTTTGCTTCTCTGAATCTCAGTATGTGCAATATTAATTCTGCAGCGTGTAAATAGACTCGTGTCTACAATTGTTAGGAAGAAAGAGAATGAAAAAATAACATGCTGTATTTTCATTTCAGATGGGTTGAAACATATGCTAAAATAAAATACTAGCAAGATGACTGGTACTTCTTTACACACATGAAAAAATAAAAAAAAAAACGAGAAATAGGTGAATCTGGTCTCTAAGAATGTCATTCTTCATCAATTTTGAAACAACCAAAGGTTGTAACTTGTAAAAATTAACCAAATTTATGGCATGATAAGAGAAATCAAACAGGATGTAAACCATCTGTCCATATTCCTAAATAGATATCAAAAGAAAGACGACAGAAATCTACAGCATAAATTGTAATTGAATTGCCAAAAAACGTAAAAAAAAATCCTTACTCGTGAGAAGGAATCGTTTCTGATTGATCAGTGTCAAAAACAGACGAGAAGCGAGTACGTTTTAAGATCTCGTTCACGTCAGAGTTACGCCTCTCTTCATCCCCGTCATTTTGACCAGAGGTCAAATGAGAACAAACAAAGCACAACCGTGATTGGAAAAGAGACATGCTAACAGAAACAGATCCCTGTAGCAGAAAAACTTCGGTTAGTTTTGAAACAAGCACAGAATCATGATTGGAAAAGCGGCATGCTAACAGATTCCTGTACCAGAAAAACTTTGATTAGTTTTTCAAGACAATGTTTTGTTTCACCTGAAGGAAAAAAATTAAACATCCTTCCACAAAGTGATGCAAGACAATGTCATTTAAAACAGCCTGCTGCAGGCAGAAGTGAAACATGGTTTTGTAGAGGTGCAGAAATCAACAAGTGAACAGCTAATATTATTCATTTGATGAAAAAATATATGCAACAATTGTGCCGGTAATGTTTTAGAGCATAATAGTATTTATAAAGATTTCAAGTTCTATACGGTTGCATTTATTTGTTTTTCTCCTATAATCGGGTCATTATTTTACAAAGTGTAGGACAAATTTGTGTTTAGCCCTCGAAGTCTTTAGCTATTGAACTTTGTCCCTTCTTGTTCCGTCATTTGACCATTACAGATCATAGCAAATGACCAAATCATAGTCAATGTAATTATATATAAAATAGTGGGTTTTAAGTCTAATTATATATACAACAATGGGGGCAAATTGAATAGTCACCTGACAAAACTATAAGAATGGGGACCAAAGTACAATAACCAAAACTCAGGTGGTAAAAATCAGTTTGAACTTGTATTTTGGGGTCCAAAAGCCAAATGTCCTTCAAAATATGCTGAAAACCATATCATGTGTAATGCTAGTTAGGATGATATTTAAAGTTGGATAAGTAATCCTAAGTGGGCATCTTATAGTTGTGGGATAAAACCATCCCACCTACAAGATGGGATTCATTCATTCATTCCACTAGGTGCGATAAGTGCTATTCTCTCTGGTCTTTCTGTCCGACACATCAAACGAGACCTTATAGATTGCTGTAATTTATCTTCAAAAAATCAATACCTTGTTGCCCATGTAGCCCATAAGCCCAACTCCAACAGGAGAGACTTTCAAATTGTTTATATGTCTCCTCAACCTTCTACGTACCCAAATTGATATATATATCCCCACCATTTGCTTACTGACAATTCTCACGTACCTAGGACGAGACTTCACTACATCTTTTTCATGTTCATTCTCATGTTGCACTTCTATAGAAGAATCATCTTCCTCGTCAGAAAATTGATCCGAGACATCGGAGAGAGTGTCTAGTACTTCAGGCCTATCCTTCTCATCCATCCAGGCCAATCCCAAGTTTCCAGAGCTACGGTGTACTCTCTTCAATCCACCGTCACCCACCGAACTATCGTGACCGAAAAATAGAGGATTTTCTCTCCAGTTAGAACCGAATCTTGCAGAACTACTTGCTACTCTCCGTAATTTAAAACTAGAAGAAAGTCGCTGAGATGTTGTATCTAATGAATGCTCAGGCCAGTCTAGTCTACTATCGCAATCGATGCCGTATATTCTCTTTAATTGGAATTTCTTCCCAGCACAGATCATATTTAGTTTCTGACTCTCGGGGTCGCTTATATTAGTGGTGCCTGTGGGCCCAACCTCGCCCATAATTTCTAGTGCAGGAGTATCAACAACTTGAGCAAATACATCAGCTGATGGAGAGGATGGGGCACTATAGCTTTTGTGTTTGTCTAGCGGCTCCAATGATTTGTTCAACGTTCTTCGAATGATTGCCTCCCATTTTGGAATCGGCCTTCTAGTCTCTGCTCCAAGAACATTCCCAGCATTCAAAGGGACCACCTCTTGGAAACTATTAAACGTTGACATAGATCCAACAAAAGAAGTCATTATAATATTTAGGAGTTACTTTCTCAGATATCAAATGTTTTTCTTTAAGAGAGCGCTAATAATTGTGAAACAAAGGGTAAATCACAAGAAGAGAAAACAAACCTAAACCCCACAATTTTCTCAAGAAACTCTCCGAACTATTTTTACCGCAAAAAACTCCTCTCAACTATTTATTTTATTGCAAAAACTCTCCTTCGCATAACCTAAACGTCTGAAGGAGACTTTGAAACAAAATGCATATTCCAACCTTTTTTTTGGCTTTCAAAATAGTTTGAGGGAGTTTCCTGCAAAACTGCAGATTGTTTGATGGGTGGGGATGGGGAGGATTCTCACTTCACTTTCTCACAAAGTGATGGTAAAACATAAATGATGCTTATAAACAATTCCAGAAACAAGAGTATACAAATACCCTTAAAGCCAGGGTAAAATTGGCCGGGGGTGAACTTTGATAGGTATAGCATGCACACATGATATATGCTCAAAGCATATCATATAGCAGGATACAATCAGACCTGTTCTGTTTGTGTACTGAAGCATAAAGAAGATCTTTTAAGGACCTTTTGGTCATCCAACTGAATTATTAGAGGTTTAACTTCCCCAGTCCCCACGAATTAAAAAAACAAGTCTATAGGCATTTTTTTTTGGTCCATAAAACAATCTATGGGTTAAATACAATTTTTGTACACACTGCAGCAATCATCACAACGGAGCATACATGATAAGTTTTTCTAAAACCACAAATCACTTATTTTCTGAGCACTGAATGATGTCTGTTTAGTTTCAATCTATCCATGCCCGTGAATAATTTTTCATGCCGTAAAAAACTTTACTGGATATCTTTTGATACTATGTGCCTACCTATTCAGGAAGGGGCTTTGGCTCCCTCATACTACATGACATTTTCAAGATCTTTGTAAGGCTTTTCGTACGAAGTTGGCCCAGTCAATAAGAGGGAGTCAGACTTTGGATTGCATTTTTCAAAAGAATGTATCTGAAATCCCCTATGGTTTGCTGCTTCCAAATGTAGTTGGTCTTGATATGATTTAATTAAGTTCTAAAAACATTTGGGGTCACTATGAATTCTATCATGAATACAACCCTCCAAACATAAATCACTTTGCCTGTTTTAAGTGCTAAAAACATTTGGGGTGGCTATGATGAATACGGCCTTCTAAACAGATCATTACATACCTAAATATAGAAAAAATATAACCACCCCTTCTAATTTGAAAGTGAAGCTTGGGCGCATCACACACACATGATATTGTACTTCAAATGTTCTGATTGTTTATTATTTATATTTAATTCTGGTTTTATTGTAATGCTTTATTACATAAACTAACAGTATATTTTGCCCTTGGAGTAAAATCCTGGCCCCACCACTAGATCAATTAAGATTATTTTTAAAGGCTGAAAAACCGAATTTGAAATAATATGCTTATTTTACCCCAAGCGTTCTATAAGGTATATATTTCACTTAATTATGCACATTCTCAGAGGGTCTTTCTCTTTAGAGTATCTGTTTCCCTATATATTCGTTGTAATGAGGAAAAAAATATTTGTGGTCCGAGTATGCACTATGTACACTATATGACATGTAGCTTGCAGTATATGACAGCTGTTGGAAGAATTGCCAGTTACAATAACCCGTTAATACATGTCACTATTATACAGGCCGACTCACAGACACACGATAGGGGCAGGCAACATGCAAAAACCCCATACATGAAGAGCACACTAAGGAATTTCCTGAAGAACACTAAAGAGTGAGTCCATTTTATGCTCCTTATGTTTTGGGGCTTCTCAATAAACTTCCATATCAATTACTCAAATCTTCAGAGAACAAACAAAATTATCCTTAGTTGCCTGAAATTTGGTATGGATTCTTGTCAAGTGAATTCAAATGGACCCATGGGGCGATTGGATCAAGCAGGGGTGGATATTTCTACTTCGACTAGTTTAAGATTCTCAATAAAGATGGATGTGTGGTAAAACTAGAATGGATATAATTAAAAATGAACAGTAGAAGTAGCTTCTATACAAGATAAGTTGAGAAAAATCGCCTTACATGGTTTTGAAAAATAAGTGCCCGATAGGGAAGAGTGAAATGGTTCATACTGATAGTGACATTAGGGGAAGAGCAAAATGATAGCAAGTGATTTAACCAAGGACATTTGATAAACATAACGGAAAGGAGAAATAATCCTTCCGACCTTAAGTAATTAGGAAAAGTCTAGTATTTAGTTACTATTAGTAGTTAGAATCCTAGTTTATCCTTAGTTATCTACCATAATTAGATATCTAGAATTTTAATATAAATAAAAGCGTAAAAATCCTTGTGTTATCTTTTAAATTAGTAATTGGGAGAGATGGAAACCATATGGTTTGATGAATGATTAATCATTTCCATTGCATATACATGACGAATTATGTGGTTATGAATTTGAAACCATTAATGGATTCACCAATTTGAGGAAGAACTTACCCAAGAATGTACATATCAGATGGTTCTTTCATACAAAGCCAGTCATCAATCTCAAGATTCTCATATGGAGGTCTTCCAGCAACATTCCAAGTGCCTATGGTCACCCTACAGAGAAACAAGTACTAATGTATATTGTCCTATATTACCAAAAAAACAAAATTCAGATAGTATTGTCTTAGGTGCGAACCTCACATCTTGCGTGTTTATATACTGAACACGAAGAGTTTCTGATTTACCTCTCCTGTGTTTTAGTGGATAATTTAAAGGCGTACCTGAAAAATTAGAACCACCAATACGCACAACTTTAAGATTTATTTGATGATCAAAGTATATAAGGTGTCGATCATTTCAATTTTACAATGATGATTAATGGAAACTTCACAACTTAAATTTTGTCAACATGCATCTAAAATTCTCATGGATATATAATGGCAGCTTGAAACATTCTAAAAGGTAGGACACAAACAGGACGAGAACTCATCGATGAAGAATTATACTTTCTATATAAAAAGTAAATTACAAAAGGAATGCTTATGAGAAACTATAAAATATCATAGTTTTCACTATGGAATTTATATATTATGAATCATAACAATCAATAATCACCAATATTATGTCAAAAATGAAGAAATATCTAAGATACACACACACACAAACCTGTCTAGTGTATGAATACATAAAAATGTGTATATATTATATACTCGTAATCATATTGATTATTCCCCCTATCCATGCATACTTTTTTAATAAAATCCTCAATCGTCTTACTTTTTCTACAATAAACTTCTTTTTGGTTTCTACTCGACATTAAAGATTTGTAGGTACATTTTGGTGAGTGTCCAAAAGGTATCGATCACGTGTCTGGAATTAAAACTTTTATACTTCAACTCTGGACACGTCAAAGAGTATTGGATACGTGTGACTCGTGATGTCTTCCATTGGTAATGGTATCTTCTCTCGAATATCACGCAACTCTATTCGTGAGCTACTCTCTCCACTTCTTGGAGAAGGCATTTGGTACTGAGAAAGTGAACGATCAGTGCGAACGTTCAAGACTTAGCCGAGCTTTAGTGAAGCTGGATTCGCGTAGTGAGGCGCTTTGAGCTCTTTTGCCTTCCTTTCATCGCCACAATTTGGTTTCAAAAGAAGTATTTCACTAGACCAAAGACCTCGAGAACGCCTACTGCTAGAATTCACAGGTTTGTTCATTTACCAGCACTAGTTCATAAGCAAGCTGCTGCCACCTCAGGTCTGCAAGCACCTCTGGTGCTAAGCAACACCTATCTCCAGGATTAAGGCAATGGGGAGACAACAAGCCGCAATTTCACACAACACTTGCTTGTGAGTTGAAGCTAGCAATATGTCGATTACAGGGGGGAGGTTGGTAAGAACTGAGGGACAATGCCCCCTTCCCCCCAACCTAAGTGGTCCTACTAGAGAAGCAACTGTTACTTGATCAGGCAGTGGCGATTCGCTGCTCTACATTTTGAGAAAGTGGAATAAGAAAGGCGCAACACCACCACAAAGTGGAGCATTGTTCATAGCCGAAATTCATAGAAGAGAATAAAGAAGAGAAAGAAAGGGATATACATGATATAAAACTCATAAATACTACGGCAGATGAAAATTCAATGCAAATACATATTTTTTCACATATCACCTAACAATTAACAACCTAAAGCAAGATTAGGTGCTGGTCATAAGATTCAAGCAATATCAAAGACTAGATATATGTAACTACAAGGTGATATTCTGATGTATTAAGCCAGGTGTTCATTTGACAGGATTAAACACTAATCTAGATATCACATACGTCCTGAAGTTTGTATAGGGGATACAGATAGGTGCCCCTGCTCCTTCCCCTGTGTTTTACGGGCATGATCTTCATTGATACGCACTCTTTCATCTTTAACAGAGTAGGCTGGAATAAAATTGAAAAGAAATAATACGATCAAGGGACAAAAAGAGAAAAAAAGGAATAATTATATTGGTTAGATATTGAAATTTACTACCATCATCGTCGTTATCAGTTTCAGGGTCAACCTCGTCTTCACTAAATTCATGCACCTTGGGTTTAATATTTAGCCACTTCTTCATCACAATAGAGGGCCAAAAAGCCTGCAAGCACATACAATTACCCAAATAAATTATCAATCACCATATATTCCACAATTAAACTACAATTTACACATGAAATGAAATACTAGAGCACAGTTAGCATACCTCAGAACGCTTTCCTTTCCGCGTTTTCATCGTCCCAATATAATAACACAATATAGAAATGCAAGCTCAGAACAAAACAGCAAACACTGAATGAATTGTTATCAATTAAGCAAGCAGTCACAAAGGCGTTGTTGTTGGACTTAATATTGTTAAATAAAGAGGTTTTCAAGGCCATTAAAAAACATGGTGGTGCATGGGTAGACTTATTGATGCTAAATACAAAGAAGATTCGTACTATAGGACCAAATAGAAAAAGGACAGAAAGAGTAATGGCCAAGCTTAACAGTCATCCACAACCTCAACTTGCAAGAAAAAAATGAAAATACTCTATGGTCCTCACAATTCTACTCTTTTTTTTCCCCCTTTCCTCATTGGTATTCAAAAGGACGATATTGTTGAAAATTCAAATAAACCCCAAGAAAATTCAATAAAAAAATGGAATGTCACTTTCGGATACAACAAACCTATACTAGTTGATAAACTATAGCTGCACCCATATCTTTCAGCTATATAGTGGGAAAGATGACCATTGACAGTAACAGCAAAAACAATTACATGTTGTTGTACATAAACCCATGCAAACCAGCTGCATGTGGATGGTTGTAGTCATATAAAAACACCAAAAATTCACTTCTTACCCATAATCTTATTATATAGAAAAATTAGGATATGGTAAATACCAACTGGGTATTAAAGAAACTGTATTCAAAAAAGAAAACGGCTCCTCGATGAACATTAAGTCCAATAATTGTGACCCAACAATTGTTATTGAGGTGTGATTCCCCGGCAAGCCTATGATTGAAGTAAAAAAAAATAGGTAGGAGCAATTATAATAAAAAAAAAAAAATAAGGCAAATGCACACAAATACACTGATTAAGACCAGCAAATTATAAAATAAAGAAACCAACTAAGATACGTATTTAATATATGTTGATACCCATCAGTGCAAAGATTTGCAGATACCCCACTTCCAAAAACAGACAAAGAAAACCGATATGGCCAGAATAAATAAACAGGAGATGATACTATATTAAACAAGCTCAAGTCAAAATGGTGATTAAGAAGCTAATGAACAAGCTTATAGATTAAATAGCTGTAACATAATGGTAGGACGGTAAACTATATTATAATACCATATTACTATTATTATAATATAATATGACTATATTATAATATTATAATATTATAATATTACATATATATTATGACTATATAATGTAAACATGTTTGTGTAGACAGAAAGGGAGGTGGGGACACATAGGAAATGAAATAAGAGGATACAATAGAGTAGAGAGGTGGGTCCAGAAGAGCACTATAGGTGGAAGTTGATAAACTACGACCTCGTGAAAAAAACACTTTGCTTTGAGGTTGATTTGGAGATGACTTTTGATCACAGCCACGAAAAGAGCATTGACAAGAATGGATCGGGAATGTGCGAGGCAAAATTAAGATTTGATGTTGTTTGAGTGCTTCTTTTGGTACCCACAAGATTTTCGGACATTTTGGTTTTTACTTTTCAAAGTTTAAATATGTCGATTTTTTTTACTTTATTTTATGAGATGATGATGTATTTTGACATATCCTTTTAGATTTATTTTTGTACCTTATACATTAATTCACTTGTATTTAAACGTGTTAAGTTTTATTATTGAATGAACATTTAGAGATATCACTAAAAACAATATTACTTCAAGTAAAAACAAGTTTATTTAAACGTGTTAAACTCAAAATAACTATTTATTTATTATTTTAATGTTTTGGTTTAGTAAGCAAGACAATCATTGTGGCCTTTTGAGTGGGTGTAAATAAAATCACCACCAAGTTTTTTTTTTTATATATAGATAACTATACATTGCTCTCAATTAAATTTTTTCATATAATTAAACTCACCTAAAAATTTATTAAACATTGTCGTCCTCTAACAGATTCCATAAATTTTCGCCCAATTTATTTGCGCGTGATCTCACCAAACAATACAATGAACTACAAATATTGATGAAGGTAAATCCGTGAAACACAAATCCAGTTGGCTTATATTTGAACGACGGATGGGAATTAGAATAAAGGAGGGTATCTACTTATGCCATGGATTAGTTGGTATGAATACAATAAGCTTTGAATGATAATGTTTGTCAAAAGCTTTCAATCAAATTGCACTTTTCTGATTGTTAAGTAATTGTGTGGTCTTTTCGCGACTTTGTTGTTGAAAAAATGGGAGTATTGATGAGATGACGGAGATCCCCCCCCCCCCCCCCCCCCCTTTTTTTTATCACTTACACCACACAACATAAATAAGAATATTTTAAATAAGGTG
Organism: Sambucus nigra; assembly: GCA_949130495.1. Classification (NCBI taxonomy): domain Eukaryota; kingdom Viridiplantae; phylum Streptophyta; class Magnoliopsida; order Dipsacales; family Adoxaceae; genus Sambucus; species Sambucus nigra. The sequence continues at coordinate 237,186,399 of OX422208.1, read as the reverse complement.
TACACATTCTACACAAATAAGACATTAATAAAATATTAAAGTTGGAACATAAACAAAACAAATTTAAATCTAACACAAAACAACCCAAATCGTTAAAGCCTCAAAGTAATTTTTTTGGCACCCACCATTTTTGTCAAACACACCACCGTTTCATCTAATTTCTTCAAGGTTTTCGAGTACATTTGCATCTCTACTTGGGCTCAAAGAAGAAACACATACTTTCTTGGTGGTTGGTCATTGAAAACAAGCAATGGAACAATAGGACCCTACAAAGACATCAAAGATGAAGTTTAGTTTTCAAACTCAACATTATAAAGTCATGATAACATACTGATGGTATTATTCTTTTTTTCATTGAAGTTTTTTTTTTTTTATTTTAAAGACGAAAATGGCATATTCAACACATAGTAAAACCCCATGAAGTTCTTGCTTCACTTGGTTGTTCACAACCGAAAACAACGTGCTACCTCGATGGCCCGTCATCGAGGGTGTATGAATAATTAAAAAAAATTATTAATCACACTCGGTGGCCATTTGAAAATGTAATGTATTCCATTTATATATAGTTGGCTTATTCGTGTATCATGAGTCTTGCATTGTCAAACACATAGCTTGATATTCATGTAGAAGAGGTAGGTAGAAGAGTGACTTGATTCCCATTTAGCTTGCCATTAACATCTTTCGGCATCAAGTGAATTCAACACATCTACAAGGCTTCCGATACGATTTTGAAGATTATATCCCTTTCACGATTGTTTGAACATCTATGGTAATGCACAAACATGTTGTGAATATTATATATTTTTACGATGTTTGAAAATTATATCATTTTTATAGTTTTTTTTAACATCGACATGTTTTCTTTGATTGTAAAATGACTTTTTGGACTTATATGTGAAAATGCTAAAATTAAATTGTGTGTAAGCTTAAAATAGAGGGAATGTTATTTAGTTAAAAAATATGACTTGCTTTGATTTGGCCTTTGTGCACAACCATGCACATGATGCCAATTCACAACTGTTCACATGATTGTGCACGCTTTTGACCTTTTGAATCCTAGTCCCATCCGTGCACACGGATCCCTTTATTTCATGTGCACGATGTGTTACGTATTTAAAAAATACCTATAATTAGTATTTTTCCCTCCATTTCAAAGAGACACCCATATCACTCAAAATACTCTATATTTCGTGAGAGATTTCAAATTTGAGAGCTTATAACCTAATGTCTCTTGCAATTTCACTTGTCCTAATTAAATTTTTTTCGCTACATCTTTACCCGATCATATATTAATAGGACTTTCCCATGTGTGAACTGATTTGAAAACCACAATATCCTAGATTAAAACTCATTTCTACACCAGAATTTTAGATCTTTATATGATCTCTCATTAGATTTAATCTGAGATTGGAGAATTAGATCACAGTGCGATGGCTAGGAGGAGAATGTGACTTACTCATTTTCTCGATGAATCTTCGGGAAGATATATTATTTGCAATGGGGGAAACTTAAGATGTGCATAGGTAACTAGTTGTTAGGGAATAAGTGAGAGGTACATTTATGCATCTTGTAAAGATAATTTTCAAGTTAGATAAGAGATAATCATGCACCGAGGTTTTATTCCCGTAGTGGGGTTTTTACTCATAGATTGGTGTTTGTGCTTAATTGTGATTTGATTAAGTAGAAAAAACATTTAACAGACTTCTTACACTTAGATTTGGGATTAGTATAATTAGATTTAGGGAAATTGAACTTTAAAGGCTTAAATCTAGGTCATCTCCCTAATCAACTCACATATACTTTTATATGTGGTTAATAGAAGTTTAAATTGTTAAAACGTGGTTATATAGTTAATTTCTTCTCACACGTTTTCAATTAAAGACCTAAGTGAATGGAAACGCATCATGAAGTGGTTTTGCAAATTTGAGGTGTTAGATTTTGAATTAAGAAAAAATGGTTGTAAGTGTTGGTTAATCTTATTTACCCCCTCTTGAATTATTCTAGAGTTTCACACTTAGATCCAACTGGTATTGAAATCACTCCTTTTTCACCATTGATCGAAAATGTGATATCGCCTTGGGTACTAACAATCGACGAGCCTATATAGTTGCTTAGTGTTTAGGCACAAAGTGAGATTGTTGATAAATAAGTAGTTAACAACATGCACACTCAGTGCGTGATCATTGTGTCATGTCATAGAACTTTGATGTATCCATAAAGAGTGTATTACTTAATGAATGATGCAAAATGTGTACCCACGTTTGGCTTATGAAATTGGATATACAAATTATATATATATATATATATATATATATATATATATATATATATATATATATATATTTATATATATATATATATATTTCTTCAATTCAATTGATAAATTATCAACTTCACTATATTCACTCTAATGATTTTGAGTTCATACTCGAAACATGATGAGTATTCATTAGGAAAAGTCAACATTATTCTTGTAGCCAAAGCTAGTCAAAACAAGAAGTTTAAAAGAATGTAAAGTTCAAAATCAAAAGAAGATGTCAAGAGAATATCACAAACAAGTCAGATCTCTTATCATTAAACCTTAAACCTCAATAAAGTTCATGTCATCAATAAAGCATCTTCTCAATCAAAAGTAAACAAAAGATTTATCAACATCAATAAGCTTTAAGAAATTGCAAGAAGACGTTGAGTGATTTTTTTTTTGTGAAAGTGTATTGTGCTTCCATCTTACATATCATATGATCTCAAACACACAAAACATTTTTTATACAATTGAAGACAAATTTTTAAAAGCAAGTCGACTCAAGTAGTGAGGATTTTGTAGCATGCATTAGTGAGAATTTTGGTTATATGCATGCTACAAATGGAGAATATCTCTTACTTATTGTTATTGACAGTTTTGAAGAGACAATAGTTTTTAATTTAGATTGAAGCACAAAGACCGATCGACACACTTACCACAGCAAACAGTCAAGATAAATATGTGAATTTTTTTGAACTTTTTAGTCTAGGCTCCCCATTTATCATGAATAACCACCACATTTACACTAGACACCAAATCCGTGTACTCAGTTTTCCTTTCTCTGGTGATGTGTAAAAACTGGCGTGCAATTGCATATACAAGAGAGTAATTACATTTTGACTTCTTTTTTGGGGTGTCTTCAAACTAAGCCATATGTAATGAACTAACTCTATTAGTTTATGGTATGAAATTGGAAAGTCGGATTATCGGGCCAACTGAGTACCTTTTCTCATAGTAAATGAACTTGAGATGTGAATGTGAGACTTATGCAGTTTTCAATACACGAGTTGAACAAAAGATGGAATTTTTTGGACAGTCAAATATGCTCCTAACTTGAGACATTGTGTAAATCTAATGAGAACAGGTGTCAAAGATAACTTTTAAATTAATATTGGATTTCAAATATAAGAATTTACAAAGTGTTATCCACATTAGCTTGTTATGCTGAATACTATAATGACAAGAAATGTGGATCCAAAATGTCTTAATAAAATTAGCTCTTTCTCAAAAAATTCCAAAGTCAGGATAAATAATAATGAGTTCGGGTCTTCAACCACTTAGTATATTGATCATCTAAACTAAAACATTTGTATTTACACATTGCATCCTGGTACTTATCAAACATCTAAAACTATGAAACTTTAGATGAGAAAATTGTGGCCTCCAAATAAGAATCCATTACTCTGCAGTCTAATTACGAAACAAAATATACTATGTGCATGAAAAGATGTCACAGGTCTTTCTTTCAGCAAGTGTATAAAGAACACAATTACAGATCCAAAAAATAAGTACAACCATACAGTTACAAATCCAAAGTCCAATATGATCAGAACAAACCATACATATTTCAAAACATCTTCTACATAAGCCAATTTCATCGTAGAGTATTTTAGGGTAAAAACATTATATCATGAACGTCAAATGTAAATTGAACATCCTAAAAACCAACCTAATGCTAATCCTAAATGTGTCCTTTCTCAGTTATAGGAGAAGAGAAGGCATCCTTATATTAAGCTCAAATATAAAATCAAAGCACCAGTTATTGAAATACCTATTTTGTTCGATTTCTTCGCTCGTGCAGATGGTGGATGATAGTAGTTCGTGGATGGAGGTTTATGGATAGAGGGCTGTGGATGATGACAGTTCGTGGATGATGGAGGTGCCGGAGAGTGTCGACTCTTAGAGGCGTCGGGAGGCAGCGATAATGAATCGCGGTAGTATGGATCGTGGATGAGGCCAGGTAGCATGGGGAGATAGAGATAGATAGATAGATAGAGAGAGAGAGAGAGAGAAAGAGACTTAGGTTAGAATGATTTGGTCCCTCTTGAAATTTTGGTCCCCGCTTGAAATTTTGGGGTGTTTTTTTTAATGAAACGTACCCATATTTGGCACGGTTTTAACCCGTGCCAAATTCTAGCACGGTTTTAACCCGTGCCAGATTATGCTTAAACCACGTCAGATTCTGGCACGATTTTAAATCGTGCCAGAATCTCCTTGCCTCAACATGCCAAATTAACATTTTTGGTGTAGTGTTTGTATTACGATAATCTATTTTTGTGATTGAATTCTGTCAAAAATATCCAAAAATTTGGAAAGTAGTAGAGCTTGAAAGGGATTGACTCCTTGATAGTTGTTGTTTTGAGTGATTTGCTAGGCGTCCTGTAGACCCTAACCAAAAGTCAGGAGGCCACGTAGGAAAATATGGAATAATTGACTAAGAGTATCCTGGATGGGTAGAAATGGACAAAATTGAATCCTATCATTCATACTGTTGGGGCGAACTTAGATCGAAGGAGAGAGATGACGCCTTTATCCCCACACAAGGACATGAGGCAAATACACCGTGAATGAGCTTTGGAGAGCCCCAAATGATTGGATCTAGGTTCAGTTGGTGAGCAGAGCACATTTTTAAAGAGAACTGAGTCCAATAAAGGTGATCAGTCATAGAAACCAGGGTGAAACTCAACCATTTGATCAACTGAGAATGGTTAGTCATACACGATCCAACGGCCCAGTGTGCTGGAAAGTCTAAGCAACAAGAATGCCTTCGATCATTTGGGCTTAAATCCAAGGTTAAACAAGGACATCCATGTAGAGAATACATAAAGGAACTCTGGAGATTAGAAAGTAGGAAAATCGCTTGTTCGATCAACATATTTTAAATAAGTCTTATTTTTGTTCAAACCAACATCAACATAATTAAGAATATAGTACGACATAGTAATGAAATCAAAACCAAAATACACCAATTCCATATATCAGACCAAATTAATGTTTCAAGTTAATTACATCAAAACATCATAAGTTTAATTACATCAACCAAGTTTTATCAAACGTAACATCCTACAAAAACTTAATAAGGCTTAAGAAGAAAAGTCAGCTAAACGATGTATGCCCCCAACGTGTCGTCAATATGTCGAACACCGACTTACTTTTACAACCACAATACCTCATCCTCTTTTCCTACCATAATCTCAGTAACCCAGACCTGGGGCTCAAAATCTTATAGTGGACAATTGTGTACCATGGTACTAGGAATGATGCTCATGTCCTTCACTTTCTTGGCAATTGGGTCGCCACTATACGTGTCAAGGATATAGACTCTCTCCCCACCTGGTTTAAATAAAGTCGGGATAGTTAGGTTAGGGATAGAGTACATGTTTTACGAGGATAATGAGTTGACTAAATTTGGCGAGGGTATAAAGTAGTGGTCTCCTCACCTTCCTTCTCCTTCCTATTTCCTTTATCCTTCGTCTTCTACTTACATGTATTAGTGACTTCGCATTTGATCCATTCGAATATGTGGTTCATCACTTCTTGGAAACTTTCCAATTTCGAGTCCGTATTTGATTTGTATGTGTCGAACATCGAAGATAACCCACAATTAGTGGAAGAAATACCCATCACATTTTACTTTCTCATCAAAGAGTTGACACCCGGAGTACAACCTTTTCTATCTTAGCCAAACACTTATCTCAGTGCATCCGTACTCAGAGATGACTTTTCGGCATCATTCTAGGTATTGTGCACCACCTTTAGCCTCTTCTGAAATAATATAAAAACATGTTATTAACTTTAAAAACAAATATTAATAAACAGTCTGAAATTAACAATATAATTTTAATTATAACTTACGCTGGTCTCAGCAACCCGCGAATTAGTAGGCTCTCCTTTCGTCATCAGAATCTTTATATAGTAGTCGACATTATGTGACATTTCCCTTGGCCACTCCTAGACTCCTGAAAAATCTGACAAAATTAAAGAAAAATGTTACCAAATTAAAGTGATTTACGTACCACTAAACAAAATTTAATTTAAATTAATTAACTTACCATCCTATGTTCCAACTTCGCGTAAGATGTCCACCTAGAGTAATGTACATCTAACTCCTTTCACCGGTTAGTCCTCCCTAAGCCACGAGAGGGCAACTGTCTTTCGAATGCATCGTAATCCACAAACCTATGTCAATTGACCAATATAACTCGCTCCTTCTCCGGGAAGATGTTCCTACACTACATTACGGACTCTCGGTCCTTCCCAAAATAACATGGATGCAAGTTCTTCTTCCATGTCTTCCATTGCTCGCCTACTCCCGACAATACACTGTTTCATGCTTTCTAAAGAAAGTTGAATTATTATTGTATAATAAACATATAATATAAGAAATTATGTGAATTAATATTAAAATAAACATAATAATAAAATCTTATATGAAAGTTAAATATTTAATATAAATATTAATATTTTCATACCTCTAAGGCCCTCCAAATGGCCATCTTCAACTCCATGGGCATGATCCTAAAATATTCATACTTAGGACCAATTATTGATTTCAATAACTCTAATGCCCTCATCTGTAAACTAATCGTGTTTTCAACCAACTTCCTACACTTTCCGAACTTGATGGGATTATTATTAGACGATCCCTCATCCCCCTTTTTTCCCCCTGTGTCTAATGATTTGATGAAGTCATATTCTACCAAAAATAGGATTTAGTGGCATAATATATAAAATAAATAAAATGAAAATACTCAAGTTCGGGATATAACAATTTAAATAACACAAAACTATTCCACCCACTTATTTTCATTGAATCAAATGGAAATAATCAACTTCAGGATATAAGAATTTAAATAATACAAAACTATTCCACTCACTTGTTTTTATTACTGAATCATACAGAAATACTCAATCGAGATTTAAGAATTAAATGGAAATACTCACACGATTGCTTGAAGATAACAACCAACATCAGATTTATCGAACAATAAATTAATGTTTGAGATTATTTCAAACTACATATTACAAATTTCACAATACAAATTGGAATCCTCAATACATTTTATAACCCAAATAGTTCTACTCGTTTATAGTATCCAAAAGTTATTTCAAGTTCGGTTTGTCATCCAAAATAAATTGATATTTGGTAAAGGCAACCGGGTTATCCACACTACTAGTTAGACGCTTTGATGTGTGTAAGATAACTCACCACAGTTCATTATTGATATAGTCCGAGTAAAACACTTAGTTGAGCTTTTAACCTGTACGACCAGATGGCTCATCATTATATACTCCTTACTATTCATCTTGGACAATTCCACCTTTAACAAATTGGTACCTAAGTTGACTCTACAAGAATTTTATCCTCAACTCTTACCCAATCACAGTAAAAAAAAACCTCTTTAAAATATACACAGTCTAATTCAAGAATGTTTTAAATTACACCATCATAAGTCATTTCTGCTTCAACTAGGTTTTCGCTTTTGGCACTCACCCTGAAATATGTAAGAGCCTTATATGAAATGTCGTTGTTTTGTACAACGTAATTTTCATGTATAACATCGACGAGAATACATAGTCATTAAGTTGATACTTCTTATACTCGTGTGCCATGAAATTGGGTCTAGTGTCTAGACGAACAAGACTTTACGTGGCACCACCCATCTTCAACAATTGAAATTATGGATTATATAAGTTAATGAAATATGTTTTAAATCTTGCACTTATTTATCATTTAATAAGGGACGTTTGGCTTAATAATTACCTCCTATGACACCCAAAGTCTAAATTCAATATCTGCATGTCAAATTGTCCTCTATTTTTTGTTGTGCTCGGACGCACTATAGTTTCCACATTGAATGACAAAATTTGTCAACAAGGTGTCTATAAGATAAAAACATGATGTAAAATTACAACACTTACTTACTCTCACCATTCGTCGACATTTTCATGGGTTTCAAATATATAATGAGTCATTTTCTCATATTATAAACTTGTCAGCTAAACTCGTTTGCCTATGACTTGACCATCTTCATCAACGAAGTCATTTCCATCATCTATAACGTTAGGGTCAAGGATATATTGCCTAGTGAACGGGAATGCCTCCATAGTAATGTATTCCTATGTGATGGATCCTTTGATGCACCTCATATTCTAAATATACTCTTTGAAAACTTTCATCAACCTTTCCAATAGGTACATCTATCGATATCTTACTGGGATGCAAAGAAATTCTTTATCGTATAAGTGCACCAACAAGTGAATACTTACTTATGTTAAAGAATGCTGGGGGAAATACTACTCCAACACACAAGTTGCTTCAGTTAGATTTGCTTTTGCAGTCACGATGTGATTTCGATTGGCCCATTTTACGCATAAAAGTGTGAAGCAAAGGCTATTCCGCATAATGGGCCTCCACAAATACTTATGCTTAAATAACAAAAGGACTATTTGCATGATCACTTGCCAATAATGAGACTTTCACTTTTATAGATCAAGCGTGTAGTAACTCACAATCCACAGCAAAATTAATGGAAAATTATAGGAAACTTTCAAATTATGTAGTGTGTTTAAAAGCACCTTTCTTTCTTCGCTCGTCAAAGTATATGCCTCGGGGGTGGGGGTGGGGGGGTTATGTTCCTTCTGCTACTATCTTCTTTCAACCATGATTACAAAATAATTTTCAACACTTTAAGATCACGCACTGCCATTTCTTTATCCTTCGAATGACTTCCACTTAGGCATTTGTTCACACAATGTTCAATGATCTTCTTTTCGACATGCATGATATCTAATACAAGGCGCATGGGGTTACCCTTCCAATAAGGAAGGTCAAATAATATTTGATCTCATAGACCATGCCTTCCTTTTTTAGGCTTCATTCTCAATAAGAGTCTTTTTATGATTGACATTCTTGAATTTAGGATTCCTCCTCAACACATTAGTGCTACATTTGAAAGACCTCCTTTTAATTTCTGAAATTGAAAGATTTCTCGAAGGTAGCCTATATTTGACCACACTCGGTAAAAAATTAGAGCCTTTATCAAATCTAAACTTATGACTGGGAGGCAAAAATCTCATATGAGAATGATATATAATTTTTCCTAAATCCTTGAGATGTTAAGATCCACTTTCTTCTCCACAAATAGGACATCCAAAGTAACTCTGAACACTATACCCTGATAAAGTCCCATAGGTTAGAAAATTATGAATTGTCCAGATCAACATAGCTTTTGACGTGAACTCTTCCTATTTTCTAGAGTCAAATGCTTTCACTCCCGCTACCCATAGCTCATTTAATTATTCTACCAACGGTTCTAAGTAGATACCAGTGCCATCACTTGGTGCATTTGTCCTGGGTATCGACAAAGACAACATAAAAAATTATGGCCTCATATACAATGAAGGAGAAGGATTTAAGGGTGCTAAAATAATAGGTCATACACTGTGATTGGTGCTTAGAGTGAAAAATAGATTACACCCATTTGTTGGTATTTTTAAACCAAAAATACGTTGTTCATTAGCAAAACCTAGGTAACTAAAAATGATTTTCCAAATGATTGAGTCTGTAGGATGACGCGTGATATTATCCCCTACTTCTATACTAGCGTGCCAAGTCATTTCCTCTGCTATCCATGGTATTGTGAACAATTTCTTCTACCTGGGACCAATAGGGAAATATTATAATACTCTTTTAGGCACTTTTGAAATTATGCATCTCTTATCAATTAAGTCATGCTCTGGAACATATCTAGGTTCCCCGCATACCAAAAAATGATCAAGATTTTGTACTCTTTCCCGTATAATATAAAATCATACTTGCAAGCATGAATTGATTTATACATCATATCCAAACCTTTCAAAACGTTCTTCATACGTGAATAGTTATTTTAAAGCGTATTTTCTTTAGGGAGCAAACCCACCACCCAATTCAAAATTCTAGTAAAGTTATTTCTAGACAAACCAAAAAGACTCTTCAAACTATGCAACCCAACCATGACATGAAAAGTTACTAATCTTTGTCGTAGTTAGGGAACAATGGTTGGGTCAATTTGATTTTCAAACTTTGGTAGTCATCGCCAAGGTTTATCCCAATAACTTCATGAGCATTAGAACCTCCACCACAAAATTCATTATCTTTCTTATCATAATCGTCATTATTTTCCACCACATGAACTCCGTAAGCATTGTCTATTAAATTATCTAACATATTATGATCCTCGAGGTGATCCTCAAATCCTCCCACTGCTATTGTACCTGGTGGTTGTAGTGGAAGTTGTTCGAGAACAAAGGGATAATATATTTTCCCATGAAAAATATACATCTAGTAATTGTCTTGCATACCCGATCTAAGGAGATGTAATTTAACTGTTTTCCACTCAAACACTTTTCCATTTCTACAACATGCGCAAGGATAGGAGAACTCTTCATCATCTGGACTCCTCTTTGCGAATTTTACAAATTTATTAGCACCTTTATGGTACACATAATCGAGTCTATTTGTTTCACTCATCCATTATTTGTATAGATAATACCCCATAAAAGCTTGTAGGACTCGTTACCTGCCATGTGTGAACAAGTGGAGTGTTATTACAAGTTAGTTTATCCACATGGGTAGTTAAATCATTAGTTGACTCAGACACAAGAACAATCTAACTAACATTATATCATGTTTAAATAACATTATTGAAACATTGTCATGTTGAAACCCTAAGTTGTGTATGTATACCAAATTGATTTTAATTATACATTATAACCTAATCAAATCCAATTTTCAAAACCTAGGGTGAAACCCTAAGCCGCGTATACTTACCAAATTTATTTTAATTATACTTTATAACATAATCAAACCCAATTTTCAAAACCTAGATTAAAACCTTAAGCCAGGTATATATGCCAAATTTAAAATTATGGTAGAACGTTCAATTTGTTATTGATTACATTTATATAAACCCATAAATTATTAGTTTTAATAAACCCACAATTTATTCACATTTTAGATACAAATTATATATACCAAATCCCAAAATCCTTCACATTTTAAATATAATCATAATTTTTTTTAACCAAAATGATTACATTTATAACAAATAAACTTTTATATTCAATATCAAAGTCAAGTTGTTCAAACCTTCAAACCTAGGTGTTGCACAAGTTGTTTTATAAAAATATCAAACTAAACATGTAAATATAACTATTTTACAACAAACAAACACATATATTCAAGCCCAAACAAATATCAAAGTAAAATTGTTCAAACCTAGGTTTGGCACAATTTTTTCCTAATAATATTAAAGTCATACATGTAAATACAACTATTTTACAACAAACCAATATGTGTATTCAAGAACTACAACTATATTTATATATATAATATTTCATATACACATTTACAACAAAACCTAAAACACCTACCACAAAACCTAAAAACAGTGGTAAAAATATGTAAATCAAACCCAAATTGAGTTCATACATACAAACATATATATAAACACCATATATATATATATATATATATATATATATATGATGATGCTGAGATTTAGCACCACCAGATAAGTGATAGTGAGCTCAAGCAGTAGCAGCCATGGCTGCCATAGAGATGTATAAGTATATAGAAGGGGATGAGTATAAGAGGAAATTAGACAATGATGTATAGTGGTTCAGCCAATTTGGCCTACATCCACTGTGAGTGTGTGATCCACTAAGTATGGGCACTAATGGCCTTGGGTACAATGCACATAACCCTCTTTCTCTCTCTACTGTGTGTGTACAAGCAGAGTTTTAGCTAGGGCTCCTGTTCATGGATCGATCCCCTGTAGGGTTGTAGGTGACAAGTATATATAGGTCTTGGGGGGTGTAGTGTACCCCCCAAGTAAGCATGGTGCATGTGAATAATGATCTAGCCAATCCCCTGTTGACACCTGTAGATGCCAAATGATGACTTAATATTCCCTCACGTGAGGGTGTGATTCTGTTATAACGGTCTGCCACGTGTCATATGTGCCTGACGCGCACTGTCCCACGCGTGTCCCAAACCACGCGCTGTCATGATGTCACCCTCGGCCTATGAGCCGAGGCCGAGGGCAAAGTTTCTTCCGGTAGGGAGTCTGGCTTGATTCTGGCGTCGTACTATCGTACCCTCGTAGGGTCGTCCGGAGCATGGGGAAGGGTCGTACCCTCGTAGGGTCGTCCGGAGCATGGGGAAGGGTCGGCCCCTCGTAGGGTCGTCTAGAGCCTGGTGGAGGGTCGTCCCCTCGTAGGGTCGTCTGGGCCTGGTGGTGGCCAGCTGGGGCCTGGTGAAGGGTCGGTCCCTCGTCGGGTCGTCCGTATAGGAGGTAATCTCATCCAGGCTGAGGGTATAAACGGGTATATCAATCACCCCCCAGCCCTTAGCCATAGGTGCTGCTGAGATGGCTGAGGGATAGTGTTTTAAATGAGATGCATGTATGATCAGTTAGATGAGTGACACATGGGCAGGTACTCATTGCTATTCAAGTTCCCAAGGCAGGGCGGCTGCACACTTGCATGGGGCTTTGTGCCCTGATTATACCCTTCTTGGCAAATGTGCCCATTTATTGCCAAAGTATATAAGAAATTTTCAAACTCTCTTTCCAACTTCTTCTTCTTCGCGCCTACCCATTTTCTCTCTCTAGAACCAGTCGCCATTTGCAGCCTTCAATCTTTCAGGCCTCGCAGCGCTCTTGTACTCTCCTCATCAGGTAACCTTTTTCTCCCCTCGCCTTCTTTTGTCTTCATTTCAGTGTATTTTTTAGGGTCGTAGATCGGCATTTTCTTAGAGTTCCCCCATTGCCTTTTCCGGTGTCTTCTCCGGTGGTTTGTTCTTGGACATTCTTGACGAAAAACGTTTTAGTTCCTTGGTTTTATCCAAAAGTCAAACCTGGTCAATCTCCCAAGTGTTTGTAGTTGAATTAGCCAAGTCTAGTATAATTTCTCTAAGTGTAGGGTCTTCCCTTTAATGCTTAGGAGGCTTTACAACCTAGTGTCTGAATTCCCACCCTTGAGAGAAAAACTCTTTGCCGAGATCAGACGAATAGAGGAAGAGGAAGAGAGGAGACGAGGGGCCGACCCTAATTGGGTACGACCCATCTTTTCCATTCCTCTTGCCACCATAAGACCATCTGCACCCTCTGAGTCTTGCGGGTCGTCATCTCGTCTGGCCGACACTTCCAAACCAAGTGAAATGGACGAGAGAACCTTCTCTCCAACTGGTGCCGGGACGTCTGGTAGAAGGGACACGTCTGATCTTAACCCTCCCCGAGAGGCCGAGGGTACGATCCCCTCTGAGGCTGTCCCTGTGACAACCCTATCCCCCAATGCCTTCCAAGTGGCTTTCCCTCAGGGTCCTCCTGCAGGTGATGAGGGGGAAGGGGGTGAGGACGAGGACGACGATACAGATGATGAGGTTGATACCTCCCATGCCTCGTCTTTTATCTCCTCTGTTAGGGATAGGGACCTTCAGATATGGAGGCATATTTACGGAGTGCCCTCTGGGGTAACTATGAGGGTTCCCTCTGAGGCTGAGAGGGTTTTTGAGGCTGAGGAGGGAGAGGTTGCAGTCTACGAGCAAATGTTCAAAGTAGGTGTCAGACTTCCCTTCCACCCTGCCATTGTAGATATTCTGTCGGCTTTGGGCGTCTCCCCCTCTCAACTTCCACCCAAGTCTCGGAGGACGATCCTGGGTTACATTTCCTTGTGGAAAAATTCTTTCACTGATGAGCCCTCGTCCGACGTATTCTTGGCTTGCTATAATATCACCTCTTCATCTAAACAGCCCGGATATTATCATCTAGGAGCGAGAAGGTCTGAGAAGAAACTTCTCCACGTGGCTTAAACTTCCAATCATAATTGGAAAAAGAGATTCTTCTTCATATCTGGGGCATGGGAGCGCTCTGCCGAGGTGTCCCCTTCTGCCGATGCTCCGGGGGTCCCTAACAAATGGTCTAATCCCTCCATGAAAGCTAGGTCATTCCCCGGACTTAGCCTGGAGGAAAGGGATATTGTTGAGTATCTGAGGGGACGAGGGAGAGAGGGTGAGATCCCAAAGTTCGAAGATTTGATGACTCCTCGATTCCTTAAAGAAGCTGGTCTGAGGGTCGGCCCTCTGACAGAACTATGTGAGTTACACTGAACATTTTCCCTTCTTTACTTATTTTTGAAGTGTTCTCTCTTTATCTCTGAACTTTTCTGACATGTCGTCCTCTTATCAGATCGTCCTGCAGGTACACCAGACTACCTCTGGGAAATGACTGCTCCAAGCCTACTTGCTGGTTTGTCAAAGAAGAAGGGGAAGGAGCCTCAGCAAGCTCCAAAGAAGACAAGGGCCTCAGGGCCGACGGTTGTTGAGCCGGCAGCTGATAGCCACAAGAGGAAGGAGCCTGAGGCTCCTGTCGAGCATCGGCCTGATCCTAGGACGAGGGCAAGGGTCGAAGCCTCTGAGGGGATGACCTCTTCGTCCAGCATGGGGGCCTTCTGGTCTCAGAATTTGTCCCATCTGAGGGCCGACCCCTCATCCCTTATTGCCAACTTGAGGGCAGCCAAGGCCTCGATGTTCTCTGCACCATCGGCCTCTGACTTCGAGTTCTTGGCGAAGATGCCCCCTGCCAAAGTGTACGACTATGGTCTGCACTCCCTTGCTCAAGTATTAGTCTTGACCTTGTAATTTTATTCTTACTAACTGTTACCTCGGCCCATCTTGATGTTTGTTCATTTTTTCTTGCAGTCTGTTTGTGCCTTGACCTCAGCCACCAAGTGGATGGCCGAGAATCAACAAAAGTTTCACGAAGCTGAGAGGGCCATTCAACAAGAGGCCGCCCTACGGACAGAGCTGGACACTGCGAGGGCCGAGCTGGAGAGTACAAGGACTGAGCACGCTAGAGTCCTTGATGAGCTGACGAGGCAGCATGATGCCGATCTGCAGGCTAAGGACTTGTTGACCAAGGCCAAGGATGAAGTCTTAACCAATATGGAGGCCAAGCACAAGACTGACCTTGAAGCAGCTGTCCAGAGAGCCGAGGCCAATGCTGT
The DNA here is from genome assembly GCA_949130495.1 of Sambucus nigra. NCBI lineage: Eukaryota > Viridiplantae > Streptophyta > Magnoliopsida > Dipsacales > Adoxaceae > Sambucus > Sambucus nigra. The sequence continues at coordinate 237,171,050 of OX422208.1, read as the reverse complement.
TGAGGCTTACAAGGTTTCTGACGAGTTTCAGGGCTTTGGACTTGAATATCTGGAGAAGGGGATTAGGACGGCCTGTCGATGGGTCGTCCTAAGATTTGGCGACGTCGTCTCCTCGGTTCGCCCTTCACTGGAGGATGTTCAGCTGGGTGACCCCCTAATCGCCGAGGCTCTATCTCAAGTAGAATCCCGAGTGCAGGTCGAGGGGGTCGACATGTTAGAGGATCGGCCAGTCCTGGTTACTGAGGAGATCACTCCCATAGATGTTGAGTCCCTGCCCTCTGACATTGTCCCTTAGGGTGGCTGCCTGTAGCCCATACCCTCACAATGTATCTATTACTTTTGAACTCTGTATTGTAAAACACTTGAATATTTTATGCTTTATTAATACCGTAGTCTCTTCCTTTCCATAATTGCTATCTTCCATATTTGACTCTTTTATGGTTTGCTCCTTGTTGATTTGCTTTGTTGATTTGCTTTGTTGATTCTACTAACCCCTCCCTCGTCTTTTTTGAGGACCAATGTGGGGTCGTCCCCCCATGTGCCTTTATTATAGCCGAGGGACATAATAACCCAATGGTTTTTTAATCAAGTCTACCCTCGTCTTTTTTTATGACAGTGGTGGGGTCGTCCCCTCCCCTCCACTGATCCTCATTATAGCCGAGGGTTCATACAACCAAATTAATGATTTTTATGGAGTCTACCCTCGTCTTTCTTGAGGACAGTGGTGGGGTCGTCCCCTCCACTTATCCTCATTATAGCCGAGGGTTCAACTAATCAAATTAATGATTTTTATGGAGTCTACCCTCGTCTTTCTTGAGGACAGTGGTGGGGTCGTCCCCCCCACTGGTCCTCATTATAGCCGAGGGTTCCGATAACCAAATTAATGATTTTTATGGAGTCTACCCTCGTCTTTCTTGAGGACAGTGGTGGGGTCGTCCCCTCCACTTATCCTCATTATAGCCGAGGGCTCAAATAATCAAATTAATGATTTTTATGGAGTCTACCCTCGTCTTTCTTGAGGACAGTGGTGGAGTCGTCCCCTCCACTTATCCTCATTATAGCCGAGGGTTCAACTTCTTTGCATGCATACTAGAACTGATAACCACTGGATGAAGGAAACACTGATATTTCTCATTAATTTTCCATGTGTTCTGTCGAAACAATGCTTATTACAACTATGGCCTATGAAGGCCTTACAACACTACTGGTAGTATTTTTTCAAATGATCCGCATTCCAGGGGTTGGAAAAAGGTTCCCCCTCTAGGTTTTCTAGTCTATAGGTCCCAGGGACAACTTCGTCGGTGACCCTATAGGGGCCGTGCCAATTAGGATGGAGTTTATTGGGCTTCTGCCAAGTCTTCTTGAGAACCAAGTCTCCTACTGCGATAGGCCTCTGTTTCACCCTCTGATTGTAAAACCTTGCGGTCCTCTGCTGGTAGGAAGCCTGCCTTATCTCAGCATCCTCCCTTCTTTCCTCAATCAAGTCCAGGTCAAGTCTCCTCTCTTCCGTATTTCCCTGGGGGGTCGTACACTTGGACCCTATGAGTGGGAAACTTGACTTCGGTGGGGATGACTGCTTCTGATCCATAAGCTAACATGAATGGGGTCTCCCCAGTAGAGGTCCTTACTGTCGTCCTGTATGCCCACAATACTGCATATAACTCCTCGACCCATCTTCCTTTTGCCTCCTCAAGCCTCTTCTTAATCCCATATAGGATTGTCCTGTTCGTGACTTCGGTTTGCCCATTGGCCTGAGGTCGGCCTGGGGTGGAGAAAAATTGTTTGATACCTACCCTCTCACAGTACTTCTGCAGAGAGGCATTCTTGAACTGGGTCCTGTTATCCGAGATGAGGGTGTTGGGTAGACCATATCTGCATATCACATTCTTCAGATGAACTGGAAGGTCTTCTGCTCTGTAATCGTGACCATCGGTTCGGCCTCTACCCACTTTGAAAAGTAGTCAATCGCTACAATGAGGAACCGATAGTTATTGACTGCCCTCGGTAAGGGTCCTACCAGATCCATCCCCCACACTGCGAACGGCCATGGGGATGTAATGGAGGTGAGAGGCTGATGGGGCTGGTGAGGGATGGTGGCAAATCTCTGGAATTTGTCACACTTCTTTACATATGCTGCGGCATCTTTCCCCAAGGTCGGCCACCAGTAGCCTTGGGTGATCACCCTCTTTGCCAAGGATCTACCCCCAACGTGGCTTGAGCACGACCCTTCATGCACGTCCTGCAAAATGGAAGGGACTTATGAGGGATGCACACACCTAAGTAAGGGGAGCAGAAACCCCTTTTTATACAGCATGTCTTCGATGACAGTGAACTTTGCAGCCCTGTATCTCAGCTTCTTCCTCTCTTGGCTTGCTTTTGGCATCTCTCCCCCTTTAATGTATCTGATCAGAGGGTCCATCCATGAAGCTTTTTGAGAAACATTCAGGCAATTTCTAAGTGTTCCCTCATCGTCTTCGATAGTTGGTCGAAGCAAGATTTCTACCGGGACTGTCCTCCTTATGTATGTCCTAGTAGCTGAGGCCAACCTTGCAAGGGCGTCAGCACGGCCATTGTCGAGCCTAGGTATCCTCTTGAATTTCACTTTCTTCAAGTTTTTTAGCAATGACCTCACCTTCTCAAGATACCTAGCCATCCTCTCGTCTTTGTCCTTATAGGCTCCTAGTATCTGATTCACCACCAGCCTTGAATCACTGTGAACCAAAATTTGGCCGACACTAAGGGACTTACCCAAGGAAAGGCCAGCTATCAAGGCCTCATACTCAGCCTCATTGTTGGAGGCTTTGAAATTGAACCTCAGGGCGTACTCTATGTCTGTGCCGTCGGGTGCTGACACTATCAATCCAGCTCCGCTCCCGCTTTCACAAGAGGACCCGTCGACGAAGAGACTCCACACAGCATGTTCCTCCGAGAAATTTCCCTCGATGAGTGACCCTTGTCTAAAAAGGTATCTCCCCTCTTCATTTTCAGCCACCTTTCTTCTAGCGGTGCTTGTCTCAGCCGTATCTGCAGGAGGGTCGGTGAGCTTACCTTGCTGGGTATCTGTCTGGTTTAGACCCTCACCCTCGGCCATGTCACTCTCCCAAGTAAATTCAGCCACGAAATCTGCCAAGGCCTGCCCCTTAATGGTTGTCTTAGGCTGATACACAATGTCGAACTCCCCCAGCTCTATAGCCCAGGTCATTAGCCTTCCTGATTTTTTAGGCTTGTGTAGGACCTGCCTAAGAGGAGAGTCAGTAAGAATGACCATAGTATGGGATTGGAAGTACGGTTTCATCTTCCTTGAGGCATGGATCAAGGCATAGGCCAACTTCTCCATCCTCGGGTATCTTTGCTCTGCCCCCTGGAGTGCCTTGCTGTTGAAATATACGGGCTTCTGTATCCCGTCTTCGTCTCTTACGATTGCTGCACTGATAGCGGACTCTGAGACGGCGAGGTACACGTAAAGTCATTTACCCTGCACAGGTCGTGACAACAGCAAGGGAGACCCTAAGTATGATTTTAGCTCCTTGAAAGCCTCATCACACTCTTCACTCCATTCAAAGGCCTTTCTGAGGATCTTGAAGAATGGTAGACACCTGTCTGTGGCCCTCGACACAAATTTGTTCAAGGCAGCCACTCTCCCTGTGAGCCTCTGAACGTCTTTAATGGACTTGGGGGTCTTCATCTCAATAAGGGCCTTTATCTTTTCAGGATTGGCCTCGATGCCTCTTTGATTGACAATGAACCCCAAGAATTTCCCCGCTCCGACCCCGAAGACACATTTGGCCGGGTTAAGCTTCATCTGATACTTGTCCATCGTATTGAAGGTCCTCTCTAGGTCTGCCACATGATCCTCTGCCTTCAGACTCTTAGTCAGCATGTCGTCTACGTAGACCTCCATAGACTTCCCAATTTGATCTTCAAACATTCTGTTTACGAGGCGATGGTACGTTGCCCCTGCATTCTTTAGGCCAAAGGGCATGACCCTATAGCAATATGTCCCCTTGTCAGTGATGAAGGCGGTCCTCTCCGAGTCCTCAGGGTTCATGAAAATCTGGTTATACCTTGAGTAGGCATCCATGAAACTCATGAGCTCATGGCCTGCGGTAGCATCTACCATCTGGTCGATGCGGGGGGAGAGGGAAGCTGTCTTTGGGACAATGCTTGTTGAGGTCTGTGAAGTCCACGCACATTCTCCACTTGCCGTTGGCTTTTGGGACGATGACTGCATTGGACAGCCACTCAGGGTAGATGACCTCTCTGATAAATTCAGCGTCTTCTAATTTTTTAACCTCATCCCTGATGACCTCGTACTTCTCTCTAGAGTAAATCCTCCTCTTCTGCTTTACCGGCTTCACACCCTCTACCACGTTGAGCTTGTGGCACATGATTTCAGGGTCAATCCCTGGCATATCTACATGACTCCAGGCGAAGACGCTTCGCCTTCTCCTCAACAGTCTAATGAGGTCTTCCTTGATATCGAGCTTCAGAGACTTGCCAACTTGGACGTTTTTTCCCGGGTCATCCTCATCGAGGATGATGGGTTCTACCTCCTCAGCGGCCTCTCCTTTCTTGAGCTTCGTCTCGTCCCTGGGGTCTAGGGTATTAATGTTGTAAGTGACCGTAGCCCTCTTGTGTGCCTCCCTTTCTTCAGCAGAGTTGTAGTAGCACTCTCGCGCTGTCGTCTGGTCTCCCTGAACTTCCCCCACCCCGTAAGGGGTAGGGAATTTGATCATCTGATGGACCGTAGACGGCACACCCTCAAACCCCTTGAGGGCCACACGTCCCAGTATGATGTTGTATGCCGAAAACACATGCTCATCCAGCACAAAGAAACTGATCCTCTTGGTGAGCCTTCTCGGCCATTCGTCCCCCATCCTGACATCAGCCTCATATATTCCCAGGGGATGAACCTTCTCCCCACTGAACCCAATCAATGGATGATGGTATGGGACCAGTCTGGCACGACTGAGGCCCAAGGCCTTGAAGCATGGCCAAAACATCACATCTGCTGAGCTGCCTCCATCTACCAGTATCCTCGTCACCTCGCACCCGTGCACCCTGGTAGTGATGACGAGAGGGTCATCATGCGGGGCTAAGAGGCCTTTGAAGTCCATTCTTGAGAATCCCACAATCAAAGTGTCCATATCAACCTTCTTCCTTTTTTCTTACTTGACCTCTATGGAGGTTGAGTGAACCGTCTTCGTTGCTGCCTTAGCCTCAGCGACATGGGCCTTCCTGTCGGCGACCTCAGACCCTCCTCCTGCCAGACCCCCGGAGATCATTCCTACGCCAAACGAGATCATATTGAGCCTCTTAACAGGACCGTGGTCGTCTCTTGGCGGGAGGTCAGGGTCGTCCTCATCATCAGAGGGGTCGTCCCCTCTTTTTTGAGGACCTTCTTTGCACGCATCAACTCGCTTTTTCCTGGGGTCGTCCCCTCGGCCCCTCTTGAAGGCCTCTCGGTCCACGTATTTCCTGAGCTTCCCTTCTTTCAGCATCTTCTCAATCTCATCTTTCAGGGCAAAGCATTTGTCTGTTACGTGAACATGGTCTTGGTGAAATTCACACCACAGGTTCTTATTCCTCTTACCGGGGGCTGCCCTCAGCTTCTCAGGCCACTTCAGCGTCCGGTCACTCTTTATCTCATTGAGGATATGTTCACAGCTAACCGTCAGAGGGGTGTACCCCACGAACTTATCATCTATGGTTCTCTTCTTCCCCTCTTTGTTCTTCTTGGGGTATTTACTCCCACTTGCACCTCCTCTTTCGTCCTCATATTTTGCAGCCATCGCCTCTTCGGCGTTCATCACCTTTCCTGCTGTTGACAACAGCTCGGCCATCGTCCTCGGAGGGTCTTCAGCAAGCTTCCATAACAGCTTCCCCTTTTGGAGTCCTCCAATCAGGGCTGTCATAGCTATGCTCTCCTCATAGTCTTCCACCTCCAGCTTCTCTTTATTGAATCTGGCTATATAGTCCCTCAGACTTTCACTCTTCCCCTGCTTAACATAGAGCAGGTGGGTGGTCTTCTTTTGTGGCCTCACCCCAAAGCAGAAATTATGGATGAATAGGTCGACCATCTGCTTAAAGTTTTCAATGGAATTTTTTGGAAGAGACGTGTACCAGACATGCGCAGCCCCTGTCAAGGTACCAGAGAAGGCACGACACCTCATCTCATCTGAGATAGAGTATATGTCTGCCGCCGACTGATACATCTCCACATGGTGGACGGGGTTGGTACTCCCGTCATACCTTGGGGTGACCATAGGTGGCTTGAATTTTGATGGCGTGGGGAAGTTGACTATCTTTGCCACAAAGGGTGAGCCTATGGTGTATCCCCTCTGAAGTGGGTCTTGGCTCTTCAATATATCACCAATCTTATCCTCTAGCCGCTGGATTGAGTCGTTCTAGGGCCTCACAGGGTCGGCCTGGCCGATGTTATCCCCTGCTGCCTCTCCGAGGTGGACGGAGGGTTCTGCTGCAGCAGGCCTGTGTCGGCTGTTTACTTCCCTTTGGCCATCATCTTGTCTTCGGGGTCGGCCATCTGCTGCCTCCCTCCTGGATCTTGCAGCACTCCTTGGCCTGGACAACTGCTCTCGTAGGTCATTTACTGGGCCTAGCCTTTCAAAGGCCGACCCCCTGCTCAAGCGATCAAAAGCAGAGCCTCTTGGGCGATCATCAGGGTTCGGTCTCCTGCACTTTCCCCTACTGTCCTGGAGGGGTCGCACAGTGTTGTTGGAGACCTCGTAAGGTTCCCAGCACTCTATAGGAGCCTCCTCTCCCTCCAGATCTTCATACCTATCCTCAGGGAAAGGGTTTTCTTGCCTCCCAGGCGTAGACGCCGGGGGTCAGCAACATCCTTACGCCGCTGAGGGGGTGGAAGGTCTTTGCGGGGTGCCTGGGGTGGTCCCCTGGCCTCATGCTGTCCTGGAGCTGCTGCCGGAGTAATCATCTCAGGCGAAACCCCTGGTGCTCTTAGTATGTTCTGGCTTAGAGATGTGAACTGCTCCTGCATCATCCGCTGGCTTGCTGCCAGAGACTTTAGGGCTGCTGCCACATCAGCCATCTCAGACTGAGGCGGCGGCTGACTGGAACTGGGTCTTCCCCCCTCATCCGGTGGGGGAAGTGGTGGCGGTGACATCTCAGGTGCCATGTGCTTGAGCTATGAAAAGTTGAACTGAAGAAAATACTAGTTAGCTTGGGAAACTTAGTGGGTCTCTTTCAATGGTGAAACACCTCCTCTCAGGGGGAGTGTTGGTTCACCACCAGAGTGCCCAGTGAGGTCAAGCTGTACAAAGGAAGAGACGTCTTCTCTTTCCCACAGACGGCGCCAAACTGATGATGCTGAGATTTAGCACCACCAGATTAGTGATAGTGAGCTCAAGCAGTAGCAGCCATGGCTTCCATAGAGATGTATAAGTATATAGAAGGGGATGAGTATAAGAGGAAATTAGACAATGATGTATAGTGGTTCAACCAATTTGGCCTACATCCACTGTGAGTGTGTGATCCACTAAGTATGGGCACTAATGGCCTTGGGTACAATGCACATAACCCTTTTTCTCTCTCTACTGTGTGTGTACAAGCAGAGTTTTAGCTAGGGCTCCTGTTCATGGATCGATCCCCTGTAGGGTTGTAGGTGACAAGTATATATAGGTCTTGGGGGGTGTAGTGTACCCCCCAAGTAAGCATGGTGCATGTGAATAATGATCTAGCCAATCCCCTGTTGACACCTGTAGATGCCAAATGATGACTTAATATTCCCTCACGTGAGGGTGTGATTCTGTTATAACGGTCTGCCACGTGTCATATGTGCCTGACGCGCACTGTCCCACGCGTGTCCCAAACCACGCGCTGTCATGATGTCACCCTCGGCCTATGAGCCGAGGCCGAGGGCAAAGTTTCTTCCGGTAGGGAGTCTGGCTTGATTCTGGCGTCGTACTGTCGTACCCTCGTAGGGTCGTCCGGAGCATGGGGAAGGGTCGTACCCTCGTAGGGTCGTCCGGAGCATGGGGAAGGGTCGGCCCCTCGTAGGGTCGTCTAGAGCCTGGTGGAGGGTCGTCCCCTCGTAGGGTCGTCTGGGCCTGGTGGTGGCCAGCTGGGGCTGGTGAAGGGTCGGCCCCTCGTCGGGTCGTCCGTATAGGAGGTAATCTCATCCAGGCTGAGGGTATAAACGGGTATATCAATATATATATATGTTATATATATGTAAATCATACCTTTAGGAGAAAAATAATGGTGGATTTTTTACCTATGAGAGAGAGGGAGCCAGGTTGATGAAAGAGGTGAGAAAATGTGTGTTTAAGTGGGAAAAGGAGATCTTAGGTGCTGAAATCCCGACTTTTTTTTTTATAACGGTCACCTGGTAAAAAAATAGTGACATTTTTTCTCTTTTAGTATAGTGGGGGGAATACATCACCACATTTAATACCAAGAAAATGGAGGTATTTGATTATGATGAAAAGATAACAATAAATGCTATTATGAGTTATTTTTTTCTTGGGAAGTTGTATTGGGCATTGGCAAAAGAAAATCCTAACACTATAGCATAACTCCTAGCTAAGGCTGGGAAAATCATAAATGCGAAGGAGGAAATGGTTGGGAAGGAATCTGGTCATACTAAATACGATGTGGGAAGAATTCCAGATAAAAAACATAAGAAAGTTGAAGAAAGATTGGCCGAAGAATTTCGGCGAATACTCACCCCTTACAATAGGGTTACATCACATCCTCAATGAAATCTGAGGAAGTGAGAAGCTCAATTGGCTGGAGATGTTGAAAACTCCTACTGGCAGGAGAGATAAAACAAGTGGTGTGACTTCCATAAAGACCACAACCATACAACTGAAAAGTGTTTGGCCTTAAAAGATTAAATTGAGGCCCTGATCAGGAGGGGAAAGTTGGCGAAGTACATAGATAAGTCTGGCTGAGAAACCGAGCCCAAGGGCTATCCTAAGATGAGGAGACAATCAAAGTGTCCTTTCAAGGAAAAGGACAATAAGAATTGTGGGTGCGAAGATGAAGATTGAGATGATGGAAGCGACCTTGACTTGCCTAAAAAGCCCAAGGAGCCAAAAGAAAATGTTAGCCTAATTTCTCTTGGAATGAATTCCATTGTCGATAAGACACTGGTAATGGTGATGGTCTCACGAAAAGAGAATCATATCTAAATGAGGCAAAAGACTATGCAGTCGACGATAAGAATGAGGTGAAAACTGTTAAAGCAGTTCACACTCGTCTTCGTAAGGTAAAAAAAATATTGTTTAATCGTTGGTTTTTTTAAAAATGATTATTGTGGATTGTTATACCCACATAATGACCCATTGGTCGTGAAAATAATGGTCCTTGAAAGGACTGTTTAGAGGATTTTAGTAGATAATGGGAGCTCAATGGACTTATTATTGTATGATTATTTCAAGAGGCTCAGACTATCCGAAAGGAAGTTGTAGGCATATCGCCATCCACTCATTGGATTCTTAAGGGATACGGTGTACCCCTTGGGACCCATTGAGGTAGAAGTCACGATTGGGACATAGTCAACCTGTCCAACACAAATGATACATTTTTTTGACATGGGCAGGAACGTGGCCTCGATCGATAACATCATTTTTAGCAGGGTTGGTCTAAAGAAATTTAAAGTAGTATCCTCCACTGTTCACCAGGTTATAAAATTCCTAATGCATTGTAGAGTGGGACAAGTGATAGAAAGTCAAGTGGCAGCAAGTGAACGCTATTACACATTAGTCGAGGAGCATAAAAAGTTGACACAGTCTTTTCAAATCGATATTTTAGATCCTCAAGCTGAAGATAAGTTGGTTACGAGGGAGGCAAATGATTAAATAGAGCATGTGATGATCTAGGATGACAAACATCTAAAGAGGATGGTGTAGATCGACTCGTCCTAGGACCTAACATTGAACAAAGATCTTGTACATTTTTTAAATCAAATGCAAAATGTATTTGTATGGATCCACAAAGACATTCCTAGAATTAATCCTGATGTACTCTGCCATGCATGAACTCAGCATAGTGCAAGACACTAAACCAGTGAAATAAAAGCATCGAATATTTGCTAAAGAGAAGAATATGGCAATCGAAGTAGAGGTGGACAAACTCAAGAAAGCTCAAATTATCAAGCACATGAAATACCCAAGTTGGATGTCAAACGTTATGATGGTAAAGAAGAACAATAACAACTGGCGGATGTGTGTTGAATTCATATATTTTAACAAGGCTTGTCTGAAGGATTATTATACATTACCCCAAATCGATGCCACTACTGGGCACAAGCTTCTTAGTTTTATGAATGCTTATTTAGTGTACAATCAAATTAAGATGAAACTAAAAGATAGAGAAAAACCTCTTTCATCACCATTCGAGGTACTTACTATTATAATGTTACACCCTTTGGGCTAAAAAATTCTAGAGCAACGTACCAAAGGTTGGTTAACTAGGTTTTCGATGGGTAGATTGGGAAGAATATGGAGGTTTATGTTGATGGTATGTTGATAAAGAGTAAGAAAGCAGTAGATCACATCTGTAACCTCGACCAAACTTTTGACGTTGTGGAGAAGTATCAAATGAAGTAAAACCCTGAAAAATGTACCCTTAACATCAGTGTAGGGAAATTTCTTGGGTTTATTATCAACCAAAGGGATATTGAGGCCAATTCTGATAAGATTAAATCCTTGATTAATATCCAATCCCTAGAAAGCAAGAAAGAGATTCAGAGATTGAAAGGATGTGTTGCAGTGCTTAATAGGTTCGTGTTATAAACCTCTGAATGATGCCTTATATTCTTCAAGGTTCTTAGAAAAACCTTCTAATGGAACGAAGAATGCGATAAATCCTTTCAAGAGTTAAAGAGGTATATAGGATCCCCTCCTTTTCTATCGAGGTCGATCCTAAGTGAGAAGATGTATTTATACCTAGTTGTATGCGAGTCTGATGTGAGCTCGACCTTTATGAGATGCGAAGATGGGGCCTAGAAGCCAGTATACCACATAAGTAAGGCCTATAGGGGAGAAGATATTCGATACCCCACACTGTAAAAGATGTCACTGGAGCCGATTGAAGCCTCAAGGATAATGAAGCCTTATTTTTAGGCTTACACTATTATCGTGTATACTAATTTACCCCTTCGACAAGCCATTCAAAAACCTGAGAAGTTTAATAAGTTAATGTCTTGGGTCATGGAGTTAGGGGAATAAAACATTATTTATGAGCTGAGAAAGGCCATAAAAGGGCAAGCAATGACAGACTTTATTACAGAATCTACTTACAAAGAGGCTATAAAGAAACTTATTAAAATTGAGGTGGAATGAGTGTCGACCAATGAAAAGGCAAAATCATTTACGAGACTTGCAGAGTGTGATCCTGATTTGGAGAAAAATAAAGAAAATATTAAAGAATTGTTCATTGATTGATGGAAACTTCGATGAGGAACCTCCGGTCCAAAAATTATTTATTGATGGCTCCTCATGTGCCAATGGGCATGGAGCAGGATTGATAGTCACCACACCAGAAGGGACTGATGTGGAGTACACCTTGAGATTTAATTTTTAAGCTTATAATAATGAGGTCGAGTATGAATCCTTAGTGTCATGATTGGGATTAGCCTCGTCATTTAGGGCCCAACTATTGTGTTCTCATAGTGACTCACGATTATTCATCAACCATGTGTTGGGCATCTATGAAGTGATAGGGTAAATGATGTCTAAGTATCTATAGAAGGCGAAGATATTAATATCAAAGTTTAATGCATTACAAATGGTGAGAATCCCCAGAACGGAGAATTCCTGATTTAATAATGGAGTTATATATACATGGGACCATTCTGAATTGACCCAATCATGTCATACATGGTGATCAACGGAGTTGCAGATGACTCAAAGGAAACTCACAGATTACGCTACAAGGTAACTTGGTATATACTAGAAAATAGAGTTATGATCAAAAGGGGTTTTATTTTGCCTCTCCTATGATGATTCCACCCCCAAGGAAGTCCCAGACCTAATTAAGGAGGTGTGGTGACACTCGGCTAGAAGATCATTGGTGAAGGGAGTAGCGACACAAGGCTACTCCTAATCGACGATGAAGGAGGATTATGCAATGTACACCAGTGAAATTATGATAAGTGAAAAAGGTTCTCTATCCTCCTTAGAAGGCCTTCTACAGCCTTGGCATCCATTACATCCCTATGGCCTTTCGCCATATGGAGAATAAACCTTATCGGCATACTAACGAATACACGGGTAAGGTTCAAATATTTGGTCGTAGTAGTGGATTACTTCACTAAGTGGGTCGAAGACGAGCCCATAGTGGAGATGACGTAACCGAAGGTCTTCCATTTTATATAATATCTACCTTTATGGAATTCCCTTCGCCTTTATCACAAAGCACGACACCTAGTTTGACAACATTTGGTTCGAAGATTACTACATCATGTCTAAAATTAGGAAGCTACACTCTGCACCAAGTCACCCCTAATGCAACGGGCATACCGAGATCACATATAAGACTTTACTGGATGGAATGAAGAAACGGTTGGAAGAAAAATGTTTGGGGTTATCAAGGACGACTTTATGAAGGTGCTTCTGGAGTTCCACAAAGATGCCTCACTGGAGAGAAGTTACAATGCCATTTTTATTTCCTCCAAACATAATTAGAGCAATGAGCTTCAAAGCATCTTATGGGCCTACAGGATGATCCCCAAAATTGCCACTACAGAAACCCTATTTATGCTAGCCTTCGACACTAAAGCGGTTGTATCGATGACAAGTGGCCTGTCAAGCCATAGATTTTTAAACTTCAACTCACTAAGGAGTGACCTTATGTGTTAGATAGACTTGGATTTAGTGGAGGAGGTAAGATAGAAAGCATCTCTTAGAGTTGAGTCATATCACCAAAAGATGACAAGATTCCACAATAAAATAATCAAGTAGAGAACATTAGAGGAAGGTGATTTGATATTGAAAAAGGTTATCCAAAGGAAAATAAGCTAGAGTCGAACTAGCATGGTCACTACAGAGTCAACATAGTGGTATGACCAGACACATATATGATAGAGAATCTAGAAGGGGAGTCCTTTAAAAATACTTGGAATGTAGAGCACTTAAGACTGTACTATCACTAGGTTGATCATAATGATAAGGTATTGAATATGAATGTGTATTGAAAGTAGTTTACTTAAAAAGTCTTTACAATTATCAATGAAAATTCAGACTTCTCTTTAAATTATTGTTATTCAAGTTATATCATTATTTACTACAAGGATTCCCATCTTTAAAAGATAGGTAAGAATCTCAGGCTGATGGCATCTACACAAATTGAGATAAATAAATTGACTATGACCAGACCACACTTCACGGGGGGCTTATCCCTTGGACATGTCATAATTAAGAAGTTAGTCGACCCGTAAGAAATCACTATTTTCACCGGGTCTAGTTAGCCTTGAGATGACCTAATAGACCAGTAAGTTACCTAAAGCATTGATAAACTCTGGTACCGATGATCATGTCCCTGGCCATGGCTAAAGACTGCGTATATAAAAAGGATAGGGTCATGTTAAGTTTATACTTATAAACACCCAATATGTACAACATGTGTTCATCTAAATGGTAACTAATAGTCAGGTCGTGTTAGCTAAAAATCGACCACAAGACCATATAATGACTCAAATAATGGCACACACAAATAAAACTCAAAGCATTATTTTAAAAATAATAGCTTATTCAATTATAAAATTCTTAAAAACACAAATTACATATGAAAGCTAACAACTTAGCCGCATAGAATCACTTGGGTAAAAATATGTTATACAAGTTAGTGTTATGCATGCAAACAACAAACAAAAATGGAAATTTCTTTCAATCAAAATAAGAAAATGTATTCAAGCACCAAGCATGAGTAATAATAATATTTATTAGAATGTTACAAGGACAATTATACAAATGATTGTTCAAAAGTGTTACAAAGACATGAAAAATGAATAACTTAATTAGGGAGGATTTTGTGAAGGATTCTCACTAGCAACATCGATAATTTGAGTGTCATGAGGGTTACCTTAGGCATCCACTTCAGAGGCATTTGGAAGAATGGGCTCTATCATTGTCATCATGTCCTGTGCGGTGGTGTTGGCTTCTAGAGCAGGATTATCCTCACCTTACGAAATGCTAACGAATCCAGAGAGTTCATCATAACCCTCGATGAAGAAGGACATCATCACCACTACATCCTCCTCGACTTTGTCCAAAGCCTCCCTGAAATTATGGATGGTGGCTGCATTCAAACCGACATGCTCCTTGGTCTTTGTGAGCTCACCCTCGGTCGTGTTGACCGCCTTTGTCTTCAGAATTAACTGGTCATCCCTCAATTTCTGTTCATCCCTTTTCAACTTTAGCTCATCAATCTTCATCTTTAGGTCATTTTGATCTATGTAATCATTAGTCTGAGAAGCGATTAGTTGATCACTTAAGTTGGAGACTTGATCCCATAGTTTTGGATTTATCTTCTTATTTTTCTCAAAGGTTGAAGCATGTGCCATAGACATAGTAGATCTCTCCCAGAGAATTATGGAAGCCACCCCTTAATGAAAAAGAGCTAAAGGGTAAGATCGACATAATACTAGAATTTGAGGAAAGAAATGAAGGTACCAAAAACCTACTAGAATAACCTTATGATGAGCAAAGGTCCATAGGGAGTCGTTACTCAAAGTCCTAAGATATTCAAAGTCAGTACTGTGTCCATGGTAGATGAGCAAGTCTAAAGCATTGGGCATAATATAGATAATGGACTTTTAATCCTTCTTTATCATCTCATACGTCACTAGGTTATTGAGGTCCCTTTTATACTCTTCAACCATAGGATATCTGTAATATTCCTCAGCCTCCTTGGTGATCCGATGTGTCGACTGCCCATTAATTAAAATAGGCCTTTTCCCCGCCTTCCAGCACTCATCTAGATTTTCCTTCTTAGGATCAAGTTGATACGTGTGGCCTCATTGCCCTATTTTTTCGGATCAACCATTGACTCCACCCTCTCCCTTGGGGCTCAATTACCATCTTTGGGTTAGCGTGGGCCCCATCCTTATTTTGGATAGCCTCAACCTTCTTCACGCGAAGGAGATCAATAACAACACGGGAAGTTAGTTTTGGTGCCATCTCCCAAATTGGTTCAACATGAAATCTTATAGTGGATGGAGTAGACGCTATACATATAAAAATGCAATAATTAGTAAGAGTATGAATTGAAAGATAACTGAACTAACACTTGTGAAAATCTCACATACCTTATTTAACATTTTGCTCAAGCTTTTGATCAGCCTCAGCTTTGCTTGGGATTGGAGCTTTTGTATTAGATTCATCTTAATCTTCAGCTTGGCCTTGAGGATTGTAGTAGCCGAACTGAGTGAATTAGTCTGGAGAGAAAACGTCCTAAAAAACTGGAGGTCCGTCAATGCAAACCTTTCTCGCCAATCTCTTCAAGGAAATAGACCAAACCAGGTTATAAAATCAAGTCAGTTTAAAATAAGGAAACTTGAAAAAGTTTTGAGAAGTAAATACCATTAATGTTCGACCCAGTCAACTCCAAGGAACTCTGGCAGTTCTCCTCCTTTTATTGGGGATGAATTGTAAATTTCCCTTCAAGAACATAAACTTATGTTTTTAAAAATGATTACTTGACTGATCCACCCTCACTAACTTATGGTGGTACTTCCAAGGATAACGGTAATAATACCTCAAGGATTTAGCATTGTCCTTTATCCCAGTATTCTATATGAAGATCCCCTCATATATATCAAACTCATGATTCTCCCTCTAATATGCCATGAACATTATGTTTGTCATGTACACATGTAGAGGAAGTTGGGTCGGATCTACTCCGTAACCCTTCAAAATTCCCCTAATGATGGGGTATAGAGGAAGACAAAGGCCCATTTGCAAAGCCCAAATAGGAAAATAAATCTTGTCGGCTCAAATATGATTATAAACTTTTCTGCACTATCAGTCAATTTGTAAGTTATACCTATGGGGATATTGAAAATATCTTCTAAGTCTATCGATTCAAAATTAAAGATGTCACATGCATGATGTTTTTCTTCGATAATCTAGGGATCATATGAACTATCAAACCTCTTAAGAGTGCCCTTATTCGATGATCTAAGCGATTCTAAAGTACAACTACTAGGGAAGTTGAGGGTTTAAAGGAGGTTTTGAGTACATGGCCTCTTCAGAAGAAGACCCAATAATGATGATAGATTCCTCGAAGGCCTAGTCGGCATAATTCTTCCCACCCGACTAGTGGTTTGCACCGTCTTCTGAACTAGAGGAGGATAAAAACTCTGACCTGCTATACTTAATGTCTAGGAGTTGAGCAGACGACCCAGTCGATGAAAAAATGGCGAGAAAAAAAGTTGGGATCTTCTTGATTTCCCCCAACACGATGAATAATGACCAAAAGAATTGGTCCCACGGGTTCAGGAGATTGGTTGGTGTTACATTCATAGAGTTGCCTCAACATTCTATATACTCAAGAAGAAAGACTTATAAATGATGAAAAACAGAAATAGAAACAGTGCACAGGTAAAATCACGATAAAAAATAGGGAAATTTGACAAGAAAGCCTAAAAAACCCTAAATACCATTACACCAAAATAACCAGATTGTCACAGTCAACTGGTCACCGTCCATAGTTGTGACTAGGTGGTCACATATCAAAACCATAACCCACAACTAAAACTCATAACCAATCATGTGAAATAACCAAAGAGTGACACCAACAGGTGATTGGTAACGGTTCTGAATCGTGATACCAGTGATCGATTCCATACCATGACTAATCTATGATGGTCACATTTTGAACCATTACCCCCTCGCAACCAATAAGAGTGGATTATGGTCACGGTTCCGAACCGTAACCCCCCAAACCTAGTTCAAAATGGACATGTTAAGTTGGTCATGGTCCAACACCGTGACCATTTCTCAATATTCAATATGTCGTAATAGGGGTCACAATCACGAACCGTCACCAAGTTTCAATGTTCAATTGGTCATAGTATAGGTCCCGATTTTGAACTATGAACATTTTAAATCTATAAATTGGAATTAGATTCACCCATCGATTTCATTTCTCTCTCAACTCTTGCTCTCATTCTTTCCACCGACGACCTCCCCTCTCTCCATCGACCTCTCTCTCTCTCTATATATATATATATATATATATATATAAATTATTTGAAATGAACGAAATTGTTTGGAGCTCAAAATATTTTTTAAATATTTCATCTTATATAATAAACTCAAATTGAGTTAAAGTTTGAAATACATAAAAATAAATTTTAAAAAACCCTTAAGTTAGTAAAAATATTTTATATACACGATTAAACATCGAATTCTCAAACATAGAAAACATTATCGATGCACATAACAAATTTTCAAATGTATATATATATATATATATATATATATATATATATATATATATATACAGTCCTGCTCTTGTGCGGACTAGTCCGCATTTTAAGAATGGGGACCGGACATGTATCTCCTAGCGGTGAGTCCAGAAAAGAGAGATTGTGTGCCTATAATTTAGGCGATAATTTCTAGGCGCACCGTTAAGTGACACATGTCCGGTCTGCATTCTTAAAATGCGAACTAGTCTGCACAGGAGCATTATTATATATATATATATATATATATATATATATATATAGAGAGAGAGAGAGAGAGAGGTTCAAATTTGAACCTAAAAGATGAAAATTTTAATGAACCTTAACAAAAAAAACCTAACAACTCATTAATTTTAAGTCCTATGTTGTAATTGGTCCACGCCAGCGGAAAAGGATACGCATGTCGATCGAAAAAAACTTTACACCCCCACCCCCACTGCCCAGACCTGTCTTTGTTAATTGGAAATGAAAATCCAGATTGGGGGTTATGTTCTTCATCATCTCTAACATGGACAGACCTCCTTGTTAATGTTTTGATCACATTAAATTGAAATTGGATTTTAGTGTTGAAGTTCTTTTGATCATATTTCAAGAGAGTGTAAAAAAATACATGTTTATTTAGGTTGAGATCATCCAAAAAAGTAGCTTCTTTTGACCATCCAAAACAATAGCTTCTTTTGATCAGTCATGGGTCTTCACACTCATGTTACGGGTTTGTCACGTTTATTTTGCCGTGACTAATCTTGTCACGGTCAATGACCGTGACATGACCGTGACAAGTCTAATGAACTTGTCACCGTCATTGACCGTGATATACCCGTGACAACAAACTTTGTCACCCCTAGACTTTTCACAGTCAATGACCGTGACAATCCGACAGATTTGGTGTAGTGGTAAGCTTCCGAACAAATTTGTTTCAAGTTGTCACTGATGTAAATCCACTATCATTTCTAGAGCTTTTATATAGATTGCTACTTACCAAGCGAATAATCACTCAAGTTAAAAGAGGGTGGGGGTGAGGTGTAAAAAACGTTCGCTCGACAGCGTATCCGTTTACCGCTAGCGCAGACCAATTACAGCATAGGAATTAAAATCAATATATTGTTAGGTGTTTTTTATTAACATTCATTCAAATGCTCATCTTTTAGGTCACTTTTGAACCCCCCCCTCTCTCTCTCTCTCTCTCTCTCTCTCTCTATATATATATATATATATATATATATATATATATATATATATATATATATATATATATATATGTGTGTGTGTGTGTGTGTGTGTGTGTGTGTGTGTGTGTTTGATTATTCTCATATGTTTTATATTGAAATATAGCCATATTATTATTTGAAATTATATATGAAATCCGTGATGTAGAATTGACTTATTAAGGTTTTAGACTTGTTCTTGGATTTATGATAATTGGAATATATATTGAGTAATTGAGATACAGTATAAAGTTTAATTAAAATATGAGAAAGTTCATGTTCAGTATAGTTATTTCTATAACTCCATGAGTAATACTTTTGATACCAAATACTTGATTGATGAAACTTAGAGTATTAAAATGTAAAATTGATGCCATGAGAATATTTTCTGCTTGAATACCCCGTGATATTATGTTCTTGGAATTGCCACTACACAAAATTTAGCGATTGCTCATAGACTTTGTCCCTGACTAGGACTATGGGTTGCGGCCAAGGTCTGTGACCATCTGGAGCTTGACCATTTTGGTGGGTCACGACCCAAATACTGGACCAATTAGGGGTTTACGGATTTGAGCATCATGGTCAATGGTCACGGACTTTGTCCCTGACCCATACACACCGATGGTCACGACTTTGGGCAGTGACCCAATCCATTACATCCCACAGATAGTCAAGGATCTAGGCCATGACCCTAATTATACATGATAAAAAAATGGCCACAACTTTAGGCCGTAACCCTTCTTATGCGTGATAAAAAAAATGGTTACGACTTTAGGTCGTGACCCTCGTTATATGTGATGAAAAATAAAAATGGTCAGGGCTTTAGGTCGTCACCCACTTTATGCGTGAAAAAAAAAAAGAAAAATAGTCATGGACTTTGTCCATCACAATTTTTAACATGGACTTTGTCCATCACAATTTTTAACTATAATAAAAAAAATTGGGCATAATTTCCTCTATTTTTTTGGCATTCTAAAACTTGTTAATATAAAACCTTAATAATATAAAGCCCGCACGACTATAAAATTTAATAAATAAAATTACAAAAATCCCACACGGCCATAAAACTAAACAATAAAATTATAAAAGCCCGCACGACCATATAATTAAACAATAAAATTACAATAGCCTGCACGGATGTAAGACATAAAAAAAAGAATCCAGAATTTCAACAAAATTATATAAACAATCTTCTTGTTGAAAACCATTGCCTTTTTCGTGTGTTACACATGGATAAAAGGAAACGATACAATGTTATCCTGCACCAAATAGGATACAAAAAAGAGATAATATCAGTAATCAAATTTTTTTTTAAAAATCGCACTAAAGCTGAAAAATTGCATATATGAGTTATAATTATCTTCATATTCTCAAACTGGGAGTCCCATGACAACGCGGTCAGTTCCTACGAGTTCTATTGGTCCCGTGCGAGGTGTTCGTGCCTCTCATAGGGACGTTTGGGGGTGTTTTAGATTTTTTTCCCCAACAACAAGTCTTTAAGCCTAAGTTTAGATATTTTTAAATTATCATCATATTCTCAAACCATGGGGCTGGGACCATGCGGTCAGTTCCTGAGAGTTACATTGGTCCCGTACGAGGTGTTCACGACTCTCACGGGGCTGTTTGGGGGATGTCTTGGGTTTCACCCTCTACCAGCATGTTTTTAAGCCCGTGTGTAGATATTTTAAAATTATCATCATATTCTCAAATCGACGGTCCCGTAATCATATGGTCAGTTCCTTAGAGTTACTTTGGTCCCATGCGAGGTGTTTGCGCATCTCACGGGGCCGTTTGGCAAGTGTTTTTGGTTTTCTCCCTCAAACGACGTGTTTAGAATCCTAAGTCTACATATTTAAGAATTGCCATCATATTCTCAAACCGAGGGGTCTCGTAACCATGCGGTCAATTCTTGTGAGTTACATTGGTCTCGTGCGAGGTGTTCATGCCTCTCACGGGGTTGTTTGGGGGGTGTTTTAGGTTTTTGTCCTCTAATGGTATGTTTTAAGCCTAAGTGTAGATATTTTCAAATTATCATCATATTCTCAAACCGTTGGTCCCATGACCACGCGGTTAGTTCTTGCGAGTTAAATTGGTCCTGTGCGAGGTGTTCGCACCTCTCACGGGACCGTTTGGGGGGTGTTCACCCTCTAACGGCACGTTTTTAAGCCTAAGTGTAGATATTATCTTCATATTCTCAAACTGAGAGTCTCGTGACCACGTGGTCAATTCCTGCTATTTACATTGGTCCAGTGCAAGGTGCTTGTGCCTCTCACGTAGCCATTTTGGGGGGTGTTTTGGGTTTTCACCTTTCGACTGCATGTTTTTAAGCCTAAGTATGGATACTTTTAAATCATCATCGTATTTTCAAACTAGGATCCTAGTGACCATGTGATCATATCTTGTGAGTTACATTGGTCCCGTGCGAGGTATTTGCGCCTCTCCCAGGCCCGTTTGGGAGGTGTTTTGGGATTTCTCTCCCTAACGACATGTTTTTAAGCCTAAGTCTAGATATTTTATAATTATCATCATATTCTCAAACCGGGGGTCCCATGACCACGCAGTCAGTTCCTACGAGTTGCATTAGTCCCGCGTGAGGTGTTTGCAACTCTCATGGGGCCGTTTGGGGGGTGTTTTGGGTTTTCGACCTATAACGGCATGTTTTTAAGCCTAAATTTAGATATTTTCAAATTATCGTCATATTCAAGAACTCGGGAGTCCCGTGAAAACACAATCAATTCCTGTGAGTTACATTGGTCCGATGCGAGGTGCTCGCGCCTCTCATGGGGCCATTTGGGGTGTGTGTTTGGTTTCGCCCTTTAGCGTTATGTTTTTAAGCCTAAGTCGAGATATTTTGAAATTTTCATCATATTCTCAAATCGAGAGTCCTGTGACCACACGGTTAGCTTCTGCGAGTTACATTGGTCCCGTGCGAGGTGTTCGCGCCTCTCACAGAGCAGTTTGGGGGGGGGGGGGGTTCGCCCTCTAACGACATGTTTTTTAGCCTAAGTATAGATATTTTCAAATTATCATCATATTCTTAAATCGGGAGTCCCGTGATCACGTGGTCAGTTCCTGATAGTTACAATGGTCCTATGCGAGGTGTTCGCGCCTCTCACGGGAACGTTTGGGCGGTATTTTGCATTTTCTCCCTCTAATGGCATGTTTTTAAGCCTAAGTGTATTTTTAAATTATCGCATATTCTCAAACCGGGAGTCCCATGACCACGCGATCAGTTCCTACAAGTTACATTGGTCCCGTGCGAGGTGTTCGAGCCTCTTACAGGGCCGTTTGTGGGGTGTTTTGAGTTTTCACCCTTAAGGCATGTTTTTAATCCTAAGTCGACATGTTTTTAAATAATCATCATTTTCTTAAATCGGGAGTCTCGTGACCTTAATTACAATCAGCTTCTATGAGTTACATTGGTCCCGTGCGAGGTGTTCGTACCTCTCACGAGGCCGTTTGGGGGTATTTGGGGTTTTTGCTGTCTAACGGCACGTTTTTAAGCCTAAGAGAAGATATCTTCAAATTATCTACATGTTCTGAAATTGAGGGTCCCGTGACCACGCAGTCAGTTCCTACAAGTTACATTGGTCTCGTGTGAGGTGTTCGCACCTCTCACGGGGACGTTTGGGGTGTGTTTTGGGTTTTCGGCCCCTAACATCATGTTTTTAAGCCTAAGTCTAGATAATTTCAAATTATTGTCATATTCTCAAATCGGAGGTCTCGTGGCCACGTGGTCAGCTCCTATAAATTACATTGGTTCTGTACGAGGTGTTCGCACCTCTCACGAGACCGTTTGGGGGGTGTTTTGAGTTTTTGCCCTCGAAAGGCATGTTTTTAAGCCTAAATCCAGATATTTTCAGATTATCATCATATTATATAATTGGGATCCCTGTGACCATGCGATCAGTTGCTGTGAGTTACATTAGTCCCGTGCAAGGTGTCCATGCCTCTCATGGGGCCATTTGTGGGATGTTTTGGGTTTTCACCCTCTAATGGTATGTTTTTAAGCCTAAGTGTAGATATTTTGAAATTATTATTATATTTTCAAACTGGGGGTCCCATGACCATGAGGTCAATTCCTGCGAGTTAAATTCGTCCCGTGCGAGGTGTTCGCAGCTCTCACGGGACAGTTTGGGGGGTGTTTTGGGTTTTCATCATCTAACGACATATTTTTAAGCCTAAGTGTAGATATTATCATCATATTCTCAAACTGAGAGTCTCGTGACCACACGGTCAATTTTTGCAAGTTACGTTGGTCCCGTGCGAGGTGCCCGCGCCTCTCATGTGACCGTTTGGGGGTTGTTTTTTATTTTTCACCTTCCAACAGCATGTTTTTAAGTCTAAGTGTGGATATTTTTAAATCAACATCATATTTTCAAACTAGGATTCCCGTGACCTCACGGTTAGCTCCTGCGAGTTACATTAGTCCCGTACAAAGTGTACGAGCCTCTCACTGGCCCGTTATGGGGGTGTTTTGGGTTTTCACCCTCCAACAGCATGTTTTTAAGCCTAAGTCTTGGTATTTTCTAATTAACATCATATTCTCAAATTGGGATTCCCGTGACCACGCGGTCAGTTCTTGCGAGTTACATTTCTCCCGTGCAAGGTGTTCGCGCCTTTCACGGCGGGTGTTTTGGGTTTTCGCCTTATAACGACATATTTAAGCCTAAGTTTAGGTAATTTCAAATTATCATCATATTCAAAAAAGCTGGAGTCTCGTGAAAATACGATCAGTTCCTGCCAGTCACATTGGTCCAATGCGAGGTGCTCGCGCCTCTCACGAGGTCGTTTGGGGTTTGGTTTTCCCCCTCTAACAACATATTTTTAAGCCTAAGTCGAGATATTTTCAAATTATCATCATATTCTTAAATCGGAAGTCCCGCGATCATGCGGTCAACTTCTGCGAGTTACATTGGTCCCGTGCGAGGTGTTCGCGCCTCTCACAGAGCTGTTCGGGGTATTTTGGGTTTTTGCCCTCTAACGACATGTTTTTTAGCGTAAGTGTAGATTATTTCAAATTATCATCATATTCTCAAATCGGGAGTCCCGTGACCACGTGGTCAGTTCCTGCGAGGTACATTGGTCCCATCCAAGGTGTTCGTGCATCTCACGGGAACGTTTGGGGGTGTTTTGTATTTTCATCCTCTAACGGCATATTTTTAAGCCTAAGTGTATTTTTAGATTATCCTTATATTCTCAAATCGGGAGTCTCGTGACCACGCGATCAATTCATGCGAGATACATTTGTCCAGTGTGAGGTGTTCGAGCCTCTCACAGGGACGTTTGTGGGGTCTTTTGAGTTTTCACCCTCAAACGACATGTTTTTAAGCCTAAGTCGAGATATTTTTAAATAATCATCATTTTCTCAAATCGAGAGTCCTGTGACCTTACGGTCGGCTTTTGTGAGTTACATTGGTCCCGTGCGAGGTGTTCACACCTCTCGCGGGGCCGTCAAGGGATGTTTTGGGTTTTTGCCCTCTAACGGCATGTTTTTATGCCTAAGTGAAGATATTTTCAAATTATCTACATATTCTCAAACCGGGTGCTCAATGACCACGAAGGCAATTCCTACTAGTTACATTTGTCTCGTGTGAGGTGTTCACGCCTCTCACGGGGACGTTTGGGGTGTGTTTTGGGTTTTCTGCCTCTAACGGTATATTTTCAAGCCTAAGTCTAGATAATTTCAAATTATCATCATATTCTCAAACTGGAGGTCCCGTGACCATGTGATCAGTTCCTATGAATTACATTGGTCCCGTGATAGGTGCCCGCGCCTCTCACGGGACTGTTTTGGGGGTATTTTGGGTTTTTGTCCTCTAATGGCATGTTTTTAAGCTTAAGTCCAGATATTTTCAAATTATCATCACATTATATAATCGGGGGTCTCGTGACCATGCGATCAGTTTCTGCAAGTTACATTAGTTTCGTGCGAGGTGTTCGTGCCACTCACGGGGCCGTTTGGGGGATGTTTTGGGTTTTTTCCCTCTAACGGCATGTTTTTAAGCCTAAGTCTAGATATTTTCAAATTATCATCATATTCTCAAACTAAGGGTCTCGTGACCACGCGGTCAATTCCTACGAGTTATATTGTTCCCGTGCGTGGTGTTTGTGCCTCTCACGGAGCCATTTGGGGGTGTTTGGGGTTTTCTCCCTCGAATGGCATGTTTTTAAGCCAAAGTCCAAATATTTCAAAATTATCATTTTATTCCCAAACAAGGATTCTTGTGATCACGCGGTCAGTTCCTACAAGTTACATTCATCCCGTGCGTGGTGTTGGCGCCTCTCACGGTGCCGTTTGGGGGGCGTTTTGGGTTTTCACCCTCGAGCGGCATGTTTTTTTAGCTTAAGTGTAGATATTTTCAAATTATCGTCATATTCTCAAACCGGGGTCCTGTGACCACACGATTAGTTCCTGAAAGTTACATTGTCCCGTGCGAGGTGTTCGCGCCTCTAACGGGTTCTTTTTTGGGGGGGGTGGGGGTGGGTTTTCACCATCTGACGGCACGTTTTTAAGCCTAACGAATGATATTTTCAAATTATCATCATATTCTCAAATCGGGAGTCCCGTGACCGTGCGATCACTTCCTGTCAGTTGCATTGGTCCGGTGCGAGGTGTTCCATCCTCTCCCACGGCCATTTGCGGGGTGTTTTGGGTTTCCTCCCTCTAACCTCATGTTTTTAAGCCTAAGTGTCGATATTTTCAAATTATCTTTATATTCTCAAAGCGGGTGTCCAGTGATAAAGCGGTCAGCTTCAGCGAGTTACATTGGTCCCGTGTGAGGTGTCCATGCCTCTCAGAGGGACGTTTGGGGGTGTTTTAGATTTTTGCCCGCTAACGGTATGTTTTGAAGCCAAAGTCTAGATATTTTCAAATTATCATCATATTCTCAAATCGGGAGTCTCGTGATCATGCGGTCAGTTCCTGCAAGTTACATTAGTCCCATACAAGGTGTTGGCACTTCTCACAGGGTCATTTTTATGAGGAAGAAATCTTTTAAAGTTTTTAAAGAGGCAAAGACATCTTCAAATGCCTTCTGGATGGCCGCGGAATGATCAGTATTCTTCTTCAAGTCTGCTACAGTATGTTGAAGATGTCGTGGCACGGCTTATTTTTAGGGCTTGATTTTATTCCTTAGTATCATTTAACTTCTCTTGAAAGGCTGCAGTCCGCCTTGATGCCTCTAGTGCTTTGGCCTCAGAAATTTTAAAGCTTTCCAGCCTGGAGTTTTGTTCAGCCTCACATTGGGCCTTGACTAAAGCCTCCATTTTTTGTATTATAGTCTTAGAGTGTGGACTCTGAAGACTTATTGCCAGCCTAAAAGGATGAAAACCTAGAAACCTCCAATTGAGATTGGGGGCTGGACTCTGCAGCCCTATGCTGGGAAAAGAGCTTCTCATACTTGACTCTTTAGGTCATAGCCACCTCCACAGCCTGAAAGAAAAATATCTAAGTAATTAGTACAAGTACACTAAAATGGTTACAGTAAGAAAATAAGTAAATAAATCCTTATCCTCAGCAGACTGTGCGGAGAATATTCCTCAGGTCCTTCATGTACTCTTCTACGAGGCAATTGATAACAGAGCCTTTCGTGGCCTACCTGATTATTAGGACGATATTTGTTATTGTGTCTGAAGGGGATTTTGGATATGGCTGCCTTAAATGAGGTCACAAATTCCCTTCAATACATTTGTCTGCTCTGCTTTGTGGAGTGGGTAGGTTGGTATTCATCACAATAACAGTCCGCGGAGGGGACCCAGTGTTAGAGGCATGAATGGGGCTGGAACTTACATGGAAATCCCCCAAGAAAATGAAGTAAGGTCGGTCGCAATAAGCTCTAACCTAATATCATTATAAATATTTTGGGTGTGTGAGACAACACCCTCAGCCGATGGCACAATAGCCATAGTACCATCAGCAATAGCTGTATCCTTCTCAGTTAGGAGTGCTGCCTCTTTTTTAACCTAAAAGTAAGCATCCTTAGTTGCCCTCTTCCTCTTTTTTCCCTTATTCTTTGGAGCTTGCTTAAGTCCTTGTACAACCTCCTCTACCTCGTTAAGTTGGGAAACTAAGAGCTCTCTATCAATATCTTTCGTGACACCACCTTAAAAAGGGAAAAGTCAGTATTAAAGGTAAATAAAAAATAATGTTGCAGAAATATTTAAACAAAAAGTACCTTTCGCAGCCTTCTTTGAAGCTTCGTGTACTCGGTAATATCCGCCTTTATATAATGATTGCAGTGTCACTATATCAGGGAAACACTACACCAAATTTGTCGGATTGTCACGGTCATTCACCGTGATAACTCGAACTTGTCAAGGTCCATGACCGTGACAATTATGGGGGTGACAACTTATGTTGTCATGGGCTTGTCACGGTCAATGACTGTGATAAGTTCATTAGACTTGTCACGGTCTTTGACTTTGACAATATTTATCACGGTCTTAGACCGTGACAAACCCTTGGCAATCTTTAAAATATTGTCACGGTCAATGACCGTGACAATTCTGGGCAGAATTGAAAAAAAATACTGGGCAGTATGGCCACTGCCCAACAGTATATTTGTACATGTTATAGCAACGTTGTACCTGTTCAAACATCATATATCCAAATAAAATAGAGATAATGCAAATATACATTCAAAACAATATGCATCACGATATAATCCAAATATAATTCAAATGTAATAACTGAAAATAATTCAATTCAAATAATGTCACTACATGTCTGGAGTAGGTCTGAGGAGGTGAATAGGCCACACGATATATGGATTAATACACCCCGTAATGTGCATCGTACCGCATTGTTCGCATAACCACAATGGGCAGTTCTCCTTCCCGGGTATCACATGCATGATGAGCACCTTAGCCTCGATGTCTTGAAGCAAATGTCCATGAACTGGCATACCCTGGACGGTATTCGAGTCCCTCAACCCCCGCCCTATCCGTTGGCCATCAAATATGTCCCATATAAACACGCTCGGCCAACCAAGTGTCGACATCGATCGGTCGAAGGGAGCCAAATAGGGGACTGGATCATCAGAGTCTGCACGTGTCGGCGATGAAGCAGCAAGGTCTACATCCTCGTCCTCCTGCACCTCCTCCTCCAACACCACATTCTCATTCCCTTTCCCCTTACTGTTATCGCCCAACGAAAGCTTCATGAATGAGAACATATCTTAGACCGTCGCCTCCAAACGAGACAACTTCGCATCATGCGAGTCCACCTTTCGAGCCAACTCGGTGTCGCTCATCTCCAATCCGATGATTCTAGATTTGGCAACCCACGAGCTCACCCCCTTGTACTCCCCTTACGATCAGCGCCAAGCACTTGGCTGAGTGCGTCCGTGGACAAAGATGCCTTGTCGGCATCAGACTACGACTTATGCACTTCCTTAAGCTTTGCCTGAAATAACAAAAAGCACATGATTAGTTAAATAAGAAAATAAAAAATTATAACGTAATTAACAAAAAGTAAACTGTCGGATTACTTACGATCGTGGTCGCAACGCTCGGGGATACCTCCTTATCCTTCCCATTCTTCGTCCAAATATCCACATAAGTATCGAGCCTATGTGGCTTACCCCGAGGGCCACACCCCGTCTCCTGAAATAAAATAATGCAAAATTAGTATCGGCCCCGCAAAGTAAAATAACGCAGAATAATGTATTTATGTAATTATAGAAAAAATAAATCTTACCATCATCCTATGCTCCACCTCGGCATAAGACGTCCGGCCGGAGTAGTGCACGTCCGTCTTTTTTGCCCAATTTTCCCTCCCCGATTGGTGAGATGCCAATTTTCGCTCCCTGATCTCATTGTCAATGAACTTTTGCCATTATGCCAATGAGATCGGCTCCTTCAGTGGGACGGAGTCATGCATTCAGATGACGGACTCTCGGGTCTTCCTAAAGTACCGGGTCGGCATATTTTTCTTCCACGTCTTGTGCTGCTCCCTCAACTGCTCCAAGACGGAATCGCGTAGTTTTGGATCCAGGCTAAATTGTTCATGTCCAATAAATACAAAGTTAGTTGCAAATAAATATAAATATAAAATGAAATTGAAATCAAAATCGAAATCGAAATCAAAATCAAAATTAAAATCGAAATTGAAATTGAAATTGAAATATTCATATAAATATAAATATAAATACATTACCTGTAGTGCCGTCAAAATAGATAACTTGAGCTCATTTGGCACCTCCCTCCAACTAGTTTACCTCGGGCCGATGATCGTCTTTACCAGCTCGAGGGATCTCGCTAATAGCCCCATCTTGTTCTCGATGGCCAACCCTAATTTTCCATATTTGGGGAGCCTAGGGGCCGAGAAGCCCTCGTCTCCTCCGCTACCACCGAGCCCAGATGACATCATCATAATCAACATTATCATTCTCGCCTTAATACCCGAAGGAGACATTTTCTGTAAAAAAAATGTTGTTATTAGTACAAATCAAAATGAATTAGAAGAAGACATGAAAACATGTACAATTACTACAAATCCAAATGAATTATTAATGTTTAACACCTCAATTCTGAATTTCAAAACAACAGCATCTAACTCATAATATGTACAATTACTAAAAATCTGAAACATCCCCACCCCCACCCCTACTGCCCACACACACGCACACTACAAAATAGTGAAAATGATAAAGTGCAAATCAATTAAAAGCATTAAAAATGGATTGATAAAGTACAAATTGGAATATTAATTACAAATTGAAAAATTATTTCAAATACGGGTTATCATAAAAAATGGATTGATATTCGGTAGGAGCAACCAAGTCATCCACACTACTATTTAGACGCTTTGGCGCATGTAGGACAGTTGATCACGACTCGTTGTTGATATACTCCGTGTAAAACACTTGGTTGACCTTTTAAAATCCATAAACAAACGGCTCATCGCTCACGTGAAGGAGGGAGGGAGGTTGAGGGGGGCTAGGATGACAGGCCATACACTCTGATTGGTGCTTAGATTTCTAAATGGATTGAAACCATCTATTGATATAGCCAAACAAATGTTGCGCTGTTCTCGAGCAAAATCTGTATACTCATAATTCATCATCCTCCGATCTATAGAATCAATAGGATGACGCATGATATTACCCCTACTTCTGCCCTAGCATGCCAAGTCATTGGCTTTGCTATCCGTGGTACTGTGAAAAATGGCTTTAATCTAGGCCCAACGGGAAAATATTTCAACATTTTTTGAGGCAGTTTTGAGCTTGTGCCTTTCTTACCAATAAATTGGACATATGTAGGTTCATCGCATACCGGACAACGATCGAGATTTTCATACTCCTTTCGGTATAGTATGCAGTCATACACATAAGCATGAATTGATTTATACTTTATTCCCAAACCTTTCAAACTGTTCTTCATAACAGGATAGCTATTTGGAAGCGTATTCTCTTTGGGTAGTAAGACCTTCACCCAATTCAGAATTCCGTCACGCAATGACCAGACAAACCGTACTGCGTCTTCAAACTATGCAATCCAACCATAGCATGTAAAGTTGTTTGATCTTTCTCACAGCCAGAGTATAACGGTTGGGTCGCCTTAAATTTTAAACTTTTATAGTCATCGTCAAGGTTTATCGCGATATCTTCACGAGCACTTGAACCTTGTACATCATCAGTAACCTCATTCTCCTCCACTTCATAAACTCCGTACGCATCATCAACTAAATCATCTAACATATTATGATCTACATCATCCCCTTCTATATCTCTCCTACTTGTTGAAGGTTGTTCTGAAGGTTGTTTGGGGACAAAAGGAACTTTCAATTCACCATGAAAACTCCAAAATCGATAAATATCTTGCATACCCCATCTTAACAAGGAAACTCTTCATCATTAAGACATCTCTTTGCGTATTTCACAAATTCATTAGCACCTCTGCTAAACACATCCCTCATTTTATTTGTCTCACCCATCCAATCTTTGTATTTTGGATATCCTATCACAGCTACCACAACTAATCATCTATTAAAGGTAAGAAGCGTATATTCATGGATTAGTATAAACAAAACTTAGATTTATAGTATGTTTCATTTGATTATGTATTATTTATATTCTATTTTTAAATTTCAAATTCAAATTTAATTTATAATAGAAATTCCTATTTCCTCCATCTCCTCTATAGGGTGAGTGGTCCTATCCCATTCAAGACCACATATTTCTGTAATATACTTAACATCTCATGCACATTGTTATGATTTGATAAAAATTCGACAACATATCCCCGTAGTTCTCCAAGTACACGACGTAGATTGGCAAGTGTAAGTGTTATTTCAATTGATCAATTGAAATAACAGTAACACTTATCAATATAGTATGTACCCAAAGAACATTAGGATATGACTGCAGAACTTCCTCCAAAAGTAACAACTTTAAGCCACTAAGAATATTATTATACAGACATTATGTAGTCCCAAACTGTCCAAACGGGACAATTCAAGAGATCTCATTACAGGGGTAATGACTCTCGAACGGGTCTAAGGGCTATTGAATGTGTACGGATAAGAACTAGAAGGCTAGTATCTATGCGTACTATATGTAATTTCAAGTATGTTTCATTTAATTATCATACTATATATATATATATATATATATATATATATATATATATATATATATATATATATATTGTTCGTGATATAAAGTAATTTAAAAAAAAAGTTGAAAAATCCCACCCTCATATGGACAATAATCCAGTGGTCATGTCACTTTTAAAATTAACCAACCTAACATCGATCCACTACAATCCAACCGCAATGGAAACAACAAATGTGTATCCCGTGCTCCTTCTAATTCATCTACTCAATTAATTATTTTCATCAATTAAACTAACAAAAAAAGTATACAATTATTAATTTACTAATTTACAATGAAGGGAAATCCTACTTGCATATGAAAGGGGCACTAATTATGAATTTACTAAAAAAATTAACAACCAATCAATATTTAATCAATCAATTCTTTTACAAGGGGCACTACAATATGAGGGGTAATATCTAATAAACCAATAAAAATTTAATTAAAAAAAACACACACACATAACCCCACACCCCCTACCCCTGTCCACCCCCACCCCTGCCCCCTCCCCCCCACTGCCACTTCCCACCATACACGTACACACACACACACACACATATATATATATACACACACACACACACAAAGTGCCCCCTCCCACACGCACGCACATTTACACACACACGCACATATACACACACATATACATAAATGGAAGAGAAATAGAGAGGGAAAACATACCAAAATCGTAGAGAGAGAGAGTGCAGTCTCTTAGAGAGAGAGAGAGAGAGAGAGAGAGAGAGAGAGAGATAGAGAGAGAAATAGAGGGAATATAAATCGATGGGATAAAAGAAGAGGAAAGGTTTTTTTTACTAACAGAGTTGTCACGGACATGTTACGGTCAATGACGTGACAACATTATACGTTTGTCACGGTCATTGACCGTGACAAGCCTTTGTCGCGGTCTTGTCACGGTCATTGATCGTGACAAAAGAGTGTATTTTTATGTCACGGTCAATGAATGTGGCAATGCTGGCCGGTTGAAGGGTGTCAATTTGACCATTTTGGTGTAGTGAAATTTTTTTGTTCGTCATAAATTGAGATCACAACCTTAATTCTTTCCCTCTGTCTCTTAGAGCGTATCAGACCTGCACAAATTATATAGAAGGGGTTGGTAAAGGCTTCAGTTATTATCAACAAAGAATGTAAAGGCTGCAGCAGGTACAATAATTAAAGAAAGAAACAAAGGCCTCGATAATATTTATACCTTCGTTGGATGGCGGCCCCATGTCCGCATCACCCTAAACTTTTTCTCTCTCTCATTTTATTCTGGGTGGATCTTCCAGTTATCCCCAAAAATAAAGAATAATTTGCCTTTCTAGTTTTTAACACTAGAAGGGCTCCCTTTCATCAAGTAACTATTCCCACTTTGCATACCCATGTAAAATTACCATGGATAATCCACGGAGTTCTCCTTTGGTTAATAAAAGTAAAAAAACTCTGTGATCATTCTATCTCTCTTTAATTTTTCCTTCCAAATGATTAGCGGGACAAGGATATCCCTCCTGCCATTAGGGTTAACTTGTGTTGGGGCCAAGTTCATGGAACTTAGGATTTTTCTCATAGGCACTGGAACAGGTAGCCACGACCCTAAGAATAAAGTTTGAAGGGCGAAGCAAACCCCATTGTTTGGGACTTTGGAGCATGACTTTTATCCACAGAAGGCAGTGTACAAATTATTCCCTCTAGGAACTCACAAGCTTCGGCCAAGTTAGTCATCCACTCCTCGTTCATAATACAAGGGTGGTGAAATGTCGCGATCTCTCTTATAGACTCCTGGATGCTTATAGAGGACCTAACTTCAATGTTCCTTGCCTCTGCAACCACAACTGTTTTGGGCGTAGCTATTGCGGTATCCAAGTTTGTGGGGGGATTATTGCTTGAGAAAGTATCTTCCTCCTTGTCAAGTTGCACCCTCCTTAGAATCCCTACAGTTGGAAGAATTCGCAAAGTCAGAGTCTACTTGGACACAGTTTGGGAAGTCCTAAAGCCTATAGGGTCCACTGGCCTTCAAGGGTTTTATATGAAGCACCACGGGAGGAGGAACACTAAAGTGTCTCTTTAAATAGTCCTCCAGATACTCCCAAGTATTCTAATGCATAAGGCCACAGTAAAAACTTATAAAAGTAAAAGGACTCCAGAGTTAGGAGATGCAGCGATCATGATCACAATACAAAAGATAGAAATATGCATAATTATTAAGGCCGCTACAATATATGAAGAAATTATGAAAGTGAATGAAATAATTACAAGTTCAATTCAAGGTAAAGGCCCCATCCATTTAGTTCAAGTTCCCTAAAAAGTTGCAGCCAAGGAGAAGGAAATCAAGGACTTAGGCATGGGAAAGTAAAGTTTAAAGAACAGGTTGCAGCTAGTTAGTTCAAGTTCCCTAACAACCCTTAGCCAAGGAGAATGAATAAAGGCACTGAGTATGGGAAAGTAAATTTTAACGCATATGTAGCAATCAGTTAGTTCAAGTTCCCTAACAAACCGCATGTAGGGGAGATAAAAAGGTAAACAACTTCAGTTTTTGGTTTCTAAAGATTAAAAGCCTCAAACCCTAGGGTTTTGCCCAAGAACACCAAGAGCAACCTATTAGTGTTATTGGATATAAAATAAATCCAAATGGGGGATAGGCCAAAGATTTAAACCTCAAAAATCCCCTACATATCAAATGTACCCAATACTAGTAATTAACAACCTAAAATTACGTGTTAAACGCATACAAATTGCCCAAAATTTGAATTTTATATAATAAAATCCCAACATTCAGCCAAACAGTTGCCCAACAACTAAAAACCCTAACAACTACTAGTGCAATCCCGATCATTATTAGGGAAAAAAGAAAATTAAAGTCCTAGCAGATCTTGGGTTTATGAAATAGGAAAAGTAGAACATAGGTTCGTGTGAGATTAAAAAGGCAGAAAAGATATGGAGAAAGTAATAAAATGAAATAGGTTTAACCAAAGTAATGCATAAATTAATGAAAAAATGAAGAACCAACTTGAAAATTGATGAGGTCAATTGAATAAGAAGAAAAGTCGCCTCAAACCTCCATAGAACAATCGCTAAATTGCCACAAATAGGCTTGGACAGTCGCCGAATATCGCCAGCGC
Organism: Sambucus nigra; assembly: GCA_949130495.1. NCBI lineage: Eukaryota > Viridiplantae > Streptophyta > Magnoliopsida > Dipsacales > Adoxaceae > Sambucus > Sambucus nigra. The sequence goes on along the minus strand of OX422208.1, from coordinate 237,136,681 downwards.
TTGATCTCTCAAAGGTGTTTTTAAGATAATGAGGCCACAATCTGACTCCATTTATATAAGAGGGCACTGGAAGTTGAAGCGTCACAAATCATGGGCCACGGCACATGGGCATAAAATACAGTCGCAGCACCAACTCGCAACCTCTTAGCATTGTGGCTTGGGGGATTATTGATATGCTCAATACTAGTACCTAGGTCGCGAAAGGCTTATGTACGTAGTCATTGTCTGGGGATCATATAGGCCACGGACATCCATATGATTATAGGACATAATAAATCCACGGTTGCATCCTTAGCAGGCCGCGACCACATACCTCTTCATCAATACATACCCAGTCGCAGACTTAGCCACGTTAGAATGTACTTACTAGCTATCCAATTTCTAGAAGGATTCCCCACTTGCATCATTTATCCATATGACACGTGCCCCGTTCACGTGACCCCTCCTTTTGACTCCTATAAATAGAAGTGTTCACCCCACATTTAGCAAGACAAGTTTTGGTAGCAAAGCCCTTACCAAATCTCTACTCACTCTCTTCCTAGAAGCTCTAAGGTCACCCTTGGTCACCTGGGCAACTACAGTCCACAACCCTCTACAAACCTACTCTACAGGTTGCATCCAACACTGCACAGGGCTACATTTCTCATATATTCATCTTTCTCTCTCTCTCTCTCTCTCTCTCTCTCTCTCTCTTGTACGCTTCTAATGGCAAACCAATCTTGTATTAACGATTGTATATAATGAGAATAAGCCACCAAAGTGTATGTAGTCTCATTTTATAGGCAAACCACTCTACATCTTGTGTTTTATTTCTATTTATTTACTTGTTTATGCTTTTATACTTGATATGATGGTTGAGAATGACTTCGATATGATTTCTTGCATCATCACATGCACAACATTAAAACTACCATATTTGGGTTTGATTTGGAACGTTCAACCTTTCGTTTTATGCTTGACTTGGAGTTTTGGAGTGGTTACCCTTTGGGATGTTCACACGTGTTTAGGTTTAATTTTTAGAAATAGGTTTCAAGCTTTCGTTTTACATTGACTTGAATTTTTGGAGTGGGTACATTTAAGGTTATTTAGGCGCATTTGGGTTTAATTTGTAGATGTGGGAATGCAGTAACTTCGAGTTTTTGGAGAGAGATAGAGGGTTTTCAGTTGGGTGGGGCGATGTTAGATGATGATAATGATGAAGGTAAGAACTAGGGGTTTATCTGGGTGGGCTTGCGATCAATTTTTTTAATGATGCGTTGCTCAAATAGTATTATTTACTAACTGTTTATTTTTTAAAGGGTTGTTTAATTGTTATGTTGCTCAAACAATAAAAATTTACTGTCAGTTCATTCTTAATAGTGACTTGGTTTACTGCTATTATACTCCGACAATATATATTTATTGTAGGTTCAATTTTATTATGACGTAAGTTTTTACATTCACAATAAATATTTATTGTAATAGTAAATATTTTATTAATGAGTATTATAGTGACTATTACTTGTAAATTTGGTTATTTCATTCTCGTTTTCTTATATACTTCACTGTATATCAATAGTAGAGTAAACACATGCTGTGACAATAATTATTTTGCTGACATTGACAATTTTACTATATTATAAGAGAAAATGTTTGCTAAAATATTTACTATGAAAAGTTTTTTTCTATATATGTTATTATAAAGTAAATATTACTTTGAGAGAGAATTTTTTTATAACTAATGTAAGATATTTACTATGAAATTGTTTTTTATACAGTAGATATTTACTGTTAGAATTGTTAATTATTTATCTATATGTATTTACTTTTCAATGTAATTCGTCTTCTTCTTTATCTTCTACTTCATCTCCTTTTCTTATTTTTATCTTTTACTGTTTAGATTATATAGACAATAAATACTTATTGTCTTTGTGAGAAAAAAAAAACTTCAAAATTTTATATCTTGTTTGATAGATATCGGTGAGTAGGTTTCAAAAATATCAATTTTATAAAAAAAACGGGTTTGTAAATCAAAACTTATACATTTTTCAAGTTTGAATAAAGATAAACTTTAACCATTTGGAGCATAATATACCAACATTTACAGGTAATTTATTATAAAAAAGGGTATATTTGTCCAGTAAAACTCCTAAAAAGTAGGAATAAAACCTATTTAGTAGTTGAATAGTCAATGGGACTTACATATGAAAAATGTTTTAAAAAGGACCTATATGTAAAAGCCCCTTAATAAAAATGCATGTTTCTTATCAAGATTGTGGTCATACATTTACCCACCTAATTTGTTCTATAAATACTTAACTAAATAGTAAACACCAACAAAACGGTCAAATGAAGGCTAAATATCGAATGTTATCCTGAACACTTCATCTCAGACTCACAAGTCCCAACAAGGTTAACACCAAATAAGATCCCGAACAAATTTTCCTCACTCATAGGTCCTAAAAAAATTTCAACTGATCAGCGAGCTATCTAGTCAACTCCATCAGATCTGATCAGTGGGTCCGACATGAGATATAAAAACTCTAAGTCAGTAACGGATAACGAAATCACTTAGATGATCAACTTTGAGGGCAATATACAACCATGTCCATTCATTATCCTCTGGCCATAAAGCTAATCAACTGATGAAATTAGTTTTGACTTACTGATGGTCAGTTAACATCGAATACATCGATCTAGTCACCCTTTACAAATTCATTGACTTATTGAGTTACGACTTAGTGATAACTAAAAACCTCAGCCTAGTCACTCTTTAAAAATCCATTGACTTATTGAGTTATGACTTACTGATACCCAATTAACATCGAACACCTCAGCCTAGTCACCTTTATTAAGTTATGACTTACTTACGATCGGTTAACAATATAAACCTGAACCTAGTCAACCTCTACTAAATTATGACTTGTGCATGGTTGCTTGACACAAAAAGCCTCAACCTAGTCACACTTTACTAAGTTATAACTTATTGATGACCTATTAACACCGAACACCTCAGCCTAGTCACCATTACTAAGTTTTGGCTTATTGACAATCAATTAATACCAAACACCTCAGCCTGGTCAATAATAAAGGATTACTTGTTATCTAAATGGTCGATAACTAACCGTTTTAGCATCTAAATAACAACGATTCATTCACACATGACAAAAAAGTTCATTTATACGTGAAGAATGTAAGAAAATATGACAAGTAACAATCATTCATGCGACCCAATCAAAATAAGTTGTACAAACATTATTCTAAAACTATTACAAATGTTGTTCAAATGAATAACATGTTCAGGTAAACCAAAAACAAAAGTGTTCAGGGAGCTAGGGCAGAAGGAGAAGGCAAAAGGCTGCCCACTTCTTCACGCAAGGCGAGCGCAAGGTCTTAAGCAATGGATGATCTAGTAGGTGACCAAGGATCAATGATCAATCCACGGTACTCTTTAAATCCAACTTGATATAAGAATTATGGATTAGTCATAGGATCCTTATCGGTTCCCTCATAGTCAATCGGATCATAATTGGACAAGTCCACATCAGGAAGATCGACCTTTACTATATTTTAAAGCTCCTTATACCCATTCAAAAAGTAACGGAACTTCAAAAGCCCCATAGATGAGGAGTTCTGGAATGACTTGAGTTACATGAATCAAATGAGGGGAGCCAGAGAACTTTTGGCCTGAAATGCTAACTTCATCTTATTCCCTTTCTGTTACGCCCCGATGACTGCATTATTAGGCTGAAACCGTTATTATCACTTATTCTCACATAGAAAAAATTTAAACTTAATTGTTAGGGTAACTTACATGTTGTGGCCTCTAGGAAGAGTTTGGCCTCATCATTAGAGTTTACAGATTAATAAATCATCACTGCTTAATAATTCACAATATGTAGGGATCAATAAACAAATACTAACACCATGAAAATATATATATAAGTCTCCAATACCTGCCTTAATAAAGTTTCTCCTCATACAACCTTAACATAAAACTATAAAGTTGAACAATTACAACTAAGAGAAAAGTCTAAGTAAAACATCGAAAAAGAATCTTTAGATTCGAATAGACTCCACGGCCTATGATATCCTCAATAATGACTTATCAACTAACTTCGCAGCCTATAAATACTTTGTGATCTCTGAAACTATTGCCACTAAAATCATCAATGACCTCTAACAATCTCTGATGCCTTTATCCCGAGGAAATAAGGAATATGGAAGGGATGAGCTCAAATATCTCAATAAGGTTTATATCAAAGTCATCAATCCACATGTCAATGTTTGTACTAGCAAATAAAGATATACTCACAAGGCAATGGAAGATAATAGTACAAATAAGAAAGATGGTGCAATATAAGTATATAGGAAGGAAAAGAATGTAAGTTACACAATCCCTCAAATTATCTTGATGACCTAAGGCTCAATCTCCCGTAGTTCACCACTTGGCGACTTCTCCCAAGGCTCAATCTCCCTTGGTTCACCTCGTCTTTCCCTATGACTCAATCTCTCATGGTTCCCCCTCATAGTCCGCAGCCTATTTTTATGACCTTAGAAATATCATTCTCTGCAGTCTTATTCTAGGTATTTTTAACCTAGTCATGTCACTGGTCACAACCTCTTCTCCTACCCAATTCTAGGGTGATCGATCCACGGTCTACTGTTAAATCTATAAATTGGTGGAGATATTTCACGGTATTAAACTCCATAGTTATCCTAGGATCAATCTCCTTAAACAAACCTTTTTTACCTCAAACACTGATCAGGAGGTCCTCAAATAGACATTATGCCACGACATGTCTATTGATTGTCGCGGCCTCGGTACTGATTCACATCGCAATAACTCCCAGGCACAATATAATACTGCCTTCCAACTCAACAATCTCTAATAAATGGTCACCGCCTCAATGAAAGAGTTAAAGCTCCTAATCTACAACAACAATGGTATTACAATAAAAATTATATTTTAAAAACCTAATTTACTCCGAGCTATAATCTCCAAATATCAAAGGCAAAACCTTAATATAATTCTCCTAAGATCATTAATAACATCTTTGAAACCCTCACTCTCTGACTCTAAAATCCCAGCTTAAGAACCCAAATGGAAAACCTCTAAGATCATAGATTTTCCCTAATGAACAGTGGAACTCCACGCCTCTAAAACCTTGATGAACATTAATTGTCCATGGCCTAAAAAACCATAAACTCATATAAATTGTAGAACTCCATAACCATACCAAGATTACACTATGAATATTATAACTCCATGGACATACCTAGATTACAATCAAGGGAGCCTCTCATTCAATAATGATAGAAAACTAGGGTTTTAACAAGGAAGAAGAGGGTGAGGACAGATCCCTTACCTTGGTGGATTATCCTGATGAATAGTAGCCTCCCACAACCTCACCCCAATAGCAACACCTCATTTTCACAAACCTAACTTTCTCTCTAGAATGGATTTTTATGGTTTTTAATAGTCTTGGGAAGTGTTCCAAGGGTGGGTAATTATAGGTTTTAGTGGGGAACTTTGGGTTTCCCCTTTTGTACACTTTTTTCACAATTACCCTTTTAAAAAGGCTTTTAGAATTATCTAAACTTTCTCACTAAGTCATTACATAATGAGGCCACATCATCACCTCTCGTGCTTCTTCCTATGATTACACATAACTAGGATCTACAACCACTGCCTAACTATGATCGTGGCCTTCCTAGCATGTCCGCAGCCTTTGCCTATTAGATCATGGTCTCAAGGTTTCCTATGTCTGCGGATATCCCACCCCTAATTGTGGTCTCTCACGGGATTGATCTATTCAATACATATTACCTCGCATGTTCAGCTCTCAAGGATGACATCACCAAATTTCATGTCCATATCCTAAGGTCTTGGCCTTTCCCTTGATCTCCACGATCTTTGTCTTCAAGGTTGTGGCCCTACTAAAACTCACATTTATAATCAAAATTCAGCTGTAGTTGTGGCTACTACATGGTTGTGGCCTTATCTATATTTCAATCATTATAACCTTCATAACTTAGGAAATTACGTCCTCAGAATTTAAATCCATCACATAGACCAGACATCCACAGCACCCGCCATTTAACATCTCCCAGCTCTCAAGGTTTATATCAACTAATTATTCCTTCCAGGTTTGATACCATGTGGCCTTGCCCCGATAGACCGCGATCGTTGCCTCACTTTTTCTATGTAAATTAAACTTTAAATGATTTAGGAAAAATCTTACTATGCCGTATCCCTGAAAGAGACGTCAGCCGAAAAACCCAAGTGCGAATTAAATCATCATCGCAATTAAATAGTACCCATAAGGAAAAAATCACTAAAGAAACTCCTTAATTCATTAATACCCAAAAAGTCACTAGTCCGGGCCTTTAATCATATTTAATTATAATCCTCTAATAACAATATAGATCAAGAGAAAGGAAAACAGTTAAAAGTGAAATCTATAATGATTACAAGCCTTAAATGGTATTTTTTTTTCCCTCAAAACTCTTTGGTCCAGAATCCTTCCTTGGTCTCTAGATTACCTTTGCGACCTCTGTCTTATTCGCATCCTTTTTCGACAATCTACACTCCTTGACTTTGTGGCAAGTATTTCCACAGTTGTAGAAGCTCATCCGTAATGAGAAAACTCTAGAAAAGTTCCCCTTCATTCTATAGTTAAAATAGGTAACTGGCGCGGTGTCAATCCTATCATGTTGTTTGCCTTTCACAATCCCATGATTATCTTCTTTCTTTATTTCCTCTTCTCTGTCTTTTCTCTTCTCTACCTTAGTCTTCAAGACATCTTCAAAGTATTGCTCCATTATCTGAGCTACCTCAACTAATTATGCATAAGTGCGTAGCCTTAACCCTATTTATCTTGTTGCGGAGTCCATGCTTCAAGCCCATTTCAAACTTCTTAGCTTTATTTTCTTCAGAGTTAACAACGTAGGGGGGAAAGTGTGACAACTCGGCGAACTTTGTTTTATATTCCACCACGAACATGGTTCTGTTGGAAATTAATGTCAAGTAATGAAATTAATTATTTAATTTCAATTTTATTAAATTCCGAATTTCCCATAATTATGGTCTTGATAAATATTAGATAATTAATTAGGAATGTGATAAATAAAGATATTAAAAGATTTGGGTAAATCGTATCCGTTAGTCACATGATGGTTAGTGGCATTAGTGGGAGACTTGAAATAGTCCCACCTTGACTAGGATTCCGGCCCTCTTCCCCTTATAAATAGAGGAGCCCTACACTATCTGGGGTTATCTCATAACACACTATTTCTGAGGTGGGAGAGAAACTCCGAGATTCCATTAGAGTGCATTTTTTTTTCAAGAAGGCAGATTGATGGAGCAATTAATCAAGATTGATCTTTGATCAAGGTAAGTCTTATTTTTTATCTTTTAGACGTATTTTGTGAAAACATGAAGATCCAAGATCCTTTTGTTAAGAACAATTGTATGTTAAAATTTAATCATATTAATGTGTTCGTGATTAATATTAGGGTGTTCTTAAGAATGATTTTATATGTGGTATCAGAGCTAAAGTTTAAGATCTCATGATTTTCCTTATTGATGTTCGTCTATAATGAAATATGTGCCTGAGACTTTCTGCGACATTTTTATTTGTGTCATTAAATTTCTTTTGTGCCTGAGACCTTCTGCGACGTCTTATTTCTGTCATTAAATCTGCTCTTAAAGTGTGTCTGAGATTTTCTGTGACGTTTCCATTCTGTCGCCAATACTCACTGGTGAGAATGAAAGGTCAAAACTTGCTCGAAATTTTACGAAACTGGCATGGTCGACTGGAAACGTCGAAATAAACAAAACCCATTGTATACAATGGGCACCACCTTACTTTTGCGTTTTGACGTCGTTAAGACTCCTAAAATTGCGTTTTTGTCGTTTTTGGTAATAATGTTGACGTCAATATCTCACTCCAGAAAATTGATTTTTGAATTTCGCAAATTGTTTTGAGATCCTGGAGTAATTATCTACATCTCTGTGGTGCTAACTAAAATTTTCAAATTTTGGCAAAAATTACGATTTTCCCAAATATTATGTATTTTTCCACCACAGAGGTTGTTTTTAATGTTCATGGTTGTTCTAATATTCATCTTATGTATTATTTGGTATTGATGAAAGGGTTCAATATAAAATTTTGAAAATTAGATGTATGATTATGTGTTTGACAATAGCATTTCGATATATTAGGTTATTGTGCATAATCTATAATTGGTAGCCCAAAGGTCCTAATGTAATTATGAATTGATGTTTAGACAATAATATTTATATGGTGTTGGATGGGAAAGACATAAAAGTGTCTTAATCTATAATTGTAAATATTTGATTGTTATGTATGCATCTATATTTGGACCATTAATTATACATTAAGTTTTGAGTATAATATTTTTGGGGGCATTGATTTTGCATAAATAATGTTTCTGACTTCTAGAAAAAAATATTTTTGAATTCCGTCGAATATATGAGATTCTGGAGTAGTTTCCTATAGTTCCATGATGCTAACTCATTTTTTAGAAAAATTTAAGTTTTCCCATATTTCATGTATGTTTTATCTAGAACTGTGATAAAACCTTGCTCTAATGATCCTTTTTTAGTTGAATATTCGTGCCAAACACAGGCCAACATATCTCATATGGTAGGATATTAGACTTACGTTATTATTAATATTCATATTTTGACGAGTCTCGTGCCAAACACAGGCCAATGATTCATATTGTTGAATATTATGATATTCGTGTTTTAATGAGTCTTATGCCAAACACAGGCCAACGATTCATGTGGTTGAAAATTAGAATTATTGTTTATTCTAATGCTAGTACTCCCATTAAGTTGAATTAAATGCCAAACACAGGCTACAATTCATATGTGTGGATACTAGATTTATGATTTCGCTGCATGTATGCATATTTAAATGCATGATTTGCAAATTTTGAGACTCATAAGTAAGTATTCATTCAGTTTAATCAAATGCCAAATACAAGCTAAGATTACATGTGAAGATATTATACTTGTAGTCATTTCAGATTATCCTAATGTTTGTATAAGGTTAAATTGAAGCGCAACACATGCTGATATTTGAATCAAATAAACATTGAAATTTTTGCAAATGTTAAATAATTGACATCAATGTTAAAAAGTCATATTTACATATGCCACTAGTATGATAATTGTGATTATAACCGTATTATGCATTAGTATGACCATGAATGATTTGGGTCAATATTTCTGATTTGTTACTCATACATAAGTGATGAAGCGAAAGTAAATGATTTATGTCTTCCATTTACTATTATTGTGTAATATCTCATGTAAACTCTTTGTCTATTTGATTTTCACATTATGTTTAATTTTTCGTGAATTTCAAGTTAGGGAATAGACAATAATATAATTAATCATGTATTACGGGGATTTTGAACATGTATGCGTATCTCTAATATTTATATAATATAAGGTTTGGTGTTCATTAAAGTGCTCCATACCAGAAGATATAAATATTGGACTAATGCATTAATATCATGCATATTTTGGTTGCCTACGGGTCCATGTATGATATTGAATGCTAGGATGATGATACTTTATGATGTTGCATACATATTATTGTTTATTCTTTTATTGTGATTACAATAATTGAAGAAAATGTTAGTGGTGATATATATTTTGGGAAGGAAATAATGGTCGTCAAACACAGATGCCATAATTTCTTTCACTATCATATCACCAATTAAGTTTATGAAAACCATAAACATGAATAATTTTGTTTGTTGCTCATGCGATATTTAAAATAAGTGAAAAAAAACTTATTAACTTGTGTATGTAAGTCTTTACGTAATGTAATATTCATATTATGAAATGTTTGGTAGTCACCACGGTGACCCAACTAGAATGGCAATGAATATTAAATGTAAAGATGATGGTAGTAGTAACTCATGATGCTTATAATTGTAAAGATATTAATGGGGTATATTGAGTGTATTTCTTCAAGCAAGGTTATTCCTTATAGGGAATCAATTTTGAGTGACTGAATGAACATCATAGATCACATACATTATTATAGTATGTGAAAATAAGTTGTGCACAAATGTCGTGTACAATATAATGAAATAACATTATACCCAATAAAGTAATCTACAAGCATCATATAATCGATATTTCATGGTTACTACTGATAAAAACTCACGGTTATGCACTCAATTTATCATGTAATCGATGTGTGTGTTGTTAAATCAAAGTATTAATGAAGTGAGCAATTTATCTCATTATCTTATCACATATTATTGTATCCCATTTTATTTCTCTAAAAAAATTCATATTTGATTTGGTTAAACAAATTAAGTTTGTTTACATGTTGCACACTCGGACTAATAATGATAAAGATATTATGTATCTTTTATGATTTGAAATGAGTTTTTTATCTCAGTAGAGTTTTCAAGTTATACTTACTGTGTTATATAAAGTATTTACTTTTGATGCAAGGATTTCTTACAAAACAAACTAGAAATACTAATAAGATTCTTTTTATTTTGTTCTTGGGGAATCAAATTGCCATTTGTTTTCATAAACCCTCAATTTCTTTTGGAAAATGTTTGTCTAGACTTGATCGTGAGGGATATGTTCTAAAGAATCTTTTGATGTATATTTTTTCAAGGGTTATGATTTTAGTTTTGATGTTTTGTACAAAATAAAGTTTGGATATAGTTCTTTAAAGATTTGTTTGATCCTGCATCATAATCATAGCGTTTTTTTATGAAACTCTTTAAATCTTGTACCAAATTAAATCTAGACTCTTTTTCATAATTTTCGTGGATAAGATTTTTGTAATGTCTCTTACAAATTTTGATAGTCGAGTTGTGCTCTTAAGGTATTACGATGTCTAATATAAGGATGACCTATGTGGCCCAAGTGGGAGATTATGAGAAACTTCCCTTAAAGTCGACCTACATAGATCATATAATTGTCATTGACACGTATTTATTGCATTAAAGTCAAATTCATTATGAAAGGTGAAATTAGTGGTAGTAGAAAATCATGAAATATGGTTATAAAGGAAGGTAGGGTACCTATCCCATTATCGATAACCTTCTTGAGGTTATAAAGGAAGGTAGGGTACTTATCCCATTATCGATAACCTTCTTGAATCCTTGTTCTTTTAGTTATTAGATTGTCTAAACAACAAAGAACAAATAAATGATCAACCACTAAATGATAGTATTGTCACCGTGAGATAAATGTAGATAAAATCATAAGGAATAGTATTAAGAAGATCCTAAAAGGTCTACTATCCTCGATGATTATGTGGTGTATCTGCATGAACATGAATTTGGCGTAGGGATAAATAATGACTTGGTTTTATTTTCAAAAGTCATAAGAAGTGAAACTAATGGACTACAACTAAGGTTGAAATCTCGTTGAATTACATAATTGATGCACTAAAGTCGGGTATGAAGGGGTCATCAAGACCAAACGCGACACTAACGGTAGTTTAACGAGATAAAACTAAATTGTATTAAAATATTTCACTATTAGTGAAGAAAAGGTTATAAATGAACCTTCTCAATTATATATAAGGACATGGAATTCCTATGACATTAGTAGCTCATTATAATTGAGAGTTACATGAAGTGGATGTGAAAATTACTTTTTGAAGTCTTATAAATCATGCGTATATGTTTAGGAGATCATTATATAAACATAAGTTTCCCACATGACGTATTTTAAGAAATAATATCATTATTTTTGAATCGTTGTATATTTGTATACACCTTAAGATCAGTGGGAGTAAGTTTATATATTTTCTCAATATTCAAGCACATATTTAGAAAGTAGAGAATCAAAATAATCTTATGGGTTTAAAAGTTGTGTATGAAGTAATGAGATACTTAAAGGACTATATGCTCACATTTATGATGTATGTGTTCATTTAAATATGAACAATTATTGTGACTCGGATTTACTGTTTGTACGGATGGTATGAAGTTCACTCTTGCTTAAGAATATTTGTTTTGGTTTATCAACCAATATAATGAAGGAGTGCAACACAGTCCATCCATTAACTATTGTGAAAGCTGAGTTTGTAGCATGCTTGATGCTACAACTTATGTATTTTGGCAGCGTGACTTCATTTCGGGACTTGGAGTTGTCGACACTATTATCAAGTGGCTGAAATATTATGATAATGTCGTTGCAATCTTCTTTATGAAGAAATGTTAGTTATTCCTAAAGTAACTAAGCACGTTGGATGAAATACCTATCAGTTAAAGAAGAAATTCAGAAACAAAGAGTGTTAATTGATCACATCAGTACGCGTGATAACATAGCAGATCCTCTTACGAAAGGACTATCTCCGAAGACCTTTATGGAACATGTCAAAGAGATGGGTCTCGATTAGTTAGACTATGATTGCTATTTTGGCTTAGTTGTTTGACACCATTACTTGAATTCAATAAAAGTGTTTCTGATTTCTATTATTTTTGTCTTTTGAGAAAGCATGCATATAATTATGAATTATTGTTGACAGAAATAGTCCTTATTGAAAAGGACATTATGAGGCCATTATGATACCCAATATTAAAGGCTCAATTGAATGAAACATTGGTGTTGTGGTACATGGAAGGAACCATGCTCTTGAATAGCATGGAACCGCCATGACTCGCATCCGTGAATCATTTGATTTAGCAAACTGAATTTATTAGTAATTGTGCACCTTATGATACCTAATTTAATTATACGAATTATTAAGACCAAGTGGGAGACTTTTGGAAATTAATGTCAAGTAATGAAATTAATTATTTAATTTCAATTTTATTAAATTCCGAATTTCCCATAATTATGGTCTTGATAAATATCAGATAATTAATTAGGAATGTGATAAATAAAGATATTAAAAGATTTGGGTAAACCTCATCCGTTAGTCACATGATGGTTAGTGGCATTAGTGGGAGACTTGAAAGAGTCCCACCTTGACTAGGATTCTGGCCCTCTTCCCCTTATAAATAGAGGAGCCCTACACCATCTGGGGTTATCTCATAACACACTATTTCTGAGGTGGGAGAGAAACTCCGAGATTCCATTAGAGTGCATTTTTTTTCCAAGAAGGCAGATTGATGGAGCAATTAATCAAGATTGATCTTTGATCAAGGTAAGTCTTATTTTTTATCTTTTAAACGTATTTTGTGAAAACATGAAGATCCAAGATCCTTTTTATTAAGAACAATTGTATGTTAAAATTTAATCATATTAATGTGTTCATGATTAATATTAAGGTGTTCTTAAGAATGATTTTATAGGTTCTTTGATTTCTCTCCATAAACTCCACTTCCAATTTCTCCTTGGCCGCAGTCGGGAAATAATTTTCCAAAAAGACCGTTTTGAATCTAGTACAAAACATTATTGTGACCTTTCCCCATAGCAGGGTCCTTTTGACCATAGACTACTAGTGATCTTCCTTAGTGTTAAACATGAAGGAGGAAAAGGGCTTTCTTTGCTCATCTGAGCATTTCATAACTTCAAAAATTCTCTATCTCCTTTATCCAATCATCGACCTTCAGTGGGTCAAGATCTCCTATAAAGGGCCCAAGCCCCAACTTCTTAAATTTCTTAATAGTGCATCCCACTGGTCTTTCCTCTATCGTTCTTGTAGCCATGGCCCTAAACAGGGTTGTAACACCCCATATTTTAGAGCATTTTAAATTATGCGAGTGCTCGTAATTTAATTAAATGAAGAAATAAAGAAACTTAAACAAATATTAATTACCAAATGAAATGGACTAATATTTATTTGGCATTATATTCACTCGTGTGATAAGTAAATGAAAATATGTTAAATTACTTTACGTCGTAAGTGAGTAAAAATCGACGGGTTTAACGGTATCTCATTCGAGACACGGAGTTAGGGAGGTATTTGGAGTGAGATGGAAAATTCATGTTAGATATATCGGATAGTAATTTTGAGGACGCTAGTGATCTGAGATGGGTCGAGAATGTCAAAATTGGGTACTCGTGGGTTGTAATTGAGTTCCGAGGACTTTTGAGGCTAAATAGGATCCAAAAAGGGTATTTGGGTCATTTTATACATGGGGCCTGACTTAATTTTGGGATTCGTGGAGTTTAGGGTAATATTTAGGGAAGTTGGATGGAGTGGGAATCCATTCCACCATCCAAGAGACCAAAGCTTTGATAGAGGAGAGAAAAGAGAACGAAAAATCAAGAAAATTGAAGAGAAGTGATTCGAGAGGGGGACTCACATGTTAAATCCGATTTTAATGAAATATAAAGATGCAATCTTGGATGAATAAAATTATAGCTAATGAAATTTTGAATTAGGGTCGATACAATGTGTAAGTCTTTATGACAAACGATAATCACATTAAATTAGATGTTTCAGGGTGATTAATATGTAAAAGTAAAAATTATTATGTTTGGGATTGATGTCGAACTCATAGTAGGGGTTTGGGTGATGATGGGATCACCTAAGGTTGAAGGAAAAGAGATGAATTCCTTCAAAAAAAATTAGGCTTACTGCCCAAAACCAAATTGATTCGTTGATAGGGGCGAATCAATTCGCCGACCATATTGGTTCGGTCAGGCCGGCGAATCAGTTTGTCCTGGATGATTATTCTCCTTTAGTTGTGGGGGTATTTTCGTGCAACATTTTGAGTTTGTCTTGGTTTAAAAAGTCTGATAGGTATACTATAACTTCTGGAAATATATAAGAGGGAATTAGAAAGTATCATGGGTTAGACGGAGATTCAATTTAGGTAAGAGATTACGAGTGAATTAGGGAGACGGCACTATGGTAATGATTATGAAATCGGGTTAGGATTTTGAGAAGAATTAGGCTAAAAAATTGAGTAGAATAGCATGGTAGCCAAAAAAGGGAAATTAAAGAATTTTATAATAAGTAAATGAATGCTTGATAAATTGAAAGTCGAAATAGACTCGAGATCAGTGGGCTAGTGCTATAATGGATATGTGCATGATTAGCCGGTTGTATATATGCGTACTAAGTGAGATAGTGTGTGTGTGTGTGTGTGTGTGTGTGTGTGTGTGTGTGTATATATATATATATATATGTGTGTGTGTGTGTGTGTGTGTGTGTGTGATTGATATATGTTAACATACTTACTCTAGGGATGTTATCGTTGGAGGTTGCGCATAGTGGGCGGTCCACCCAGGCATGACTAAAAGGTGTTGGGTCGTTTTCCCAGGTCATGGGACTATTGCATGATCACTATATGTGAGTTTAGTGTCCGGTATGAAAATTTGGTATGGTTATGACCCACAAATGTATGTTTATAACCGACTCCATTTTATGTGTTCGCGATTTGGGATTGGTGGTGAGATTTCAATTTGGTGGCCCATGAGTGATAGTGACGTACCTGGAGTCTGATAGCATACTAGGGAATCCATCTGGGAGGACAACTCGGGGATGCTTTGTATATACGTATAAAAGAGTGTTATATGTATATGGGTGAATAAAACGAATGTGTGAACATTGAAATTATAACTAGTGTACAGTTATGTGAATTGTTTGACGATAAGATTACATTTGAGAATTATAATGATATAGCTTATGTGATAGCTACATGAGAAACAACGTAAAGTGTAATATTTTTATCACGGTTGGGCCAGAGGTGTAGCGTATTGGGCAACATTAAGTGACTAAACTTGTTGGGGGTGCAAGACTAGGAAATTAAAATACATGCTTTAGGTATGCACTATAGATGAGGGGTGAGGATAATCTCATGTGAGTGCGACACCAGATGAACATGAATAATTCAACTGCATATTCATTATTACATTATAAATACTTGCAAATATTTTTAAAAATGGTTTTCAACTCTGACCGTATTAAAAATCTTTTTCAAAACCTTTTAGGTGCTTAGCCACGAGGATGCCATGCTTAACTTTCCTTCCAGTCAGACGATGTTTCATTAGTTGTTGATGTTTATAGGGTTCACTTAGACGCTTCTATCATTACTAATTAGATAGGATGTTGTTTCATTTTATCTTATTTCGAGCATGTCGCCCACTGTTGGACAACTTTCCTCTTTAGACCTAGCTACATTATTTCTTTATCAGTTGGATGATTGTATTTGGAGTTATTGAGAGTTATTCAGTCATTTTATTTGATTGTCGTCATCAGTATTCCTTTTATTCTTGTGGTGAATATGTTTTGACTAATGGAATGTTTATATTAATGGTTGAATGTTTTAATAAAATAAGTTTTTAAGTTTTTAAAATTTGACACCGGGCTTTGTAGGTTATTAGTAAGTAAATTGGGTTTCGATGGTGATGCTAAGAATGAATCGGACTGAGATTTCTGTTTTATTTTGATAGAGGATTGATCACCCATTATTAGATAAGGTGGGCTGGCACATATGGAATTAGAGCATCAGGTTCTAGTGTCCTTAGGATCTGTGTGGACTTCTTACATTTTCACCGTTACATTTTCTTTAATGTAGAGTCATATGCTTAGGACTATTGATTCATATTGTGTTTTTACGTTCTTATGTTATTGTATATAATTGAAGTGAATATCATACAAATTCAGTTTGGTTTTATATAACAAATAAGAGAGGACGACTAGCTAGGGCTGTCTGGAGGGCCACCTGAAGAGAGGCTCGGCCGATGCCGCATGTAGCTTAGGGGATGGTGATAGATGTTGAGGTTGCCACCATAGTTGCACAGGCAATTAAGGCCACAATGACTACGATGGCACAACAGTTTCCCCAGGCCCAATCGCAGAAACCAGTGGCACCCGTTGTCCAGACCCACCCAGTGTTGTCGGTGTGGGAAAGAGTTAGAGAGGCCTTTTAGAAAGGCCATCTTCTAGAGTTTCAAGGGAGTGAAGATGTTGTTGCTTCCAGCTAATAGGAGAAGTATATCCAGTGGAATTCATGTATGGTTGAGTGCATTAACACCCAGAAATAGATTTTTGGGACTTCTAAGTTTGTGGAAGCAGCATTGTGGTGGTGGGAGTCAGTCACCACATCTGGGGAGAGAGATACCACGACTATCGGAGAGTTTTGGGTGCGGTTCGACCGCAAGTTATTTCCATCTTCTATTTACCAGAGATGCAGAGGGAGTTTATAAACTTATCACATGAGGTCCAAAAAATGGACGACTATGAGGAGCAATTCATCCGTTTGGAAAACTTCATACCCGATGAGGTGGATAAGGAGGAGAAAAAGGTGTTAAAGCTCACTAATTGACTCACGTGGAGGATCCGTCATCATCTGCTGGGTAATCCATCATTGGGGACTTATACTGAGGTTTTAAATGCCATAATTCTTAACTTCCTAGATCACCGATTCAATTTGAAGGGGGCAAAGAGAGTTGGGGAGTCTATCCAGCATGGTAAGAGTGGGGGTAATGGTGCTAGTCGGGCCCCACAACAGCAACAGGGCAAGCACCATGAGTGGGATACCCAGCATGGAGATCTGGCTAATAGATTCAAATCAGGGCTATTCTGACCAGGTGACGGTGGATTTAGGCAGGGCCATCAGGTCCAGCAACGTGTTCCTCAGAGCTAATAGGGCCAAGGAAACAATGGGGGTGGCCATCAGGGTCGAGGCCTAGGTCTAGAAATAGGGCAACCCCGACATGGCCAATATAGCCAGAGATAAGGGAATTTCATGGGCCGGCATTTTATATGTGGAGAGCAGGTCCACATGCATTAAGCTTGTCCGCATCAAGCTAGAGGACATGATCCGGGTGACCAACAGGGGCAACACTTGTAGCAGTTCATGGGGCAGTTTGGGCAAGAGTATTACATTCGTGAACCAATTGAATAGCTAGTGTCATTAGCAATTGAATTATGCTTTCTATACATGAGCAAGTGGGTCAAGTTTTGTGTGACACGGGTGCGTCACAGTATTTTTTTAGTACTATATTCACGCGTGAGACGGGTTTAGTAGATGTAGCGTTATTATTATAATGAGTATATAATTATCGTTGTATAGCGGGGCTCTCTTTCATTCCATCTATAGAGGAGCGGGTGTGGACACTGGGAGGATATGTTTTAGGGAATCTACTCACTTTAAAAGTGGTATCATGTACTAATATGATGTTATCCTGGGTATGGACTGGTTAACGATGGTTAGAGCGATGGTGGGCTATTATAGTAAGGCTATAGTGTTCGCTATACCAGGTCAGGATGTGTTTTCTTTGCGATGTGTTATCCTGAGTGAGTGATTAGGCATAAATTCTTCACTTTTATCCCTTTAATTTTGGTATTTAATATGATTCCGTGCGGTGTAAATAGCTTGGATTTGTCTCATATATATTCTACTAACCCCTTTTAGCAAGTATTTAGTATTTTGTGTATTTCTTATGTGTTTTACAGGTATTTCATGTAAAAAAGATGGAAAAGAGAACTCAAAATAGTTAAAGAAAGTAAGAAATGGGGAGTTCAAGGGTATTTTCGTAATTTAACAGACATATCTCATAGGTGGGTCCAACTGGAAAGTTGAAGAGCTGTAAAATACAAGAACAATGGAAAAAACGGCACCCCAATCCGAGCTACGGTGAAGAAGTTATGCCCATTTGAAATTGAGACATAAATCCAAGAAAAAACTATTAAGGACGAACCGAACCGAAGAGATCGAAAAACGAACCGATCCTGCCATTAGTCACGCTCCCGATCCGTTACAAAATTAGTCATGCTTTCTAAGTGTGACAAATTACCAGATACGGGATTTTTATTTTGTGCTTATCTTTTAGCCAAAAGAGTTTTATGTTTTGGGGACTCTTCTAAATGACCTCTAGCCTATATATTTAGTCATTAGGACTCTTTTTATTCAGATTTCATTCATGTAAAAGCTCATAATAAAGGAGGAACATCTAGGAGAAGAATTTACATATTTTTCACCTTTAATTCAAGAGCTTTTTCATTTTTTCTTCAATCTTTGATTTCTTCTTGCATGTTTTTGTTCTTCAATCTTGGTAACTTTTATCTCCAACACTTTTATTATTATTTCTCATGTTTCATCTCTCTTTCTAAGCAATTATGAGTTCATGCAACGTAGATAACATAGTTTTCATTAATTTCACCATGTTAGGCTAGGTTTTTAAAGGTCGGGTTGCATGAACCCCACCCGATGTAATTCATGATAGTGGAAATAGAAGTTGAAATTAAAATCTTAGGTGAATTGTATCGTAGTTAATATGATACTGCTTTATTTCATCCTTTGCTTACATACTGTGTGGGCTACGATCCCTCATATATGTAATACTTAGGAGTGTTAAAGACCGGGTTTTAATTCGTCATTTGCTTACATACTGTGCAGGCTACGATCCCTCATATATGTAATACTTAGGAGCATTACAAATCGAGTTCATTTAAAGTTTTAAGTCTGAATCTAGTATCCTACGAAGTGAATTACTAGGGTGTGGGGGATTGTAATCCAACCAATCGTTCTCATTTCATAGTTAAAGTTTTAGTCAAATCGTCATTAGTTCTTTAGTTAATTAGAGTAATTGCATTTCATTTATTCATAATTTCATTAGTTACTCATTTTCATATTTGCATCTAGTTTTAATCATTTCACAATCCAAATCACCTTTTCCTTTTTTTAGAGTCAAGTTACGGTTAACAGTCTTACCTTTGTTGTCACGTTCACTCGTCTTAGTTCCCTGAGGATTCGATACCCAAACTAGCCACTATACTCCACAAGAGTGTAGTTAAAGTTTAGGTTTTTTTATTGCAGTTGGAAGCCGATAACAACGACTAGTGTATTTACATGGACGCTTAGTTTCCACCTCGATCAATGAGGATCGAGCCTATGTTTATATGATGTCGGGGAGGAGACTTCAGAGAGTATATGTAACACCCCGTATTTTTGTATAGTTAATATTTAATTAATTCGGGAATTTTAAATTTCTGGTGTGTTGTAATTTTAATTCAATTAATTATGGCAATATATATATATATATATATATATATATTAATCGGGGAGTGAATGGTTAATGTTTAGGAAAATTTATTTACTAAGTGAATAGTAATAATTTAATTACGTCATTTCGGGTATTAATGACGGGTTATGCACTTATCTCACCTGGGAGTTGGTATAGACTAAATGGGGTGTGAGATAAAGATTTTTCTAAATTAATTCGGATGCCAATTCTGAGTGAGCGGTTGAGTCCGGATGGGTTGAGATAGTCAGTAAAGAGTACCCGGGTGTAGTAATTGGGTCTCGGGGTATTTTTGGGCATAGCCGGGCCCACACGGGGTGAGTTGGGCCACTTTAATTAAGCCCATTAGGTGAAAAACGGGATTAAGGGTTTTTGACCTAATGGGGAGATTAAGGAATGGCAGCCAACATAACTCTAAACCTAGGGTTTGAGAGGAGATTTGGGGGAAAGCAAATCAAGAACAAATTGGAGGTTATTGGAGCCAAATTGAGGGACTACGCCAACGGATCAGACACTACGAACACTTACAGGCAAGTGGTTAACTGTTTTGATTCTTAAAGTGTGATAATCAATTCATATCATAGTGATGTGTAAACCAAAATTCGTTTTGGGGATAAATGGGTACAAAAAGGGGGTTTTGTTAGTGGAACCATTGAATGAAATTTAAGGTAAGAATTAGTTGTGATATATAATTCTGAGTATGATTATCTGGTTTGAATGAGAAAAATCGGAATATAAAAGGATGGAATTTGAATTTGAAATTGGGATTATACCCTCGAAATTTGTGTTCTTGGGTGGGTCAAGATTCATAGTGTTAATGATGTTAAAAGGTTTAGATGGTGTTTTTGGTTCATGACAAATGTTATAAAATGATTAATAGACTGATTTGAGGTTGGTTTTTGAGGAAAGAAACCTTGAAATTTCGTTAATGGTGGAATTCAGCGAGGAAGGAGCGCTGGCACGAAGGGATCGATCGATCGATCGGGGGGCATTGATCGATCGACGATGGGAAATTCTGGGCAGTTCGGCCTGGGTGAGATATAAGGGGGAATTAATTATAAATTAATTTCCATACAATTATTAGTGATAAATAATTGTGAAACAAATATTCCTAGCAATTATGGGAGAAAGTAATTGGGACTAGGATGAATTTATGTGGGGTATTTAATGGATGAATTTGAGAGATTTCATTCCAAAATAGTGAGGTACGGATCAAGTGAGTGAATCCGAGTATATTGGTCATGCGACCTCAAGGTAGTGAATTAAGTTTGGAGATAAACTAAAAAAAAATTTGAGTCGGGATATAGACTCAGGTGAATATTTAATTATGGACCAAGTGGGCGAGTCCGAGTATGTTGGTAATTATAAGTAAATATAATTGGGAAATTATGGAAATAAATGTGTGACACATGGTGGGCGAAAAATGTGGAAAAGAAGTTATGAGATGTAAAAATGGACCAAGTGAGTGAGTCCGGGTATGTTGGTTATGTGACACCAAAGTATCAAATTTATTTTGAGAGAGAGTAATTAATTTGGAGTCGGAACATAGACTCGGAAAATATTAAGATGCGGGCCAAGTAAGTGAGTCCGGGGATAATGGTTAGGTGACACCAAGTTATTAAATTAATAAATGCGTTAATTAATTTAGTTAGAGTCGGATTTTAGACTCGGGTAATATTAAATTAATAAGAGTGATAATTAATTTAATAAATGTCGGATTGTAGACTCGAGTAGTATTAAATTAATAAGTGTATTAATTAATTTAATTAGAGTCGGTTTGTAGACTCGGGTAGGATTAAATTAATAAGGGTGTTAATTAATTTAATTAAAGTCGGTCTGTAGACTCGGGTATGATTAAATTAAGGGGTGGGATAATTAGTTTAATCAGAATCGGATTATAGACTCGTAAAGGGTACTTATTAATTAATGTGATAATTAATTATATTAGAGTCGGACCACAGACTCGGAATGGTATTAAATTAATATGTGTGTTAATTAATTTAATTAGAGTCGGGCGATAGACTCGGGGAGGTATTAAATTAAAATGTGTGTTAATTAATTGAAGGAGAGTCGGACCATAGACTCGGGGAAAGTATTATATTAATTGGGGTGTGAATTAATTATATTAGAGTCGGACCATAGACTCGGGAAGAGGATAAGTTATTAAGTGAGAAAATTAATTACATTGAGTCGGACCACAGACTCAGGAAATTACAGGCAGTGTATGGGATGTTGAGTACATGGTAAAGCCGAGGTTATTAATATGTATATACGATGTAGTGATAGTATATATATATACGTGTATGTATTGTGTGTGACTTTAAATTACAGGCAGTGTACGAAATTTTGAGTACACGGCAAAACTGGGGTTCATAATATATATATACGGGTAGTGATAGTATATATATATATATATATATATATATATATGTGTATATATTGCGTGTGATAGTAAATATCAGTGACTAGATATTTATTCAATTTAAATACTCTAATGATATCAAGGGAGGTTGCGCGATGTGGGTGAATCCCCTAGCTTGAGGAGTAGGGCGAGTATATCCCCAGGTCATAGCGTCCGGTATATATGGGTGAGGGATTTATCTCACTTTCAGGGATGGAATATGACCGCCTCCACTTCGTTTATATTTTGGTCCAAGTTGGTGAGCGATTCTAACTTGGGGAAACTAGGTTTTGTGAGCACACCTAGTGAGATAGCATTCTAAAGGGAATCATCCGGTGAGGGTTAACTCGGAAGGATGGATACACGTATGAGATATGTGTGGATGTTAGTAAAGGTACGTATAATATGCTAGTAAATATTATACGTGGGTGATAATACAGTGTGTGATGTACTTACTTTATATAACTCGGGTTACACTTATATGCAGTTAATTAATGAGAAATTAATTAAGTTAATTATTTGTGGGAATAATACAGTGTGTGATGTATGTACTTTATATAACCTGTGACACGGTTATATGCTGCTATTTAAGAGGAATTAATTAAGTTAATTGTGAAATAACTTATAATTCAATAATCATTATACTCGGGTTAGAGTAGTACAGCAAGGGAAGGTTATACCAGGACTAGTTGGACGGGGTAGTACAACTAGGTGGGGTTAAGGTAACCGGTAGGTGTGCACAATAGTGGAGGGGTGAGAATGTCCTCAAGGGAGTGCGACACTAACTTAAATATGAAGCGCATTCATGCATTTTAAATTACTGCAATTAATTCACTTGCTAAATATTTTCAAAATGTTTTGGGTTCTAACCCTTGCTATAAAACTATTTTCAAAACCTTTTAGGTGTCCAGCCACAGGGACGCCAGGATTGATATTCTATTCCAGGGACACGGAGCTGCAGCATATGTGGATGCTAGCAGGAGTTTGGATTAAACGCATCAATCATTCATTCCTAGAGTAGGAATCTTGTATCAGTTTCAGCTTTATTTAGGCCTTGTAGCCCAGTCTTCTCGGTACAGTTTTCAGGTGTAGTTCATTCAGGTGTTTAATATTTGTATTGGACTATTTATTTGGTGGCCGGTGATTTATACGGCGAGTGTGTAATTATTATTCTATTTACTTTCATTCAGTTGTGTGAATGGTTTATATTTTAATTCCACATGTATTGTTTTGTTTAATTAAAAAGTTAAAATTGGCACCAGTTTTTGGAATACTAGGTGGTTAGTAAGTTTAAAAAGTTTTCGACAGTGATGCGATGATCCAACTGGGATTCCTGTTTTAATTTGGTATAGGACTGATCACCCGGTATTTTATTTGGCGGGGTGTCACAGATGGTATCAGAGCATCAGGTTCTAGTGTCCTTAGGATCTGTGCGGCTTTTCACGCTTTGGCTTAGCAATCTTTGATATAGAACCCTATCATAGGATTGTGGTATTCTCATACGTATGCGCATATACGTTCTTCTGCGAATTTATATTGAAGGTGAACTCATACAATTCGATTCTCATTCCAGATGACGCCCAGGAGAGGGAGAGCAGCTAGGGCAGCAGGGGGAGGTGAGACGAGGGAGGCTCGTCAGGAGTAAGAGTTACGGCAGCAACTGCCAAAGATAATTTTGGTAGCATAGGTAACCGAACTAATGGCGCGGGCGATTGAAACGACGGTAGTCGCAAACGACAAGGTACTTTCCACGGGATCCGCCACAAGTGTTAATGGTGTCGGATGTTCAGACTCACGCGGGGTCGTTGGGGTGCAAATAAGAAAGAGAAGTTATTTTAGTGGGAACCCACCAAAGTTGCGAGGAGGTTCAGGTGTAGTACTAGCGTGTCAAGGAAGAGAGGTATCCAGCGTCACCTATGCATGGGAGATTGCGATGGGGTGCGAAAATAAATGCTAACCACTTTTAGTTAGTAGGAGCGGCGCTACAGTGGTGGGGGTCGATCACCACAGTTGAGGAAAGGGACACACTAACTACTGCAGAGTTTTGACCGCAAGTATTTTTCCTTCGGCGGTCGAGACCGAAATGAGGAGAAAATTTTGTTAGGAGACTCAAAGGGAGACCGTTCAGTGGCCGATTGCGAGGAAGATTTCACTCGTTGGCAAAAAAAATTTTACCGAATGATGGTAAGCGAGGAAAAGATAAAGAAAGCAAAGTTTATGGATGGGTTATTCTGGAGAATCAAACAATATTTAATTGATAATTCTGCATTAGTAGATTAAACTGATGTCATTAACGCAACACTCCGGCACTGTCAAGAATATTGCTTCTACGCGAAAGGAAGCGGGAAGGGAGTGGGGATTAACCAGTCGGATGAGGCAGAAGGGAATAATACCAGTGGGGTATCCCAGCAGCAGACTGGGGGAGATCAGGGGCAGGATTTCCGACAAGGAAATTATGCCAAACGATCTAGAACTGGAGGCTATTGGCGGGATGGCCATGAATTACAACAAGGTTGGCATGGAAGGGATCAGTGGCAGGGTGAACATATTAGAAAGTGTTTCGTTTGTGGGAAAAGCGAGACACATGAAGAGATATTGCCTTAAGCGAGGCAGGGGTCAACTACAGGACGAGGTCCTGGATGTACAGCCACTAAAGCAAGTCACGGGCGCATTCGGGCAGGGAGAAGCTGCTCCGGAAATCGAGAACCATCCGTTGCAGCTGGAGTATAGAAGTAATTATTTTACCCTAGGGGCATGGGGTATATTATTGAGTGACAAAGAGGATGTCACAGTATAAGACTTATTTTTCACTATAGTTCGCAGGTGAGTCGAACTTAGTGGGTGCGTTGGCGGTAGCAGCCATAGCATGTGGGTAAACTTTTCGGAGGGTAGCGAAGTTCCTGGGTGTTCTTTACAGGAGAGTGGAGGTGTACACTAAGTGATTGTTTGAATTATGCGAAGAATTACTACTTTCGAGAATTTTGGGAGTAGGGTTGATAATACTTTTTAAACATCGACTGGATAGCGATGGAATTTAACTATTGTGGATAGTGGTATAAAATTTTGGTGTTCGCGACACTAGGGTAGGGTTGGTTCTAGGTATCACCGGAGAGGGCGTATAGCCTGTATATATGTGGATATATATGTTGTATTGTGTGGTGCGATGGCACATAGTGAGGTTTTGTGTTCTCACATTTTATCCCGGTAAGTGGGGATGTTTACTGAAGTGAATCAGGGTGGTTAAATTGATTTTCGATCAAAGAGAGATAGCTCGGGGTTCATTTTGTGCAAGGACTAGTGGTAGTAAGGGCGCGGTATTATGTTGTCTTTGGTAGCATA
This sequence comes from Sambucus nigra, assembly GCA_949130495.1. NCBI lineage: Eukaryota > Viridiplantae > Streptophyta > Magnoliopsida > Dipsacales > Adoxaceae > Sambucus > Sambucus nigra. Next base: position 237,111,014 of record OX422208.1, on the reverse strand, counting down.
AGGGTAAGCGTATATAATTTTGTGTTGAGAGACAAGTATTATGGGGAGATGGTTGGACGTTAGCACATGGGTTGGGTACCCGGGCAGTAGATAGATATGTAGATACATATGTATATATATATATATATATATATATATATATATATATATATATATATATATATATATATATATATATATATATATATATATATATATATATATATATGTGTGTGTGTGTGTGTGTGTGTGTGTATGTGTGTGTGTGTGTGTGTGTGTGTGTGTGATATGACTACGGGTTTGAAGTTATATTACGGGGTTACGACTAGCATAGTCGGGTAACTTTCGTGCGGTAGAACGCGGGGATAGGGTGTATGGGCACCCGGGTTAATTAAGATAAATTTTGTGCGGTTAAGCACGGGTAAAGGGTGTATGGGCGCCCTAACAAGGTTTAAATGCATGCTTGTGTAACGTATGGTTAGAAGCGGATGTAATGGATATAGCAGTCTTGGAGGCACTTGATTAGTGAATAATATGTGAATATTGGAACACTAAGCTTATCTTAATTTCGAGGACGAAATTCCTTTGTAAGGGGGGGAGTATGTAACACCCCGTATTTTTATATAGTTAATATTTAATTAATTCTGGAATTTTAAATTTCTGGTGTGTTGTAATTTTAAATGAATTAATTATGGCAATATATATATTTAAATATTAATCGGGGAGTGAATGGTTAATGTTTAGGGAAATTTATTTACTAAGTGACTAGTAATAATTTAATTACGTCATTTCGGGTATTAATGACGGGTTATGCACTTATCTCAACTGGGAGTCGGTATAGACTAAATGGGGTGTGAGATAACGATTTTTATAAATTAATTCGGATGCCATTTCTGAGTGTGTGGTTGAGTCCGAATGGGTCGAGATAGTCAGAAAAGAGTACCCGGGTGTAGTAATTGGGTCTCGGGGTATTTTTGGGCATAGCCAGGCCCACACGGGGTGAGTTGGGCCACTTTAATTAAGCCCATTAGGTGAAAAACGGGATTAAGGGTTTTTAACCTAATGGGGAGATTAAGGAATGGCAGCCAACATAACTCTAAACCTAGGGTTTGAGAGGAGATTTGGGGGAAAGCAAATCAAGAACAAATTGGAGGTTATTGGAGCCAAATTGAGGGACTACGCCAACGGATCAGACACTACGAACACTTACAGGCAAGTGGTTAACTGTTTTGATTCTTAAAGTGTGATAATCAATTCATATCATAGTGATGTGTAAACCAAAATTCGTTTTGGGGATAAATGGGTAAAAAAGGGGGTTTTGTTAGTGGAACCATTGAATGAAATTTAAGGTAAGAATTAGTTGTGATATATAATTCTGAGTATGATTATCTGGTTTGAATGAGAAAATTCGGAATATAAAAGGATGGAATTTGAATTTGAAATTGGGATTATACCCTAGAAATTTGTGTTCTTGGGTGGGTCAAGATTCATAGTGTTAATGATGTTAAAAGGTTTAGATGATGTTTTTGGTTCATGACAAATGTTATAAAATGATTAATAGACTGATTTGAGGTTGGTTTTTGAGGAAAGAAACCTTGAAATTTCGTTAATGGTGGAATTCAGCGAGGAAGGAGCGCTGGCACGAAGTGATCAATCGATCGATCGGGGGGCATCGATCGATCGACGATGGGAAATTCTGGGCAGTTCGGCCTGGGTGAGATATAAGGGGGAATTAATTATAAATTAATTTCCATACAATTATTAGTGATAAATAATTGTGAAACAAATATTCCTAGCAATTATGGGAGAAAGTAATTGGGACTAGGATGAATTTATGTGGGGTATTTAATGGATGAATTTGAGAGATTTCATTCCAAAATAGTGAGGTACGGATCAAGTGAGTGAATCCGGGTATATTGGTCATGCGACCCCAAGGTAATGAATTAAGTTTGGAGATAAACTATAAAAAAAAAATTGAGTCGGGATATAGACTCGGGTGAATATTTAATTATGGACCAAGTGGGCGAGTCCGAGTATGTTGGTAATTATAAGTAAATATAATTGGGAAATTATGGAAATAAATGTGTGACACATGGTGGGCGAAAAATGTGGAAAAGAAGTTATGAGATGTAAAAATGGACCAAGTGAGTGAGTCCGGGTATGTTGGTTATGTGACACCAAAGTATCAAATTTATTTTGAGAGAGAGTAATTAATTTGGAGTCGGAACATAGACTCGGGAAATATTAAGATACGGGCCAAGTAAGTGACTCCGGGGATAATGGTTGGCTGACACCAAGTTATTAAATTAATAAATGCGTTATTAAATGTAGTTAGAGTCGGATTGTAGACTCGGGTAATATTAAATTAATAAGAGTGATAATTAATTTAATAAGAGTCGGATTGTAGACTCGGGTAGTATTAAATTAATAAGTGTATTAATTAATTTAATTAGAGTCGGTTTGTAGACTCGGGTAGGATTAAATTAATAAGGGTGTTAATTAATTTAATTAAAGTCGGTCTGTAGACTCGGGTATGATTAAATTAAGGGGTGGGATAATTAGTTTAATCAGAATCGGATTGTAGAATCGTGAAGGGTACTTATTAATTAATGTGATAATTAATTATATTAGAGTCGGACCACAGACTCGGAATGATATTAAATTAATATGTGTGTTAATTAATTTAATTAGAGTCGGGCGATAGACTCGGGGAGGTATTAAATTAAAATGTGTGTTAATTAATTTAAGGAGAGTCGAACCATAGACTCGGGGAAAGTATTATATTAATTGGGGTGTGAATTAATTACATTAGAGACGTCGGACCATAGACTCGGGAAGAGGATAAGTTATTAAGTGAGAAAATTAATTACATTGAGTCGGGCCACACACTCAGGAAATTACAGGCAGTGTATGGGATGTTGAGTACATGGTAAAGCCGGGGTTATTAATATATATATATACGATGTAGTGATAGTATATATATATACGTGTATGTATTGTGTGTGACATTAAATTACAGACAGTGTACGGGAATTACAGGCAGTTTACGGGATTTTGAGTACACGGTAAAATCGGGGTTCATAATATATATATACGGGTAGTGATAGTATATATATATATATATATATATATATATATATATATATATATATATATGTGTGTGTGTGTGTGTGTGTGTGTGTGTGTGTGTTTGTGTGTGTATTGTGTGTGATAGTAAATATCAGTGACTAGATATTTATTCAATTTAAATACTCTAATGCTATCAAGGGAGGTTGCGCGATGTGGGTGAATCCCCTAGCTTGAGGAGTAGGGCGAGTATATCTCCAGGTCATAGCGTCCGGTATATATGGGTGAGGGATTTATCTCACTTTCAGGGAAGGAATATGACCGCCTCCACTTCGTTTATATTTTGGTCCAAGTTGGTGAGCGATTCTAACTTGGGGAAACTAGGTTTTGTGAGCACACCTAGTGAGATAGCATTCTAGAGGGAATCATCCGGTGAGGGTAAACTCGGAAGGATGGATGCACGTATGATATATGTGTGGATGTTATACGTATAATATGGTAGTAAATATTATACGTAGGTGATAATACAGTGTGTGATGTACTTACTTTATATAACTCGGGTTACAGTTATATGCAGTTAATTAATGAGAAATTAATTAAGTTAATCATTTGTGGGAATAATACAGTGTGTGATGTATGTACTTTATATAACTTGTGACACGGTTATATGCTACTATGTAAGAGGAATTAATTAAGTTAATTGTGAAATAACTTATAATTCAAGAATCATTATACTCGGGTTAGAGTAGTACAGCAAGGGAAGGTTATACCAGGACTAGTTGGACGGGGTAGTACAACTAGGTGGGGTTAAGGTAACCGGTAGGTGTGCACAATAGTGAAGGGGTGAGAATGTCCTCAAGGGAGTGCGACACTAACTTAAATATGAAGCGCATTCATGCATTTTAAATTACTGCAGTTAATTCACTTGCTAAATATTTTCAAAATGTTTTGGGTTCTAACCCTTGCTATAAAACTATTTTCAAAACCTTTTAGGTGTCCAGCCACAGGGACGCCAGGATTGATATTCTATTCCAGGGACACAGAGCTGCGGCATATGTGGATGCTAGGAGGAGTTTGGATTAGATGCATCAATCATTCATTCCTAGAGTAGGAATCTTGTATCAGTATCAGCTTTATTTAGGGCATGTAGCCCAATCTTCTCGGTATAGTTTTCAGGTGTAATTCATTCAGGTGTTGAATATTTGTATTGGACTATTTATTTGGTGGCCGGTGATTTATTCAGCAAGTGTGTAATTATTATTCTATTTACTTTCATTCAGTTGTGTGAATGATTTATATTTTAATTCCGCATGTATTGTTTTGTTTAATTAAAAAGTTAAAATTGGCACTAGTTTTTGGAATACTAGGTGGTTAGTAAGTTTTAAAAAGTTTTCGACAGTGATGCTAAGGATGATCCAACTGGGATTCCTGTTTTAATTTGGTATAGGACTGATCACCCGGTATTTTATTAGGCGGGGTGTCACAGTATAATTGTCTCGTTATATTCCTTCCTTATACATAAGGACTTTACTGATATGATTTAAAGTATACCAGGGTTACCACTGATCAGGATTGACTTAGCAGTGGGGACTAAGTGATAGTGCAAGCATCGTATTATATGACTCCTTTAGAGATGTGGGAGTTGAGGATTAGACACAGTACTTTTGGGGTCAGGGTGTTTTTTAGTGTACCGATAATGTGCCTTGGGCCTACGAATCTCAATAATCAACAAAGCTAAGTAGTCGTGTTTCGGGGGGTTCCTTATCTGGAATTAACTTACGAGACATCCCACAAAGGAACCTTAGTAAGCATTGGGACTTGGGAGACGTGTTGGGCTCTAGGGCATTGGTTTGGTATGTTAGTCATTGCATGTATGTAGATAACACTTAAAGATGAGAGATATTATACAATTTAAGGCTAGCAGAGCCAGGTGGTACTATATAAAAAGCACCGGGGAATGTTTGCGACACTAGCTTATAAGTGAGAAATTTTAGAAGAATTGAGTCACGATTAGTAGGGTAATCGATTCTACCCTTATTGTATATTCATATAGGGAATGTGGGGTCGATTTTGATGAATATAGGTTGCATATGTGATATTTGTGCATATATGCACATATTATAAGGTGTATGGGCACCCTGGTCAATTCGATATTTAGTGTCGCCTGAGATAAGATAACGGCATTTAACAATAGATTTGGATTGGTAAGGTGAAATGAAATTTATTAGAGGATGGAGATAGTACGGATATTTATAGCGAGGAGAACCATCATACCCGAGATGGGTTAAAGGACTGTGAAGACATAGGCAAGGGATCTTTCGTGTTAACGAAGGATCCAATATTTTTTTTAAGTAGAGCGTAGTCCTACCCAGATAGTTTTGATCATGACTTGAGCATCAATAGGGGATTGATTGTTCCAAATAAGGAGAACGAACAAAGCACACTATTAGGAAACGGATGCATGGGTCATGATTTGTGGTATACCCCAGGAAGGGAATAAGATGTATCACATAATGTTAGATACAGTATATGTGGTTCAGTGTGGAGTGAGACATAGCAGAGTTTGTATCCATATGAACCACTCGTTAGGTGGAAAGGTTGATCCTAGGTGATCAACTATAGTTTTGCAACAATTAGAGATTCCAGTGATAGAATGAGTGTGTATACCGATAGAGTTCATTTTGGGTTCCCAACATCGCAAAGAATTCAAGATTCCCTCTGGGTTATTGGAATTGATTGATCGATGCGAAGAAATTATTACTAATTTGAGTGAATTATACAATCGGGCAGTGTTTCCAACATTTCAGTGGAGAAAGGGAATAATGCGGCACGAGGTCCCACATGGTTATGGATCAAGATAAGATCCTCGTTTCCCACCTCTGGTAAGTTTATTAGGAGGCGATGGGGATGGAGTTGCGTGTGGGCAAGGCATATTACCTGTAAATCGATGGGTAGACGGGAGGGGTGACAAAAAGTTGTTGGGAAGATATGTTAGGAATGAGTATTCTGGACTTTAAGGGTAATTGGGTGTAGTATTTACCACTGATAGAGTCGTATATAATAATAACCCGTACCAGTCTACTATTGGTGTGACACCTTTCGAGACTTTGTACGGGAGACCTTGTCGTCCTCCCTCTGGTTTATTAGAAGTGGGGGATAACAAGCTTCTTGAGCCAAACGTGATTTGAGATATGTTGGCAAGGATTAAGTTAATCATAAGTAATTTTTGGGTAACTCGGGATCATCGAAAGAGTTACCCCGTTACAAATCGAAGATTCTTTTAAATCTTGACACGAGTAGTCAGGTGTTTCTGCGGGTATCTCCCATGAAGGGAATGATGCATTTTATGAAGACGGGAGGTTGGCGCCTAGGTACGTGGGGCCTTCCCTCATTATCGAGAGGGTAGGGACGGTTGTGTATAGAATTGACTTAGTGGATCACTCGAAGGGGGTTCACGATGTGTTTCATGTGTCATCATCAAGGAGGTATCTAGAGGATGATGTGGTATATATGCGTATAATGTTAGAGGAGATTCACTTACAGCGAACCATTTTTTATGAAAAGAGACTTGACACTATTTTTTGTCATAGTGATTGGGATTTTAGTCAAGATGGTACCGTTAGTGCATGTACAATAGGGACACCACAATGTTGTCATGAGTCGATTTAGGGAGCGGGAGGATGATATTCGAGGAAAGTATCCGGATCTCCTTATGCCATGTATGTCTGAATTTCGGGGACGAAATTCCATTGTAAGGGGGAATTTTGTAACACCTCGTATTTTTGGAGCATTTTAAATTATATGTGTGCTCGTAATTTAATTAAATTAAGAAATAGAGTGACATAAACAAATTGTAACACCCCATAATTTTAAACCAGTAATAACTTAATTTAATTCCGAATGTGGAAAAATAAAATAAAAATTGGATTTAATTACTTTTAGCAATTTAAAAATGTTGGATTTTAATTATGGAAAATTTGATTTTAATCGAAATTGAAATTGGGGGAGAAATCGAGTTTTTATTCATATATATAAATTTTGGGGCGTCTTGTCACTTGACCAGACAGAATCAAATTGGCCTGGAGGTCGAATCGATTCGGAATGGTCAATGTCGGCAGTAAGTCGGTTTGTTAGAGTTTGAGTTAATTAAAACTCCTTAATCCTTTTTCCATAATAAAATAACTCGGGATTAGACTTTTCTAAACACTTTTTCAGCAACTCTGAAACCATAAGTCTTCCACATGTTTACCACCTCTCATCTACAAACCCTAACCCCAAATTAAATCAGGATTCAACCAAATTTTTGAAGGCTCAAACGTTATTTTCTCAAGATTGTTCAAGAACGAATCTTTATTAACTTTTCGAGAAGAACGCAATCATCTAATCAGAATTTTCAACCGACTTTTCATCAGGCATGAATACTTATATTCTCTCTCTTTAGTATTATGCATTTTAAATATCGTCTAAACCTTAATTTATATTTTTTTTCTTAAAATAAATTAGCAACCTTAATTAAGGAAAGTGAAACTTATATTGGGACTGTATTTATAAAAAAAAATCTTAATATGAATCAAAGACTCATAACCCTTATGTGCTTATGGTAGATGTTGTATTTTGTTGATATGGGGGTAGGTTTGCATGTAGAAAACCATAGTCGTGTCATTTAAATTAAAAGGGGACTTGCGAAACCACATAAAATTATGTAGATATAATCAAAGTGAAATATCGTTGTGTGCACCCTAAACTTGCAAGATGATGAAATTATAATTGTTCCATGGAATAAATTGTGTTAATTATGAAGGTGGATTGGACTAATTAAATTAAATCTAGTTGTGATCGTATGAGAAATTTGTATAATTGTTGATGAATTGAATTGTGCGACTTGTCGTTTTAATTATATTTATCACCGCGGGAACGACGGGATTTTTGGTAGTATGCTATCACCTTAATTTTAGGCGTACTTTATAGGTATGAGACTAGTTAGTGTAGATTTTTTACGGATGAAATATTTTGGGATGGGACTGATTTTTGGGTCGTTCCGTTGATATCGATAGCCTAGGCATGAGACTTGGAAGAGATTAATGATAGAAATTCATCCTATAATAGGGTAGGACGTACTTGTGTTTTTGGAGACCTTTAGGTATGAGACTAGAGGTAAGTTTGGGGATTTATGCTCTATAATAGGGTGAGGCTAAAATAATAAATAATTATAAACTAAGAAATTGATAATTAATACCTAAGATAATAAACGGGTATTAAAAATTGACATGCGTTATTAATAAGTGTAGGATTGACAAAATACGAGTTGGCTGGCTATTGCGACGTGGGCGTGTGTTGGCGTCATCAATAAGTGCAGGGCTGACAGGATATGGGTTGGCTCGATATTATGACGTGTCTTGCGTGGAACCTCGTCAATAAGTGCAGGGCTAACGAAATTGGGCCGGCTGGCTATAGAGAGGGGAATGTGTGTTGGGTAAAACTTTAGGCACGCCCGAATAAGCTCAGGGCATACATAAGGTTCGGCTAGCTATGACGGCGCCACTACAATAACAATAATAATAATAATAATAATAATAATAATAATAATAATAATAATAATAATAATAATAATAATAATAATAATAATAATAATAATAATAATAATAATAATAATAATAATAATAATAATAATAATAATAATAATAATTTAATTAATCGAATTAAATAAAGGTTTTGACTTTAGCATAATTATCGGATTATGATAACATGTGGACTTAAACTTTTTGGGTGGCATAATTACGTGATTAGATGATAGCAGTTTATTTTACTCGCATGTTAATAATTATCTCGCTTAAATTAAAATACTCTATTGTGGTGTTTATTATGTATAATGTTACTATCGGGTTCACGGACCCTAATTGGGGAGAGTAGCTTGTATTCGTGCGGTGGGCTCTGCTCATTGCGCTGACTAACATTTCAGGTATAGCACTGGAGCAGCTGCATGGGAGTGATTGGAGATATTTTGGAGGTGCAACTTATTTATTTTAGATTCTTAGTAGTTTAGGTTTATTTTTACATTCCGTCATATTTATTATGACACTTTAATCATGTATTGGTGGGCCAATCGGTTCCACAGTTGTTTACGATTTATATAAGATATTCAGAGTGGGATTATTTATTTGAACTTATATTTATGTGTAAGTTGGATTATTTTAGAGATTAGCATGGTGATAGATTCAATATTGCATGGATGATTATATTTATTGGATTAATCTGATTAATATCTTGTGAAAATTTGTATATATCTCATATTTGTCATACGCTAAGAATGATTACTTATTTAGTGACGCCTGGTATAGTTTGGCGGTGGCGGTTGGCCACCTCGCTTGTCAGATTGCGCGGAGTGTTACACAAATATTAATTAGAGAATAAAAAGGATTAATATTTATGTGGAATTATATTTACTTGTGTGACAAGAAAATTGTAAAGTGTTAAGTTACTTTACGTCGTAAGTAAGTAAAAACCGATGGGTTTAACAGTATCTCATTTGAGACACGCGATTAGGACCGTATTGGGAATGAGATGGAAAATTAATGTTAGATATTTCGGATGATAATTTCAAGTGCGCCAATGATCTAGTATGGTTCGAGATAGTCAGAATGAGGTACCCGAGATTGTAATTCGGTTTCGAGGACTTTTTAGGCTAAACGGGACTAGGAAAAAAGTATTCGGGTCATTTTACACATGGGACCTGACTTAATTTCGAGATTTGTGGAGTTTAAGGTTATATTTATGGAAGGTGGATGGAGTTGGTATCCACTCCACTATACAATAGACCAAGGCTTTCAGAGAGGAGAGAAAAGAGAAGGAAAAATCAAGAATAGTGAAAAGAAGTGATCCGGGAAGGGGATTTAATAATTCCAGACACAAGACCAGGACGTAAAGAGGAACTTGATATGACATTATGAGACCTCGTCTCGGCTTAAGCCACACTCAGCCCAAGCCAATTCCGTGAAGCTTCCTCTATGCAACTCATCGTGTACAACTGCTCGACCCGTCTCGGCCAATGGATCTTGTCTCGAACTCAAGACAAGCTAATAGGCACCCTTAGCTTGTCTAATATCTCGCCTCGTATCTATCACAAGGCCGAGACAATAGGAGATTACGCGTGAAAGGTGTGTTCGTGTAAGGAAACAATCGTTATTTTCGTTTCACCGAGATAATACAAACAAACTTAAATTACGACTACACTCAACGAGTGAGTATAGCGATAAATCGGGTATCGAAAATCTACAGAGACAAGTTGCTAGAATTTATAGGATTTAATACACCTAAATAAAAGTGTAAAAGATAAATAACAACAAAAAGGAAAAGATGCGAAAAAGGGAAATATTAATCTAGGCGAGTGTATTGAAACTAGATTAACAAAGCAAGTAAAAACTATAGGTTGCGTCGAATATCCCTCACCCGAGTTAATTAGTATAAAATGGTTACATGGGTCGACGAGTTATTAAGGTTGCATCTCATTTCGACAGTTAAGTAAATCAAGAGTTGTCACACCCCTAAATTTGCATAAAAGCCTAATAAGATTTTGGCGTCAACAAATATCCCGAAAATTATGCACGCAAGGTCGTAAGCACGGGACATACATGATATGCCCCGTCAAATTTCCTAGGCATAATAACTAGGACAACGCACCCGAAATAAAACCATTAACACCATCACCAAAACGAAGCAACACGTCAACCCGAGTGAGTTCCATTCAAACACAACCTAGACTAAATGAGCTAGAAAGCATATTAAAAACGCAGTAAATAAACGCGATAAACCTACACTACAAAACAAGTAAACAAAGCATGTAAACCTAAATTAGAAAGCATGTAAATTAACTACAAAGCAAGAATAAATGAAATACAAGCTATATTAATGGGGAGGGAAGATGAAAGTACTAATTACAAATCCTAAAGGGTGTCAAACCAAGAGAGGAAGAAGAAGAGCTCTCAAATCCCCCAAACCCTAACCTAAAACTCTCTAAAATATAATATATCTAATATTTACAAAAAAATTCCTTTATATAGTAAGTTACAAAAGAAGTAAAGGAAAAACAAAAAAAAGGAACGAATTGCCAAATATCTGGTATGATCGATCGATCGATCGATCGATCGATCAAAGACCATCGATCGATCGATGGGTATCGATCGATCGATTAAAACCATCGATCGATCGATCGAACAGGTCCCAGTCCACTGTCATAATTAGTAGGTAAAATCTAAAACCGCGGTCGATCGAGGGCCCAAGCCCGGTCGACCGACACTCTATTTTTGGCAGCCTTGGTCCATGAAGAAGGGGGAAATGGTTGCAAACGGAAATGGCCATAACTTCTTCATCTGAACTCCAAACCACGCACCATTTGCGGCCACGCGATGCTAACTCAATGAACTACGCATCCGTGGAATTTGCATGAGCTAAGAAAAGAAATGTGAATTGACTAAAATGCCCTTGAAGTAGCATCCAACGATGAAACTTCTCCGAAATGCAACGGATCCTCACTTTTAGCGTTCCAATACCTATAAAAGCACAATTAACCCCTACAAAACAAGTATATATGCAAATCCAAGGTTGTCTGGTTAATGAGCATAAATATAGGCATTAAGAACCTTAAAAGCACTAGAATGCATAAAGATAACGGGCGAAAATATACAATATTCGGTACAAATCAATAGGCATCTGAGACTACACTTGGCGATTATCTACATGCGATTCAGTGGTAAATCAAGAGTCTCGTACTCGTCCAGGCCAACACCTCAACTCAGGAAGACACTCTTGACACCTACTAAAGCGCATGGAGTAGGGAACGTATGGGAGAATGCGTTTGGATTGCAAGAACCACGTGAGCTAAACCATTGTATCAGCATCATCCACACATGTGGAGAATATCTCTTAATCATTTCTTACATGCATACAGGATAGCTAGCAATGTAACATTGGGCACTGGATATTGGGTACGACTCCCGCATACCTGGGGTGCGTATAACACCACCCCAGCCATATAAATACTTTTCTTCTACCTCATTGAGAGGGATAATAAATTGGTTAAAAAGATATTCGAAGAGAAGATCAGGAAGATGATGGAGGTGTACGTCGACAATATGTTGACGAAGAGTCTCAAGGCCGACACTCATGTGGCTGACCTTGACTAAACTTTTAATACTATAGACGAGTTTAGGATGAAACTCAATCTCGCCAAGTGTGTCTTCGGCGGAGGGGCAGGAAAGTTCTTGGTCTTTATTGTGAACCAGAGGGGAATTGACGCCAACCCTGAGAATATCAAAGCTTTAATGGAAATGAAGACTCCAACAACAATAAAATATGTGCAGAGGCTAACTGGACGGGTGACAGCATTGAACAGGTTTGTGTCTAGAGCTACTGATAAATGCTTTCCATTTTTTAAAGTGCTCAGAAAAGCTTTTTAGTGGAATGAGGTGTGTGATAAGGCATTTCAAGAGTTGAAGACCTACCTCGGCTCCCCACTCCTGTTGTCAAAACCAATTCGGGGAGAAAAATTATATTTGTATCTAACAGTATCAGAGTCGGCTATTAGTGCTTCCATTGTCAAAGATGAGGAATGAGTATAGAAACTAGTGTATTTAATAGTAAAGCCCTCAGGGGGGCGAGTAGAGATATCCTAAAATGGAGAAGTTAGCCTATGATCTAATACATGCCTAAAGAAAGATGAAGTCGTACTTCCAGGCACATACCATGGTTGTCCTCACCGACTCTCCCCTCAGATAGGTCATCTATAAACCTAAGAAATTGGGTAGGTTGATGGCCAAAGAAATTGAGTTGGAGGAGTTTGATATCATCCACCAGCTAAGAACGGACATCAAGGGGTAGACCCTAGCTAATTTCATAGCCGAGTTCACATGGGATGAGGACAATGCAGAAGAGATTGAGATTCCAGCTTATGGCCTAGAAAGAAGAGTATGTCTTCCCTGGCTGAGGCTAAGCCGAGTACAACAAGAAGTAAGGTTCCTGAGAATGAGGAAGAGATATACCTCTTCAAGAATGGGATCCTAGAATAGGGTAATTTTTTCAATAATGGTACTGTATGGAACTTGTTTGTTGATGGCTCTTCGTGTGAGGTCGGAAGCGGAGTGGGTTTGAGTGTGTCGGCCCCAGATTGGACCAATATTGAGTATGCCTTGAGGTTCAACTTTAAAGCCTAAAATAATGAGTCAGAATATGAGGCCCTACTAACAGGTCTCTCCCTTGCCCAGGCACTGAACGTCGACCAACTCGTGGTCCATAGTGACTCCATGTTATTTGTGAATCGAATTTTAGGAGTATATGAGGCCAAGGACGACAGAATGACCAAATACCTTGGAAGGGTAAAACTATCACTGAAGCATTTTGGAGAAGTGAAGCTGAAGAGGATACCTCGACTGGACAACAGCTAAACTGATGCTTTGGCGGGGTTATCCTCCGCCACGAGAACATAAATCTGAAGGATGGTGCCAGTAGAGATCCTACATCGACCGACAATTGAAGAGGAAGACAACACTGTGGAATTTTATTTGAATATGGGACATTCTTAAGTGGATCCTATCATCTGGTACATTAGGGATGGAGAGTTGCCTGATTCCAAAGCTGGGAAGAAGAAACTGAGATACAAAGCGACTAAATTCTCCATCATAAGAGATATCTTATATAAGAAAGGGTTCCTATTACCTCTACTTAGGTGTGTTCATCCGTCAGAGGTAGAGTATATTTTAAAAGATGTGCACGAGGGATCTTGCTCCAGTCCAATCGGAGGAAGGTCATTAGCAAAGAGAATCCTCACTCATGGATATTGGTGGCTGATGTTGACCAAAGATGCAGTCACATATCTGAAGAAGTGCAACAAATGCCAAAGATTTACCACCATTTCCCATCAACCTCATTAGCCCCTGACCTCTATCACATCCCTATGGCCATTTGCAGTCTAGGGAATCGACCTGGTAGGACCTTTGCCAGGGGCTGCGAATAATTACTGATAACAGACTTTTTGCGTGTGGTCGTTGTCTTCAAAAGACAATCTCAAAATTCCCTTTAATCCCTACAAAATTTGTTTAAAACAACTTGTATTGCATTAAGTACGGGTATCAATCCAACTTCCAAGGTGAAACAATTATTATGAAAACTTGAAATTCAATTTTTAGTATTAATTTTTTTTTCTTTTTTTTTTAAAAACAATTTCAAGGAAAAATTAACTACTAAATGCTAAAATTAAAATTACTTTAACAAAAAAAAATAGTGTGCAACCGAATGCGATGAATGTGAGAGGTCAAGAGATGGGATTACACCGCATTATCAGTTATTTTAATTTCTCAATTTATTATTTTGAAATATCTCGACATAATATTAAATTGATAATCTAACTCTCGTTACAATTATAAATTTAATAATATCTATTTTAAAAAACTAATTTAAAAATGTCACATGATGAAAAATTAAGAACTATACTATTTTCAAGAAAATTACCCGCTATGATCAATTTAATAAAAACTGTATCAATTCTCTAATTTCAACACCAAATTAATAATTAATTTTAGGAAACACCTATCTCTAGTTCGATTCCCAAAATCAAAAATTAATTTTTAAAATTAATTTATCAACTCTCGTTACATAAATTAATTTGTGACAAGTCTAAATTAATGAACCTAGAAATATAGCAATTAATTAAATTAATTAATTAATATAATATCATACGCAGTGCATCTCACTCCTTATATGGGGTGTTTAGCCAAATATTTTCATGTGTGCATAAACAACAATCAATAATATGTCAAGAAGGATATAAATTGAAAATAAAAAGTAGAAATACGATACGCAATTTTTTCCACAAATATGTCTTGAAATGCGCCTTTACATGCGTCCAACTTCTTCACAATTTTCAGCACTTGATTACAAAAATAAAATTAAAAACTAAACCTAAAAATTATTCTAATACTAAACTATTTTTTTTTTTCATTTTTCTGAAATTTTTTATTTTGCTAAAGTGTACAAAATATACACATAACTTCTCTCTTTCGCGGTCTCTTCTGTGAGAGTCCCTTTTTTTTTATTAGAGTATTCCCCTTATTTTTAAAATAACCCACGAACAGTTGATTGAAGTGAGATTTTGTGGGATTTTATCTTGCCCAAGTCAAAGATACGTGTGGATTTATTTTGGGAGCTTGGCAGGTGGTTTTGTCCGAATTTTTAGGGAATAAAGCTACATTTGGATATGGGTTCGGGTTTTTGTAGGTCGGTCAAAGGTTTCGGGTTGGAAAGTCTCCGGAAAGGGTACCTACGGGTTTAAGGAGGTGGGTTGACGATTTATGGGCAGGTTGTTTCGGGTTGGGTTTTGGTAGGTATTGAGATCGAAATGGGTTACGGTGGTGGGTGAGGCTAGGCGCCAGCGGGTTTGGGGAAAAGTGGTTTGTCGAGTTCGGGTTTAAGGTGGTTTTATTTTTTTTAACAAAGCCAACACCTGCTAGTGGTGGCAGGTGGTCGTTGGGGTTTAGCCAGGAATGGGTTTGCTCCGGGTAAGGGGGTAATGGTGGGTACTGAAATGGGTTTGGGGTTTGTAGTTAGTTTGGTGTGGTATTAATGGAGGATTAGGAGAGGAAGTGAGTTTGGGGGTTGAAGATGAAATGGGGGTAATTGGGTGTGTGAGGGTGTAGGAGAGTAGGTGTGTGGTTGTATGAGTTGGTTGGGTGTATGGAGGCATAGGTTAATATGGTGTGTGTGAATGATAGTGTTTGGGTGAGGTAGGGTGTAGGATATGTGTGCGTGTTTAATTTGTACCCTTAATAAAATAAGAAAATAAAAATAAATCGAATAAAATAAAAACAAGTAAAATAAAATTAAAAACTAAACTAAACTAAAACTCTCTACAAAAACTAAAAAAAATAAAAATAACACGGCACACATTACAAACTCTAAAAACTAAACACGACTCAAATAAGAACTAATAAAACAAAACAAAAAAATATTAATAAACTAACTAAAAACTAAAAAGAAACAAAAATAAAGGAAATAAAATACTCGATGCAGAAAAAAATCATCTAAAAATAAATAAAATCGATTACAAATAAAACTCAAATAATAAAAATAAAAACTAAAAAAGAAGTAAAAATAAAACCTAAAGTCCTAAAAATTTAAAATCTAGCAAAACTAAAAATAAAGACTATAATTAAAAACTAATAAAAATAAAAAATAAAAAATAAAAAGAAATATAAAATAAATTCTAGAAAATTTTAAATAAATCTAAAATAAATCCTAAAAATAAAAACGACTCACACTAAAAATATAAAAAAATTAATACAAGTACAAACTCAACACACACATGGCAGTTTGATTCGGGCTAGATTCGGGGCACCGAAAATGATCTCGGCAAGCTCAATGGGACTTCATCATTCACGATCGCTTTGATTTCTTCGATGCAAGCTTTTGACTGCCACTTTATCGTAATTGACTGAATTTAGCACTATTTGATGTTGCGACTGCGTACTGACCTACGAAATGATAAAATACAAACATAAGTCCTTTTTATTAAAAACGAGCGACTAAAATGCATCTATTCGGGGCATAAAATAAACACTTTTGGGTACTTATCACACCACCTCCAAACAGAACATTGCTAGTCCTCGAGCAAGAATAGAGAGAAAACAGAGATAAGTAAGTGTGCCACTTTCCCAGGCACTGGCGATTGCACTTAGCATGTTCAACCAGCCATTAAACCTATACATTTCCCTACAGGACGAGTGGCGTCTTGTGAGGGTTTGTACTGAATATACCCACAAAATTCAAAATTTATTAAAATGTAGTCTCTTATTTTGACGATGAAACGCTATAGAACCCAACTAAAAAGGACGTCAAGGAACACCGTATTCAACTATCAAAATAAGATAAAAAAAATTACTTAATTCCAATAAGCGGAATCCTTTCTAAAACTCAGCATGTGGTCATGTAAAACAATCTTAAGTATCATTAGACTAATTCTTTGATTATCTATATAGGATCAACGCTTTGACTTCAATTCTCACTCGATATATCTCTCTGAATCGAACTCTTTGAGAAATGGGTAAGTGTATCTCTCTAGTGTTTCAGGATGTGAGTAAATGTAAATAAGTCCAAATGTCTCATACACTTTATAGAAAATAACGGATACATGAAATAAAATTGATCTCATGAACGAATGCTAACCACTATGTTGAGAATGTCGAGTTATTCACCATATAATCTTCTCATTTGCCCGAACACTTTACCAAAGGTAAAAATAGGGATTATGTAAGGTATGAGGGGAAAATGAAGAAGATGAATGATATGATGGAAATGTTTTGAGAAGAGTGTGACACGAGAATAACTAATGCCTTCATTTTTTTATTTTTATTTTTTTTTAATTTCTGATCGCATATTTTTTTTCTTTTTTCTTTCTTTGCTTCCTTTTTCTACTTTTCTTTTTCTTTTTTTTATAGTGATATATTTTTCTTTTCATAACGAAAATGAAGACAATTTACATTGACAATTTCAAACACTCTTTTTCTCAAAATTGATGGTAGTGATGGAAAATGATATATGTATGGTATATAGAATGGACAAGGGAAATATGGGTGACTGATAATGTGATAGGGAAAAAAATGAGTCTATGGTAAAAAATGGTTTAATGATCGGGACAAACTATAAGACACATGTTTCTTACAACTCGAAAGTAATGTCATTCTAGTGATTAAGACCAATTTTTAAAAATAATGAGATCATGCAACGACTAAATGTAGTACCCAAAGAAAGTTGAGTCATCTTGTGACTCTAAGATACGTAAAAACCCTCAAAAATATGAAAAGCTCAAATCTCAGGGGTTTTAAGTCTCCGCTAGTGATCTTTTAAGGATTTCTTAAGAATATAGTTACTCTTCAACTTTTGATTGTAACGTGATAGTGCAAATTGCTGAGTTTAGGAATTTATGGTGCAAGTACGCTTTAAGAGGTATTAATTAATTTAAGGTCAAAAGCATAATTTTTGGATCGAACACGGGTATTTCAAGATTTCTAAAAGAGGGATGATAGACAATTCATGTCATAAAAATATATTTTTAACTCCACAAAACGTTTATAATCACTTGTTTCTGAAAATTTTGCAAAAGAGGTACGATTTTGATAAATTTCCCACCCCCAAACAAAATAGAACATCGTCATCGATGTTTAAAACTATATATAAAAATTAAAAGTACAAGGGAGGAAAGATAATACCATAATGAACCACTAATGAAAATGTATTGCGTGGTGGAGCAAAGATTGAACTTGAAGATTATATGCGACAAACAAAATATGTACAAGTCTATAAAGCATGTGAAAATAATAGGGTGATGTGAAATACCACCCCCAAACAGGATAATACTCATACTCATAAACAATATATGACGGGTAGTGCTAAGTTTAACGTCTTCAACCAAACCGATCGGAACTCACCCTAAGGATAAGAACTATGAAAGCATGGGGCGGCAAAAATATTGGGTATTGATAATCACCCCCAAACAAGACTAAAGCGTCAGACTTGTTGGATAGAGGCGAAAACGGGTCAATGCACTTGTATGGCAAAGTGCATCACACGATGCAAAGCATCGGTGGACCACGAGTGGGTGGGTATGAGGGTAACGCGAAGATGGGAAAGGGTGAGGGTGAATAAGCACCAGTCACATGCCTTACTGATGGTAAAGGTGAGGGCAACAAGGGCCCTATAAGAATGGTGCTCCAATTGGATGGGGAGGCAAAATGGTGTGGCAGTAGTGAAGGGGTGGGCCTCATTAAAAAGGGGCACGATCGTTCTATAAATGGACAATGATAATGGTCGCGTCGTGACACACTAGGGAGCGGTAGCTAGAAAAAATCAACACCACAAGGAAGTGGTGTGTATAGAGTAACAAGCTCGGTGTCACGTAAGGGGAGAGTATCATGCATACTCACACGGATGGTGGGGTAGATGAAAAGTGCACAAATGGGATCGTGGAGCACGAGGGTGGAGGGTGGGTGGAGGTCAAGACCTAAATGCTTAGATGTGAACAGGGAAATAAAAATAGCAAGGTTCGAATCAAGTGGTGGTGTGGTATGGACAATGGGTATGGGAAGATGATCTAACTCACGAGTAGGAGAGACACACACCTCATGGGGGTCGGAATAATACTCAAGGGCACTCGTAAGAGGAGGTGTGAAATTGAACGAGGGAGTGATCAACTTATCCACCCTAAAGTCACCATCAGAAGTGGTGGAAAAATATGATGAGGAATCCAAATATGAGATACATAAATCAACATTAATAGCTGACTCAACGGGAGCCAAGCATGGTGGGACATGATCCATATCCAGAGAGGTAGGAACCCTCTTGGAGTCAATCTCAGGATAGGGGAAAGCACGCGCAACCGGAGCTAACCTATAAAGAATTAGATCATTGGGAACACACAAGGTTGGCTAGATAGGTGTAAACTCGGGATTAATGAAGGATTCTGTGGAAGGGGAAATGTGAACCTCAACGGTGGGTTCGAGAGGATAGGATGGTGTAGGATCAGTCTCATAATCGTTTGATATGTCAACAAAATTATCAACTTGGGGCCCAAACCACTGGGTGGTCTCAACTATGAAATTCTCAGGATGATAGGGTTAGTCACACTCAAAATCAGTGGCATAAGACGACACATCATTATCCCACACGGGTGCAATAATGGGTTGACTTGGGGTGAAATCCAACTTGTTCGCACACTCAAATTCATTTAATCGTTGTTCAAGCCTTTGAAGGGATGAATTTTGAGATTAAAGAGTCTGCGCGAACTTATGCAAGAGGCATTCGAGAGAGGATGTTCAAGGTAGCAATGAATGGAGAGTGGGTGGCGATACTGGTTGAGGTGGACACAACTCGTAAGAAACACTCGGATGTGGAGAATACGCATAGGAAGTGTGGTGAATGGGGTTAAGTTGGTCATACACGAGAGAAGCATCTCCATGGGAGAAAAAAGGATGATCATCATAAGGAGCATAATAAGGGGCCTGATATGTATGAGGTGCACGAGGTGGCGATGACGACTATAAGAAATCGTAAGGATCCACAACATGGTGTGGGGATTCATATTTCATGGATGGGTGATCACGCCTCCATGAATAACTTGGGTACTCATACCCGTCGGCATTAGATATGTCATGACAATACACCGAGGGTGGTTCCAAAATAGTGTCATATGAAAAAATTTGGGCCATGGTGGGTTCAGATGGAGCGAAATAAATGGACACTCATGGGACAAGTGATCAACCAGAAAGCAGTGAGCGCACGACGAAGCATGGGATGGGTTGACACTTATCACCGGAGGCAATGGAAGATGAGATGTGTGTGTGGATGACACATGAGTATCAATATTGGGTGTTTGAGAGTTAAAGCCATGAATTAGTGAATGGAGGTTCGATTCGGGCTCAACGTCAAACAAGCTTAGAGAGAATGGAAAATGGCCAAAGTATTCCCGTAAAGGACGTTCTTCGGCCATGACGAGAGGAATATTTTTAGAGTTTTAAATATTTTTCAAAAGAAAAAGAAAAGGAAAATCTTTTTGTGATTTTTGAAAATAAAAAAAGAAAAATCTTTTTGACACTTGGAATATGGGAAAAAAAGGAAAATATTTTTGGGATTATTGGAAATATTTAAAAAAAAAAGGAAAATATTTTTGGGATTTTTCGAAAAAGGGGAGAAAATGGACGCTTGCTTTGGACGAACTAACTAAAATTGACTACCTAAAGAATTGAATTGGACACACACGATTCAAGGAAAAATCCCAACAAGCACGTAGCCAATTATTAACTTCAAAATTAGTGAAAGGGGTAATCAAATTTTAATTAAGTCAGCGGGTGGCAAAATCACGGAATTTATCTTTATGGTCAACGGTTGCAAAAATGTGTTCCTACGGGGCTAGCTAGTTGATTGATTTTAAATTTAATAACAGTTAGGGTAGCACACAATGGATAAGCGAGTGAGTCGGGTGATGAAATCCCTTCTCGTTTTAATGACCAGGTTCAGGTCTTAGGTAAATTAATTCATTAAACCATTCAATTTAAGTGCGATGCAGAAATTAAAAGCACACAGGAGCAATTAAGCAAACAAAAATTGAACTCGCTTGCAGGGATTAGCGAGAGATAAAGAAATGTATCTCCCATGATTTTTACACACGTGGGGTGAAGACCAAGTTGAGTGGACCAGGGGGATATCTCGCCTATCTTAATCTTCCTCGGGAGTCCTACCGACCCAAAGTAGAGTGGGGTTTAAATCCTCGCCTTTGGACATCGTCTCTCTACCTTGTCCGGTTTCCTTTTTCGATTTTTACTTTTTATGAATAATTATTACAAAAATAATATGGTGTCAAAATGCACCCCAAATAAATACAAAACTTCAAAAATCCAATACAACCAGTCTAAGGAGGAGGGAGAAGGAATGCTACAACAAAAAAATAAATTAAATAAAAAATAAAAAACTACAACTCTTCAACGTTGTCTCCACGTCAAGAAAGCGACATTTGATAAGAGGCTTTTTGCGTGTGGTCGTTGTCTTCAAAAGCTAATCTCAAAATTCCCTTTAATACCTATAAAACTTATTTAAAACAACTCGTATTATGATAAGTACGGGTATCAATCTAACTTCCAAGGTGAAACAATTATTGTGAAAACTCGCAATTCAAATTTCTTTTATTAAAATCTTTTTATCTTTTTTAAAAAAAAAAAAATTCAAGGGAAAATTAACTACTAAATGCTAAAATTAAAATTACTAAATAACAAAAAAAACTAATAATGTGCAACCGAGTGTGATAAATGTGAGAAGGTCAAGAGATGGGATTACACCGCATTATCAATTATTTTAATTTCTCAATTAATTTGAAATATTTTGAGATAATATTAAATTGATAATCTAACTCTCGTTACAATTATAAATTTAATAATATATTTTTCTAGAAAACTAATTTAAAAATGTCACAAGATGAAAAATTAAGAACTATACTATTTTCAAGAAAATTACCCGTTAGGATCAATTTACTAAAAACTGTATCAATTCTCTAATTTCAACACCAAATTAATATTTAATTTTAGGAAACACCTATCTCTAGTTCGATTCCCAAAATCAAAAATTAATTTTTAAAATTAATTTATTAACTCTCGTTATATAAATTAATTTGTGACAAGTCTAAATTAATGAACCTAGAAATATAGCAATTAATGAAATTAATTAATTAATATAATATCATACGCAGTGCATCCATCCCTTGAATGGGGTGTTTAGCTAAACATTCTCTTGTGTGCATAAACAACAATCAATTATATGTCAAGAAGGATATAAATTGAAAAGCGAAGGAAGAAATACGATACGTAATTTTTTTCACAAATATGTCTTGACATGCGCCTTTACATGCGTCCAACTTCTTCACAATTTTCAGCACTTGATTACAAAAATAAAATTAAAAACTAAACCTAAAAATTATTCTAATACGAAACTATTTTTTTTTTCATTTTTCTAATTTTGAGATTAGCTTCAAAATTCTCTCTTTCGCAGTCTCTTCTGTGATAGTCCCCTTTTTTTTATTAGAGTCTTCCCCTTATTTTTAAAATAACCCACGAACTGTTGATTAAAGTGAGATTTTGTGGGATTTCCATTTGCCCAAGTCAAAGATACATGTGGATTTATTTTGGGAGCTTGGCAGGTGGTTTTGTCCGAATTTTTAGGGAATAAAGCTACATTTAGATATGGGTTCTGGTTTTGGTAGGTGGGTCAAAAGTTCCGGGTTGGAAAGTCTCTGAAAAAGGTACCTCTGGGTTTAAGGATGTGGGTTGCCGATTCATGGGTAGGTGGTTTCGGGTTGGGTTTTGGTAGGTATTGAGATCGAAATGGGTTACGGTGGTGGGTGAGGTTGGGCGCCAGCGGGTTTGGGGAATGAGGGTTTGTCGGGTTCGGGTTTAAGGTGGTTTTATTTATTTTAATTATTTTTTGAACAAAGCCACCACCGGATGGTGGTGGCAGGTGGTCGCCGGGGTTTAGCCAGGAATGGGTTTGCACCGGGTTAGGGGTAATGGTGGGTATTTAAATGGGTTTGGGGTTTGGAGTTAGTTTGGTGTGGTATTAATGGAGGATTAGGAGAGAGAGTGAGGTTCGGGGTTGAAGATGAAGTGGGGGTAATTGGGTGTGTGAAGGTGTAGGAGAGTAGGTGTGTGGTTGTGTGAGTTGGTTGGGTGTATGGGGGCATAGGTTAATATGGTGTCTATGAATGAGAGCGTTTGGGTGAGGTAGGGTGTAGGATATGTGTGTGTGTTTAATTTGTACCCTTAATAAAATAAGAAAATAAAAATAAACCTAATAAAATAAAAACATGTAAAATTAAATTAAAAACTAAAAATCAACTAAAAATAAAACTCTCTACAAAAAACTAAAAAAATTAAAAATAACACGGCACACATTACAAACTCTAAAAACTAAACACGGCTCAAATAAAAACTAATAAAACAAAACAAAGCAAAAAAACAATAATAAACTAACTAAAAACAAACAAAAATAAAGGAAAACAAATACTAGACGCAGAAAAAATCATCTAAAAATAAATAAAATCTATTAAAAATAAAACTCAAATAGTAAAAATAAAAACTACAAAATATGTAAAAATAAAACCTAAAGTCCTAAAAATATAAAATCTAGCAAAACTAAAAATAAAGACGAAAATTAAAAACTAATAAAAAGAAAAAAGAAAAAGAAATATAAAATAAATTCTATAAAATTTTAAATAAATCCCAAAAATAAAAATGACTCACACAAAAAATCTAAAAAATTAATACAAGTACAAACTTAACACACACAAGGCTCGGGTAATGGTCTGGACTCGGTGTAGGCTTAAATTTGGTTCGGGCTAGGTTCGGGGAACCGAAAATGTTCTTGATAAGCTCAACGGGACTTCATCATTCACGATCGCTTTAATTTCTTTGATACAAGCTTTTGACCGCTACTTTATCGCAATTGTCGAAATTTAGCACTATTTGATGTTGCGACTGTGTACTGACCTACAAAATGATAAAATACAAATATAAGGTCAATTTTGTTAAAATGAGCAACTAAAATTCATCTATTCAGGGCATAAAATAGACACTTTTAGGTGCTTATCAATTACCGCTATCTGATTGTAGCTATAGATTATTTTTCAAAGTGGATAGAGATTGAGGTGATGATCAATATAACAGATAAGAAATCCTTTCAGTTTATTTGAAAAAATATCATATGTAGATACATCATGCCTAACACTTTGATCTTTGATAATGGGAAGTAGTTTAAGAACATCTCCCTTGAGAAGTATTGTGAGCGGGTTGGCATCAAACAGTTATTTTCAACTTCAGGCCGACCTCGGGCCAATGGGCCGACAGAGGTAACGAACAGAACAATTATTAATGGAATCAAGAAAATTTTGGAAGATGCCAAAGGGAGGTGGATTGATGAGGTCATGTCGTCATATGGGCATATAGGACGTCAGAGAGGACTCCAATGGGGGAAACTCCGTCCATGATAGCCTATGGCTCAAAGGATGTGGTGCCGACAGAGATAGGTCTCACAACCCATAGAGTTCAAACATATGGCATGGAGCATATTATTGCAGAATGTTGATTAGATTTGGACATAGTGGACGAGAGAAGGGAGGACGTTGAGGTTAGGCAAGCTTCCCATCAGTAAAGGACAATGAAGTTCTATAATAAGAGGGTGAAAGGCCGACCACTAGCGGTAGGAAACATCATTCTTAAGAAGACATGGAAGAAGCCTAATAATATTCATCCTAACTAACATGGTCCTTATAGGGTGATTGAAGAAGTAGCTCTAGGAACGTATCGACAGGAAAATTTATATGGTGAGCCATTCTCCAATCCATGGAATGCTAACCACCTCAAAAAAATACTATCAGTAAGAGTTTTGTGTTAAAGTTTCATTTTAGCTTCATTTGACTCTTAACAGTTTCATTTAGTGTCATTTATCCATGTATATGAGAATCAGATTATGAATGTAAATTTTTTGAGTTATTTTAGATTGTGTGTATTAGATTTTTCTCTCCTATTTTGTTATTTGAATTATTTTAGATTGTGTGTATTAGATATCCTAAGCAACAGAACATCATTCGTGGTGAAGTAGCTCCTATTTACTCTCGGTGACATAACAGTCCAAACGGGGTCAACCTCGTCCATGGACTCTCAATAACATCGAGAGGAACATATTAAACATCATTAATTTGGTGGATACACTCTCTCGATCGAGACGACAGTGCATGGACAAGACGAATCTTATCCATACACTCTCAAAATGACAAGAGGGGACTTGTAATGCAAACACCATAATTTGGTGAATTCAAATTCAAAATCACTTAGTTGTGGTTAATATTAAACATCATTAATTTGGTGGATACACTCTCTCGACCAAGACGATAATGCATGGACGAGACGAATCTCATCCATACACTCTCAAAACGACGAGAGGGGACTTGTAATGCAAACATCATAATTTAGTGAATTCAAATTCAAAATCACTTAGTTGTGATTCATATTAAACATCGTTAATTTGGTGGATACACTATCTCGTCCAAGACGACGGTGCATGGACGAGACGACTCTCATCCATACACTCTCAAAATGACGAGAGGGAACTTGTGATGCAGACACCATAATTTGGTGAATTCAAATTAAAAATCACTTAGTTGTGGTTCATATTAAACATCATTAATTTGGTGAAAACACTCTCTTGGCCGAGACGACAGTGCATGGACGAGATAACTCTCATCCATACACTTTCAAAATGACGAGAGGGGACTTTGATTAGAACACCATAGTTTGGTGACTCAAATTCTAAAAATCATTAATTTGGTTACTCTCATCCCGTCCAAGGGTGAGACGAGATTAGGGAACAACATCATTAGTTAGGTGATCCCCTAATTAAAATTTGGTGATCCTCTAATTAAAAAACATTTAATGACGGTTACACAAATCAAGAAAATCATGAGCAAGTAAATGAGCATCAGAAACAGAAATTCATTCGTTCAAAATATAATAAAAATATTATTCTAAGATGACATTGAAGTTGTCATCCCAAAACTATTGTTCAAACAGAAAGATATTCAGACAAAGGAAGGTATGGCCACAGGCGGCCGCCCAAGAAATCTAATAATTTTATCTCCTAAGCAGTCGCCTCATCTAAAAGCGCTTCGGTGTTGGAAAGCGCGATGGTATTATCAGCCTCGTCTCCATCGACACCGATGTTATTCGTATTTCGCAACACCTGCCCGGAGGTTTCGGCTACAGTGTGCTCAGTAACCTCAGTCGGAGTTTTCTCAAGATTCTCTATATCGGACAAAGCAATGGTGAGCATTTCATCGTTAAAATCCAATCCCTGAAAAAGCTTGGATGACTGTGCCTGAACCTTGGCCTCTTTCAGCTCGGCCCAGCGATAGGTTGTCTTTATGCCTCTTTCAAGGTATTTAAAGGCATAGCCTCTAAATTCTTTGGGTGCCTTGAACTAGGCCACGGCCTGCTCCTTTGCCTCATCCAAGGTAGCCCGAATAGTGGCATTAATCTCTTTCTACTTATTTTTGTCCATTGTATTTAATACCTATTCGTGATCGGCCTTAAAATTGTCCAATGCCTGGTTTGCTAGCTTCTCAGCTGACTTTGATTTTTGAAGATTTTCCCTCAAACTTGCTCAACCTTCTCTGTATCTCTTCCCATCTGAATCAAGGGAAGTCTCTTCTCAATCCAGTCTCCAAGACGATAAAAAGAAATCATAGACTGCAAAAATTCATTTAAATCTAGTTGGTATGAGACAACACTTGGGAAGAGTAAAAATGAAAATTTTTTGGATGGATACTTAGACTGCCTTGTGAGGGACAAACTTCATGAGAAGAGACGGGCCAACAAACTGAAGAAATCGCTTGTCAGTTTCAAATATTAATGAACTGATAGCCTTGAGGAACTTCTTAAAATTACCCATGACGCTCTCGTCATTTACCTTCAGCAGAGAAAGACGAGCAGCAAGGACGTCGTCAGAGTGAATCAGTATTGCCCTGTCCGATCCTTGGGTCGACCGACTCGATTTTGCACGACGGGGTGTAGTAGTATCCTC
The DNA here is from genome assembly GCA_949130495.1 of Sambucus nigra. NCBI lineage: Eukaryota > Viridiplantae > Streptophyta > Magnoliopsida > Dipsacales > Adoxaceae > Sambucus > Sambucus nigra. Next base: position 237,083,813 of record OX422208.1, on the reverse strand, counting down.
CACTCTCTCCTTACTCTTTCTGGGATCATCGGCTCGTCTAGGGCCACTAGTAGTCTTCCTTATCTGACCATTTTTGGCAGATGGATTTTTACTAAACTTGTTGACCATGTTAAGAAGGTTGGGAGCCACCATTTTCCAGAGTGCGTCAGAAGTATTGCTTGGACGTTCTGCAAAGGGCCAAAGGTTAGTATTCGAAATATCCAAATCGGTACTATAATTAAAATATGAGGCTACAGTCTAACTTATGAATCTCAGTGAGAGGGTCAACATGAAGACCAGCCTCAGTGAGGTTATGAGGGGTTAAGATATCCTCATATTTGGCAAGACCATCATCCTCACCTAAAACCCTATAGGTCCTAATCTTATCTTGGTCGTCTAAACTCAGACCGGGATCAAGTTTAGCAGACATAGACACCTTGGCCCATTTTTGAGGTACCCTCGACTCGGTGGAAGACGAGACATGGTTGGAAGGAAACTCTCGCGTGACAGACACAAAGAAGTATCTTGGCTTCCAATGGTGATTAGACGTTTGATTGACAAAAACCACCTTCTTGGTCCGCTTCCTAGCCATGAAGTGATAATAATAAGGCTGAGACTTAATATAGGAAACATTATAGCATGCCGTGAACACATCGATTGGAAGGTCGGTATAATGACATATTATCTACATGTGATTCAGTGGTAAATTAGTAGTCTCATATTCGGACAGGTCGACACCTCAACTCAGCAAGAAACTCTTGGAACTTACTAAAGCACGTGGAATGGGGAACACATGGGAGAATGTGCATTGGTTGCAAGACCCATGTGAGCCAAACCGTTGTAATAGCACCATCCACACATGTGGAAAATATCTCTTAATCATTGTTTACATGTACAAAGGACAACTGGTAATGCAACATTGGGCACTAGATATTGGGTATGACTCCTCCATGCCTAGGGTGCATATGACACCACCCCATCCATATAAATTATTGTCTTCTACCTCATTGAGAGGGATCACAAATTGTAAACCCTACTGAAACTCTATTAAACTTATTGCTTAGATAGAGAAACCTTGAGTGCTTCTATCCCAGGGCCATTAGAGCCCAGATTTAGTGGACGTCACACACTCACACAGTGGACGTAGGCCCTTCAAAGGTTGAACCACTTATAGTTGGTATCATCTTCTTCTTTGCCTCATCTCTCTTTGTCTACTTATTTATATCTGTCCTGCTCCATTATTGTTTGGTTTTGAGCTTACACACACATTGACTTGGTGATACCATTTCTGGTATCATCAGAACTCAAGGGGGAGAATTAAGATTATCTTCAATAATGAGGTAAGTGTTTATCTTTTGATAATTACTATTGTGGTTTCAATCATCCATGTGCAACTTTAGGGTAAGAACACACAAATTTTAGATGGGATTAACATATAAAACTGGGATTTTGTGAATGAATTCATCGAAAAGGGATTTAAATATGATTACATGTTAAATCTGAATTATATGAAATTACAAAGATGAAATCTTGGATGATTAAAATGATAGTTGACGAAATCTTGAATTAGGGTTGATATAATGTGTAATTCTTGATAACAAATGATAATACAATTGAATTAGATGTTTTTGGGGGGTGATTAATATGTAGAAATATAAATTATTGTGTTTGGGATTGATGTAGAACTCATAGTAGGTGATTGGGTGATGATGGGAATACCTAAGTGTGAAGGGAAAGAGATGAATCCCATCATAACAAATTAGGCTTATAGTCTAGAATCGAATTAATTAGCTGATAGAGGGTGAATCAATTCGCCTTTCGAGCCGGTTTGGTCAGGTAGGTGAATTGGTTCAGTCTGGCTGATTATTCTGTTTTAGTTGTGGGGGTGTTTTCATGGATTGTTTAAAGTTTATCTTGGTTCACGGAGTTCGATAGGTGTCCTATAACTTTTAGGAATATACATAAGGGAATTAAAAAGTACCTTGGTCTAGACGAAGAATAAATCTGAGTAAGAGATTACGGGTGTATTAAGATGAATAGCACTCGATTAATGATTATGAAATCGGGTTAGGATTTCTGGAAGAATTAGGCTACAAGCTTGAGTAGAATAACGTGGTGGCAAAAAATTATGAAATTAAAGAATTTTATAATAAGTAAGTGAATGCTTGATTAATCGGGAGTCAGGATAGACTCGGGATTTGTGGACTAGTCTTACGAGGGATATTTGCGTGATTAGTCGGTTGTGTATATGTGTACTAAGTGAGATATATATATGTGTGATAGTATATATGTACGATTAGTCAGTTGTATATTTATGGATAGTGTGTGTGTGTGTGTGTATATATATATATATATATATATATATATATATATGTGTGTGTGTGTGTGTGTGTGTGTGTGTGTGTGTGTGTGTGTGTGTGTGTGTGTGTGCGCGCATATGAATATATTTATGTAATCGATATATATGAACATACCTACTCTAGGGATACTATCGTTGGAGGTTGTGCGTAGTGGGCAGTCTACCTTGGCATGACTAGTAGGTGTTGGGTTATTTCCCCAGGTTCCAGAACTGTTGCATAACCGATGTATGTGAGTTTAGAGTCTGGTGGAGTAATACGGTATGGTTATGATCCACGGATGTATGTCTATGGTTGCCTTCAGCTTATGTGTTTATGATTTGGGATCAGTGGGACGATCGTGATCCGATGGTCCATGAGTGATACGTAACGGATATCATACTAGGGAATGTGTCTGAGAGGACAACTCGAGGATACTATGTATATACGTATAAAAGAGTGTTATATATATATATATGTGTGTGTGTAAATAAAACGAATGTGTGAACATTGAAATTATAACTAGTGTACAGTTATGTGAATTGTTTAACGTTAAGATTGTAATTGCAAATTATAATTATATAGCTTACATGATAGCAAAGTGAGAAACAAAGTAAAGTATAATATTTGTAGCACGGTTGGGCTAAAGGTTTAGTGTATTGGGCTATGTTAAGTGACTAAACTAGTTAGGCGGGGCAGCATAACCAGAAAATTAAAATATATGCGTTAGGTGTGCACTATAGATGAAGGGTGTGGATAATCTCATGTGAGTGCGACGCCAGGCGAACATTAATAATTATGTTGCATATTCATTATTGCCTTTTAAATATGTGCAAATATTTTTTTTTTAAATGGTTTTGGGATCTAACCCGTATGAAAAATATTTTTTAAAACCTTTTAGGTACTCAGCCACAGGGACGCCAGGCTTAACTTTCCTTCCAGTTAGAGGATGCTGCAGCAGCTGTGGATGCCTGCAGAGTTCTCTTAGATGCTTATATTATTACTATCTAGACAGGATGTTATTTTAGTTTCTCTTACTTCGGGCATGTCGCCCACTATTGGACAACTTTCCTTTTTAGACTTGGTTACATTATTTCTTTATCAGTTGGATAATTGTATTTGGAGTTAGTGAGAGTTATTCGATTATTTTAATTAATTGACGTCGTCATTATTAATTTTATTGAATGTGTATTTGACTAATGCAATGTTTATGTTAATGGTTGAATGTTTTAATTAAAGAAGTTATTAAGTTTTTAAATTTTGATATCGGTTTTTATAGGTTATTAGTAAGTAAATTTGTTCTCGACAGTGATGCTAAGAATGAACCAGACTCAGATTCCTATTTCATTTTGATAGAGGATTGATCACCCATTATTAGAATAGGCGGGGTGTCACAAGGGCTTCCGCGAACCCAATTACCATCTCAGGAATAATATTGGGGATGTCTGGTTTTGTGGCCTTATTATTGTCCACGGCTCTTCTAGCTCTTCTAACATTACCTCTTACCATAGCTCCCTAATAAGAATCACACACGCATAAATCTATCACCATAAGGATAGGTCTTCTTATAACTCTAGGGATTAAATATGTCTCTAATACTCCTAAAGTCTTCAAGGCCGAACGCTTTGATACCATTTGTAACTCCCTGAGGTGTGCCTGATTAGGCCGCGATCATTATTGTCATTTATTCTCACGTGGAAAAATTTTAAACTTAATTTCTAAGGCAACTTAGATGTCGTAGCCTCTAGGAAGACCTTGGCCTCATCATCAGAGTATGTAGATTGATAAATCATCACTATTTAATAATGCAAACATATAAGGATCATTGAACAAATACTAACTCCATCAAAATATATCTAACAGTCTCAATTACATGCCTTACTAAAGTTTCTCCTCATACAAGTTTGACATAAAACTATAAAGTTGAATAATTACAACTAAGAGCAAAGTCTAAGTAAAACATCTAAAAATAATCTCTAGATCCTAATAGACTCCACGACCTATAATATCCTTCACGATGACTTATCAACTAACTTTGCGGCCAATAAATACTTTGCGACCTTTAACAATCTCCGTGACCTCTATCCTGAGGAAATAAGGAATATGGAAAGGATGAGCTCAAATAGCTCAACAAGGTTTATATCAAAGTCCTCAACCCACCTGTCAATGTTATTACTAGAAAATAAAAGATATACTCATAAGGCAATGGAAGATAACAATACAAATAAGCAAGATGGTGCAATATAAGCATATAATAAGGAAAATATTATAAGTTTCCCAAACTTGTAGATTATCCTAATCACTTAAGGCTCAATTTACCTTAGTTCACCACTCTGCAACTTCTCCAAAGACTTAATCTCCTTTAATTCACCTTAGCTTCCCCTACGAATCAATCTCTGATGGTTCTCCCTCATAGTACGCAACTTATTTTTATGACCATTGCCATATCATTCTCTATGACCTTATTCTAGGTATATTTGATATAGTCATGCCACACAATGCGGCCTCCTCTCTTGCCTAATTCTAGGATAAGCGATCCACGGCCTGCTGTTAAATCTACACCTTAGTCTACATTTTCTATGGTGTTAATCCCCATCATTAGTCTATGATCAATCTCTCGAAACTAGCTATTTGACCTCAAGCACTGAGCAGGAGGTCTCAAATAGACATGACGCATCGACCTGGCTATTGACTATCGTGGCGTCAACACCGATTTCCATCTCAACAACTACCAGGCACAATATAATACTTCCTTCCAACTCCACGGCCTTGACTAATAGACCGCGGCCTCGAAGAAAGAGTTAAAACTCTTGAACTACTATAGTAAGGATATTATAGTAAAAATGTGGCTTTAAAACCCTAATTTACTCCCAACTCAAATTTCCAAAGATTAAAGGCGAAACCTTAAAATAATTCTCCTAAGTTAATTAAGAACATCTTTGAAACCCTCACTCTCTAACTCTAAAATCTCACCTCAAGAATCCAAATGGAAAAGCTCTAAGATCATAAATTTTCGCTAATGAATAGTGTAACTCCACGGCCTCTAAAACCTCAATGAACAATAACTGTCCATGGCCTAAAAACCCAAAAACTCAACAGTAGAATGGCCATACCCAAATTACACTATGAACAATAGAACTCCATGTCCATATCCAGATTACAAGCAAAGGCGCATCTAATTCAATAAAGATATAAAACTAGGGTTTTAACACGGAAGAGGAGGGTGTGAAAAGATCCTTTACCTTAGTGTATTAATTCTATTAAAGTAGTCTTTCAATGCCTCACTTCAACAGCAGAAGCACCTCCTTCTCTAGTGAACAATATCCATCCACAACCTCACTCCGGTAGCAACACCTCCTTCACACAAACCTAATTTTTCTCTGTAGAATGGATTTTAGGGTTTTTAATAGTTTTGGTAAGTGTTCCAAGGGTGGGTAACTATGTTCGTGGCCTTCCTTACATATACATGGCATTTTCATACTAGACCATCGTCTCAAGGTTTCCTATGTCTGTGGATATCCCACCCCTAACCTCAGATTGATCTATTCAGGACACATTACCTCATATGTTGAGCCCTTATGGATGACATCACTAAAATTTCCATTCATATCCTAAGGTCGTGTCCTTTACTTTGATCTCTGCGGTCTTTATCTCCAAGATCACGGTCCTGTTAAAACTCGCTTTACAACAAAATTTCACCCATGGTCGTGGCTACCTATATGGACACGACCTCATTTTAGATTTGGGTCATTACACTTTATCCTTTAACTTGGTGACCTCAGTCCAAAGATGAGTAGCTTTTTGTTTAATGATAACCTTGGTGGTAACAACAACATCCTTCTTTTTCTTCCCATTCTCCAAGTTAGTCTGAGAAACCTAAAGAGCTAGATCATCGAACTTCCAAAGGTCTCTCTCCTTCGTTAGATCAGTGTTCAACTAAGAGATAGTCTGCACCTCCTTCCCCTTGGCCTTCATCTCTAAGTTTATTTAGGAAGCAATGATCCCGACCTAAAAATATGGAAGTAATCAAAATTTAAATTTAAGGACAAAAATGAAAGTATGAAGCCGAATGTAACCTTACCTTGTTACCCAGGTGTATAATCTCCTTAGCGCAGGAAGTCAGGCCCCCCTCTAGCCTCTTAATACATCATTCAAGACAAGGGAAAATAAGAATACATAAATTGAAGACTCACTCCAGTCTAGCTTATTCCAAACTAAGGGGGTAGTGAACAAAGGACCGATAAGGTCATTCTAATTTTCATAAACCCATCCCTGCCCCCGGATGAACATAAAGTGATGCCTACAATCATTATTGGAAGGTCGAAGGGAGATGACGAATCCCACATCCCTATTTCAGCTGGCAATGGTGTACCAGCCCCTTGAGAAAATGTTGGGATGTGTACTATCAAAACAATACGATCATTGGGCCCTCAACTCAGAAAAAATTATGGAAGTGAACCACAGAGCCGACTAAGATCCTCCAAGCATTCGAAATAAGTTGGGATGGCGTAAGATTGACGAAGGAAAAAATTATCCCGAATAGGCTTTGGAAAATGAATATCAAGTCTAGTCTGAAAGCAAACACACTTTACCCTCACGGGGGTTTAGAACCTGATCAGTTTCATTGTCTGGACGAATGGAAAGTGAACTGAGGAGAGTAGGGTGTTCCATTCATCCATTTTCCATCTCTTAGGACATTCGATTTACGGTCTCCCAAGGGTTTGGAGGATTGTTCCTTAATTTAGCCGCCCCGACAGGGGGAATATTTGAAGGACCAGCCGGCCGAACGATTTGTTGACCACTAGTTGGTTGTGAAGACCTCACAATTGTAGAAGAAGAATCCTCACATCCATATCATCTTTGTTCTTTATGTCGACAGATGAAAGTTTCCACCATTTGGACCATATTGGCTAGACATTGTTGTCATTGGTGTCTTTCCAAATTATCGAGTCCCATCCTATTACCAAATGGCTAGATCTAGGCTATATATTGGCATAATGGTGAATCAACATAAATGAAGTTTGAAGATAAGGGGTTTCCATCAGGATAACTAGTAATAAATGAACTTATTCTAGTAAAATAAAAAATAAAATCTAAGCTCTGAGACTCTAGACTTGAAAAGGAAAGCCGACAACAGTTCCTCTGCCACCAATATTCCCAAGTTTATGGAGGGCTTTAACGCCCGCCTACACTCGGCCAAAAGAAATTAGTCGAGGATGATACTAAATAGTCCCTGTTTCCTACGAAACTAGGAATCATCTTGAAAAATGATAAGGCGACGAAAAGAAAGGAGAAAAAATATATAGTCACTCGCGACTACTCCAACATGGACCCTCGTATATATGCATATTGGATGAACAAAAAATGGTCACCCTCGACGAGTGGAAGGCTGATCTGGTAGCTGAGAAGGTGAGTAGCTGAACAAGTAAATGGCCATCCTCGACAAGTGGACATTCCCGTACGCATGCGCATGAACAATGTTGTATACCTTTTTTGAAAAAATGTTAAAGTGTATTACTAATTTATGTTTTTTTTTTCAAAATCATATGAAGTTAACCTTAATTTATTATTGCTAATTTTACTTTAAAATTTGCATTGTTTTGACTTATGATTTAAACATTTACATAATAAAATTCCATTAACATAACACATTTAACCAGAACAGTGGATTTAACCAATGATTTTCATCAATAAGTCAAGACTACATTAAACATAAATAAAAATGAAACAACCTACAAATATTGATCTCACTTCAAAGACTTCCTGGAGGGTAATGGTGCCAAATACAATTTGTGGTGACTATATTACACAGGCTCGAAAAAATTGTGACCATTGGCGCGGCAATTGACTTCTCGTGCACACGTTGTGCGACACTTGCATTGTCGCGCCAAGATCTACTTTGTTGCTCTCAAGAAGGGGGGAAAAAGGTCAATTTGAATTTAATACATTACTAATCTTCAATTTTAGATTTAAATACAATTTTGTTTAAAATTAGACTTTAACACAAAACTTCAAAAAAACGTTAACTATAACAGACCCGTGGCTTTTTTTATTAAAATAATTTAATACCCCAAAAAATCAATTAAAAACTAAAAAGAAAGCATAATTTTAATTGAAAAATAAATCCAAAATTCAAAAATTATTTCTTTATCACACAAAAAAAAAATAACACCGCTAACACACACACGCACACACACACACAATAACACCTTCGGCAGAACCCCCAAACACCAAACCTCCCATCGATACCTCCTCCACCCCCTCCTCTCCACCACCTTCGTCACTTATCCAAAACTAAAAATTCAGAAAAACTCACCCCCACCCTCTCCCCCTCGCCCCAAACCCACCATTGTCGAAGAACCACCTACCCCCAAAAGCCACCGCCTTCTACATAATATAATACCCAAATGTCATCCCCAAATCAGATTTGCACTTTACCAACACATATAACTATAGAAACCAAATTGTTTATTTATTTTGGATTTGGGTTTGGAAACCATTTTTTTTGGATTTGAAATTCACAAATTGGATTTGGGTTTCATATCAGTTTTGGTTTTAATATTATTTCAATGATGAAGGTGGTGGTGGTAAGGGAGGGGTTGGTGCAAGTGGGGTGTGGGTATAGGGGATACTAAGTTTGTGTGAAACCAGTGGGGTTGGGAGGGCCAACGGTGGCTGGTTGCTGCCCGAGGTATTATCGTGTGCATGTGTCGGGGGTGTTATTGTGTGTGTGTGTGTGATAGCGAAATAATTTTTGAGTTTTGGGTTTTTCAATTAAATTTTTGTTTTCTTTTTAGTTTTTCGTTGATTTTCTTGGATTTTAATTAAAAAAAAGCCACATGTCCATTATAGCTAACATTTTTTATTACATTTCCTATTAAAATCTATTTTTTAAATAAAATTATATTTATGTCTAAAATCGAAGATTAGTAATATATTAAAGTCAAATTATTAAAAAAAAATTAAGAGCATTTTGTTTCCTAATGACATAAAAATAACCTTTTAAAAATATGGCAATTGGGAAATAGATGGTCTTAGAATGATACCCACCGAGCCCAATCACATATGTATAATGAGTAATTTCACTGTAACCGAATTTTTGACCGAATTTTTCTAGACACACTGACGTGGTGGCTTGTTATTGGTTGGTTTGTAGGTCCTACTGACGTGGACCCCAAAAACCAATCAATAGCAAGTCGGCACGTCAGTGTGTCTAGAAAAAATTTGTTTAAAATACGGTCATAATAGAATTTTTCATGTATAATATGGCTTCAAATTTACAGCACTAAACATACTAAGTACCTTTTCCAAATTTTCATATAATATTAAATACTAATTTTTTTTTAAATTTGTGTGTACCCCCAAATGAAATCCCCAACTTTGTCTTTGTTCCGTACACGCATATTTTGTATCGTTCTTTCACCCGCACCAAAGTAAGCAATTACATGATCATGAAAAGGTACCCATCAAGACCAGCTAAAGCATAGGTGTTTGATGATGTGATGCCGGGGAATAATGATAAAAGTACAAAGAGGAATAGCAAGCAAAGCACCACCTCCACCATCCATTTTCGACTAGCACTAAATGTTATATGAAACAATTCCAAATTCAACAATCATTCTCATATTGGAAACACACGCTCACTGAGTTGTTAAGAAGATTAGATAGATACTTGAAAAGAGAGAACCTTATTCGCAGTCTCTCTTTGGACCACATCAATACAATACAAATAGAGAGAGCGGAAGGCCTGAGTAGGTTCCAAACCCGTATAAAACATAAAAAAAAAAACTAAAATTGACATCCACTCACCGACTTTCTAAAAATAATTTGGAGAAATTGTCACAACAACTATATAAATTTGTTCAACCGCGTTCTCCACCAAGAGTAAAGGCCTTTTAACCAAACCACTTTAGTAATAAGATATTTCATTTAATTTCAATTTTTTAAAGGGCACTTAGCTAATAAATTTCTTAAAAATTTCGTTAATTAATAATAAATCCAAATGATACAGTTACACTTATTAATATAAATGTAACTAGACTTATTAATGTATTCACATTAATAAATGTAATTGTATTTATATTCATGTATCTGCATTAACAATTGAAATACATGTGAACTTATTAAAAAAATTATTTTTAATTTGTTCTTATCGTTAATTTCGAAAGAATCTAAGGATTTATCACATTGTTTCTCTTTATTTAAATAGTTAATCTGAACACTAATTTCATGCAAATAGGTGTCAATTTGCATGAATAAATGTGCAATATGTGTCACTTTTCACTAAATAGGTATGATTTGCGGGGATTTAGCTATCAATTTGTATAAATTTAGTGTCGATTTTAATAAAATAGGTATGGATTTGCATGAAATTGGTGTTGTCTAATTATTTTTAAAAGCAGGGTTGAGTCAAGTATAGTCACTGTTCTAAAAAACCCGCCTAGGCTTAAGGCTTGGGAGAAACGCCTCGTCTTACGCTTTTCACGCCTTATTCTTGGTAAAACCCTTAAGGCGCACTTTTTTCTAAAAACAACAATGCTTTAGTGAAACGATGTCGCCTTTTAAAGAATTTCTTTACAAACCGGACCATTATCTCATCCAAAATAATCAAATAGTATTTTAATTTGCATATATTCAGACATATTTTTATGATATGTGAAATTTTTGTATTTTAATAGCCTTGTTATGGTTAAAAAATATTAAAATATATTAAGAAGGCCTAAACACCTTTTCACGCCTTTTTACGCCTAGGTCCGCCTAGGCTTTTAAGGCTTAAGGCTTGGCCTCCACGCCTCAATCACGCCCCGCATTTTTTAGAACCTTGAGTATAGTATTATCAAAAACACCCTAAAGAGTATTTTTCTTTCCCGATATCATACCTATAAAAAAAAATTGCAAATGCAAAAATATTATTTTATAGTGGGCAACATGTAAAACTTATATAGTAATATTTTACTATATGTAAAACTTATTAAGCTAGATACAATTATACTGATGAGAACATATACTCCTATTAAGTTAGATACATATACATTTATAGTACTAATTTAAATAAAATTGTTAAGTAATATACAATTACAAAGAGAAAAAGAATACGGTTATTAAGTTACATGCAATTACAATAATGAAAAAAAGATACAGGTACACTAACTAATTTATATACAATGATAAAAACAAATATAATTATACATATTTATTTAGATACAATTATAATAATCAAAACAGATACAGTTACACTAGTTAATTTAGATACAATTATTATAATGAAAATAAATACAATTACAATTATAAAGTTAGATACAGTTACAATTATTAAAACAAATATAGTTATACTTATCAAGTCAAACAGAGTTACAATGATGAAGTTAGATACAATTACACATATGAAGTTAGATATAATGAAAATAAATAGTGTTATACTTATTAATTGAGATACAATTACTATGATGAAACAGTTACAGTTTATATATAGTTACAATAATGAAAATATGTACAGTTACACTTATCAAATTAGATACAATTAAATTTATGAAAACATGTACATTTATACTTATCAATTTAGATACAATTAGAATGGTGAATGCTATCACGATTACATTAATTAATGCACATGCAATTGAATTTATTAATATTGTTGATTTCTCATAGATAATTGCAGTTATAGTTTTTACTTTTATGTGTACTTTTATCAATATGAATTTAACAATTAGAAATTGATGTTTATAATATTAGATTTACGAGCATACGAATCTTTTTCAAACTGAAAATCCAATTGTTGTGCCACGCTTTCTTTGATGGAATACATTCAACATTCACCGTTCCTTAAGTGCTACTGACCTACTGTTGTTGTCCCATGATCATGTATCAAGTGATTTATTTATTTATTTATGTTGACATTATAAATTAAATTGCAAGTGATTTTATCATTATATAAACGTGGTGTTGGGGAGGAGTCTATTTGAGGCTATGAGAAATTAACTCTAAAGAAATCTAAAAGAAAGGCCAAGATAATGAAGAAGGTTGAGACTTGGTTGTGAAGGTTGATAATCCAAAATTAAAACGGATAGAAGGTGAATCCGGTAAATGAAATTGAAGTTAAAAAAAGTTGCAGGAGGGATGAATTAGTCAATGTGGCTGAAGAAGGTGTTAGAACAGATCAACATTGCCCTGATATCCAAAGTGTTGGATGATTCGTATCGAATTATGCATTTAATTACTCTCGAACTTATGCATTTTAGCCCCCTCGGGTACTTTAATGTCTATAATTATGCTCGTTAATCAGACAACCTCCGTTTTATATGCTAAAATATTATTTGAGGTATAATTGAGCTTTTATAGGTATTAAAGTGCTTAGTATGAAGTTTGAGCGCGTTCCGGTAAAGTTCTGTCGCGATTCGCACGTTCAGGGGCATTTTCGTAATTTTACACTTCGGGATTTTCGCTCGAAGTCTTCACGGAAGTTGTAGCCCTCAGGACAAGCTTTGCGTGGCAGCCAACGGTGCTCGAATCGGAGTCCGGACGAAGGAAACACGGACCTTTAATCGAAAAAGAATTATAAGAAATTCATTAACATTTCAAATAATACCCACCATGTCCTTTCTCTTTTATAACAATTCCATTAATTCCCTTTGTGTCCCTACTTCGTTTTTTTTGCAGAATGGTTACGGCGATTTTGGTTTTGGCTCAGTTTTTGCTCAGGTTTTGGGTTCGTTTGAAATTCGGGACTTTGGTTAGACCATGTACGTTAATGGGTCTTGGACATCTACTTTTGGGAGTTTTTTGTCCACCATTAATGAAGGAGTGGAGGTCTTGGTTTTTGTCCATTTTGAACATGGTGGTATTGCAGTTCTCGGCTTGGGCAGTTACGAGGTTACTGGGTTTTGATGGCAGGTCCGAAAACGCAAGGGTGGTGGTGATGCACAGGTCTTGGAACCACCATGGTAGCGCACATGTGGATATGGGTATACCATTGATGGATTTTTGGTTTTGTTACAGCAAATATTGCGTGGTGGGCTGTCACTCCAGCGCCGGTCGAACGGATTTTGGTGTTTTGCCTTGACTCTGAGATAGGAACCATTTTTACTATTCATGCGGTCGATCGCGATTTGGCCACCGATCTACTGGTACTCCGAGACCTGTTACTTCCCCCATTTCCCTTTTTCTATTTCATTTTTCCTTTTTTTCCTTAGTTAAAAGAGAACTTAATCCCTTTTTATTTTGTTTTTCCTTTTTTCTTTATTTCTAATTGTAACTTACTATAAATAGACCCTTTGGTTTATTTTTGGGAGATATCTAGTTTTAGGGTTTATTTAGGGATTATTTTGTGGGAGTTTCCCTCTCCTTGAACTTTGTTGGTGTGTACCCATTTAATGTAAGTTTACTATTCATCTTTTTTCTCCATCTTATTTAATTAATTTCTAATGTAGTTTTTCATGATTTGGTATTTATTTATGCCTAGATAAATTGTAGTGTTAATTTAATTAGTTGTGCTTTAATTAATTAATTATTTTAATTAATGTCATTTATTATGTGTATTGGCTAATTTAAATTGGGTTGTGTCGGATTGAACTCACCTAGGGTTGATGTGTTGCTTTGCTTTGGTGATAGAGTTTACGAGTTTATTTCGAGTGGGTTGTCCTAATTATTACGCCTAGAAGATTTGACGGGGTATATCATGTATGCCTCGTATTTACGACCTTGTGTGCGTAATTTTTGGGATATTTGTCGACGCAAAAATCATATTAGTCTTTTATGCCAATTTAGGGGTGTGACAACTCTTGATTTAATTAATTGACGAAACGAGACACAATCTTAATAACTCGTCGACCCATGTAACCATTTTATACTTATTAAATCGGGGTGAGGGATATTCGACGCAACCTATAGTTTTTATTCTCTTTGTTAATTTTAGTTTAAATACACTCATGTCTAGTTTATCTTTTATTTCTTTTTAGGTAGAAAATCATCTTTTACGCTTTTATTTAGAAGTAATAAATCTTATAAATTCTAGCAACTTGTCTTTGTGGATTCGATACCCAGACTAGCCGCTATACACCCTTAAAAGAGTCTAGTCAATAGCTTAGGTTTTTTGTATTAACACGGTGAATTGAATTTAACAATTAGCGTTCTGATGCGACGCTACTTTCACACTTGATCAAAATGGCGCCGTTGCCGGGGACTTGTTTGTTTTTGAACTTATTTGATTTAGTATTTCGTAGTATTTTTTTCTATTTGTATTTTTTGCCTAACATTTTTGTAGGACTTCTACATTTGAGCGCTAAGAACCGCTTGAATTTTTCGCGCGCGCATCACTTTGTGGATATCGCCACTTCGAGGCATCTTTGCGGTAAGCATGTCTTGTTCCAATCCTTTCGGTAATCATTATGATAATTCTCAAAATCCCCGTAAACCTATGACTTTTGGTCAATACTTAGAGTCCCAAAAAATTGCAAATTCAAAAATGACTTTAGGCGAGTATTACAAAAGTCACGCTTTGGAGTGCGAGTATTTTGAGGAGGTTGATAACGATTTTGGGCCTCTAATTCCTTATAATAGGAATGTTGAAACTAAAAGCTATAGCTTTTAAAATTCTTATAATAATGAGTTTGAGTATAGTTCCGATAATAATTTTCAAACTTCTCATTTCCAAGAATTCGTACCTCGGCCTATGACTTTCGACGAGGGTTCTCTCATGCTTGAGAATGAGAGGTATGAAGACCGTTATCGGGAAAAAAAACGTTTGTGGGAACATGAATTGGATTTATTATTTGAATCCAATGACGATTTTTCTTCCGAAACTTTTGAAGTCGAGGAATGTTTTGAACCAAATGAGGATTTTTTGCCTACTTTGGAACAAACCATTCTTGACTTGGCCCATGGTTTAATGGAAAATGAAAGTGAGTATGAAATGGATGTAGTATCCATTTGCAATGAAGTGATTTCATATTTGGATCCCAAAGAAGAAAGTTTAATTGAAAATGATCCTATCTCTTTCGAAATTCCAACTTTTAGTGATGATAACTCATCTCTTGAGTTTGAATTTCTTTCCTTCCCCTTTTCATTCTCCGTTATCACATCGTTACAAGTACCCAATGAATCGGTACCGAACTTTAAAACATTCAACCCTTTCACCGACGAGGAGTACTTGCTCGAGTTACTTTCCATGAAGGCATTTTTGCCTCCTTGTCCGCCCCCTCCCATTCTAATTTCAAAATACTTGGGAGATGATTCATTTTTTCTTATCCCCCATGTGTATTTGTCACCCGTCTTATCCAAATCCCCCATCCTCCCGCCAAAAATTTTAATTGGGTATGGTTCATTTCTTCCGCCTTACACATGCCTTCCGTTGTTCGAATGAAATTCCTATTTTTCGTGAGGCACGCATGAAAGGGAGGGTCCCCCGTGGATCTTTCAAAGTCAAATCGTGGTTTGGGTGGACCTTCAAAAATTTCAACTTCTAGTGTATAGTTAGTTAGAGGTTAAAATTGTAGGTTGTATATAGTAGCTTATTTTTCTTCTTACTTATAGTCTAGTGTAATTAGTTAAAGTTTTATTTCTTCTTTTTATTATGCTTTGGTACTAACATGTTTTATAGAATCTTTGGACTCGTACTTTTTGAAGATCACTCCATTGTGGGTAATATCATTATTTTCCTCTCTTTAACCTTGTTCTTAATTCACATTGAGGACAATGTCAAGTTTTAAGTTAAGGGGTGTGGGATATTCTATCCATTCATTGGTAGTTTCTTTTATTTGATTACATGTTAGTTTCCAAGTATGCTTTCTTAAAAAAATTTGAAAATTTTCAAAAAGATTTTCTTTCTTTTTTCTCATTTGTTGGGCATTTTGCCTTTGTTTTCGATGATAAATTTTAATAATTGCCCGATCCAATAGACATCTCAATGATGCATGTTCTCGATTTTAGAAGTTATTAGACTTTAGTCCTCGATCATTGATATTATGAATAACTTCATGAATTAAACTTTAATCCCATGAGCACATGCGTTTTTCTTGTTTTATTGATTTGGTTTAAGATTTTTATAACTCGATAATCTTTTGTTGCATTGTATATACTTACACCGAGTAAGCTTTGTACCTTTCGTCGTTTGTGAGTGTTATACACTATTCTTTCCTCTTTAAAAATGTTGCATTCATCGGTTATCTCTCTATTTTTTCATTGATCGTTCATTAATTGAGTTTATATCTTGAAATGTGTTACTTGAGCATGATTTTCATATATTATTTTGACTTAAGAATTGCGTAAACTTTATGAAATGATCATAGGCATTCTTTGTTATATCACCCATATTAGCATTGACCTCACCTTATATGTCTACCCTCGTCAACCCCTTTGAGCCTAAATGTTAGCCTTTCGTTTCATAACCCAAAATTCCCATAACCAACTCTAAATTGGAATTATATACCATATATATTACCTTCCATACCTTTGTTTGGAATATTACTTGGGATTGAATGATGTTGCGTTGCAGTTGCAATTTAGGCATGTGAGAGTGAAAAGTAAAGAAAAGAAAGAAGTGAAAAAAGGAAGAAAAAGAGAAAGTAGAAAACAAAAGAAAAAATGAAAGAAAATGAAGAAAAGAAAAGAAAGAGAAAGTTGTATATTGTGTATATACTGTTCGAATAAGCTTTGTTTACTCTGTCGATTGTTATATTCAATGTCTTTTATGAAACTTGTTTTCCAATTTGAAATTGCCCACATTTTCCCATTATCCCGAGTTTTCATTTCCGAACACTTTGAATCAGTACATATATATCCTTCATTTCGTACCCTAGCCTAGCCTACATTATAACCCTATCAAAAACTATATGATCTTAGGGTGCATTTAATTTAAAAGTCAAAATAGTTTTGATAATCTGTGAAAATGCATTTCGCCTCCTTTAATGTGCGGTATCTTTCATTGAGATTACAACTTTTCATTTTAAATACAGCGTTCTTCATTTGTGACATGTGTGCGGCCTAGTTTTCATTTACATTTACTCTTTATGCCCGCATGTTTCGTGTGTTAACTCCCTGTTTTGAGTGAATTCACTTGATGAGTGTAATGCCCGTGAGGATTGAATATATGCTTGCTTTATTTGGTATCCGATTTATTTAAGTTTTTGCCAAATCACACTTTGCATGTGCTCGATCCCCTCCCACATTTTAAGGTTTCAATTTAACGAAGTTCATTCTATAATATTAATAATACGAACTTTTGTGTGAATTCATTCACTATGCTAATAATGCGTATGAAATCCTTTTCGATATTGTTAGGCTTGTCGCATATTGGTTTGGGCTTATTTTGAGGAAACTATATGATGTTTGTGGGTCTTATCCCTGAAAACCCTCACGAGACGACACTCGTCCACTAGGGTAACCTAGGGGTTTAACGGCTTATTGTATATGCTAAATGCAATTGTGTTCCCTACGAAAGTGGCATTTATATTTCGATGCTATATACATGTTGTGATTTTCTTATAGTTCTTCTTGCGTTGAATTTCATTACTAGGGACTAGGATTGTGTAAGTTAGGGGGTGTGATTCGTATCGAATTATGCATTTAATTACTCTCGAACTTATGCATTTTATCCCCCTCGGGTACTTTAATGCCTATAATTATGCTCGTTAATTAGACAACCTCCGTTTTATATGCTAAAATATTATTTGAGGTATAATTGAGCTTTTATAGGTATTAACGTGCTTAGTATGAAGTTTGAGCGCGTTCCGGTAAAGTTTCGTAGCGATTCGCACGTTCAGGGGCATTTTCGTAATTTTATACTTCAGGATTTTTGTCCGAAGTCTTAACGGATGTTGTAGCCCTCGGTCCAAGCTTTGCGTGTCCACCAACGGTGCTCGAATTGGAGTCCGAACGAAGGAAACACGGACCTTTAATCGAAAAAGAATTATAAGAAATTCATTAACATTTCAAATAATACCCACCATGTCCCTTTCTCTTTTATAACAATTCCATTAACTCCCTTTGTGTCCCTACTTCGTTTTTTTTTTTTTTGCAAAATGGTTATGGCGATTTGGGTTTTGGCTCGGGTTTTGGGTTCTTTTGAACTCCGAGACTTTGGTCCAAAATTGGAGCTCAATCTTTGACCATATACGTAAATGGGTCTTGGACTTTTTGTCCACCATTAATGAAGGAGTGGAGATCTTGATTTTTGGCCATTTTGAACATGGTGGTATTTGAGCTCTTGGCTTGGGAAGTTGCGTGGTTGCTGGGTTTTGATGGCAGGTCCGAAAACGCAAGGGTGGTGGTGACGCACGGGTCTTGGAATAACCATGGCAGAGCACATGTGGATATGGGTATACCATTGATGGATTTTTTGATGGATTTTTGGTTTTGTTACAACAAAGATTGCGTGGTGGGCTGTCACTCCAGCGCCGGTCGACCGCGCCACTATCGTCAGTCGATCGGATTTTGGTGTTTTGCCTCGACTCCGAGACAGGAACCATTTTTACTATTCACGCAGTCGACCGCGAATTGGCCGTCGATCGACCGGTACTCCGAGACCTGTTACTTCCCCCATTTCCCTTTTTTTTATTTTTTTTTCCTTTTTTTCCTTAGTTAAAATAGAACTTAATCCCTTTTTATTTTGTTTTCCCTTTTTTCTTTATTTCTAATTGCAACTTACTATAAATAGACCCTTTGGTTTATTTTTGGGAGATATCTAGTTTTAGTTAGTTTTAGGGTTGAGAGATATCTGAGGATTATTTTGTGGGAGTTTCCCTCTCCTTGAACTTTGTTGGTGTGTACCCATTTAATGTAAGTTTACTATTCATCTTTCTTCTCCATCTTATTTAATTGATTTCTAATGTAGTTTTTCATGATTTGGTATTTATTTTATGCCTAGATAAATTGTAGTGTTAATTTAATTAGTTGTGCTTTAATTAATTAGTTGTTTTAATTAATGTCATTTATTATGTGTAGTGGCTAATTTAAATTAGGTTGTGTCAGATTGAACTCACCTAGGGTTGATGTATTGCTTTGCTTTTGCTTTGGTGATGGAGTTTACGGGTTTATTTCAAGTGGGTTGTCCTAGTTATTACGCCTAGGAGATTTGACGGGGTATATCATGTATGCCATGTATTTACGACTTTGCGTGCGTAATTTCCGGGATATTTGTTTACGCCAAAATCATATTAGTCTTTTATGCGAATTTAGGAGTGTGACAACTCTTGATTTAATTAATTGATGAAACGAGACACAATCTTAATAACTCGTCGACCCATGTAACCATTTTATACTAATTAACTCGAGGTGAGGGATATTCGACGCAACTTATAGTTTTTATTCTCTTTGTTAATTTTAGTTTAAATACACTCATGCCTAGTTTATCTTTTATTTCTTTTTAGGTAGAAAATCATCTTTTACGCTTTTATTTAGAAGTAATAAATCTTATAAATTCTAGCAACTTGTCTTTGTGGATTCGATACCCAGACTAGCCGCTATACTCCCTTAAAAGAGTTTAGTCAATAGTTAAGATTTTTTGTATTAACGCAGTGAATTGAATTCAACGATTAGTGTTCTTACGCGACGCTACTTTTCACGCTTGATCATTGGTGTTGTTGACTCAGGCGGTGTTGAAAAAAGAGTGAGGTTGAAAGTCACTACTTTTAAAATTAGGGAAGTGTTGTATACATTGATCGTAGAAATGATGTTGAACAAAGACCAGTTACTAATGGGCAGGGTGAAGATGGTGAAGAAGGGGGCAATTTGTGTGGGAGTGATGAATATGAAGAAAATAAATATTTCGATCACTATGATAGCCGCGTGAGGAATGATAACAATTATCAATTGACAGATGGAACTGTTGTTGTCGATAGACTCGAAAATGTATGAATCCCTTAAGACACTAAGCCACACTAAATTTAGGGAAGATATATTGGTTATAGAAAATTATGAAAATACTTATGAGATAAAGGAGAATGAATAAAGTAATGCGTAAGTTAGTAAATAATATAGAGACCATATATACAATGAGGATGAAATCACAAATAACCAAGTCTCTAACTCTCATTGTATGAGTCATTTACAAGTGCATTATCTCCACACTACATATATTTAAAGGTTGATGCAAACTTTAAATACACTGAAGATTAAACGAGGGTGCGTGTTGATAATGTTGTTACAAGTGCATTATCTCCACACTACAGTTTATCTAATGAAGATACTAACGATGTTGTATTACCTACTGCTTTATCTCAGAGTAGCTCCATAATTGAAAGGGTTAAAGAAGATTTATGTGAAAGAGATGCGACAGTGTGTCTTTAACGTCCTGTTTCATCGTTGGTCAGTAGTAACCTTGGTTTAGTGCTCGTTGAGCCAAGATCCTCTCTCATGGGTATCTTCCACATGCTCCTTCGTGAAACTGTTCCAGAATGGTTTCTATCTTTTTGGGGTGGACACACAAAAGGATCGGTCGAGAGTACCCTTGGTGATATAAAATTTCTTCATACATTAAGAATCTTATGACCTTGATGCACACTTTCTGAGCTTCTATCGGATTGTTCGATAATGTTCCTTCTCTGAAGATTAAAGTGAACTTATATATCCAGATAGGGCCAATCCCTACGAGACCGACTATAATTTCCTCCTCCATATGAACGTCCGAATTACCAGGGTCTCCATCAATGGATTCCCATGATTGGTTGAGGCCAATTTCGTGAGATGGTCAGATTTTGCGTTCTATGCCCCCGGAATGTGCTTGATGTCGAATGCTTTAAGTTGATCTGCTATCTGCTTAAACTTCTTTAGGTATTCCATCGTGTTCTTTTCTTTTGCCTCATAATCACCAATCACCTCTTGGACTACAATATTCGAGTCGCTCAAGAACTCTACCTGATCGGCATTGATAGCGAGGGAAAGACGAGCCCATGTGATCAGTGCCTCATATTCGGATTTATTATTAGAGGTCTTAAAGTTGAATCGCAACGTATATTCAATACTTCAACCCTATGGAATTTTGATTATTAGTTTGCCCCGCATCCTTCCTTGTTTGATGACCCATCTATGTGGATCATCCAGACTGGCTTATTTTTCTCCATCCTTCGCACTATTTTTTCGCTTTCATCATTCGAAAATTATACGACGAAGTCAAACACGGATTGCCTTTTTACTACAACCTTTGGCTTGTATTGTATATCAAATTCATCCAGCTCTACCGACCACTTCATGAGTCTACCTAAGACTTTCAGCTTATGGAGAACCTGCCTTAGAGGGAAATATGTTAGAACTAGAATTACGTGTTCTTGGAAATACAGTTGTAATTTTTGAGTCTTTATGACCAGAGCGAATGTTAACTTCTCCAGGATTGGTTATCTTGCTTCCTATTCTCTAAACATCCCACTCACGTAGTATACTGGCCTTTCAATCCCTTTATCTTCTCCGATCAAGACTGAGTTGACCATCGTGGAGGAGATAACGATATAGACATAAAGGGTTTCTCCCGATCCTAGTTTTGAGAGTAGGGAAACATCTACCAAGTAGGCCTTTAGTTACGGAAAGCAAGGTTCTAAAAAATGCGGGGCGTGATCGAGGCGTGGAGGCCAAGCCTTAAGCCTTGGAAGCTTAGGCGTGAAAAGGCGTTTAGGCCTTTTTAATATATTTTAATATTTTTTAACCATAACAAGGCTATTAAAATAATAAAATTGCACATATCATAAAAATATGTCTGAATATTTGTAAATTAAAATACTATTTGCTTATTTTGGATGAGATAATGGTTCGGTTTGTAAAAAAAAATTTAAAAGGCGATATCGTTCACTAAAGCATTGTTGTTTTTAGTGAAAAAGTGCACCTTAAGGGTTTTACCAAGCATAAGGCGTTAAAATCTTAAGGCGGGGCGTTTCTCCCAAGCCTCAAGCCTAGGCGGGGTTTTTAGAATAGTGCCTGAAAGTCGTGCTCTCATTCGTCCGTCCAGAAGAAGGCCTTTTTTATTGTCATAAACAAAGGAATGCACTTATTCGTGGATTTACTTATTAACCGATTCAGTGCGACCACCTTTCCAGCCAATGACTATACCACTTTCACTGTTTTCGGGCATCTCAATGTTAGGATGTCCTGGATCTTTTCAAGGTTTGTTTATATCCTCCTCTGTGTGACCATGAACCCAAGGAACTTTACACATGCCATGCCAAATGCACACTTTTCTATGTTTAACTTCATTTTGTATCTATTGAGGATCTTGAAGGTTTCTTCGAGATCTGCGACGTGCTCTTCCCCTCTTAAACTCTTTACTTACATATTGTACATGTAGACTTCCATAATACTACCTATCTTATCTTCGAACATCTTTTTTAACCAACTTCTGGTAGGTATTCCCTGCATTTTTCAATCCAAACGGTATTACCTTGTAACAGTATGTCTTCTTGTTGGAAATGAAGGCCCCAAAATTTTAATTTTTCAAAAAATTATTTCCTTTTATAAATGGATGCAGAAGCGAGATGGTTCAACTTAAACAAAATTTAATTTATCTCAAATTAAAATTAAACAATGTGAAATTAAATTAAACACACACTTATGTTAATTTCACTTAAACCAATTTAACCCAAGTTCTAGAAATTTGCCTAAGTCATATTTTCAATATTACTAAATTAGGCCAAACTAATTTTAACAAAATAAATTAACGACTTGAATTAAATACACATTAACATTACCCAATATAAATTTAGCACCAAATTAATTAAGTAGTGATTAAACCAATTTTATCTTTTTACCTAAGCATGCGTTCTAGGTGAAATATGCGAAAGATAAAATAAACAATAAATCACTACGCCGCGATGTGCGAGGAAAAACCCACAACGGGAAACAACCTCGGACGGCCCTAGCCTTAAGTCCACTAAGTACGAAATTACAATTACAAGCAAGATGACTTACAACACTCGACTCAACTCCTTCAAGCCCCGATGCGTCTTCTTGCAAATATCTCTGCTTAGCCGACAATCCCGGAGTCCACCGAAACCTTGGAATCCACCAATGAGGAACTAGGAAGCAACCGTCAACCACACATAGTGCCCTAACCATGTGAGAATGCCTCAGCCGAAAACAACTTCTTCTTCTTTGAGGGGAACTCGTTGGATAAACTAAACAAATGGGTGAAAAAAATAAAAGTGTTTAAAGGATTTTTCTTTGAAAAATGAACACTCAAACTTGAAATTTTTCTTAGGAAAGATGAACTCTCAAAACTCTCTCTAGGAGTTAGAATATTATGAAAAAGTTGAGTTGAAAGACTGGGTTTCCGCACTTAGTTATTCAGGTGAAAAGTTAGTGGGAAAGTGGGAAAAACTGCTCAAAACTGCCAAATTAACTGTTCCCGCCAAATCTCGTTCGAACGAGATTTTCGTTCGAACGAAGTCTCGTTCTAACGAGCCTTCTAACGAAGTTACAGTGAATTAAAAATTGAACTCGTTAGTAATCTCGTTTGAATTCTCGTTCGAACAGTTATCTCGTTCGAACGACAATTCGAACCTCGTTCGAACGACAATATCGAACGAAAAACCAAAAAGTTTAAAATTCTATTTTTACCCCAGAAACTTTGTTTTAAAGTTTAGTGAAACTTTCTGAAAATAAACAACAATTTGAAATAAACTTACACCCAATATAAAATTGTTCCAAGCTCCTATATATATATATAATGCATTCATACCTTGGGAGCAAGGAACCATGTTGATGTCGAAGAAACGAAGCACAACAAACTCGAAAATATGATGAAGCTTTATACTCTTAACTGCTACGTCTTCAACTAACCCGTCATAGGCTTGATGGATACAATTAAAACTATCATATGACATAAACGTTTTTGTCCGAAATTGAGCCAAAACAACATTGAGACTCAATTTGAGAATTGTGTCCTTACAAATCTCCCCCTTTGGCTATTCCGGGACAAAAACCAACAAAATTCCTGAAGGGCCGTCAAGCTCTACTAGACTCAAAACAACCCACCCAAACTTGATACAAGACCCAATGATCAAACACTTTGCCGATGAAGTTGTCACTTAGAGGATTTCCTTCACACTTAAGCAAACTATCAAACGCATAGGGAATATCAAAATATTTAATGCAATTAATATAAATACTCCCCCTAAATTAATTATCCCTTTATCAACTATGATCAACTTAAAAAGACGTCTCCCTCTAAAATAAATCTCCCATACTAAGATATGATTATAATAGGATTAGATACCATTTCTCCCCCTATCATTCTCCCCCTTTTTGTTTAGGAATAGACAAAGGATATTAAATAATGTAAACATGATAATGCATAAGATATTAAGAACATTTAAAGCATATGGGCAAAAAAATTATAACTAATCCATATGAAGAATAAAGAATACCAACTAAAATGCAATAAAATGATACCAATATGATACATAAATTATTAAGCATGTGATATCAACAGAATGCAACAAGGTAGATACTAATTATGAAGTAGAAGTATATATGGACTAGAAAACATGACAAAGACATAAAAAAATATCATATATATATATATTAAATATACCAATAAAGCACAATCATATATATATATATATATAGAGAGAGAGAGAGAGATAAACACACAAATGACACAAAATACGATTAGTTTTTCACACTCGTATGGAAAAAATGTGTCATATGGGAACGAAAGTGTAGGGGTGTGAACTAGTAACAATTAAATTTATACCCAAACACTTAAAACATGTTCACGAAGTTCTCAATTGATTGCAAACTTTATCACGTTTGAATATAACCTCATGTGACAATATAGATTGAACTCAATGAACAAACATACATAATGCATACAAGCCTAGAGTTTTGATGATTCTACAAACCAAATAGAGTCATGACAATGAAAGGACAACTACGATAAATGGACATTGTGCAAACCGTTGATATACCATCCAATCTCCCTCAATAAGCATGTATATTTGAATGAATATATCAAATAAAATAGGCATTGGCAATGATTTTTCTTTTTAATGCCATTTTTTATTATTAGGCCTTTGGACCACATATTTCTTTTAGGTCCTTTTCAAACAGGGGCATACTATTCGCAAAGGATTATTATTCCTTTCGGAGCCCTTCCCCATGCACTTTTATATATATTATTTTTATCTCACAAATCTCACGTGCAACGGATTTTGACATGCACTAGTCCTCCTAGATCACAAATATGTAGATGACTAGATTGGTAGGAGAACACCCCACAAAGATCAAATATACATATGAAGTTAAATTTCAAAAGAGCTCGTGCATGTGTGAATTGAGGCATATAAAAATAGAATCCATTTAATCAACACAAAATCCAACTACTCCATGTAAGCATGGTAAAGAACATAACAAGGATTTACAATCTTAACCAAAAGTTCTAGCCACATGGGAGTATAAAAGATGGGATTCAAACACAAGTATATGCCATATAAAGTTTGTCAAACTAGAATACACACACAAAAAGAATCTTTTTGAGTTTTTAAAATTTTAACCAAAAATAAAAATATATACTCAAAAGACAAACAAAATAATTTGTATTTTTCATTAAGCCTAAATTATTAAACAAATAAAACACAAATGATAAACAAAAAATCTTTTTGTATTTTTCATTTAATGCAAACTAAAATTAAACAAATATAATACAAAAGATAAACAAAAATCATAATTCTAGCATGAGATATGAGATAAAGTAATGACTAGAAAATGATTAAACAAGCATACATTTAGCATGATAATATAGCATGAAGTCCAAAAGCTAAAGTATGCAAACAAAACTAACACATCCAACCTTTAGATTTTGCAAGGGAGGAAGCATGTGAAAGTAAATGAGAATAAAAAATCCTATCTTGTAAAGCTACCAAGTCGGATCTCCTAACCCAAACTAATGAAGAATTACGATCTCGGGGTGTAGGAATCTTGGCTACCTCGGTTGCCTTACGTAGGGTTTTTCTAGGACCTCGTTTAAGATCAAAACAGAATTTCCTAAGATGACCTTTTCGACCACAATGTGAGCACCTAAAGACTCGACGAAAAGACTTACCTAAGGAATGATCTCTAAAGGCTTTCCTAGGCGATTCTCCTAAAATATTGGTTTTGGCTTTATGAGTTGATTCATTACAAGTACCGAAGCCTAAACCACAAGTGTCATTTTTTATTTGGACTGTGCCTAAGATTTTATCTAGTTTTTTGGACCTACGCTCCAAATTAAATTTGACTTTACTAGAGTCTTTTAATTGTTCTTCTAATTCTAAAATTCTAGACTCTAACAAACCATTTCTCTCTTCAAACTCGAGAAGCTCTTTTTTCATTGATTCCATTAAACCTCTAAGGCTATCTCTCTCACCTTCTATATATTCAAACTTCTCTCGAAGAGTCCTCTCACGTGTCCTAAGGTCATTTACAAATGCACTTTCATCAAGGACCTTGGCATGCTTTCTTCAACACGCTTCTAACTTCAAATTTGCTCTTTTTAATTTAATGGATTCTTCATAAAGTTCTTGAAAAGCATTTTGAAGTTCACTCACATTAACCTCTTCTTCATTTTCACTCTCTCTTTCTTCTCCACTTTCACTACCATGAAAAATAAGGGAATCAAAAACTGTGACCACGGAAGTGTCATGTGTTTGTATATCTTCATGAGAAGATTCACTATCGGTGCTCACATGATAAGCCATAAAAGCCACAAAGTTGGGCTTAGTGAGGGAATCGGGTTCCTCTTCCTTATCACTATCACTAAGGGTCGCATTGTATGAAATGGGTTGCTTACCCTCTCCCCTTAGTTTAGTGGGGAACTCAAAAGCCCTATGGCCATAACCCTCACAACCAAAACACCTATTTGACTATTCCCTATTAATATTTTCATAAGGAGTTTTAGGGATCCTCTTGGCTTTGCCATGCTTAGAAGTTTCAAATTTCTTAAAATCATTTTTAAATTTATCTTTGTTAAATTTAAGAAACTTTAAAATTTTCCTAGAAAACAAGGCCATATCTTCCAAGTCACTGTCACTCTCACTCTCTACTACGTGTTTATCCTCTTTTCGGGCTTTTAAAGCGACGCCCTTTTCTATTTTCTTTTTAGTTTTAGAACGAAACATGTCTAGTTCATAGGTTTCTAAATCACCTACGAGCACTTCTAATTTTGTAGAGGCTAAAGTTAGTAAAGAATTTAAAACGGTCACTTTTGGAATAAATCTATCTGGTAGGGACCTTAAAATTTTCTTTACTACTCGGTTGTCGGGTATTTTCTCTCCCAAATTAAAAGATGAATTAACAATATCAAAAAGTCTAGCATAAAATTCATCAAAAGTTTTTCTTTCATTCATTTTTATGGTTTCAAATTGACTGGTGAGGTTTTGGATTTTTGAAGCTTTAACGACACCTGTACCTTCATGAGTGAGTTATAAAATATCCCAAGCTTCTTTAGCGGTTCCACACGTCACTATGCATCGGAATTCATTCGGTGTCACCGCGCTAAACAATGCATTTAAACCTCGGGAATTAAAATAGAAAGTTTAAATTCATTCTCACTCCATCTATCGGCGGGTTTGGGAACACACTCATTATCTACTGAATGCCTAGGTGGAGATCACCTGTAACGACAGATAACCAAACTCTCTCGTCGATAGATTTTAGTGCCTTCATCCACGCTTTCCAATACGCATAGTTAGAACCATCGAAAATAGGAAATTTTGAAACTGGAGAAAATTCCATTTTAGCCAAATATATTGAAAGGATCTTTAACGAAGTAATTTATCATTTTGGCTCTGATACCACTTGTTGGAAATGAAGGCCCCCAAATTTTAATTTTTCAAAAAATTATTTCCTTTTATAATTGGATGCGGAAGCGAGATGGTTCAACTTAAACAAAATTTAATTTATCTCAAATTAAAATTAAACAATGTGAAATTAAATTAAACACACACTTATGTTAATTTCACTTAAACCAATTTAACCCAAGTCCTAGAAATTTGCCTAAGTCATATTTTTAATATTACTAAATTAGGCCAAACTAATTTTAACAAAATAAATGAACGACTTGAATTAAATACACATTAACATTACCCAATATTAATTTAGCACCAAATTAATTAAGTAGTGATTAAACCAATTTTATCTTTTTGCCTAAGCATGCGTTCTAGGTGAATTATGCGAAAGATAAAATAAACAATAAATCACTAAGCCACGATGTGCGAGGAAAAACCCACAACGGGAAACAACCTCAGACGGCCCTAGCCTTAAGTCCACTAAGTACGAAATTACAATTACAAGCAAGATGACTTACAACACTCGACTCAACTCCTTCAAGCCCCGATGCGTCTTCTTGCAAATACCTCTGCTTAGCCGACAATCTCGGAGTCCACCGGAACCTTGGAATCCACCAATGAGGAACTAGGAAGAAACTGTCAACCACGCACAGTGCCTTTCACCTTGTGAGAAAGCCTCAGCCGAAAATAACTTCTTCTTCTTTGAGGGATTTAGAAGAAAGTCCAAACACTCTTCCAATGGTAGAGATAAACCGGTGCCAAAAATCCAAGCAAAGTATATATATAAATGAGCTTGTATAAACTAAACAAATGGGTCAAAAAAACAAAAGTGTTTAAAGGATTTCTCTTTGAAAAATGAACACTCAAACTTAAACTTTTTCTTAGGAAAGATGAACTCTCAAAACTCTCTCTAGGAGTTAGAATATTATGAAAAAGTTGAGTTGAAAGACTTGGTTTTCGTACCTAGTTTTTCAGGTGAAAATTTAGTGGGAAAAGAAGTTGAAAAGTGGAAAAAACTGCTCAAAACTGCCAAATTAACCGTTCCCGCCAAATCTTGTTCGAATGAAGTCTCGTTCGAACAAGCCTTCTAACGAAGTTCCAGTGAATTAAAAATTGAACTTGTTAGAAATCTCGTTCGAACGATAATTCGAACGATGTTCCAGTAGCTAATAAGGGGAACTCGTTGGCAGACCTCGTTCGAATGACAAACTCGTTCGAATGATAATATCGAACAAAAAAACAGAAAGTTGAAATTTCTATTTTTAGCCCAGAAACTTTGTTTTAAAGTTTTAATGAAACTTTCTAAAAATAAACAACAATTTGAAATAAACTTATACCCAATATACAATTGTTCCAAGCTCCTATATATATATATATATATATATATATATATATATATATATACCTGACGCGACTAAGAATGTGTCTCAGAAGTGCGTTCTCTCTAGGCTCAAGTGCAAGCCTGTCGCGTTAGTAATAAACTCGGTAAGTCGGGATCATATCCACAGGGAAATAGGACAGTGGAATTGTAACGACGTTTGATAGATAAGGAAATCTTAACGCTGACCCTAAAAAGAAAGGAAAAGATGATGTGGTTTGGGAATTACTAAACTATATGCAATTATGAAATTATGAAAAAAATGCAACTATTCTAAATTACCTAAAATACTGATGAAGAATGATTTAAAACTTTAAACTATATGACAAGAAAATAGGACGGAAATACAATCCCGCAACCCTAGTGTATTGATGATATAAAACTAATCGTAAATTTAAATGATTAATTAGACCCAGAATTTAGTAATCCCAAGAATTACGTATATGAAGTTCAAGCTCGTACCATACTTAATCAGAGGACGAGTAAATCGGTATTCCGATAGTTACACTCGAATTGCATTCTAAAGCATCCCGGTTACCCTATAGCAAACGAGATCCAAAGACCTATAATTGTCGCGTTCCTACGTAATACGGTCGTAATCAAATCATTAAATTTAGAGGATTACTTTTATACACATGCAACTACCACATCGGGTTGGGTCATGCATCCCGACCATTAAAAAATCTAGCCTAATATGCTGAAACTAAAGAAAATAATTTTTGAATTGCAGGAAATCATGATGAACTAAAAGAGAATTGTAGAAGGATGTAGAACGAAGATTAAACTGAAGAAATTAATCACTAATCTTACCCCAAGCACTAAAAGCATCAATTAAAAATACTTGTAATCACAGAATTCTGAACAATCTTCAATCTTAGAATTAAAATTATAATCAATCTTCAAACTAGGGTTTTTCTGAAAGGAATGGAAAATTAACTAAATTTTCCGTACTAAAAAATGATAATAACTCGGGTTTAAATACTCTACACGACGTCAAGAGTTTTAGCTGAATTATGACTCTCCATTAGAGGAAGAATAAAGAATCAAAATTCGACAGTCGGGCCGGTTCGGTCCTCCTTCGGTTTGGTCTGGCTGGAATTCGGATCGGTTCATTTATTTCTTAGCCAAATCGATTCGATACGGATCGGTTCGTTTATTTTCCCTCAGCTTCGATCCGTCTTCAGTTCGGGGTTCACTGGAAATTGGCATTTTGGATCGGTCCGATTTTCCTTTGACTTTTCCTTCAAGCTTTGACCGCTCATAACTTTCACACCGAGACTCCGATTGAGTTGATGTTTCTTCCTATGTGCTCGTGATTGAAAGCTCTTCAACTTTTCTTTAGTTGCCTCATCCAAATTTGGGGTAAAAATTACAACTTTTCCCTTTTGACTTTCCTTCTTTTTTTTCAATTCTTCCGATTTCTTTCTTTCTTTATTGACATTAAATACCTGCAAAATTAGTACGAAATACCAAAAACACGGTGTGCTCATTAGAATAAGTCAGTAGCAGGATTATGAGATAAAATCAAATCGATTACGTTGTTCGAGGTGTTAAAAGTAACTAACTTAAAAGGATAAATTGGGAAGAATTTATTCCTAATCAAATCCTCCTAACTTAGAACTTTGCGTGTCCCGAGCAATGTAAAAGAATCCTAGCAAGGCTCAACTCTTGAAAATCATTTTATTGGGATAAAATACCTTTTTCGCGGGCAAGCGATTGCATTTAGCGTATGCAACAAGCCTTTAAATACCTAGGTTACCCTAGTCGGACGAGTTGTGTCTCGTGAGGGTTTGCAGAGAATATACCCACAAAATTCGACTCAAAGAAATTTCAAAATACGCAAAAATAGTTTAATTCAAACTTTCCCAGAAAATAGTCATCATCAAGTCATGCTCAATAGTCTCAAATCATAGTGCATGTGTGCGAAGCCGAAAATTTAACCGCTAATTTCCACAGATTAATTATTAGGTTACTTATCCGAAAATTCATTTTGATTTCAAATTCTCACGGTATGCTCTCACAAACGAATCTCTCTGATTATGACTATTCTCTCGGTATGCGTGACATAAAGAGTAAATATATTGGAACCAAGTTCACACACACAAGTAGAAAGACGGTAATTTTATAATGATAGGATCTCATCAACAAAATACGGTTTTTAAAACGGGAACATTGCCTCTTATTCACGCATTTAATCTCTTTTATTATCTTTTGGTGTCTTAGCTTTTCACGCGGTAACCAATTTCCCAATTTGGACTCGGTTAGGACTTTTTCGAGTTTTAAGGTATATTGGGTAAAATGAAAATGGTAGGGAAGGTTGGAATTGGAAAAGTCATTTATGATGTCCATTTGTGCTTTTTCTGAGCTTTTGCTCATTTTCTCTTCGTTTTCTCTATTTTTTCTGTTTTTCACTTCTTTTCTTTTCTTACTATTTTTTTGAGCATATCTATTTTTTTTCTTGCCACTTTTTATGCACTTTACGGACTTTACTAAATATTCCATTTTCGCAATTCCGGGTTACTTGGGTTTTTCAGGTTGTCAAACGAAAGGATAAATTTTATTTGGCTCAATTTGGGTTACAAAAGGGATAATTTTTTCACAACTTTTTATGGCCAATATTTTTGGGTAACAAACGAGGGCCTACTTCATTGTCCAACATACTAATTGTGTTACCATATGCATTTCGATATGAATTACGTTTAGAGATCAATTTTGGCATATTTTTCAAAGCAATATCACACACATTTTTCATAACCGATCAAAATGAAAGGATTGAGATCCTCGATGACTTTTTAGGTGCTGAAAAGAACTTTGAGTTACAATTAACTCGGATTGATTTATAAATTTCACAAAGATGAAAGGCTCGAATCTCACCGGGTTCGTTAATCTCCACACTTATTCGTTAAGTCGTCAATTTTCGCTCAATTTCCATCTTTGGTCAATTTTGACTTTGTGTATTTGAATTTTACAACTTGAAACTTTAAACCGACTTTTGACGATATTTTTGAAATTTTTGAATTCCAATTTCTATTTATTTTAAACAAAAATATTTTTGGGTTTTTCAAAATTTTATGATTTTTTTGGAAATTGCTGGGCATTTTTGAAAATTTGTGGAGTTTTAGAAATACGCACTTGTCACCTCCCCCCCTAACTTAGACTTTTGCATTGTCCTCAAGCAAAAAGGACGAAAAGCTAAACAAGGCAAAATAAGAAGTGCGATAAATAAAACAAACAAATTGAGAAAATGCAGATTTTTATATAACAGGACTGTGATACAATAACAGGAAA
The DNA here is from genome assembly GCA_949130495.1 of Sambucus nigra. NCBI lineage: Eukaryota > Viridiplantae > Streptophyta > Magnoliopsida > Dipsacales > Adoxaceae > Sambucus > Sambucus nigra. The sequence continues at coordinate 237,051,093 of OX422208.1, read as the reverse complement.
GAGCATACAAGCATGTGAACAAGGGAAATAACTAAAAACTATCACAAATCAACAAAGCTTCACTGGGGCAGTGGGTGGGAAGAGTTGGGCACGTCGGGGCCATAAGGGTCATGAAATTAGGATGGCAATGGCTCATTGGGATCCCCTTGGCGCCGGTACAAGTTCGCTTGGAAACGAAACATCATGCTTGTGTCGCGGTGGTAGTCGGTCATAAATTTGTTGAATCTCGTCTCAAGGGACGACCTACGATTAGTGAGGTCGCTACCCGCCCATTCAAAATTGGGGTCGTCTTCTTCTTCGGCCGACTCTTCATCCACACCTACGTCACCCATCTCCACATCAGCACCTGCTTCTTCTTCTTCTTCCTCTTCCTCACTCGAGGCAGCATCTTCCTTGTCATCACTTCCCCGCGTCTCCCGAAGGATGGCTAGCTGTTTGGCGCTCCGAGTGCGGGTTCCCTGTCCAAAGGGACCGGGAAGGCGAGTACAGTCAAGCGGTGCCTCAATGCCAACATCTTTGAGAATGGAGGTAATCAGGCGTGCATATGGAAGTTGTGCTACACCTTTCTCATCCATGGCTGCGATGATAATGTCAGCGTAGAGGGTGCGATCCAGGTTAATTGGAGTGTGGGGATCGAAGAGGTGGTATGTCAATGTGGCTTGACGGGGACGCATCGCGGAATCGTTGGACGTTTACAAAATGTTAGGACACACGATTTGTAATGCGAGGTGTGCATTCTTGTTAAGTCATCCAACAGCGACAGTCTCCCCCCTCCATGCAACGTCGGGGGCAATTCGCTCCATAATCAGTTATTTGGCTACCAGGAGACATTCCTTGGGTATATGTAGTCTTGAGCATATAGAACGTCATATTCGCCCAACTTGGCAGTTAGAAGGGCCAAAGAAAAGGGAAGGATAGTACCGTCAACATAGGCTTGAGACTCGAATTGGCCCGTTCGAACAAGGGAGCCGTAGAAAGAGCAGACCTCGGCTACCCAAACCGCTTCGTACGATTTATTGAGAAAATGGATCCAACCCCTAGGCATGAAGAGAGCGGTGACGGAATTGGGCAGCTCTTCCCATTGGACTGCGCGCTCCATGTGGAGTTTGCTATCCGGACCAAAGAAACGGTTGCACCACCGCTCCTCTTAGCGGGAACGGAATTCACCATGGCCGGAGGGGAGGATTTCAGTGGATTCGTATTTGACGGGGGTAGCTCTTTGGGCTATTAGTACAAGGTGAGGTTTCTTAAAAAAAATTAGGTAGAGAGAAGAGAGGAGGGATGTGGCTGAAGGTGTGGAGGAGAATGGGGGAATTGGGTGTGTATTTATAGGTGAGGGGTGGGTAGGGTTTTGTAATTGGAGGGAAAAGGTTTGTAGGTAAAGAGGGGATGTATTTGGGAGGGAAATTGAAGTATTGGGTATGGGGGGATGAATTGGGAGGGAAGGGAAGGGATTGGGGAGAAGGGGGGTGCACCTAGGGAAAGGAAAAAGACTGCAGAAATCGAACCAATCCGGTTGGTATAGGACCGGACTAGTTCGGTCCTTTTAATTTTTGAGCCTTTTAGTTACCGGATCGATCCGCCTCTAAAAGAAACGAACTGATCCGATCCGGACCGATCCGGCCCAAAAATAAAAGAACCGATCTGATTCTTGTATTGAGATGGATTTCTCCCCCTAACTTAATTTTGAGCGCTCTTCTCTGAAAGTTTTCAACTCTCCGCACTGCTTCCTATCAATTTTTGTTCAACACCCGCTCGATTCCTATGATCAACGCAAAATTTGACTCAATTTTCCAAAACATGTGAATGCTCTCACCTTATTGTACCCTAATCCTAGGGACTCTCACTTCTCACATGACTCTCGTCTACTATACATAAGAATTCACCCCCATACGCGTCGGGGGTGCGATGACCTTCCTGTAGCAGCTCACTCTACCCCGTAAATGGGGTCTGACAACCAAACGGTGTCGAATTCTTCCACACACGACTCTAGATATGGATTTAGACGTTGTCCATTTACTTTGAATGTATTTCCCCCTTTCAAATCGTCTAACTCAATAGCTCCGTGAAGGAAAACATTCTTCACAACGAATGAGCCAGACCATCGTGACCGCAACTTGCCCGGAAATAGATGAAGCCGAGAGTTATAGAGAAGCACTTTTTTTCCGGGAAGAAACTCTTTGCGGCGAATGATGTTATCGTGAGCGAGTTTAATCCTTTCTTTGGAAATTTTTGCTTTCTCGTACGCATCATTGCGTATCTCTTCTAACTCATTTAATTGAAGCTTGTGAGCTTCATCGGCCTTATCCATGGCATAGTTCAATTCCTTAATTGCACAATATGCTTTGTGCTCTAACTCCACGGGAAGATGGCAAGGTTTTCCATACACAAAGCGAAAAGGGGATATGCCGAGCGGATTTTTGTATGCGGTACGATAGGCCCATAGCGAATCGTTCAATCTAAGTGACCAATCTTTCCGGGTAGGATTAACCGTCTTTTCAAGAATGTTCTTGATTTTCCAATTTTCTAGTTCGTCCTGCCCATTCGTTTGTGGGTGATAAGTCATTCCAACCTTGTGAACGACACCATACTTTCTCATGAGCTTCGTGAATGGCCTTTTGCAAAAGTGCGTGCCATTATCACTAATTATCGCTTTCAGAGCACCAAAGCGGGAAAGTATGTGTTCCTTTAGGAACTTAATCACCAGTTTGTTATCATTGATCTTGGTAGCTATAGCTTTCACCCATTTAGAAACGTAGTCTACCGCGACAAGGATGTATAGGAAACCAAAGGACGGGGGGAAAGGGCCCATGAAGTCAATACCCCAGCAATCGAAAATCTCTATAATGAGTATGGGGGTAAGAGGCATCATGTCTCGTCGGGTAATAGCTCCCATTCTTTGGCACCTATTGCAAGATTTACAAGCATTGTTCACATCCCAAAATATTATGGGCCAATAAAGGCCGCATTGAAGAATTTTAGCGGCCGTCTTTTTTATCGAAAAGTGGCCTCCACAAGCTTCCAAATGACAAAATTGGATGACTTTTGGGATCTCGTCATCCGGTACGCATCGTCGGATGATTTGGTCGGCGCAATATTTAAACAGGAAAGGATCGTCATAGAAAAATATGCGCGACCAAGTAATAAACCTCTTCTTATCTTGCGGTGTCTAGTCGGGAGGGACGACTTCCTTGACAAGGTAGTTCATTATATCCATAAACCGGGGCAAAGAAGAGGTAGCAAAGAGTTGCTCATCCGGAAAGTATTCGTCTATGGGTATTGGATCATTAGGCACGTCGGACGAAAGTCTTGATAAGTGGTCGACAACGACGTTTTCTACTCCTTTCTTATCTTTAATGGAGAGATTAAACTCTTGTAGGAGTAGGATCCACCTTATGAGGCGCGGCTTTGCGTCTTTCTTTGCAAGTAGGTATTTCAATGTCGCGTGGTCAGTGAAGCAAGTGATGGGAGAACCAATAAGGTAGGATCGAAATTTATCAAGAACAAAGACTACCGCTAGTAACTCCTTCTCTGTGGTAGAATAATTGAGTTGTGGTCCGGTAAGAGTCCGACTAGCGTAGTAGATGACGCGAGCATGTTTGTATTTTATTTGGCCCAAATCATCCCCTATCGTTTAATCGCTAGCATCACACATAAGTTCGAATGGTAAAGACCAATCGAAAACTTGCATGATGGGAGCGGACACAAGCATGATTTTCAATTTTTCAAAATCTCTATATCATGCTTTCGTCCACTCAAATGGGTTGTCTTTCATGAGTAGGTTGCTTAAGGGTCTAGCGATGGCGCTAAAGTCCTTAATGAACCTTCGATAAAACCCTATGTGGCCCAAGAAGGAGTGCACATATTTGAGTGATTTTGGTGGGGGAAGATCGGCTATGACATCTATCTTTCCTCTATCAACTTCTATCCCCTTGGATGAAACTATGTGGACAAGAACGATTCCCTCAGTGACTATGAAATGAAATTCTCTCAATTCAGCACTAAGTTCCTTTCCACACACCGGGCAAGTACCTTTTCTAGTTTTTCAAGACAAAGATCGAAAGAGGTGCCAAAAATGCTGAAATCGTCCATGAACACTTCGAGTCCTCTCTCGATCATGTCGCTAAATAGACTCAACATACACCTTTGAAAGGTCGCGGGTGCATTACACAAGCTGAATGGCATACGTTTGTAGGCAAACGTAGCAAAAGGGCAAGTGAAAGTCATTTTCTCTTGGTCAAGTACATCTACCTCAACTTGGTTATATCCGGAATAACCATTAAGGAAATAATAATAAGGGTGGACCGCAACTCTCTCAAGCATCTGATCAATAAATGGCAAGGGGAAATGGTATTTCCTAGTTCCCGCATTGAGTTTCCGGTAATCAATGCAAAAGCGCCACCCGGTGGTGGTACGTTGGGGAACTAGCTCTCCCTTAGCATTCTCAATCACTGTCATGCCCGACTTCTTCGGGACAACTTAAATAGGGCGCACCCACTTGCTATCCGAGATTGGGTAGATAATCTCGACATCCAATAACTTGATAATTTCGGTTCTCACCACTTCTTTCATATTGGGATTTAGCCATCTTTGTATTTCTCTCGAAGGCTTGTCATCCTCTTCGAGATGGATCTTGTGAGTTCAAATCAAAGGACTTATCCCCTTCAAATCAGCAATGCACCAACCAAAAGCACTTTAGTTATTTCTCAAAATTTTTAACAATTTACCCTCTTGCTCTTCATCTAGACTAGAGGAGACAACAACAGGAAATGTCTCATCCTCTCCTAGGTATGCATATTTAATATGGGATGGGAGTTTCTTCAATTCTAGGGTTGGAAATTTATCGCTGGAGGGAACCATGCATGTATCACTCGGTGGTAATTCCTCGAATCTAAAAACCAAACTTACATCTCTCGTGTCCTCATCTGAAACTCTCTCATCAAGTAACTCTCTCAACTCCTCAACCTCCCTCTCGAATTCGGTGTACGTCCCCTCACTCTCGTGGCTTGACACTAAATAGGAACCTAAGGCGACTCCACAATAGTTTTCCTCAAAGTACTCTTCTACGATCTCGTCTATGAAGCTCACTGCATGAAGATCATCTTCTTCCCCCATATGTTGGGCTATATGGAAGATGTTAGTATCCAAGGTCATGTTCCCAAAAGTGAGTTGCATTTGACCATTCCGAGTGTTGATAATAGCGTTAGCCGTAGCTGAAAATGGGCGCTCAAGAATGATGGGAACATGATTGCTCGAGGCGAAGGAAGGCTCCGTGTCCCAAATGACAAAGTCTACCGAGAAGTAAAAAGTGTCAACTTGGATGATCACGTCCTCAACTACACCTCATGGGATCTTCACGGTTCGATTCGCTAATTGGAGAGTGATTCCTCTGGGCTTGAGGTCACCCAAATCAAGTTGCCTATAGATGGAGTAAAGGAGGGTATTAACTCTTTCTCCCAAGTCAAGTAAGACTTTTTCAATTTTATTTTCTCCAATGATACAGAAAATGGTGGGTGCACCGGGATCTTTGAATTTAGGCGGGAGATAATTAAGTAGGATGGAGCTCATGTTCTGTGATAGAAAGACATTTTTCTTTACCTTCATCCTCCGATTTACCGTAAACAAGTCTTTGATGACTTTTGCATAAGCTGGAATTTACTTAATAGCAAGAAAGGTAAATTTAGCTTCACTTGCTTTAGTACGTCTATAACTTCATCACGGGGGTTTCCTTTGAGGGAAGGAATCAACCTTTGAGTAAACAGTGCCGCGGTGGGTGGTTTCACTACTACCTCGGGTTCACTAGTGTCCTCTTTATCACTCTCCCTCATGGGGACAACTTTGGCCTCTTTCGTGCCTAGCGAAATCTCCTTGTCTTTGGTTGCATCGTGTGAGGGAGGTGATAAATCAACGACTCTCCCACTACGAAGAGTGGTCACATCTTGACATTTCTCCCAATGTTCTGTCGAGGTGGAGCTAATAGTAGTTTGACCTTGGGGTGGTCTTTATCCCTGGGCAGGAAACTTGCCTTTCTCTTGGATACTCAACGATGATTACAACTGTGAAATGTTCGCATTCATGTCGTTGATCATGCGCTCATGCCTAGCATTAGTTGCAATCTGGGTATTGATAAAGTGACTGATCATATCCTCGAGATTTCTCCATGGTGGAGTGATATATGCTCCTTGAGGTGGTGGTGCTTGCACATGTCCTTGCATGTGTGGAGCTTATTGAAAGTGCGGTGGTGGAGGAGGAGCAACGTGTGAATTAGGATTCATCACAGCATGTTGTTGCCCATAGCTGAAGCCAAGGTGGTTTTTCCATGAAGGATTGTAAGAATTCCCGTGCGGTGCACCGAAATTACTCTTGAATCCTCCTATACCACTTACTTGTTCTTGAAGCATTACTTTGTAGGCGGGTATAGTGGGGAATTCCTTAGTTGAATGACCCGCCTCAAAAATTGCACACACCTTCTCGACTGGGTTTGGGGTGGATCCAGTTGGTCCTCTTCCATATACCTCACGTAGGTCCTGCAGTCCTTTCTCAAGTATATCGAGTCGACTGTCCGTCATTGAATTCTTTTCTACATGAAATAGGCCGGACGCCGATGGAGTGGTGGTCACTTGACGATTTTGATTTTGAGCATTAGGGTTCGATGTATCCCAGGATTGGGTAGTCTCGGTGACATACCTCAAGTGAAGCTCAGCATCATGGGCGTCTAAGTCGACAAACGGACCACTACCCATGGTTTCTACGAGTTGCTTGGAATTAATGTTTAGCGCGTTATGTATAAAAGAAATGATTTGCATTTTATCAAAACCATGATGGGGACACGAAGAAATTAGCTCATTGAAATGCTCGTAGCATCGATCGAATAACTCATTTTCTAATTGTTAAAAAGTTTGAATTTGAATCTTGATAGAATTCGTTCAATGTGGAGGAAAGAATTTCTTGAGAAATTTGGATTGTAACTCGTTCCATGATGAAATTGAATTTGTAGGTAAAGACCATAGCCATGTCTTAGCCTTATCTTTTAGTGAGAATGGAAAGAGTTTAAGGCGGAGCACATCTTTTGTGCAAGTTTGATCACTAAGAGTCTCGCATGCCTCCTCAAATTCCATGATGTGGGCATATGGCTTTTCTGAATCCATTCCATGGTAAGTGGGAAGTATCTGGATCATACCATTCCTAAAGAAAAATTTCCCTGCATTATACGGGAGTTAAATGCATACCGGAGTGACAATGCGCTTGGGATATAAGACGTCTCTCAAAAGGCGATACGGGGTCTCTCCCTCGTCAGCGGCTGCACTACTGTGTTGTGACATATTTCTCTCACTCAAAGACTATGTGTCCTCACTTGGTATACTCGGAGCGCGCTCTAAAGTATGTCCGAAGAGGGAAAACGGTGTGTTATTTAAGATTGAGTGTGAGGGTGTGGGAGGTGGAACCCAGAACTGTGGAGCGTTAGGAGTGTGGGGGCTATTAGGGTCGTACTCAATAATCGGGTTTTCGTGAATGTGGGTTGGAGTATTATGGGGAGTTGGAGTGAGTTCAGAATTTTGCATTAATAGCTTATGAGAGATGATGATGAATCTTTTTGTGCTTTTTCAAATTTTTAATGTTTTTAGATTTTTGGAATTTTTTGATTGACTCGATTTAATCCTAACTCTACCTAAAAGCCCGGAAACGGCGCCAAAAACTTGACGCGACTAAGAATGTGTCTCAGAAGTGCGTTCTCTCTAGGCTCAAGTGTAATCTTGTCGCGTTAGTAATAAACCCGTTAAGTCGGGATCGTATCCACAGGGAAATAGGACAATGGAATTGTAACGATGTTGGATAGATAAGGAAATCCTAACTCTGACCCTAAAAAGAAAGGAAAAGATGATCTGGTTTGGGAATTACTACACTCTATGCAATTATGAAATTATGAAAAAATTCAACTATTCTAAATTACCTAAATTGTTGATGAAGAATGATTTAAAACTTTAAACTATATGATAAGAAAAAAGGACGAAAATACAATCCCCCAACCTTACTGTATTGATGGTATAAAACAAATCATAAATTTAAATGATTAATTAGACCCAGAATTTAGTACTCCCAAGCATTACGTATATGAGGTTCAAGCCCGCACCATACTTAATCAGAGAACGATTAAATCGGTATTACGATAGTTTCACTCGAATTGCATTCTAAAGCATCCCGGTTACACTGAAGCAAACGAGATCCAAAGACCTACAATTGTCGCGCTCCTACGTATTATGGTCGTAATCAAATCATTAAATTTAGAGGATTACTTTTATACACATGCAACTACCACATCGGGTTGGGTTCATGCATCCCAACCATAGAAAAGCTAGCCTAACATGCTGAAACTAATGAAAATAATTTCTGAATTGCAGGAAATCATGATGAACTAAAAGATAATTGTAGAAGGATGTAGAACGAAGATTAGACTGAAGAAATTAATCACTAATCTTACCCAAGCACTAAAATCATCAATTAAAAATACTTGTAATCACAGAAATCTGAACAATCTTCAATCTTAGAATTAAAATTATAATTAATCTTCAAACTAGGGTTTTTCTGAAAGGAATGGAAAATTAACTAAATTTTCCGTACTAAAAAATGATAATAACTCGGGTTTAAATACCCTACAAGAGGTTAAGAGTTTTAGCTGAACTAGGACTCTCTATTAGAGGCAGAATAAAAAATCAAAATTCGACAGTCGGACCGGTCAGGTCCTCCTTCGGTTCGGTCTGGCTGGAATCCGAATCGGTTCGTTTATTTCTTGGACGGATCGATCCGGTACAGATCGGTTCATTTATTTTCCCTGAGCTTTGATCCGTCTTCGGTCCGGGGTTCACTGGAAATTGGCATTTTGGATCGGTCCGATCCGGATTGGTCCGATTTTCCTTTGACTTTTCCTTCAAGCTTTGACTCCTCATAAATTTCACACCGGGACTCCGATTGAGGTGTCGTTTCTTCCTATGTGCTCGTGATTGAAAGCTCTTCAACTTTTCTTTAGATGCCTCATTTGAATTATGGGTAAAAATTACAACTTTTGCCCTTTTGTCTTTCCTTCTTTTCTTTTTTCGATTATTCTGGTTTCTTTCTTTCTTTATTGACATTAAATACCTGCAAAATTAGTACGAAATACCAAAAACTCGGTGTACTCGTTAGAATAAGTCAGTAGCAGGATTATGAGATAAAATTAAATCAATTACGGTGTTCGAGGTGGTAAAGTAACTAACTTAAAGGGATAGATTGGGCAGAATTTATGCCTAATCAATACCTTGGGAGCAAGGAACCATGTTGATGATGAAGAAATGAGGCACAACAAACTCGGCAATATGATGAAGCTTTATACTCTTGGCTGCTACGTCTTCAACTAACCCGTCATAGGCTTGAATGGATACAATTAAAACTATCCTATGACATAAACATTTTTGTCTAGAATTGAGCCAAAACAACATTGAGACTCAATTTGAGAATTGTGTCCTTACACTTCTCTTCATCCTTCGAGTGCATCCTGGTTTGATTGTACTCATAGTACATGTCTATAAAGGAGAGTGTTTCTTGATCCACTATAGCATCCACCAGAGCATAAATCCTTGGAAAGGGGTATGAATCTTTAGGACAGGAGTCATTGAGGTCTGAGTAGTCAATGCACAGTCCCTATTTCCCATTTGGCTTCCTAACCATTACTACGTTAGATATCCATTTGAAATACTTAACCTCTCGAACAAATTTTTCCTCTAGTAATTTTCCACCTCCGCTTGTGCATCCTCATTCCTATTTATCTTAACATTCTCTTCGTCTGCCAAACCGAATGCTTGGTCAGATCTAACTTGATTTGATGGGTCAATATCAAGGCATCGATGCCTGACATGTCCTTATGGTTCCATGCGAACGTCAAGTGGTGCTTTTTTTTTAAATGAATCAATTTTTTCTCCTATCTTCTTCCTGTGACGATTACACATATATCACTATCTCTGGGAGGTCTTCATACAGGGTATGGGTACTAATTCTTCCACTAAAGATCATATTGTAACCTTTTCTCTCAGTTCTAACATGTCGATGTTGAAGGCCTCTACTTTTTGTAAGGACACAATGTAATAATTTTTTTCCCTCGATTGGTTTCCTCATACTGTCACTATCCCATTCGGTATAGGAAACTGAATGGTGTGACCTGATTGATAGTATAGCATCCGAAAACTAAGGGTTGTCCTCCCTATGATTACATTGTATGATAAGGGATACCAAACCACCAAAAATTCAACTTGTAGGGTGACGGACACTCGCCCTTCTCGATTATGAATGGTAGATCCACAGGACCTTCCAGATAAACCTTCTCCCTAAAAAAATAAAAAGTGGACCCTTCAATGGCTTCAGGAGTTCCCATATCTTTATCTGCTCAAAGCACTCATAGTGGATTACGTTAGCTAAGCTTTTGGTATCGATCACGATCCTTTTCACTGTCCAGTTAGATATTTCTTTACTTATTAGAAGCGGGTCGTCATAAGTCATAATGAGGTCTCTGCATTCATGGGGACTAAAAATTATATCTTCTCAGTCTTTCATGGGTCTCCCGATTTGAATACAATGTAGCTCCCTTTTCTAGCTTGGTAGGCTTTTCTAGCTGAGACTGACTCCCCCTAGAAGCAAACCCTCTGGATATCATTCAGATTTACCTCCCTTCTTCGACACCTCCTATATTCATTTGTCTTCCCTTCTTGGATCCTTTTCTTTGGACATCCGTTCAATTTTTATATTTTTGCCCCGATAATCTTCTTAAGGGACCCTCCTGGAGGAAGTCCCTCAGGTATCCCTTTTGCACTAGCACCTCAATTTCCCTTTTGGGGTGTAGGCAATCATATGTGTCGTGGTTGTAATCCTTGTGGAATTCGCAGTAAAGTTTAGATTTGGGCTTCATTGGTCGGTTCCTTGTCTTGTGCGGTCACTTCAGCATCTTGGGATCCTCCATGAAGTTCAAGACCCTCCCCACGATGGTGTTGAGTGGGGTGAACTGCTCAGTCATAGTTTGATGTAACCTAGAGGATCACCTCGGCGCTGGTGGTCTTTATGTATCCCCTCTTCTTCATACCTCTATTTTCGACATTCCTCTTTGCACTTTCTTTTCCCATGTTCTTCATTGTATCTTGCTTTACCCATATACGATGGGGTGGCTCGATTGTCGACTACTGAGGGTGTCCTCGGCATGGATGTGTCTCTTTACCTTATTTATGAGTTCAGTCATGTTATCCAGAGGGTTCCTAAATAGAGAGTAAATAATGTTACCGCTAAAAAGTCCTCTCAAGAAGGACGAAATGGACACACCTTCATCTGGATGGTCTATGTGGAGTGGATCATCATTGAATCTCATGATTTACTCCCAAAGACTTTCCTCCCCTGGTTGTAGGACGTTGAACCTATAGTTCATAGTCTTTCGATGAACTCTGCTACTAATGAAGTGTTGAACGAAATGTTCAGAGAGCTCTTTAAAATAGATACTGGAGTGTGGGGGCATTCGATTGAACCATGTCCTAGCTAATCCTTTTAATGTGGTGGCTAACTCCCTACACCTTATCAAATATGGACTCGTCGTAAAATCCATATGGGACTAATAGTGATCAAAAGAGTTTATCTGGTATAATTTGAAGTTCGATGGAATGGAACAAGCCATGACCTCTAGACAATACGATCATTTTAGATCGGCATTCCCAGAAGCCTCGTCAGTCGACGAGAGCTCGATGCCTTGGGTAACCGACACCTGATAAATGGTGGAAGAAATCTTCGGACATGGTGACAGTAGTATTCAGTTCTCTTGGTTTTGCTCATGGTGAGGATCTTAGTCCACCTACTTCTCTGGTGGTTATTAAGGCTGGGGGATACAGTTTAATAGTCATGTTGATGCAAAATTTACACAACACAGTGAATTTAAATGTATTACGATAACAGAGAAGGGGTTGAGTAGTAAGAGGGAACAAAGCATATACATGGTTTAGTCGGGATTAGCCTACATCAATGGGGAAAGGGTTGATACTTATTTATTAATGGAGTCGATGAGAAGGTTTTTAATACAATTCATGTCCTACCTTTTCTACAGCTCTATTGGGATTTATATACATAGCTTTAGTACAAGGTTTCTCCTATTTTCTAGCATACCCGTCTGATAAATTTGAATTTGGGAAGGACATGTGTTCGAATTCTATGAGTTATTTGCGCGTAATAATAAGGCTCGTGTTAACCGTTGAGTTCACGATCATTAATTAAGTCTTTAAACATTCATAAGGTCATCGGATACCCCTTCGATTAGAGCGAAAGATTCCTTCGGCTAACTGAGGGACCCCCATTGAGTCTCGTATGATTCTTGACGTCATTGGTTGGTTAAAGCTTATTGTTCATTTACCTTCACACGAGGATGAATCCTTCAGTGCCTCCTAGGTTGATGATCATATTCCACTCGACTACTGCCTAAGCATCATCGTTCGTATATCGTTTGGACATTGTCTAATTCGTTAGGTCATCATTCAGAAATTATCCTCATGAGACAGGGATATTAAATAATTGAGAACAAATATTTTAGATCCAAGCCAATCATATAAAATCATTATTATTGGTTCATATTATATAGCATTTGAACAGTTTTTTATGTTTCTTAAAGACCTTTATATGGAAGCTTATGAATTTTTTGACATTTATACCAAGGATAATAGACATCGATTTCACATGGATCCTACTAGCCAACCAGGGGTCTATAAAATATAAAACAAAAAAGGTATGAGCTGTGACACCCCACCTAATTAAATTTCGGGTGATCAGTCCTTTGTTAAATTAAAATAGGATTCCCATTTGGTTTATTCTTAGCATCACTGTCGAAAGCCATTAATTACTAATCACCTATTAGTTAATTAAGCCGGTATCAAATTTTATCTTTTCATTTAACATATAACAATATATGGAAACTAGATTAAACCATTCACATAGTAATAGAGTATAAACCACCATAGGATATAAATAAATAAATGTCTTGCTGAATAAACCATCGGCTACAAACCCCAAATCCAAATGTTAAATCCAACAGATATTAAATAAATCTCAATACAAGTCTAAACTGAATAAAGTGTTGTGGGGAAAACACGCCTAAAAATGAAATACTGATATGATAAAATCCTAATCTATAAATGAACAACTGAGGCGTCTAGTCCAAATCCTGCATGCATCCACATATACTACAGCTACGCATCCCTGGAATAGATAATCAAGTCTGGCATCCCTGTGGCTGGACACCTAAAAGGTTTTGAAAATATTTTTGACAAGGGTTAGAACCTAAAACATTTGCAAGTTATTAGGTTTGTAGTAATTAAAATGCATGAATACTTTTCATGTTCAAGCTAGTGTCACACTCCCTTGAGAAAATCCTCTCCCCTTAACTATTGTGCACACCTACTGCTTTCTTCATAACCCACCTAGTTTTACTACTCCATCTAACTAGCCTTGTTATAAACCCTTCCTTATCCACTACTCTAGTCGAGTAATATTACTATTGATTATTAAGTTATTTCACCCAGTAACTCTTTTGTTCAAGTCAAATAAAATCATATAACTTTTTCACTAGCTATATAAATAATACAATTTCACTATATATATTTTACATGTATATAAATATTCATACGATTATATACGTATAATTATACTACAACATTCACACACATACCGTATATAATATCAATCCTCTCGAGTAATAACTCATCGGATGCTTTCTCTAAAATGCTATCACCCCAGGTATACTCAATCCAACCTGGATACGACGAGACGGTTAAATCACACAGAATCAGGCAACAAAATAATAAGCGTAGTGGAGGTGGTCATAGTTCCTCGAGTGTGAGACCGAACCATACCCAACACGTCTCACCCCGAAAAGAAGCACAACATAATATACCAGACGCTATGACCTGGGGATTATACTCTTCCTGCTTTCACGAGTCAGAGGATTCACCCACATCGTGCAACCTCCTATAATAGCACTAGAGGGGTATGTATTTCTATAAATATCATTCACACCGATATCTATAATAAGCACACAAACATATATATATATATATATATATATATATATATATATATATATAGATAGATAGATAGATAGATAGATAGATAGATAGATAGATAGATAGATAGATAGATAGATAGATAGATAGATAGATAGATAGATAGATAGATAGATAGATAGATAGATAGATAGATAGATTGATTGATTAAGTTAATTAAGTCCGGATAACCCATACGTAACTCTCCTGGCACTAGCCTATGATAACTGAATCTATCTACCCGACTCTATTTTTCATTTATCATACTGGTTCACAAATTTGGGTTTACTCACTCTACCCGAAATCTCATCCCAATATCTGAAATTCTTTTCATTATATAATATGTCCATAAAAGTTCTAGCCTTAGAATTCTCCTAAATTTGCTAACCACTTCCTTACTATAGTCTACTAGAATTAAATAGATCCTTCCATATATTTTATAAATAACCCAGAACTTTTCCGATAATTAATTTGCATTTAGGGCAAAAAAACAAAAATTTCCCTTTTTCTGGGAAGCCGAATTGATTTCGCCTTATTCTTAATCGATTCTCCTTTTCGAATCGTTTCGTCTTAGGAACTGAATCGATTCGCTGTAAGCAGGTCTCTTTCTTCGCATACTCTTTTATGAATTCCACCATTGTTAACTTTTAAAGGTTTTGTGTGTTAATTCAATTCTCAACCAAAACTTTACTAACGATTTATAAAAGTTATGAACCATTACTAATCATTAAAATCGTTATTTAACATTAATGATTCTCACATTCATCTGTTAGTTCATGAATTGAGTTTTTCTCCCATTTGTCCAATTCTCTTCCTAAATTCGATTTCACAATCACCAAATCAACACATATACTTATGGATTTTGAATAGGAATTCAATTATAATAGTCCTACATGATATTTCATCATCAATTTCATGTTTAATCTACTAATTTGCATTGAAATCATAAAAATCCCTTTTCATACGAAAACCCACCTAAAAACGTATTTTGGCTTACACCCACTATGGTATGAATCGAAATACTACAATTTAGATTGAAAGAAAGTTAACCACTTGCTTGATTAGATTCATAGAGTCTGATTCATTTGAGGTTGAAGATGAATTGATGAAGAACACACCCAATTCCTCTTGATTTGGCTCGCAAAAGTTCCATACTTCCTTTCTCTTTTCTTCTATCAAGTTCTTAGGGTTAGAATGTGATGAACTGCCATTCAACCCTCTTAGATTTAGGTCAAACAATACTAAACCCGATATTAGGCTCATGGGCCCAATTCAAATGACCCGAACACCCCTGTATGGGCTCAAATAGGCCTAAAAATGTCCTGAGACCCAATTACTACCCCCGAGTACTCTATTCTGACTATCTCGACCTATCCGAGATCAACCGTTACTCATAATTGCCATCTGAGTCACTTTACTACAAGTATCCATCTCGACCTTAATATAGTCTATACTCTACTCCTAGTTGAGATACAATGAAATTACGTCGTTTAACTCTCTATGACGTTTAATAATAGTCACCTATAATTTACTACACACTTAGTAAATTTTATTCTGTTTATATTAATCATTATCTCTCCCGATTAATATTTAAATACACACATAATAATTAATTCAATTAAATTAAGACACTTTTAATTTAAATTTACCCGAATTAATTAAATATTTAATGCTACAAAATACAGGGTGTTACATACTTCCTCGTACAAAGGAATTTCTCCCCCGAAATTAGGTCATACCTGCGGTGAATAACTCTGGATACTTCTCTTGCATGTCATCCTCCCACTTCCATGTCGACTTGTCAACACTGTGGTGTCCCCACTAAACTCTTACTAATGGTACCACCTTAGACCGCGGCTTACGCTCACTACAATCCAGAATAGCCATGGGTATCTCCTCATATAATACGTTTGGGTGTAAATCGATATCCTCGAGTGGAACGTGCCAAAAATCTCTCTCGTTCCTCTGATACTTCTTCAGCGATGCCAAGTGTAACACGTCGTGTATCTGTCGTAGATGCGCTGGCAGACCCATTCTATATGCTAATGGTCCCACTCCCTAAAAAATAGGGAAGGATCCCACATACCTCGGCATTAGAGTCCCTTTATTGCCGAACCTCATGACCCCCTTCATGGGAGACACTCGCACTAACACCTGATCGCCAACCTTTAACTCAATGTGTCTCCGGTATGCATTGGCATAACTCTTCTGCCTATCCTGAGCTATTCGAATATGACCCCAAATCAACTCGATCTTGGCTGTAGTCTCCTATATCATCTATGGCCCCAATAACTTGTTGTCCCCCACCTCTAACCAGCAAGCGGGCGAACGACAAGGTCTCACACACAGTGCCTTAAATAGTGTTATACCGATGGTGAATTGGTAAGATTTATTATATGTAAACTCTACCAATGGAAGTTATCTCTCATATCCTCATCTGAAATCAAGTATACACATTCTTAGCATGTCCTCGAGCATCTGATCAACCCTCTCATTCTGTCCGTCTATCTTGAGGTAATATACAGTACTCAATAGCAAGTTTGTGCCCATAGCCTCCTAAAAACTTTACCATAATTGAGACACAAAGATCTTGTCTCTTTTAGACATGATGTTAATAGGTACCCCGTGCATCTTAACTATCTCCGCAATGAATATCTGTGCATACTGCATCATCTCGAAATTGGTGCGAACTCGCAAGAAATGGGCTACCTTAGTCAGTTGATCCACTATCACCCAAATGGAGTTATGGCCCCTTTGAGACGTCGGCAGCCCTGTAATGAAATCCATCGAAATACTCTCCCACTTCTACATGGGAATCTCTAGTGGTTGAATCATTCTTGAAGGCCTATGATGGTCTACCTTAACTAACTGATAAGAACACACTTTGAGACAAATCCTGTTACGTTCTTCTTCATCCCTGCCCACCAATAAAGTCTCCTCACATCCTGATACATCTTATCACTGTCGTGATGTACCGTAAATCTCAAACCGTTCAACTCTGTCATAACCGCATGCCTCAAGTCCTCATCCTCCGGTACCACAAGTCTCCCATTGAAGCGCAAGCCTCCCTCCTAACTAATCGAATTGGTTTCTGCTCCCTCGGTTGGTAATTGGCATACCCTATCCTGGAAAAACTAATCCTCTGCATGTTCTTTCACTACTTGCATAAAAATCTCGGGAGTGATATCTAGAACTAAAATGCATGATTCGACGATCTCATCGTCATGTAAAAGATCCTTCCACTTCGCCTTTCAGACCTTCGCTAACTCTCGCGTAGATCGTCTGCTCAATGCGTCTGCCACCACATTAGCCTTACCAGGATGATACTGAATGTCAAACTGTTAGTCTTTCATGAACTCAAGCCGCCTCCTCAGTCTCATATTCAGATCCTTCAAGGTGAAGAGATACTGAAGAGATTTGTGGTCCATGAATAGTGTAAACTGCTCCCCCAGAAGATAGTACCTTCATATCCTCAAAGCAAACATAATCGCTGCCAACTCAAGGTCGTGTGTGGGATAATTCTTCTCATGGGGCTTACGCTTGCAAGATGAACAATCTACATCCATCTCCTCCTGCTGCAATACAACCCTAAGTCCCTACAAGGATGCATTCGTATAAAACCAGTACTCCACCCAACCCCTAGGCAATGCGAGTACAGGTGCTGATATTAATTTTTCCTTTACCTCATCAAAAGCTAACTCACAATGATTGATGATGCTGGAAATAGCACCACCAAATAAGGTGTTGACAAGCTCAAACTAGTGATAATAATGGCAGCACAAGAGTGTACGTATAGTAGAAGGAGGTGAGGAAAAGAGGATGAACACTTGAATGTAAGTGGTTCAGCCAATCTGGCCTACGTCCACTGTGAGTGTGCGAGTAATATCACTAGATAAAGGCACTAATGGCCATAGATACAATCTCTTAAGCTTTCTCTCTCTACTACGTAAAATGACAGAGTTTCAGCTAGGGTTGAAATTATGGATTCCTTTACAAGGTAGAGGATTACTTCTATATATAATGCTTGGGGGGTGTAATGTACCCCCCAAGCATGCAATAAACATGTGCATAAAGATCAAACCAGTATAAGGATGACACCTAACTGATCATAAGTAAACAATGATGACCTCAATAGTCCCTCAGGTGGAGGGAATGATTCAGTTATAACAATTTTTTCCACGTGTTCCAAACCACACATATGCTTGTAAATGCTCGTCCCTGTCTTTGGTTGGTAGCAACCTCAGCCTGAAAGACTACGAGGTTGGTGAAGTCCGACTAATTCTTTATCCTAGGTTTAACATCCATGATAACCTCAGCCGATACGACTGGCCGAGGTTAGATACGAGGTATTTGTAACGTCATCTAAGGCCGATGATGATGTTGGCAGTTAATTGCACCCATGGTACTGACCTCGGTTGATGACTTCGACGTCGGCTAGAGACGATGATGGTGTTGAAGGGTGGTTGAACCCATGAGTCCTTGCCAACTTCGGCTGATGCCCAGTCGAGGTTGATGTGAGGTAGATGCAATATCGACTAGGGCCGACCTAATGAGTGACAACCTTACTGATGGTTATCATAGGTTTCTGGTCACCTCGGTTGTGAGGTCAGTCGAGGTTAGTTTCTCTGAGTAAGAGGGTGCACTTTGGGCATATCAATCACCCCCTAGCCCTTAGTCTTCTATGTAATTAGATAATTGAGGGGTATGTAGCCTAGGTCGAGGCCGAATTTCTCTGTGTGCCAACACTTCCTTGCCACATATCACTTTCTGAAGTGGTTATCGTTCTTATCAAGGCATGATGGTTATGCATTATCCCTTAAGTTCCCTAGGGCAATGATGGACCCTCGAACTTCAAGTCTCCATCATTAGACGGGTTTAAAAACCCTTTTTCTCTTTCTTCATTTTTTCCCTCCTTAGCTTCCTTTGCCTCTGCAACTTCTATCAAGCCTCCATTGTTGACTACTCTGGTTTCCTTCAATTTCTTTCATCCTCATCCCTCATTTGTAATCAATCAGGTGCCGTTTCCAACCTCTTTTCTATTTTTGGGTTTTGTTTCTCATTTTTGCATTTTTGGGTGAGGAGTTTTGTTTTTCGGTAAGGGTTTTTGCATTTTCTGATGACATTATTCTTGAGTGTTCTTGGTGTTTTGGGTTTGATAACCTTTCACCTTCGTAATTTGATCCTTAGTTTAGGTTGAGTTAGGTTGTTTGCCTGTTAGTGGTTTTGAGTCCAAGTGTTATGTCGCATGCATCATGCTCAGACCCCTGTACCAACTCATAGAAGAGTTCCCTTCCCTTAATGAGAAGACTTTTGAAAAAATTAGGCAGATAGAGCTAGCCCAAGAGGAAGCTCGTAGGGCTGAGGCCTTCCCTCTCAGACCCATCTTTCCTCTACCTCTGAAGGTTATCTACCCTGAGCCAGCCAAGCCTACTAAGACAGCAGAGGTTCCAGTTATCCCAACACCAATGTTTGAGTCTGAGTCATCTTCCTCAGGCCCCATGTCTGTAGACTCTTTCTAAGAGGCTATGGATCACTCTATTATGCAAGATGAGGTCCCTAAGCAGGCCAAGGTTTCGAGTTGTGCCTCATCTCACCAGGGTGCTAGCACCTTATAACCTTCTTCTGATGTTGAAATTATGGGGCCAAGTGTGTCCATTCCCCCCATCATTGATTCCATTCCTTTGTCGACCGCCATCGGGGATGAATTTGCTCAGTGATTTCCTGATGGTGTCCTTGCACCTGCCCAGGCCGATGTTGCTAGGGATGAAGATGATGGTAAGGAGAGTGATATTGAAACATCTGAGGTAGCCGAGATTAAGAGGTCCGTCAGTGAGTACGACCTTCTATCTTTTAGGCACCTCTATTCGATAAACTCTTCCCTTAACCTTAGGAGACCTCTGAGGGGTGAAAGGGACTTTGATGATCGAGATGGGGAGATCTACGTCTATGAGCAGATGTTTAAGTTAGGATTCTGCCTTCCTATCCACCCTTCCATCAGAGTCATATTATCCCACATAAACCTAGCCCCTTCATAATTATACCCTAATGCCTGGAGGGTCATGATTGGGTCCATCATACTTTGGAGGGTTGTCCACCACTCAGACCTTCCAGTTAGGGTCTTCACAGGTTGTTACATCCCTTCCTCTACTAACAACCACCCTAGCTATTACCATTTCTTAGCTAGGAAGTCAGAGAAGAAAATATTGTTGGTTACCTAGACTTCAAAACACAACTGGAAACCTTTGTATTTTTTTACATTCAGGTCATGGGAATTTGGTCCCCATGACGCTTCTGGAATGTCAATTCCAAGGACCCCTCTGAGATGGGGGAAGGTCTCACTTACTTCTGAAGCCGACCCTGGACTTAGCCAGGATAATCTTCAAAAAGTTAAGGATCTTCAAGATCAGGGGGAGATGGGTCATCTAGTAAAATATGAACATTTGATGACCCCTTACTACCTCTCTCAGATAGGCCTGGGGGGTGGTTCTTTGACAGAGCTTCGTAAGTCTCATTTTTCACAAGTTGTACCTCTTACTTTTCATGTTTCGGATTTACTAACTCAAATATATCTTTTGCCGAGCGCCCTGAAGGTATATCTGACGACCTTTGGGAAATGTCTTCTCCCAGTCTTGTGAAGTTGATGAGTAAAAAGGTTGGCAGAAATGTACCCCTCCTACCACCCAAAAGAATGTAGTTACATCAAAGGCCGATGTCACAAAGAAGAGGAAGACCACAACCGACGCAGAACCTTTGAGGCAGAGAAAGAATTAGAGAGTGGACCATGCTATTCCCATCTCCATAAACGATGCCCTGGATGGTCGTCTTGCTCAGTTGAAGATCAGTGATAGTCTCATTGCTCATAGTCTAAAGGATGCTGATGGCATCGGCGTAGTGATAACTGAAGAGGATAAGCGTTTCTTACGCTCTTTGGACGTCCCATTGTTGGCTGAGTTTACCCTCCATAGATCTATTGAGGTACTATTTTCTGCTCATTTAAGTGTAACCTTGGTTGTTTAGTTATAATTCATGCTCATACGTTTGACCTTTCCACTGCAGGGTATCTTGTCCATGCATCATTTTATTGACTCGACCTTGAAAAAGATACCCCTGATATAGAAGGGTCAAGAAGCTTTGAAGGTCCAAGCCTCTTTGAATGCAGAGGTTGAACGTCTGAAGGAAGAGCTGAAGTAGGTTAACAAGATGAAGGAAGTTGTTTAATAGAGAGACAGTGACATGGCCAAGCTCAGGAAGGACCACTATGTAGACCTGAAGGCTAAAGATGATGCCCTTCAGGCCAAGGTGGATGCTGCAGTCAAGGCTTCATTAGAGGATGCGGCATAGAAAATTATTGAGGATTATAAGGTCTCTGATAAGTTCATCAATTTTATCTTTGAATATCTCGAAAGAGGTATTAAAGCAACTAGCAAGTGGGTAGCCTCTAAGGAGAAAGATTCAGGGAGTCTAATTGCCTCAGACTTTAAGGTTTTAGGCTTTGGTGACCCCCGGTTTTCTCAGGCCTTGTAAGAGATTGAAGAGGTCGATGTTGCTCCTGCTGAGACTGATCCCTTGGAAGTCAATGAAACTGAAGAGGTTAATCCTCAGGATGATACGACCGTGGTGACCAACATCGGCCAAGAAGAAATGACTGCGGCTGCAAATACTTAGGCCTTGCCTTGTGAAGCTTTTAAGTTGTAATTTTTGTTTCCTTTCTTGTCTGTACCTCTTAAGTTTTGGGAACTCTGATGTCATCTTGGTACATTTGATTTGTAACTCTCTTGAATGTTCAATGGTAATCATTAATACCATCTTCTTCAGATTATATTGCTTCTTTCAGTGAATGTCTTCTCTTGTATGTTGTTTTAAAGTCTGAGGATACCATATAATGATGTTTACCCTTATGATGTTTAAGGTCTGAGGTCGTCATAATATGATGGTTCACCTCATACTTCACCAAATTAATGGTGCTTAAGGTCTGAGGTCATCATAATTGTGACACCCCGCCTAATTAAACCTTGGGTGATCAAGCCTTATTTTAAT
This sequence comes from Sambucus nigra, assembly GCA_949130495.1. Classification (NCBI taxonomy): domain Eukaryota; kingdom Viridiplantae; phylum Streptophyta; class Magnoliopsida; order Dipsacales; family Adoxaceae; genus Sambucus; species Sambucus nigra. The sequence continues at coordinate 237,028,966 of OX422208.1, read as the reverse complement.
ATAAATAGGTTTCTTAAATGGTTCATTCTTAGCATCACTGTCGAACGCCTTTTCAAAAAATTTACTAACCACCTAAATGTAATTAAAATGGGTGCCAAATTTTATCTTTTCTTAAACAACAAATAATCCAAACCACACATTACCAAAACTAGATATGAATGCTCAGTACATAAAAATCTGAAAGCAAATAAAGTCTTGCCATAAACCACGGCCCAAAGACAACTACAAATCCATAACTAGAATAAACTGTAATAGTAAAGGTGGAACGACATGTTCCAACTAGAAATAATAAAACTGAGATCCTGCACTAGAAATGAAAAAGAGGAAGCGTCTAAACAATCCCTGCAGCCTCCACACTGGCTACAGCTCCCAAATCTCTGACATGAATCAAGCTGGGTGTCCTTGTGGCTGGGCACCTAAAAGGTTTCTAAAATTTTACATAGCAAGAGTTATTACTCAAAACAGTTGAAAATATTTTGCAAGCGGTTAACACAATTAAGTTATTGATTACACATATTAAGGTTTCACACACTCCCTAGATCTTCCTCACCTCTCTTACGTAGCACGTACTATCGAGGATACTTAGTCTACCTAGTTATATTTTCCATAACCATGGTTAACTCAATTACTGTTCGTTGTCCTTATTCATGTAATAATTTCATCATGTTATAAATTATTACTAAGACATTTACATCTCGTTTCATTGACTACTATTCTCAATTTGTAGATTATGCACATAGAAACATTTTGTCCCACCACAATGTATTTAATATTAGTTACTTCTAATATATATCCTTTTATTACACACAAAGGACCCTTGGCTCGGAATAATTCATCGACTCCAAGTGAAAGTTGGTTCGGAATGATCCATCGACCCCAACTATATACAAATATAAATATATACACATATTCTGGTTCGGGACTCTTTCATCGCGGCACCAGTTCAAAGTTTGGTTCGGCATTAACATCGACCCCAAATATATAATAACTTTATGTTAGTTCGGAATGTCACATCGACCCTAACATAATTAGTTTAGGTAATATTCTCTTAACCCAAACCTATTTATATAGATATAGTAGGTACACACTCGACCTAATAAATCATACCCGTACGTAATATTTTTTTTTTACTTATATTCTCCGTACTTATTAATTACAAGTTCTCTCACTATTGTATTTATTCGAGTATTCGCGTAACTCTAAGGGTCCTAGTTTTAAGTAGTTAAGTTAATTTTAACCTACTGGTATTTTCTTTCCGGAATTAAGTCTCACTCTTTCGTAATTAAATTAACCATTTCAACTCACGGCTAAGTCAATCATTCTATCGTCATCCTATTTCTCCAACATTCCTACTCAATCATTAGTGGAGGAACCTTATGGTACCCCTACTGGTAATTTCCAAGTCCCCTCATAGGAAAAATATCAATTCTAAGGTTCCCATTAAGTAACGGTAATTAAAGAAATTTCTACACAAATTTTCTATAGTCCAGACAGGGTCGATCGATCGAAGGAAGATGGTCGATCGATCGACTGCTTCGATCGATCGACATTCAAGGGTCGATCGATCGACCGAGCAGTGACAGACCCAGTTCATCTTCTTCCTACGGGTTTCACCATTTTTACACCTCTAACTTTCATGATAGGCCATCATATTCACAACCAACAATTTCTAATCATTCCTACATATTCTGGGATGATTACTAACGATTTAAAACATCAAAATCATTATAAATCTTGGCTAAATTCACTGAAAATCTCTCTAATGTTCAAGAACCCTAAAACTGAATTCTTTATATTTTTCATCAAAATTCCAGATTTTCTATGATATAAACATACTTGGTAATTCAAAAACGTCCTACATGTAAATCCTAATCAATCATGGATTATTATCAATTGTTTGTTCCCAAGAATATCATAAAAATCATGTTCTTCCTCAAGCTTAAACATGGGTATTATAACTCAATTATTTTGCAATTAACCACTTGTCTTAAGATTTGTAGGGTCTGATTTCGTGGTTGTTGATGATGCTTGATGATATTGATACTCCAATCCTCCTTCCCAACAATCCTTGTGGTGAAATCCTCCTAAGATGATCCCTCCTTCCTTCTTGCCTAAGGAATTTGCCTCTCTCTCTCTCTCTAATGGCTATGGTGTAACTCTAATTGTCTAACCCTAGCCACCACTCTTATAATCAGATTTAGGGTTACAAAAATTCGTAGGTCTTCTTTCCCATAATTGTAAAGAGACCAAAATGCCCCCGAATGGTCCCGGTTTAGCCCGAAAATGACCCGGCACTCAACTAGTACCCCCGAGTACACTATTTTGACTAATTAGACCCTTTCGGAAACAACCGTGGACTCTAAATTATCATTTGAGTCTCGTAAATATTTTTCTACTTTCATCCTTAATTTTTTCGAGCTACATCCGGTACGTCTATATAGTCACTAGACCGTACATATTAACATTGAAAATTTTTATTAACCTTAGTAAATTTTCTATAACACATATTCATCTTTATTAACATAATATCTATTTAAATTACTCTACTCACGTAATTTAAATCAAACATTTTTAATCACATTAAATTACTCTACTCACGTAATTTAATTAAAGCGTATTTAATCCCATTAAATTACTCTACTTACGTAATTTAAAATTAAGCAGAATTACGGGGTGTTACAATAATATGATGTTTCACCTTATAAATTACCACCAAACTAATGATGTTTAAGGTCTGAGGTTATCAAATTATGATGTTTACCTCATTATTTTCACCAAATTAATGATGTTTCTCCTCATAATTTTCACCAAATTAATGATGTTTAAGGTTTAACGTCATCAAATTATGATGTTTACCTCATAATTTTCACCAAATTAATGATGTTTAAGGTCTGAGGTCACCATATAATGATGTTTCTCCTCATAATTTTCACCAAATTAATGATGTTTAAGGTCTGAGGTCATCAAATTATGATATTTACCTCATAATTTTCACCAAAGTAATGATGTTTAAGGTCTGAGGTCACCATATAATGATGTTTAAGGTTTGAGGTCATCAAATTATGATGTTTACCTCATAATTTTCACCAAATTAATGATGTTTAAGAATTAAGGTCATCAAATTATGATGTTTACCTCATAATTTTCACCAAATTAATGATATTTAAGGTCTGAGGTCATCAAATTATGATGTTTACCTCATAATTTTCACCAAATTAATGATGTTTAAGGCCTGAGGTCATCAAATTATGATGTTTTCCTCATAATTTTCACCAAATTAATGATGTTTAAGGTCTGAGACCAACAAATTATGATGTTTCACCTCATAAATTACCACCAAACTAATGATGTTTAAGGTCTGAGGTCACCATATAATAAAGTTTCACCTCATAAATTACCACCAAACTAATGATGTTTAAAGCATAAGTATCAGCACAACATTGCTCTTCTCATTAAAAATCCTCTTCATGAGATGATACATGTATTACAAAGAAAAAATTGCAACATCATATATAATATTTCTTCAAATGATTCGCATTCCAAGTGTTGGAGAAGGGTTCTCCTTTAAGATTTTTTAGCCGGTAGGTACCAGGCACAACCTCATCAACTACTTTGAAAGGACCATGCCAGTTTGGGTGGAGCTTATTTGCCCTTTGCAGTGTCTTCTTTAAGACTAGGTCTCCCACAGCTATAGGCCTTGATTTTACCCTTTGATTGTAGAATTTTGATGTTCTCTGCTGGTATGCTGCATATCTTATCTCTGCATTTTCCCTTCTCTCTTTGATCAAATCCAGATCAAGTCTTTTTTCTTCCCTAATAGGTCTGAACTCTATGAGTGGGGAGTCCTACCTCTGTAGGGATGACAGCTTTTGAGCCATGGGCTAACATAAATGGGGTCTCTCCAGTTAGTGTCCTTGTTGTCGTCCTGTAAGCCCATAACACAGCATATACCTCCTCTGTCCATCTCCCTATGGCCTTTTCCAACCTCTTCTTTATCATGTTAAGGATTGTTCAGTTTGTGACCTCGATCTGATCGTTTTCCTGGGGTTGGTCAAGAGAAGAGAAGAACTTCTTGATCCCTACTCTTTCGCAGTATTTCTCTAAGGAAGCATTCTTGAACTGCATTCCATTGTCTGAGATGAGGGTGTTTGGAAGACCATACCAGCATATGATGTTCTTCCAGATGAACTGGAAGGTCTTTTATTCTATAATTGTGATCATTGGCTCAGCCTCTACCCATTTGGAGAAATAATCAACTGCCACGATTAAGAACCGATAATTATTCATAGCTCTTGGCAGGGGTCCTACCAAGTCAATCCCCCATACTACAAATGGACAAGATGATCTGATTGATGTTATATGTTGGTGAGGTTGATGAGAGATAGTGGATAATCTCTGGCACTTATCACACTTCTTCACATACGCAGCAACATCTTTGGCCAAGGTCGGCCACCAGTACCCCTGAGTGATAATCCTCTTAGCTATGGGTCTTCCTCCTATATGACTGGAACAAGAGCCCTCATGAACATCTTGCAGGATGTGTGGAACCTCTTAAGGGTTGACACATCTAAGGAGGGGGAGTAGGAAACCCTTCTTATACAAAACATATCCAATAATTGAGAACTTGGCAGCCCTGAACCTCAGCTTTCTCCTTTCCAACTTTGTTTCTGGAAGCTCTCCCTGTCTGATGTATATGATAAGAGGGTCTATCCATGAGGGTCCCATATTCAAATTAAGGTAAGTTCTGGCAACCTCTTCTTCTTCAATGGTTGCCTTGAGTAGAATTTCAGCGGGTACAGTTCTTCTTATGTCTGTCCTTGTTACTGAGGCCAACCTTGCGAGTACATCAGCTTGACTGTTGTCTTGCCAATGTATCCTCTTCATCTTCACTTCCTTGAAGATTTTTAACATCATTCTTACCCTCTTCAGGTATTTGTCCATCCTTTTATCTTTGGCCTCATACACTTCTAGGATTTAGTTGACAACCAACCTTGAGTCATTGTGGACTAGTAGTTGGCCAATACTAAGGGCTTTTGCCAAGGAGAGACCTGTTATCAATGCCTTATACTCTGACTCATTGTTCAAAGCCTTGAAGTTAAACCTCAGTGCATATTCAATATCAGTGCCATCCGGTGCTGACACTATCTGGCCTGCTCCACTTCCACTTTCACATGAGGACCCATCAATGAAGAGGTTCCAAACATCTTTATTTGAAGAGAAGTTCTCCTCTGACAGGGTCCCTTTCCTGAAGAGGTATCTGTCTTCCTCATTTTCCACTAAGTTTTTCTAGCTTTCCTTGACTCAAACCTCGTCCGGACTTTGGAAGACGTTACTCTCTGGTTCATCTTCAACCTCTTTACTAATCTCAATCTCAGCCTCTTCCTGGGTGAATTCGGCTACAAAGTCTGCAAGTGCCTGCCCTATGATGGAAACCCTGGGTTGATAAACAATGTCATATTCCCCCAACTCAATGGCCCAAGTCATCAGCCTGCCTGACTTCTCAGGCTTATGTAGGACCTGTCTGAGCGGGGAATCGATGAGGATGACCATATAGTAGGCTTGGAAGTATGGCTTCATCTTCCTAGAAGCGTGTATCAGAGCATAGGCTATCTTTTCCATCCGAGGGTACTTTTATTCAGACCCTTGAAGGGCCTTACTATTGAAGTATACTGGCCTCTGCACTCCATCATCTTCTCTTACTATGGCTGTACTAATGGCTGATTCTGAAACAGCTAGATATACGTACAACTTCTCCACCATAATGGGTTGGGATAGGAGTAGAGGGGATTAGAGGTAGGACTTGAGCTCTTTAAAAGCCTTGTCGCACTCATCATCCCATTCAAAGGCCTTTCTAAGCACTTTGAAGAAAGGAAGACACTTGTCTGTAGCTCTTGAGATGAACCTGTTCAGCGCAGCAACTCTTCCGGTTAACCTCTGAATGTCTTTAATGGTTTTGGGTGTCTTTATTTCTAGCAGGGCGTTGATCTTCTCAGGGTTAGCCTCTATCCCCCTCTGATTGATGATAAATCCCAGAAAATTTCCTGCTCCTACTCCGAAGACACACTTGGCTGAGTTGAGTTTCATCCTATATTTGTCCATGGTGTCAAAAGTTTTTTCAAGGTCGCCTACGTGAGTGCTGGCCTTCAGGATCTTCATCAACATATCATCCACATACACTTCCATGGACCTGCCTATCTGATCTTCGAACATTATATTTACAAGACGTTGATAAGTAGCCCCTGCATTCTTCAAGCCGAAGGGCATGACCTTATAGCAATAGGTCCCCTTATCTATGATGAACGCTTTCTTCTCTAAGTCTTTCGGGTTTATAAAGATCTAATTATACCCAAAATAATCATTCATGAAACTCATGAGCTCATATCCTATAGTGGCATCCACCATCTGATCTATGCAAGGCAGGGGGAAAATATCTTTTGGACAAGACTTGTTCAAATCAATGAAGTCTACGCACATCCTCTATTTTCCATTAGCTTTTGGCACGATGACGGCGTTAGATAACCACTCAGGTTATATGACCTCTCTAATGAACTTTGATTCCTCAAGCTTCCTGACCTCTCTCTGATGATATCATACTTCTCTCTTGAGTATACTCTTCTTCTTTTCTTGATAGGCTTAGCGTCTTCTATAACATTGAGTTTATGGTACATGACCTCAGGATCAATGCATGGCATGTCTGCGTGGCTCCAGGCAAACACAGTTTTTCTCTTCCTTAAAAACTTCACCATCTCTTCCTTGATCTTAGGGGTTTGTCAATTTGGACGGTTTTTTTCGACTCGTCCTCATTGAGGACGATGGATTCTACCTCTTCCGCGACCTCTCCCTTCTTCAGCTTTGTCTCACCCCTAGGATTAAGTGTATTGATGTTGGTTGTTTCCCTCTTATGAGCCTCTCTCTCTTTCGCAGAGTTGAAGTAGAATTCACTGCCGATGTTTGGTCACCTTGTACTTCCCCTACCCCATAAAGAGTCGGAAATTTTAGCATTTGGTGGACCGTCGAAGGCATGACCTCAAATTCCTTGAGGTCTACTCGTCCTATGATGAGGTTGTATGCTGAGAAGATATTTTCATCCATTATAAAGAAATTAATTTTTCTGGTCAACCTTTTAGGCCACTCATCTTCCATTCTTACATCCATCTCATACATGCCCCGTGAATGAACCTTTTTGCCGTTGAACCCAATCAAAGGATGATGATAAGGGACAAGCCTAGCTCTGCTGAGGCCTAGGCTCTTGAAATATGGACAAAACATAATGTCTGCAGAACTACTCCGATCAACGAGTATCCAATGAACTTCACAGCCATGCACCCTCGTGGGGATTACCAGAGGGTCATCGTGAGGAGCTAATATACCTTTGAAATCAAGTCTTGAGAAGCCAACTATAAGGGTATCCATATCTACATTCTTTCTCTTCCCGCATTTAACCTATGAAGACGCCAGGTCACAACCTCAGTTTTGGTCACTGACTTGGCCTCTGCCACATGAGCTTTGTGATCGGCTATCTCAGAGCCACCCCTTACTAGTCCTCCGTATATGGTGTTCATACCAAAATAGATCATACCAACCCTCTTCACTGGGACATTATCGTCTTTTAGAGGGAGGTCCGGGTCATCGTCATCATCATCTGAGTCTTCTGCTCTTTTGGCAGGGGCATCTTCCCGGCATCTATCGTTTCGTTTCTTCTTAGGGTCATCTCTTCCCCCTAGGAATCTCTGCCATCCACATACCTTGTGAGCTTCCCATACTTCAACAACTTCTCAATCTCGTCCTTCAGGGTGAAACACTTGTCAATCACATGGTCGTGATCTTGGTGGAAGTCACACCATAGGTTCTTGTTCCTCTTATGTGGAGGATCCTTCAGCTTCTTCGGCTATCTTAGGGACCTATCATTCTTTATCTCATTGAGGATGTGTTCGCAAGTCACAGTTAAAGGAGTGTAATGTGCAAACTTGTTGTTTGCATCCCTCCTTCTTCCTCTGAAATTTCCAGCTTCTACTCTCGTTCTCATCCTCATAATTTGCAGCCATTGCTTCTTCTGATTTCATGACCCTACTAGCTATTTCCAATAGCTCGGCCATATATTTCAAAGGGTCTTCAGCAAGCTTTCAGAGTATCTTCCCCTTCTAAAGTCCTCCAATGAGGGATGTCATAGATATATTCCCTTTGTAAGCTTCAACCTCCAATTTTTCCTTGTTGAATCTTACAATGTATTCTCTTAGTCTCTCATTCTTTCCTTGATTTACATAAAGTAGATGGGTTGTCTTGTTTTGAGGTCTTACCCCAAAATAGAAGTTGTGTATAAACCGCTTGGCCAAACCCTTAAAGTTCTCAATAGAATTTTTAGGAAGGGAAGTGAACCAAATATGCGCAGCTCCCATTAAAGTGCTTGAAAAAGCTCAGCACCTCATCTCATCAGGGATTCAATAAATATATGCTGCAGACCGGTACATCTCTATATGATGTACAAGGTTAGTACTTCCATCATACTTAGGAGACACCATTGGTGGTTTGAATTTGTAAGGGGTTGGGAAGTTGACAATCCTTGCCATAAATAGAGAACCCTTTGAGAATCCCATTTGTAGTGGATCTCGGCTTTTGATGAGGTTCCCTATTCTCTCTTCCAGTCATTGGATGGATTCATTCCATGGTTTAGCAACGTAGGCCTGGCCAAGGTTGTCCCTATCCACCTCCACGAGAGGGACTGAGGGTCACCCAACTGCTGCATATGTCGGCTGTTGACCTCTTCTTGCTCCATATCTCGACCATATTGGGGTCGGCCATGATGGCGTAAGCCATGATTGGGCTGATGTTCACCACCTTCCTTTTATGATCCAGCCACGCTTCTTGCCCTGGATAGCCTCTACCTCAGATCGTTAACTGGGCCGAGCCTCTCAAAGGCCGACCATCTACTCAGGCGATCAAAAGTTGATCCTCTTTGCTGGGCATCACCAACCTCGACTCATCTTGCTCTATAACCTCGGCTTTATTGTATAGGACGTACTCTGTTGTTTGGAACCTCATATGGCTCCCAACAGTCCTCTGGAGCATTCTCTACCTCAATATCATCAAACCTGTCCTCATGGCAAGGGTTTCCTTGCCTCCCCAAGCGTAAATGCCTAGGGTCAATAATGTCCCTCCTCCGCTGAGGTGTATGTTGGTCCTTTTGTGGTGCCTAAGGTGGTCCCTTGGCCTCAGGATGAGGTTGAATAGCTGTCAGAGTAATCATATCCGGTGAGACCCCAGGTGGCCTTATCATTTTATGGATTAGCTGGGAAAATTTCTCCTTCATCACTTGCTGTGTTGCAGCCAAGAACCTCAAGGCTTCTTCCACCTCAGCCATTTCGGACTGGGGTGGTGCCTGGCTGGAAATAGGTCCTCCAACACCATATGGTGGTGGAGGTGGTGATAACTCCGGTGCTATATGATGAGAGTAGAGAGCTTGTAACAAGAGTGTTATAGAGCTTGATACCTTAAAGGACCTCTTTCAATGGTGACACGACTTCACACAAGGGGTTGGTCCTAGTTCACCACCAAAGTCTCCGATGAGGTTAAGCTGCAAAAAAGGAAGAGATAAATATTCTCGTTCCCACAGACGGCGCCAAAAATATGATGCTGAAAATAGCACCACCAGATAAGGTGTTGACAAACTCAAACTAGTGATAACAATGGCAGCACAAGAGTTTATGTATAGTATAAGGAGGTGAGGAGAAGAGGATGAACACTTGAATGTAAGTGGTTCAGCCAATCTGTCCTACGTCCACTGTGAGTGTGAGAGTAATATCACTAGATGAAGGCACTAATGGCCATAAATACAATCTCCTAAGCTTTCTCTCTCTACTATGTAAAATAACAGAGTTTTGTCTAGGGTTGCAACTATGGATCCCTTTACAAGGTAGAGGATGATCTCTATATATAGTGCTTAGGGGGTGTAATGAACCCCCAAGCATGCAATGAGCATGTGCATGAAGATCAAACCAGTATAAGGATGACACCTGGCTGGTCATAAGTAAACAATGATAACCTCAATATTCCCTCACGTGGAGGGAACAATTCAGTTATAACAGATTTGTCCACGTATTTTAAACCACACATATGCTTGTAAATGCTCGGCCCTATCGTTGGTTGGTAGGGACCTCTGCCTGGAAGACTACAAGGTATGTGATGTCCGACTATTGCTTTGTACGACGTTTAACATCCATGATATCCTCAGCTGATAGGGCTGGCAGAGGTTACATACGAGGTAGTTGTAACGTCGGCTGAGGCCGATGATGATGTTGGCAATTGATTGCACCCATGAGGCATTAATGATCTCAGCTAATGACTGCGATGTCGGCTGGGGCCGATGATGGTGTTAGAGGGTGGTTGAACCCATGAGTCCTTTTCGACCTCGGCTAATGCACAGTCGAGGTTAATGTATGAGGTAGATGCAATGTCGGTGGGGGCTGACCTTCTGAGTGACGACATTGTTGATGGTTGTCATAGGCTTTTGGTCACCTAGACTTGAGGTTAGTCAAGGTTAGTTACTCTGAGTAATAGGGTGCACTTTGGGCATATCAGTGATCACTCCACACAAATTGTACCTCCTTACGAGTTAGATTCGTCAACAGACCCACAATCTTTGTGAATACCTTAATTAAATGATGATAATAATCGCTCAACCCCAGAAAACTACTAACCTCTGTCGGTGTCGTGAGTTATCCCCACTCCCTCATCACCGATACCTTACTCGGATCAACAGTAATGCCCCTGTTGGACACAATTTGGCCCAAAAACTGCACCTTTCGTAGCCAAAATCCACATTTCTCGAATTTGGCATACAACTGGTGGTCCCGTAGTGTTTGCAGAACCTTACGCAGATGCTTTTCATGCTCTTCCTCAGTACAATAGTAAACCAAAATATCGTCTATGAAAATGATCACGAACTGGTCCAAAAACTCCCTAAATACCCTATTCGTGAGATCCATGAACACTACTAGCGCATTGGTGAGCTCAAACGTCATCACCCTGAACACGTATGACTCGTACCGTGACTAAAAAGAGGTCATAGGGACATCCTCCTCTCGAATGCACAACTGGTGATATCCCGACCTCAAATCAATCTTGGAGAAGTACGCAGGTCCTCTCAACAGGTCAAACAGGTTATTGATCCTCCACAACGGATACTAATTCTATAACGTGACCTTGTTCAGCTCGTTATAGTCTACACACAAGCAAAACTAACCATCCATTTTCTTTATAAATAACATTAGCGTACCCCATAACGATGTATTATGCTGAATAAATCTTGCCTTAAGAGCTGTTGAATCTTCTCCCTTAACTCCCGCATATTTGAAGGAGCAATGCGATACGGTGCTCGAGCAACTGGTCTCATACCCAGTGCTAAGTTGATAACAAACTTGATCTCCCGACTGGGTGTCAACCCTAGTATCTCCTGAAATACATCCTCGAAATCTCTCACAACTGGAATTAAGTCTAACGGGACTTCCTGTGAGGTCTCTTTCTCAACGTAGTATAAGTGTGTGCGTAACCCTACCTCAAGAAGAGGCATCGCCACTAAGAATATCTCCTACCAAAAAATGGAGAACACTATGGTCCTCTCGTAACAATTTACCATCACTCTGTAACCCGCCAAACAATCCATGCCCAGAATGACATCATACCCCTCCATATCTTACACCAGAATGTCTGCTTCTAAGCTCAGTCGCCTAATAATGATGTCTGCCCCTCTACATATCGAGTGTATAAGTTACCCACTACCCAATGGTGACTCTACACACATAAGACAAGTGTTGGATATCTCTAAAAGACCAGCTGCTCGTGAAAATATAGTGGTAATAATATAATGCGATGCCCCTGTATCAAAAAGAATCCTACCCTAATGCCTATGAATAGGAAATGTACCATTAACTGCTGGTGGCGCCTGAGGTGCTGGTGGTACAGGTATGTCCCAGAAGTTATACAAACACTCATAATGCATCTGCCCCTGTAGCTGTGGGGCTGGTGGAGCTAGGGTTGTCGAAGGCATCTGCGTCTGCTGCCCTTGTTGGGCACCCTCTTGTTGACCCCTAACTCTCTATGGACACTCTCTCTCCATATGCCCTACCTGGCCACAAATATGCAACGCCCCTAAAGTCCCCATTACTCTAGCCCTGGTGGCCCTGACGAGGCTGCCCCTGATACCGGTCCTGGTGACCCCTGCCCTGGTTTCCTCCCCCGTTATTCCCTTGGCCCTGACGGCCCTAAGAAACCTATTGCTGCTGGATAGGACCCTTCAATCCCTATCTGAAACCCTGACCCTTCAGTCGGTAGCCTTCTGATCTAAACCTCTTGTCCTAATCCCCCTGTCGATAATCCTACCCCTGCTATCTCACCACCTGCTGTTGAGGTGCCCCACTAGCACTACTCTTTCCTGTCCTACCTGACTGGCTCGGCTCACCTGCTTTCTTGCTTCCCTTCAGGTGGAAGGAGTGGTCTTGGCAGTGCAAATGTGCGGCATTAATAACTTTCATATACGTCCGTAATGTTGGGTTGTCGAGTAAATATTGCTTGATCCTCTAGGCCAGTCCATCCATAAACTTAAGCTTCTTCTCTTCAATGTTCACCTCTTTTGGCACAAAGTTATCCAAATTAGTGAACTCATCCTCGTATTCAACCACTGATCGGTCACCCTGCGTAACATCATTAAATATCCTCCTTATATCCATCTGAACGTCTAACGAAAAGAACTTACAGTTGAACCGCTCCCCAAACTCTGTTATTGGCATCGTATCCCTCTCCTCTGAGGTGGTAGTAGACTCCCACCACTGCAGTGCAGCTCCCACAAGTTTGAACATGGAAAACATCTGTTTTTGAGTGTCTCTGCACTCAATCATACGTAAGTGACGTTGTAGGTCCTTCTTCCACTGACATGCTACTATAATATCTGAGCTCACAGAAAACTCCGATGGGTGGCCTTTTTTAAAATCCTCCTTAAATTTTTACCAAGGCAACGGCCCTGGTTGGGCCTGAGTCACTGGTGCCACTGGTGGCTGTGGCTGGGTCTATGGAAAATGGACGGCCATAGCAGTCATGGCTGCGTTGATCGCCTAGCCCACTATTCCGGCCACCTGTGCAATTGTCACTAACCCCGGTGATGGTTGCGATTGTAGTACCTCCGGCTCCTAATGAGCCTCTATCTCCTCATCTCTCGCTGCTACTCTAGTTAGTTTACCTCTCACCCCTCAACTATTGTGTACACCTACCGCTTTCTTCATAATCCACCTAGTTGTACTACCCCATCTAACTAGACTTGTTATGAACCCTTTCTTATCCACTACTCTAGCTTGAGTAATATTACTATTGATTATTAAGTTATTTCACCCAGTAACTCTTTTATTCTAGTCAAATAAAATCATATATAACGTTTTCACTATTTATATAAATAATACAATTTCACTTCATGTATTTTACCCATATATATATATTCACAAGATTATATACGTATAATTATACTACAACATTCACACACATGCCGTATATACTATCCATCCTCCCGAGTAATAACTCACCGAATGCTTTCTCTAAAATGCTATCACCCTAGGTATACTCAATCCAACCCGGATACCACGAGACGGTTAACTCACACCGAATCAGGTAATAAAATAATAAGCGTAGTGGAGGCGGCCATAGTTCTCTAAGTGTGAGACTGAATCATACCCAAGACGTCTCACCCCGAAAAGAAGCACAACATAATATACCGGATGCTATGACTTGGGGATTATACTCTCCCTGCTTTCACGAGCCAGGGGATTCACCCACATCGTGCAACTTCCTTTGATAGCACTAGAGGGGTATGTATTCCTAGAAATATCATTCACACTGATATCTATAATAAGCACACACACACACACACACACATATATATATATATATATATATATATATATATATATATATATATATAATTAAGTTCGACTAACCCGTGCCTAACTCTCCTGGCACTAGCCTATGATAACCGAGTCTATCTACCCGACTCTAATTTTTCTTTATCACACTAGCTCACAAATTTTATGGATTTCGAATAATAATTCAATTCTAACAGTCCCACATGATATTTCATCATCAATTTCATATTTAATCTACTAATTTGCATTCAAATCAGAAAAACTCATTTTCATACGAAAACCCACCCAAAAACGGATTTTGGTTTACACCCACTATGATATGAACCAAAATACTGTAATTTAGATTGAAATCAAGTTAAGAACTTATCTGATTAGATTTATAGAGTCTGATTCCTTTGAGGTAGAAGATGAATTGATGAAAAACACATCCAATTCCTCTTGATTTGGCTCCCCAAAAGCTCCCCACTTCCTTTCTCTTTTCTTCTCTCAAGTTCTTAGGGTTAGAATGTGATTAACTGTTGTTCAACCCTATTAGATTTTAGGTAAATAATACTAAACCCGAAATTAGGCTTATGGGCCCAATCCAAATGACCCGAACACCCCCGTGTGGGCCCGATTATGCCTAAAAATATCCGGAGACCCAATTACTACCCCTGGGTACTCTATTCTGACTATCTCGACCTATCCGAAATCAACCGTGCACTCAGAATTTTCATCCCAGTCACTTTACTACAAGTCTTCATCTCGATCTTAATATAGTCTATACCCGACTCCTGGACGAGATACGATAAAATTCTGTCATTTGACTCTCTATGACGTATAATAATAGTCACATATTATTTACTACACACTTAGTCAATTTTATTCCATTTATATTAATCATTATCTCTCCCAATTAATATTTAAATACACACGTAATAATTCATTCGATTAAATTACGATACATTTGTAATTTAAATTTACCCGATTTAATTAAATATTTAATGCTCGAAAATACGGGGTGTTATATGAGCAGTTAAAGATGATGTTGAGAAACAACCTCAAGAAGATTTTATCAAACTATTATGGATTCTAGAATAGGTATCTAACACAATTGTAGTCCTGATAAATAATGTCAAGCGGTGGGTTTGTGTTCGTCTTTTTCAACCTTAGCAAAACCTGCCCTAAGAATAGTGTTCCCCACCCAAGGATCAATTTTTTGATAGATGAAACCATGGGGCATCGGCGCATGAGTTTCATGGACCATCCGCCTAGAGATAGACTTCCCTCAGTTGGATTGGGCATTGTAACCTATTAACATGAAGAACCGAACATAAACGAACCAAGCCTTTGGGTTCGTATTAGTTTCTTTTACCATATGGTAGATTCTGATTTATGGAATTAAAAACTTAATTACACGAATTTGGTTCAAAATTTTACATATAAAGCATCCTAAACCAAATCGATATAAAACTGGACTGAAACCTAACCTATATAGAACCGATGTGAAACCAAAGTTATATTTATTTACATAATCAATTAAACATATAGTTCAGTTACATGGCTTATATTTTTATATCTAAAAAGCTTGTGATTATTTATGATTGAAGGTGGACTTCATGTTGTATAGAACCTATTTATTCAATCGTGCTTGATGTTGAAATAATAACGTCAGTTTCTTCTTATTATTATTTAGAAAAAAGTAGATTTATGAACAAACTCACTGAGGAATCAAACCCTGAACCCAACATATCCTAGATGATTTAGTTTGTCTTGGTTTTGTGACATGATTGGTTTGCTATGGGTTCCAAAATAAGGAACCAAAACACATAGGTTTTGTTTAAGTTTTTAGCATGGAACCCTACTAAATATTATTATGCCCACCCATTAGCCCTAATCACAACACTCCATAACCCTCCAAATTAAATAGATGGATTTTGGATAGGGTGGTTTTATTTCGATCCCATATATATGTCTAACCACCCTCAATGATGTAAGGGAAAATAGTTTAGCTTAGGCTTATTATTCCTTTTATTTACTCCATGGCACATTTGGCGTATTCCATTACAAACGGTGACGTACCGTCACGACAAACCGACTCCAACGTTGAAGACTTCCCTGCATCCAAAAAAGGTATAAATCAATTGGTGTTTAAAATTATTCATAAGATTTATTTGGGATGTTTATTTTTATTTAAAACGAGGTTGGATTTTTAATTTTAAATATTATTTTTTAACCTCGTTCGAACAACTTTGGCATTTGGTTTGAAGTCTCGTTTGATCTTACATCGTACGAACTACTAACAAGGTCTCACTGTTTGATTTCATTTGAAGCACGTTAGAAGCTGGTTCAAACGAGATTGGAGTCTCGTTCGAACGAACTGTGTTTTTGTTCTAACGAGATGGCATTCTTGTTCGAACGAGCTCCAGTTTCATTCGAACGAGTTGTCGCCTCGAATTTTGTGCACGACTTATAAATATATGTTTTGTCTCCAAATTTTATGAGACTCTTGCCAAAATAATTTCTGCATATCTGTTGCAAAAATTTTCAACATTTTTGTTTGTAAAACATCTTTTTATTCACAAACACATCCCCAAATATATTTTGTGAATCAATTTTGAACCATAGTTGAATTATACTCATTGCGGAGAGATCATCTCTACGGCTAACTTGTGAAATCGGAGGGATCATGGCTGAAGACTAAAGGATGAAGGATGGTCGGTGGATACCGAGGGTGGATCGCCGCCTATGGATTGCTCCAGAATGAGTGGTATTCTTTAGAGATTTTGCGAAGACTACATGTTACACTTGTGGGTTATATTATGCAGTATTGTAAGTCTAATGTCTTGTAAAGTTTCTAAAGTGATGATATAAAAGGTTTTTCCCTTAAAAGGAATTTTTATCAGTTGCGTGTGATTGCTGATAATACACAAATACTGCGTATTTTATCCCTTGAACCTACGCATTTTAGCCCCCTCGGATGCCTTAATCTCTATATTTAATCCCGTCAATCAGACAACCTTGGTTTATATTGTTAACATGCTATATGAGGTATAATTGGGCTTTTGTAGGTATTTAGGTACTAAATGTGAAGTTCAAACGCATTTCGCTCAATTTCCGTACATATCCACACGTGCAAGGACAATTCGGTCAATTCATAGTGTGGGCACCTAGTCAAAACTCTTCATGAAAGTTGTATCCCTCCTCGCAAGCTTCTCGTGGCCATGAACGGTGCTCGATTCCGATCCCTAACGAAGAAGTTACGGCGTTTCTAGTGGAAGAGAAAACCATATACACCGAAACAGGAGGAAAGATTATGCAGACCTGCTTGATCGATCGATCGATCAATCCTTCATATTTTGCCATCGAGTTGAGACAGTGGGCTAAATTTTCAAACATCGATCGATTGATCAAAGAGATCGAAAACAACTGACATTTTGCCTTTTCTTTTCTTTTTCCTTTTCTTTTCTAATTTAATTCCTTTTACTATAGAAAGAAATTTTGTTGTAAATATCATATATAATTCATTTTAGGTTAAAATAGCTTAGGGTTTGAGGGTTTTTGGAGAGTTCTTCTTCATTTCTTCTTGGTTTGACACCCGTTTGGGTTTGTAAGTGAACTATTCATCATCCTCTCCATTTAATATAAGTTGTATTTCCTTAATTCTTGATTTGTAGTTAATTTACATGCTTTCATAATTAGGTTTACATGATTTCATTTATTGATTTCTAGTGCAGTTTTATTGCATTTATTTACCACATTTTTAATATGTTTTCTAGATAAGTTAGTCTAGGTTGTGTTTGAATTGAACTCACTCGAGTTGACGTGTTGCTTTGCTTTGGTGACGGAGTTTACGGGTATATTTTGGGTGCGTTTTCCTAGTTATTATGCCTAGGAGATTTGATGGGGCATATCATGTATGTTCCGTGCTTACGACCTTGCGTGCATAATTTCTGGGGTATTTGTTGACGCCAAAATCGTATTAGGCTTTTATGCAAATTTAGGGATGTGACAACTCTTGATTCAATTGACTGTCGAAACGAGACGCAATCGTAATAACACGTCGACTCATGTAACCATTTTATACTAATTCACTCGGGTGAGGGATATTCGACGCAACCAATCGTTTTTATTCATTTTGTTAATCTAGTTTCAATACACTCGCCAAGATTAATCTTTCCCTTTTGTGCATATTTTCCTATTTGTTGATATTCATCTTTTACACTTTTATTTTAGGAGTACTAAACCTTATAAATTCTAGCAACTCGTCTCTGTGGATCTTTCGATACCCGGACTTGGCCGCTATACTGACCTGTTGAGTGTACTCATAAGTTTAGGTTTTTGTATTGAGACGGTGAACAGAAAACAACGATCGGCGTTTGACACGCGCCACTTTTAACCCTCAATCAAAATGGTGCCATTACCGGGGATGAGTTTGTTTTAGACTTTATTTGATTTAGCATTTCATAGTATTTTCTTTCTATTTGTATTTTTTGCCTAACATTTTTGTAGGACTTCTACATTTGAGCATCTAGAAACGCACGAATTTCTCGCGCGCGCATCTACTTTGTGAAATTCGCCACTTCGAGCCATTTTTGGGTTAAGCATGTCTTATTCCAATTCTTTCGGTAATCATTATGATAATTTTCAAAATTCTTGCAACCTTTAACTTTTGGTCAATACTTAGAATCCTAAAAAATTGCAACATCTAAAATGGCTTTGGGCGAGTATTATAAAAGTCAAGCTTTGGAATGCGTGTATTTTGAGGAGGAAGATAATGATTTTGGGCCTCTAATTCCTTATAATAGGAATTTTAAAACGAATTGCAATAGTTTTCAAAATTCCTATAATAATGAGTTTAACTTTAGTGCCGACAATGATTTTCAAACTCCTCATTTTCAAGAATCCGCACCTCGGCCTATGACTTTCGGCGAGGGTTTGCTCATGCTTGAGAACGAGAGGAATGAAGAACGTTATCGAGAAGAAAATTATTGTTGGGAGCAAGACTTGGATATATTATTCGAATCCGACGATGATTTCTCTTCCGAGACTTTTCACGTTGAAGAATTTTTTGAACCAATTGAGGACTTTGTGCCTAAATTGGAACAAACCATTCGTCACTTGCCCATCTTTTAATTGATAATGAAAGTGAGGATGAAATGGTTGTAGTATCCATTTTCAATGAGATGATTTCTTCTTTGGATCCCAAATAAGAAAGTTTCATTAAAAATGATCCTATCTTCTTTGAAATTCCAACTTTGAGAGATGATAACTCATCCCTTGAGTTTGAATTTCTTTCCTCCCCATTTTCATTCTCCGTTATCACACCGTCACAAGTACCCGATGAATCGGTGCCGAACTTTAAAACGTTCAACCCTTTCACCGACAAGGGGTATTTTCTCAAGTTGCTTTCCATGAAGGCATCTTTGCCCTCATGTGCACCACCTCCCATTCCACTTACTAAATCTTTGGGAGGATTTTATGCTTTTCTCGATCCCCACATGTTTTTATCACCCGTTCAATCCAAATCCCCCATAGTCCCTCCAAAACTTTTAATTGACGATGGTTCCTTTCTTACGCCTTACACATGCCTTCCATTTTTCAAACGGAATTCATATTTTTCGAAAGGTATGCTTGTATGTGAGGGTACACCGGTTATCCTCCAAAGTCAATCGTTTTCATGGTGGACCCTCAACTATTTAGACTTCTAGTGTATAGTTAGCGTGAAGCCTAAATATTAGGTTGTATATAGTTAGCTTTTTTCATTTCTTTATTTAGTTTTTCTTTCTTTTAATTTAGACTCTTGTAATTATTTAACTTTTTGTTATTTGTTTTTGCTATGCTCGGTACTAACTTGTTTTGTAGATTCTTTGGGCTTGTTCTTATGGGGATCGCTCCATTTTGGGTAATATCGCTCTTTTCCTCTCTTTAACTTAGTTCTTAATTCACATTGAGGATAATGTCAGGTTTTAAGTTAAAGGGTGTGAGTTATTCTATCCATTTGTTTATTTAGTCCAAGTTTTTGCTCACATGTTAGTTACGTAGTATGCTTTTCTTAGAAAAATAAAAAATTTCAAAAATATTTTCTTTCTTTTTTCTCCTGTATTTGGCATTTTGCCTTTGTTTCCGATGATAAATTTCAATAATTACCCGATCCAATAGACAACTCAATGATGCATGTTCTCTATTTTAGAAGTTATTAGACTTTAGTCCTCAATTAATGATATTACGAATAACTTCATGAATTAAACTTTATTCCCATGAGCACATGCACTTTTCTTGTTTTATTGATTTTCGGTAATCTTTTGTTGCATTGTATATACTTACATCGAGTAAGCTTTGTACCTTTCGTCGTTTGTGAGTGTTATACACTATTCTTTCCTCTTTGAAAACGTTGAATTCGTTGGTAATCTCACTATTCTTTCATTGATCGTTCATTAATTGAGTTCATATCATGAAATGTGTTACTTGAGCATGATTTTCATATTGTTTTGACTCGAGAATTGCGTAAACTTTCGGAAATGATCATAGGCAATCTTTGTTATATCACCCATATTGACCTCGACCTCACCTTAAATGTTTTCCCTAGTCAACCCATTTGAGCCTTAATATAGCCTTTCATTTCATAACCCAAAATCCCATAACCAACTCCAAATTGGAGTTATACACCACACTTATTACCCTTACATACCTTTGTTTGGAATGTCACTTGGGATTGAATGATGTATTTGCTTTTTGTTGCAATTTAGGCATGTGAGAGTGAGAAAAGTAAAGAAAAGAAAGAAATGAAAAAGAGAAATGAAAAGCAAAAGAAAACAAGAGAAAAAGAAGAAAAGAAAAGAAAGAGAAAGTTGTAAATGTTGTACATAGTTCAATAAGCTTTGATTACTCTCCCCAATGATATATTCAATCCCTTTTTGGAACATTATTTCCAAGTTTTGATATTTCCCTCATTTTCCCATTACGCCGAGTTTTCATCCCAAACACTTCGAATCCGTACATACAATCCTTCATTTCGTACCCTACCCTAACCTACATTAAAACCCTATTAAAGTCCTATGTGATCTTAAGTAGATGTAATTCCAAAGTTTAAATAGTTTTGATAATCTGTGAAAATGCATTTCGCATCTTTTAATGTGCGGTATCCTTTCATTGAGATTACATTTTTCATTTTATATATAGCGTTTTTCATTTGTGACATGTGTGCGGTCTAGTTTCCATTTACATTTACTATTTATGCCCACATGTTCCGTGTCTTACCTCCCTATTTAAAGTGATGTCACTTGATGAGTGTAATTCCCGTGAGGATTGAATATATGCTTGCTTTAACTTTTAGTATCCGATTTATTTAAGTTTTTTCCAAATCACACTTTGCATGTGCTCGCTCCCCTCCCACATTTTAAAGTTTCAATTCTATGAGGCGCATTCAACAATGTTAATGATTCGTACTTTTGTGTGAATTCATTCACTTTGCTAATAATGCTTATGAAATCTTTTTCTCTTTTGTTGGGCTTTTCGCATGTTGGTTTGGGCATATTTTGAGGAAACCATATGATGTTTGTGGGTTTCATCCCTGAAAACCCTCACGAGACGGCACTCGTCCACTAGGGTAACCTAGGGGTTTAACAACTTATTCCATACGCTAAATGCAATCGAATCACCCATGAAAGTGGCCTTATGATTTTATACCATACTTTTGTACTATCTCCTGCTTTTGGTTTGCTTGTACTTCTTATTGCATCCTATTTCATTGCTAGGGACTAGCAATGTGTAAGTTAGGGGGTGTGATAATACGCAAATATTGCGTATTTCAACCCTCAAACGTACGCATTTTAGCCCCCTCGGGTACCTTAATCTCTATATTTAATCCAGTTAACCAGATAACCTCGGTTTATATTGTTAACATGCTGTGTGAGGTATAATTGGGCTTTTGTAGGTATTTAGGTACTAAGTGTGCAGTTTGGACGCATTCCTCTCAATTTATGTACATATTTGCATGCGCAAGGGCAATTCGATCAATTCATAGGTTAGGTACCTAGCTTAAACT
Organism: Sambucus nigra; assembly: GCA_949130495.1. Lineage (NCBI taxonomy): Eukaryota > Viridiplantae > Streptophyta > Magnoliopsida > Dipsacales > Adoxaceae > Sambucus > Sambucus nigra. The sequence continues at coordinate 237,007,039 of OX422208.1, read as the reverse complement.
CTTCACGGAAGTTGTATCCCTCCTCACAAGCTTCGCGTGGCCATGAACGGTGCGCAATTACGATCCCTAACGAAGAAGTTACGGAGTTTCTAGAAGAAGAGAAAACCAAATACACCAGAACAGGAGGAAACATTATGCAAACCTGCTTGATCGATCGATCGATCAAAGGGATCGATCGATTGATCCTTCAGTTTTTTCCATCGAGCTGAGACAGTGGGCTAATTTTTCAACCATCGATCGATCGATCCCCTGTTTTGAGTTGATATTTTTCCTTTTCTTTTCTTTTCTAATTTAATTCCTTTTACTATATAAAGGAATTTTGTTGTAAATATCAGATATAATTCGCTTTAGGTTAGAATAGCTTAGGTTTGAGGGTTTTTGGAGAGTTCTTCTTCATTTCTTCTTGGTTTGACACCCATTTGAATTTGTAAGTGAACTATTCATCATCCTCTCCATTTAATATAAGTTGTATTTCCTTAATTCTTGATTTGTAGTTAATTGATATGCTTTCATAATTAGGTTAACATGCTTTCATTTATTGCTTTCTAGTGTAGTTTTATTGCGTTTATTTACCGCATTTATTTACCGCGTTTTTAATATGCTTTCTATCTAAGTTAGTCTAGGTTGTGTTTGAATTGAACTCACTCGGATTGACGTGTTACTTTGCTTTGGTGATGGAGTTTACGGGTCTATTTCGGGTGTGTTTTCCTAGTTATTACGCCTAGGAGATTTGACGGGTCATATCATGTATGTTCCGTGCTTACGACCTTGCGTGCATAATTTCCGGGGTATTTGTTGACGCCAAAATCATATTAGGCTTTTATGCGAATTTAGGGGTGTGACAACTCTTGATTCAATTAACTGTCGAAATGAGACGCAATCGTAATAACTCGTCGACCCATGTAACCATTTTATACTAATTAACTCGGGTGAGGGATATTCGACGCAACCTATAGTTTTTATTCATTTTGTTAATCTAGTTTTAATACACTCGCCTAGATTAATCTTTCCCTTTTGTTCGTCTTTTCATTTTTATTCATATTCATCTTTTACACTTTTATTTTAGGAGTACTAAACCTTATAAATTCTAGCAACTCGTCTCTGTGGATCTTTCGATACCCGGACTTGGTCGCTAAACTCACCTGTTGAGTGTAGTCATAAGTTTAGATTTTTGTATTGAGGCAGTGAACAGAAAACAACGATCGGCATTTTACTCGCGCCACTTTTCACCCTTAATTAATTGCATATTTTATTTATCTATTTATCACTTAGATGCATATCTTAGGATAATAAAACAAAATTGGATTTGTGATTTGACATTTAATTAAATAAGTTATTCCATTAAGATCATCGTGCACTCTTAATACTGTGTGATCTTTTTCCGCGAATTTTTTTCTTTGAAATCAATTTTTTGAAAATTTGTTCATATTGAAAAAGGCCGGATTTTAATGGATAAGTTGTATAATCGAATGCCCATTTTTTATGATTTCAACTATGCATATTAAAAATCTAGGATGAGGTCAGCCTTAAAAGCAATTGATGAAAGGGTTTGGTTAGTCTGTGAAAGAGGGTGGACACTACCCACAGTAACCATTGATATTGTCGTTGGACCTAAACCTGTCTCTTCATGGATAGAGGATGAGTTTAAGTGGAGTAATTTTAACTCTCACAGTTTGAGTGTCATCTCGGGAGCCATCTCCCCTAATGATTTATGCCGCATTATGACGTGCACTACGTCTAAGAAAGTTCGGGATACTCTCCAGCTCACACACAAGAGTACCAACGATGTAGAGGCATTTAAGCTACAAAATTTTACCACCTAATTTGAGACCATTACCATGCTAGAGTCCGAGTATTTTGATGAGTTTTATGCCCGTTTATCGGACATATTTTATTTTAGTTTTAATTTGGGTGAGAAGATTTTGAGACGAGAGTTGTTAAGAAAATTTGAGCTCGCTCCCTTCCCAATTTATTTCTAAGGTCAGCGTACTGATTTCATTAGGGATCCTAGATACTCTTAGGTTAGAAGAACTTGTAGGATATCTTCAAGTATATGAGATTGATATGTTCCCTTAAACTATTAAACCTAAGGAAGTATGGATTGCTTTAAAGACTCAAACTAAGAAAAAAAATATTTGTGAGTCCGAATCTGAGGTTGATTTTGATTTGATGACTTGGTTCTGTTTTCAAAAAAATTCCAAAAATTTCTCAAATTTTCAAAATATAATTCTTCCAAAGAAAAGATTTTTGAGAAAAATAAAGATAAGAATGAGGGAATGAGAAGGGGAAATAAAGAGGAAGAGATTAGATGTTATGAATGTGAGGTTAAAGGGCACAAGGCACATGAGTGCCCCACTAGGCTTAAGAGAAAGGGCAAGAAAGTTACGAATAAAGCCACTCTTAGCAATAGTGACATCGTGTCGGTTGATTCATGGGAAGAATTATCACATGAACCATGTGATATATACATGGCTAGCCACGTTAGCACTTCTAGTTTGTCCCATGCGGATGATGACATATCTAAACGTGAAATCCTTAATGATGTTTCAAATCATTCAGGAGATACTGAGAGTGAGGATGAGATTTTAAGTGAGGGAGAAGGTGATCCCCAAAAGGCATTTAGTGATCTTTACTTTGAGATTTTGAAAATGAAAAAGTTTAATAAAGATTTATCTCTTAGGGTGTTAGATTTGGAGAGAGAGGTGAAATTTTTTAGAGAGTGTGAGGCATCAATGAGTCAACTCGATAAGGTGAAGGTTTCTTTATGTGAGCTATTGATCATTTTAGGCCGAGAAAAGACCGATTTGACTAACACTGTGGCTAGTCTTACGAGAGATCTTCAATCTTCATTGGAGACTCATGAGAAACTTGAAGCACGTGTATTCCAACACGAGAACGATCTCGAACGTACCTGGGAGGTCAAGATCACTTTAGAGGACACGTCTAAGAAGGTTGAAAATATGCTCATCGGTCCCACTTTAGGTAACATCGAGAGGCAACGAATATGTTATGAAGGTGCATCCACTTCCCATGACGCACCCGGGCCGATTTTTAAGTTTACGTTGGATCCTTATGGCCCTCTACCTAACCCACTTAGGAGAGATCGTCCTAGACGTTTTGAGATAGGTGGACCCAAGCCTGTTTGTGCTTGTACCCATTGCAAACAAATAGGTAACCTTAGAGAGTATTATTTTAATCTAGGGAGAGTGTCTCATAGTTATGTTTCTTCGTATGCTCCCACACGAGTTTCTGCACGCACTCCCACATATCTTACTCTGTATTCTCCCTCACATCACTTGAGAGATTTTGAGAGTTTTCGAGAGAAAATGGAGTATTTAGTCAAGACTTCACAAAATTTGATGGAGGAATTTTTTAGGATGTCATCTCCTTTTGAGAGCTTCTCCGGGCCTAATGATTGAGGTTGAGACTTGTTTTCTAGCATAGGGTGATTTTCATGCTCGTATCTTATATTACTATTGCTAGTGTGTACCATAATTGTACTTATATTTTTTATTTTGATATATTTTTTTAAATTCAAAAAGAGTTTTATTTTTCTGAAAATTTTTGAAAAATACAAAAAGATTTTCGATTTCTTTTTAAGAAAAAGGTAAAAAAGGCAAAAATATTTTATTTTGATAAATTTTTTGAAAAAGACAAAAAGAGTTTTGTATTTTTTTTTTATCTTAGATAATTGAACATTAAAGATGTATGAGTCACTCATTTATTCCATATCCATGTGACTGTTTTGAGACGTTACATCATTTCATATATGTGATTTATGATGTGTGGAGTCATTAAGATGTGATTTGATGATATCTTGCTACATGTTTGACTCCTTGTCACCATTAATGCACACGAGCACGAGCTTATTTGAGTATTTCACTTACCTGTCACACGTCGATCATAGTGTTTTCATCTCAATTTTTCTTTAAGATGAACCAAATATAAAAAACGAGATAAAAAGTTGTGCATATAAGAACCATTGATAGGATTTAAATCATTTTTCGATAAAATTATTGTATATTAATCAATGGAGATGGGCTACGAAAGACAAATCTTTTTGTTAAAAGCCACCATTTGCAATAAAAAGAGCCAAAAAGATTAACTACACATAGCCAAATTTAGTACATTAATGCTTCACTACAAATGAGCATTGATTTCTTCAAAATAATTGAGAGTGTTATTGCTATGTGAGAGATTTTGAGGGAGTTAAGTCGAAGATCAATGAGTTTGTACAAACTATAAAAATCTTGAAAAAATATTACATAGTTTTGGATGTCATTGGTGTGAAAATCACTTGCAGCCTTGATTTGTTAATTAGGTTAAGTCAGTTTCACATGAGTTCACCAATTTTACACCTAAGGTAGACTTTGAGATCTTTCATTAGTGGTGTCTCAATCCTTCTTGCACATGTATTATGTTTGTCTACATTGATTAACCTATGAAATATGTTCATACCACTACATTCTGTTTTCATGATTCGGGTATTTTTGTGTTTATCAATGGTGGGTATTTATAAAATTTTATTCTTGAAAATTTTTTAAAAATTTCAAAAATAGTTGGTTGAGATTTGCCTTTGAGATTATCATTACACGTGCATTGTTTACATCTTTTTGTGATGATATCTTACTTCTTCTATATAATGCTTTGAAATTCATGCTTATGCTTCTACTCCTTTGTCTATTTCGTACAAAAAGGGGGAGAACAAATTAAGGGGTAGAGTTGATGAGTTTGATTTATGGGGGAAATTTAATTACGAGTTTTATTTTCTATTTCAAACTCTATGCGCATCACGGTATTCTCTTTGCTTCGTGTGTGTAGGTTCCTTTGGGAAATTAATGATAAGATCAGTTCCTTTGGGAAATTAATGAGAAGATCGAGAAGCATTAAAAGAGAATGAAGACAAAGAGTCTTATGATGTTCCTATTCTAGGATTGGGAAGGGTATTAGATACTTGCATTTAGGGAGTTTGTTTTATAATTTGGGTTTCAGTTGAGTTTTATACCAGAATAGCCGGGGGGGGGGGGGATTTGTAATGGCAAATAGTTTAGTTTAGTCATATTAGTTATTTTATTTTCTCCATGGCACATTTAGCGTATCCCGTTACAAATCGTCGCGAAAAACCGACTCCAAGATCGAAGACTTCCCTGCATCCCACAAAGGTATAAGTCAATGGTTGTTTAAAATTTTTCATAAGATTTATTTGGGATGTTTATTTTTATTTAAAACGAGGATAGATTTTTAATTTTAAAAATATTTTATTTACCTCGTTCGAACGACTTTGGCGTTTCATTTGAAGTGTCGTTTGATCTTACATCGAACAAACTACTAATGAGGGCTCACTATTTGAATTCGTTTGAAGCTCGTCAGAAGCTGGTTCAAACTAGATTGGAGTCTCGTTTGAACGAACTGTGCTTTCTTTCTAGCGAGATGAAATTCTCGTTCGAACAAGCTTCACTTTTGTTCGAACGAGATGTCGCCTCGAATTTTGTGCACAACTTACAAATATCTGTTTCGTCTCCAAATTTTGTGGGACTTTTGCCAAAAATGATTTCTGCATACATGTTGCAAAAGTTTTCAATATTTTTGTTTATAAAATATCTTTTGATTCACAAACATATCCCTAAATATATTTTGTGAATCAGTTTTGAACCTTAGTTGAGTTATACTCATTGTGGAGAGATCATCTCTACAGCTGACTTGTGAACCCGAAGGAATTGCGACTGAAGACTGAAGGCTGATTGGTGGAAACCGAGGGTGGATCGCCACCTATGGACTGCTCAAGAACAAGTGGTATTCTTTAGATATTCTGCGAAGACTGCGCATTATAGTTGTGGGTTATATCAAGTAGTATTGTAAGTCGACGGTCTTGTAAAGTTTTTAAGTGCTGATATAAAAGGTTATTCCCTAAAAATGGATTTTTCCTCAGTTGTCTTGTGATTGCATATTTTATTTATCTATTTTATCACTTCGATGCATGTCTTAGGATAATAAGATAAAATTGGATTTGTGATTGGACATTTAATTAAATAAGTTATTCCATTAATATCATCGAGCACTCTCAAATGAGAATAACTTCATATATGAGATACTTTATATGAAATAGGACTCTAACTCTAATTAGACCAACCCGGTCTAATAATTTGGAAGAAAAATAGGCTTTCATTACCCTCTCATGTAACCTTCTTCCCCACTTCTACAAACCATTACACTAAGTCGTGATACCAAGTAACTCTCGTCTTCAATTGGGATATCCTCCTGGAAAAGCATTCACTGCTCCAAATATGGTAAAAATAAATCCATACATAGTTATCGACTTATGATAGACAGTTTCAAGCACCACATATGGGATATTTACATTGGCTTAGGCCTCGTTTGGTCATCCCAAAATTGTAAAATGACCCATTAATAAATTGACTCATTTATAAATTAGTCCATTAATTTTGTTTAGTTTAATTAATGAAATGATTCATTATTGCGTCATTTTATCATCATTTCACAGAAAACGTGAAATGCATTCATTTGAAATAGGTGTCACGGAGAGTGCATGTCTCTCTCTCTCTCTCTCCCTTCATTTTTATCTTTTTTTCTTAATGAACCCTAACATCAATTTCAGATTACCAAATATTGCTTAAAATTGGATTTAAAATCATTTCAAATCCACTCATTTACAATTGACTAATTTCCAATGAACCAATTTACATAATCAAATCATTTGCGCAACCAAACAGAGCGTTAATGAATTTACTTATTTCACCCATTTTAAGGATCAAACGTGCTTTAATTAATACTACCGCTAATTAATGCAGGAATAACACGTAAGTTGGTTTGTCTAAGTTAATCATTTAAAAGGTCGTCATAATAAGCAGTAGTTGGCATGACAAATTATAAAAATACTGCGTACTTCTAACTTTTCTTTAATGTATTTAGTTACTCAAATTAAGTTTCTTTAAGATTTAGATAAAGTACAACCATAGTTCATCTGTCTGGAAATCTGCCATGAAACTAATTTGTTTAAGGGTGGAAGAAATATTCTATAAAAATCTTTCTTTAAATTTCTTTTCTCCCCCCCCCCCCCCCCCCCCAACACATATGTGAGATGTTTAAATACATATGAGCTTCTTTTTTCTGAATATATATTTAGGATCAAATACCAAAAAGTCCCTCAAACATTTTTTAATACACATTTAGTCCGAGCCTTTTATTTTGTACCGAAAAGTCTCTTACTCTCTTATCTTTAAAGGTCCGCGCCACCGGCATGGTAAAACCTTTTTGGCATGGTGAAGGACTTTTTGGTGCAAAATAAAAACGCTGGGAGTAAATATGTATTAAAAACATTTGAGGGACTATTTGGTATATGCCCCATATATTTAAGCATATATGCGGCTTTTCCTGGTTCCGTGTTTATGTTGAATTTTCTTTGGTTCCATAAGTAGTGTTTTTGTTCTTTAGTAGTAAATATTTGTGTTACTCTTCAACGAAACTGTAGGAACTTGTAGGGAATTCATTGTCATTCTTAAAATCATATGAAAGCAGTGGTAGCTCTAACTTTACTAATTATTATCGAATAATTATGTTACTTTTTACATATTCTTAACAGCGAAACAGAGATTTAAACATATATTATGTGATTAACTTGCATATCACCGGCTACAAATTCAAAGGTATGAAAAATACACTACTGTTGCATTATATTTTAATTAAACCTCCTGCATATAACTAAAAAATGTGACTCGTTTTTTTTAGTTTCGCAGAAATCATGCATGAAGATTATGTCAACGTATTTTGGATGATTTTATTAGTAGACAGTTATTTAATTGTTTCATTATTTCAGACAATATTTTTTTTTACTAATGCATAAACATTAGATTATTGAATGGTAGTATTTTTTTTTTAAGAATATAGCTACATTTTTCATCGCTATGTCATTATTATTTTGTAGAAAGTTAACTGCAAATATATTTTTTTCTTTTTTTGTTTTAAGCTAATTGTTTTCGTGCATTGTTGTCACTGTTAGTTGAGTGACACTTGTGTTCAAATAGTTAGTTAGCTGTAACCAACCAATTATGTTAGGTTAGTTACAAATCTGTTACAGTAGTTAGATGATTGTGTAACTGATATGGGTCTCTTTCGCCTATATAAAGGCTGTTATGATCAATTGTAAAGAATGAACAATATTATCAATACAAACTCCTTTCATTTTGCTCGATTATGTGTCAAATTTGTTCCAATTAATTCCTAATTGGTAACATTTGGTATCAGAGTAGCAACAATCCTGGATACCATTGCTTTAAATGGCGGAGGGAACAAGGTTCAAAGATTTACAAGAGGCTCTCAAGAAGTAGGGAGCGGAACACGATGAGTCGATCAAACAATAAGGGAAGGAAATTGCCGAATTGAAAAATATTACAATTCAGATCAATGAAAATATGAAGAAAATGGAGTTAAATCAGAGGACTTTTTAAGAATACGTGGGTCAACTTATCACCAATCAAACCCTAGAAAGTGGAATGGTCAATGAGATGGGCAGTACAGAAGTCCACAGAACTGAGAGCAATTTTCAAAGAGAGGAAGGGGGGAGAAACCGAATTGCTAATTGGGGTCTTCAACACCTCAATTCTGCAAATGTTAAATGGCCCAAGGTGGATTTCCCAAGATTTGATGGGATAAACCCTAGGGGCTGGATCAGGAAAAGTAGAAAAAAAAATTCAATTCACAAGATGTCTGACACAGACAAGATAACTTACTCAGCTATGTATCTTGAAGGCCAGGCTGACATTTGGTATCAAGATTACAGTGAAGGGAAAGAATTGAATGACTGGGAAGAAGTTTTGAAGGACTTAAGGTTGAGATTTAATGCTCAAGGTCATGAAGATCTAACTGTTGAATTCAATAAACTCCAACAAGTAGGATCAATCTCTGATTACCATGAGAAGTTAATAGAGTTTAAGGCATGTATGGTAGCAAATCACAGAGGTTTGGATGAACCTTACTTTATATCCAGCTTTATGAGTGGTTTAAAGGAAAACATTAAAGAAGTGGTGCAAATGTTCTATCCCACTAGTCTCACACAGGCCATTAATTTGGCTAAGATGTAAGAGGGAATTATAGAGAATTCTAGAAAGAGAGGGAAGTCAAATTTCAATTACTACAACAATTGGGGAGCCAACCAAAGCACTACACCAACAGTGAAAGGAGTAACAAGCACTGTAGAGATCGAGAAAAACCAACAACAATCATTAACTGTCAAGAAAATTCCGTACTCTAAGGTGAAAGAAAGAAGAGAAAAAGGATTGTACTACTATTGTGATGAAAAATTTAGGCTCGGCCATGTTTGCAAAACCAAACAATTGTTCATCATTGAAGCAGAAGAGGAAGTGACAGATCCAAATGAGTCAAAAAATGAGGAGAACCTGGAGATGATAGAGAAAGAAGAGGACATAGAGATCTCAGTTCATGCACTCACTGGGAATGTTGCTCCTAATACCATCAGAATTAAGGGTTTTATAAAGAAAAAACCATTAGTCATCTTAATTGATTCTGGAAGCACTCACAGCTTCATTCATCCTGCCACTGTCCAAGCAAGTGGAAATCTCATTGAACCTACTAATAATCTGGCAGTAACAATAGTAAATGGTGGAAAATTTATAAGTAATTCTAAATGTCCTAAATTCACTTGGGCAATGCAAGGCCAAGAATACACAGCAGACCTCAGAATTATTACTTTAGGAGGGTGTGATATTTTACTGGGAGTCGATTGGCCGATTTAATTTGACCCGGTGCTGTTTGAATTCAAGAAGTTGAGGTTATCTTTCAAGAAAGAAGGCAAGAAGGTAGTTTTAAAAGGCACTTCAGAAGAAGGGAGACTCCACTCAATCACAGGCCACTCATTCAAGAAACTTCTCAAAAAATCTTCACAAGGATTCATTGGTCAACTATTTGCTATTTCTACTCAAGAAGAAAGTGAGGTACAGTCCAATCACCCATTACTTTCTAAATTGTTACTAGACTATACTGATGTCTTTGCTGAACCAAAAACACTACCCCCACCCAGATCTCAAGACCATCACATACCCCTTAAACCTAGAGCCATTCCAACCAATCAAATACCTTATAGAGTCCCTCATTTCCAGAAAATTGAAGTAGAAAAACTAGTGCAAGAGATGCTGAATTCTGGAATAATTCAACCAAGCCACAGTCCTTTTGTTTCCCCAATACTCTTGGTAAAAAAGAAAGATGGAGCTTGGAGGTTTTGTGTGGACTATAGGAGGTTAAACGATGCAACTATCAAAGATAAATTCCCAATCCCAACAATTGAGGAATTACTCAATGAGCTTTTTGGAGCAACTTGTTTTTCTAAATTGGATTTCCGATCCGGTTATCACCAGATCCGAGTGAGTGAAGAGGACATCCACAAAACAACTTTCCGGAATCACTATAGGCACTTTGAGTTTAGGGTCATGCCATTTGGACTAACAAATGCCCCTGCAACCTTTCAAAGTCTAATGAATGATGTATTCAAAAAAATTCTGAGAAAATTTGTGCTAGTGTTCTTTGATGACATTTTGGTTTTTAGTTCTTCTTTAAAGACACATGCATCTCAGTTACAACAAGTCCTTCAGTTGCTGAGAGATCATCAATTATTTTCTAGGAAATCCAAATGTTCCTTTGGACAAGATAACATTGAGTATCTTGGCCATATTATTTCTGCAAATGGGGTGACCACTGACCTTAAAAAGATTGAGGATATGCTACACTGGCCTGTTCCAAACTCTGTCAAAGCAGTTCGAGGATTCTTAGGCCTTACTGGATTTTATAGAAGGTTTATTAAAGGCAATGGAAATATTGCAAGACCACTTACTGGCCTATTATAGAAGGACCAGTTCAATTGGGATCAGACCACTGCTGCTGCATTTTCAGAACTCAAAACAGCTATAACAACTACACCTATGTTAGCTCTTCCCAATTTTGAACTTCCATTTACTGTGGAGACTGATGCTTGCTCTAGAGGGATTAGAGCCATTCTGAGTCAACATGGCAAACCCATTGCTTTTCTCAACAAGGCATTGGGACCAAAGAACCTTGGACTATCGATTTATGAAAAGGAAATGATGGCAGTAGAAAAATGGAATGACTACTTAATGGGGAACCACTTTGTAATTCTTACAGATCACCAAAGCCTCAAGTTTTTTAAGGAGAAAAGAATCACAACTTCTTTGCAACAGAAGTGGTTAACCAAAATACTTGGCCTGGATTATGAGATTAAGTATAAAAGAGGGGAAGACAACACTGCAGCAGATGCACTATCAAGAAGGGATTCCGAGTTATCTTCATTACATGCATTATCAGTTGTGCAACCTATGTGGATGCAAGAGGTAGAAAGTAGCTACAAGGGTGATGCTTTTACTGAAAATCTAATTCCTAAATTAATGATTGATCCCAATTCCTTCGCTGAATTTTCAGTACATCAAGGAGTAATAAGGAGAGGTAACAGATTATACATAGGCTCAACTGCGGTACTATTAGATAAAATCATGTTTGCAGTACATCAATCACCAATTGGAGGTCACTCACGCCTGGAAGCCACTTATAAGAGAGCACATCAATATTTTTTCTGGCCTGCAATGAAGATTAATATTAAAACCTATGTCACTAGTTGTGATGTTTGCCAAACCCACAAAATTGAACATGTTCATCCTCCAGGCCTGCTACAACCATTACCCATTCCATACCAACCTTGGACACACGTCTCAATGGATTTCATTGAAGGACTACCAACATTCGAGCATAAAGATGTGATTATGGTCGTGGTAGACCGATTCTCAAAATACAACCATTTCATCGGACTCAAACATCCTTACACAGCTAGTGAAATTGCTAAATTGCTCTTAGACCATATTTACAAGTTACATGGTGTACCTCAGTCTATTATCTCGAATAGAGATAAGACTTTTACAAGCAACTTTTGGTCAAAATTGTTCAAGCTGTTAGGAACACAATTACACATGAGCACTGCCTATCACCCTCAATCAGATGGCCAGACTGAAAGGGTTAATCAGTGTTTAGAAACTTATCTACGGTGCATGTCTAGTCAACGACCTACCAAATGGCATAAATGGCTCAGTTTGGTAGAATGGTGGTACAACACTTCTTTTCATTCTAGTCTGAAAACAACTCCTTTTCAAGCTTTGTATGGTTTTCCACCACCACAATGGGCTATTCCTACTCATATTGACACTACTGTCATAGCAGTAGAAGATCTAATGAGGGAGAAAATGTTGATGACTCAACTACTCAGAGAAAATTTGGCCCAAGCACAAGAAAGAGCAAAGCATTATACAGACAAAAACATATCAGAAAGACAATTTTTAGTTGGTGATTTGGTCTACCGCAGATTGCAGCCTTATAGGTAAATTTATATTGCTTGCAGACGTAACATGAAGCTGGCAGCAAGATATTATGGGCCATTTGTAATTGTAGAAGGAATTGGAGCAGTAGCTTATAAGTTACAATTGCCACAAGGTAGCAAAATTCATCCTGTTTTTCAAGAAGAAATTAGGCCACAGTTCCATTCCTTCTCCCCACTTACCTTTGGTTGGATCAGATGGCCAATTACAGGTGGAACCAATCGCTACCAAGGACAGATGGCTCATCAAGAGGGGTAACAAACCCATTGTGCAAGTCTTGATTCAATAGTCCAATACAATTCCCGAAGATGCCACATGGGAGGACTGGGATCTCATTCACAGTCGTTTTCCTCAATTTGATCCTTGAGGACAAGGATCGGTTGTAAAGGGGAGGGTAATTGTCACAGTTAGTTGAGTGACACTTGTTTTTAAATAGTCAGTCTGTTAGGTTAGTTACAAATCTGTTACAGTAGTTAGCTGATTGTGTAACTGATATGGGTCTCTCTCGCCTATATAAAGGCTGCTATGATCAATTGTAAAGAATGAACAATATTATCAATACAAACTCCTTTCATTTTGCTTGATTATGTGTCAAATATGTTCCAATTAATTCCTAATTGGTAACAATTGTACATGTGTTGCATGGTGGAAAATGGACGCAAAGAAAAACAAAAAATAAAAAAGAAGAAGGGAACCAAGAGGAAGCAAAAAACGGAAAAAAAAATAAGTAAATAATGTTTGTTGATAAAGTGAAAATTATCAAAGATGAAGAAAACATATTCAAACAAAAGAGGAAAAAATATAGAGTCGTTTAGAGCGTTTGCATGTGTGTTTAAAATATATTTTGATTTTCATTTAAACCACTCCATGGGTGGGGGGAGGAAAAATAGAAAGTCAGCTAAACAGTAGCGGTAGAATAAAACTGGGGTGATTAAAAAAAATAAGTGGGTTGAAATAAAATCATTATTTTGAATATTACATAATTGCAGTCAATGTGATAGATCAAGGATTTATTTACATCTAAACCTATAGATAAAATATAAATCGTGGAATAACATGAAAGCTATGAGATTTTATCAATATGATGCAATTATTAGGCTGTTTCTGAATGTGATACAAAATCTTCACCTGCCTTCAACTCCACAAGGAACTCAACTAACAATTTTTTGGGGGTGATAAGTGCAAATCGCTTACGGTCGTACACACCAAATGGTATTACATTTAAAAAGGATGGAGATGTCTCTTGGAGAAATGATCATTTGGAGGGAGGAGAAAACAAGTGAAGTTCATGAAAATGTGTTTTATACACAACAAAACTAAATACACGGTTGGAAACATTCACAATTCTCACAACAGTCGACTAAAATCAGTTTCCAGATACAGACCCAATGTCAAATTTGTGCAAAATCCAGATGATGATCACATGATGGAGCAACGACTCGTTTCCTCAGTTGGCTGTGCAGCAGCTTGTGGATGCCTGTTCGACTCCGATGGGTTGTATGTGAACTCAGATGTGTCAAGGCCATACTGGTTTACATGCAGAATAAAGAAAAATAACAGAACATGATATATCAAAAGTAGAAAATTGCACAGAAATACAGTAAAACAATACAGAAGACTATATACCCACTACGGGATATAATATAATCTATCGAGGGTCTCCATTTGGTAAATTTGATTTGGCAACAAGTGTACAAATCTAAGCTATTGCCTCGGAGCAAACTGGCGAAACAACATTCTTCCAACTAATTTAGAGCAGTTAGTGGAATCACTAACAGCAAAATTTGCATATTTTAGAAATAAAAATGGTGTGTTTTGACTGGCATTACATTTTTGTCCATGAAAAATACTCTCTTTCTATACTCAAAAGTGAAACACGGTTCATCTATTCCTTACATATATCTAAAACCCATCGAATAGGATTCCATAAGAGAACATCTCACTACTTTACTATCTTTTTTCCTATCATTTCAATTTTCATAAAAATTTTGATCTTTTTCCACCTTTGTAATCAAACCCACTTTGATAGGAACTTTATCACAATTCTTATCAAGGGAGAAACAGAGCATTTTAAGGAAAGCAATACCAAAGTAATCGTTTTTATATATATTGGGGGTGTCATGACCTCGTAGAGCACCCGAATCTAGTCCCCAAGGGCACATTTAGAACATCCAACCCGCAAGCACCAGGGCACACTATGGAAGGTGGCCCCTAAGAGGATTTGAACTCTTGACCTCAAGATGTGAGGTAAGATTCCGTAACACTAGGCTACCCCTTTGGGGTTAATTTCTCTTAAAATTCTTTGAAATAAATAAAATTAACTTCACAAGTGGTTCAATTCTTCCTGCAGGAACATACCATGAGATACTGAATGCAAAATAATCAGGCAACAACTAGTTCGCTTATTCACAACTTCTGTATTTTGTTGTTAAATCTACTTTGATTTACTGAAACAGATCGCACCTTTTCCCTCATACGTGCGCTCCATGCATCGTTTCTGCTGGCACGCTGATCAAGGTTACCAGCAACTGGCACACCTGTAGCTGGAACTGGTGGCCTGTTGATCAATGGTTGCCGGATTTGTTGCCTGGGCCCACCTATATACTCCTCATCACTGTCATAATCTGCTGGTTTGTTTGCAGCCCTTACTATAAGCGCTAACAAGAATATCAGAGCCTGAAATTTCACAGCTAATCAGTAATCATTAGAGGCACCAGAGAGAAATGAATAAAGCCATTCTGCCTAAAACACTTGGACGGTCTCATACTGGTGTAAAGTATAGTCATCTTAATATTTCTATAAATGAAAATCACATTTATTTTTACTTTCATCTTTTTTTCCTGTATTTTTTTAAAACATTCCTTACAATGCCAATTCTGTGATTCAAGTGGGAAAAAATCCATGTGGCTATACACCACATTACAAGAATTATCCATCGACTTATTCACTTAGCACAAACATATATTTTTGAATAAACTTGACGTAAATGACGTCAAATGGGAGCAAGAAAAAATAAATCTCTCTAAACTCTCTCAAATCTCAATATCTCAAAATGGAAGAATGCCCCAAATGAGGCTACAAAAGAGTATTATAGGAAGGAGGTTGCTTTGCCTCTAAGCTAAACATCTAATTACAATTATGCCCTTTAAGCACCAATTAACCTTCCTTCCTCTAAATACTAAGTAAAAGGAAAAATACAATATACTAAAAATAGAAGAAATATTAAAAAATGACAAAAATGACAAAAGAGCCATTACTCACATCACTCTCCCCCACTTGAAAGAGTTCGTCCTCGAACTCAGAGGGGAAGGCCTTCAATGTCACCATCGAGGATATTAATAAGAGCTGGCTGGGGTGGAATCTCCAGTGTCTCCTCAAGATACTCAGGATCGCCCGAAGCGAGGAGAGCGCGACGGCGGGGAAGGGAACAATCTGAGGCTCTATGGCCAATCACCCCACAGTTGTAGCATTTGAATATGACGGGATGAGTGGGTGCAGGAGGAGGAACCGTGGGAGTAGGAGTAGCTGCAGTAGGCGGAGTCACACGAGGAGCCGAAGTCACTGGTGCTGGAGGAGCTGTCGTGGAGCAGCCACGGGGAGGAGCAGACTGATGGAAGGACTAAACTTTGTGGCGTACTCCACCACCTTAGCAAAGGAGGTGACGTCACGTAAAGCGAGGTCGCGCTGTATATAGCTCTGAAGGCCGTGGATATACCGATTGATCCTCTGTTCCTCAATCTCACCGAGGCGAGCATGAGTACAAAGAAGCTGGAAGCGCTTGGTGTAGTCCAAGACTGTGGTGTCCTGCCGAAGAGACCGGACTCGCAAGAATAGATCACGCTCGTAGGTGGCGGGAACAAAAGCAGTCATCAGTTGGTCACGAAGCTCGGCCCAAGTCTGTATAGGAGGATGGCCCTCAAAAACACGGCGTTGCTCCAAGTCATTCCACCAAACATTCGCGTAGCCCTGAAATTTGATGACCGCTAGCAGGACACACCGGCAACCTTTCAGTCACTTGTACTCAAATATCTGCTCCATGAGCCAATCAACAACGGCATCAGGCTGTAGGTGGCCGTTAAACATTGGGATATCGACCCGAATGTCAACCTGCATGCTCCTCGAGAGTAACTGTAGTGCCAACTGTGTAATAGCATCACCACCCTATAGGGCCAGGGCATCCTCATCTAGATCATCATCGCCTGGCGGAGGCTCGGGAAGTAAGACCCGTTGTGGGCATCTTCGAGGTGGTGGATGAGGAGGGTCAGGAGCTGGTGGTAGTAACGAGATAGGTGGAGGGGGTGTATGAGGTGGAATGGTCTCACGGGGTGGGGAAGGAGGCGGAGCTGGGACCAACGACTGGCGATAGGGGGAGTGGTTCATCTGGTGTCCTTTTTAATAACACAAAAAGCAATGGCTCTTGGAGAGAGGAACATATGGAGTAACCTTCGGACCCAGCGAGTCAAAAGGAGAAACATCAGTGCGCCACTCCGTAGGAGGGGGTGGCTCAAACTCTGGAGCGGAGTGGGGTCGGGGTGAATTCATGTGGGGGTAAACTAATCAACTCCCGTATCCGCTCATGGGAGTCAACTAGTGCGGAATGAACAAAACGGGCATCAAATGTAGAATGATGGGGAGGAACATGTGTTGGATGACCGGGTGGGGGAGAGGTGTGTAGAATAGGTGGGGGCGGAAGCGAGGAGAAGACGAGGTGAGTTGGATGGGTGTGTGTGGTAATGGATGGAGCGGGGGGTATGGGGGGAAGATGGGGAGGTTCGAGGTGTTTTTGTGGGTGATGTCTAGGGTAAATGGAGATAGGAGGTAAGGGATAGTCATGTGGAGGTGGGTGGTGTAAGTGTGGGGGTTTTGTGAAGATGCATGGGGGGAAACAAGAACGCGGGGTGGGGGAAGGTGTGGTGAGGATATATGGTGGTGCATGGATATTTTGGGTGGTGGATGAGGGTATGTAGGAGTAAGGCAAATTTTGGAGGATGGGGGCATTGGGAATGTGGGGAAATTGAAATTCTAAGGTTTGGGGTTCAAGATTGGGGTAGAGATGCATGTAGGGCTCATTTGTCCCCGGAACTGTTACCTTTGGTTGAAAATGAGCTGGATTGGAACCCTTGGCATGTCGGATGTCACGGATCATCTCGGCGATAGTTGGAGAGTTCGTTCCGAGCATAGGAGGTACCATTTGAACACAAATTGGAGAGGAAGTGATCGGGAAGGCATCGGACTGCAGTGGGGCTAGTGGAAGACCCACGGTGGCTTCGCTGACCCCTGGTGGGCTCGTCTGAAGGCGTGGAGTGTGCCCAAGGCAGCGAGCGGCTGGATCAGACCTGTTTGGCCTTGGATAGGGGTTGTCCGAATGCGCAGGTGATAGCCGACGGTGGATGTCCGGTGAGTTTTGGGGTCCCGGAGCAGTGGTGGTTGCGGTGTGGGTTCCGGAGGTCTCGGCGGTGTTTTTTTGTGGGATCAGGGGAAATTTTGGGTCGGTCGAGGTGTTCTTGGATTTTTTTTTTTTTTTGTAGTTCAGCTGGTGGGTTGTGGTGGTTGGGCGCCATCCTCGGTGGTGGTGCTTTCTTGGATGATATTGGGGTTAAGGTTTGTCAATTTAGGGTTTTGGTGCGGTAGAGGTGAGGTGTAGAATGTGTCGAATTGGGGCAATTAGGGTTAGGGTTTTGAGATAATACCGGGGCGGTCCGTGGTGGTTGTCAGTGGTGAATTTCGTGCATTGATCTCATCCATTTGGACCTTCAATTGGTTGAGGGCTTCCATGATTTGATCAAAAGGATTTGCCGCGGAGGTGTTCATCTTTCTTGGACCCACGTGACGTTGTTCACGAGTTTTTGTTTTACAAGAACAACAACCGGTAGACAGACTACGCTCTAATACCAATTGACGTAAATGACGTCAAATGGGAGCAAAAAAAGATAAATCTCTCTAAACACTCTCAAATCTCAATATTTCAAAATGGAAGAATGCCCCAAATAAGGCTACAAAAGAGTATTTATAGGAAGGAGGTTGCTTGGCCTCTAAGCTAAGAATCTAATTACAATTATGCCCTTAAGTGCCAATTAATCTTCCTTCCTCTAATTACTAAGTAAAAGGAAAAATACAATGAATACTAAAAATAGAAGAAATACTAAAAAATGACGAAAAAGCCCTTATTCACATCAAAACTATTCCTAATTTATTTATTTATTAAAGTTTAATTATCAGATACAAGTTATATGAACTACTCATTCTGACATTAGCTCAAGAGAAAACCAAACGTATCCAAAACACCATAAGTATGATATTTTACAATAAGGAGCTAAATAAGATTATAAAAGTTTATTGGGCCAATCATTTCCAGTGACATTGATATATAGAAGTAGTGTGAAACGCACTAGGAAGATTAGAAAATATGGAGGAGAGTAATTAACATATTAATGGTATGTACCATAGACACACACACACACGTTATTACATGTTTACATGCTCTTTCAAATACATTTTCAAAGGTTGATTATTAAAATTCACAAGTGATAAGTTTCTGGTGCAATTCTGTGATTCTAGATCTACTTATTGTAAGAAACTATTTTCTATTTATATATAAAGTAATATTTCTTTAACGTTGTGTCTATATGCTACATTTTTAAAATATGTCATGCCGACGGGGGCTGTCACATCATATTCGTGACGCTTTATATATCATATCATATCTATTCATGTAGTGAGAAATAATTCAAAAGTTCTTGGGCATGAAATACTTGGATACGTTGGATCGGCTTCACAGGGAGAGAGCTTTTTTCCAAGCTAGAAAAGTAAGTGTGGCTAGCACCAGATCCGCATGTGTGGAATGTTGGCTCAAGAACTCAGCCCTTCGCTGGAGCGAAGGGCTTTCTCGCTGCTTCTAGCCCGCAGTTTCGGACAGAACTTCTAGAGGGATAAATCGCGGCCAGCAGAGTATTGACCTCGATGCAGCGAACGGTTTGCTGCAGAGAAGAGGTCTGCAAAACTCTAGCAAACGGTCACTGACTTGTGCGATCATGGATTTTAAGGAGGTTTATTTTGGGCATTTCATACAAACAGCATCTTTTAGGTCATTTTTTAACCTAAGTTCATTATTCACACGGAAGGTGATAGTGAGGCGTGAGAGAAGTTGTAAACCCTCATCATTAATTTTATCAAATAAAGAAGCCATCATCATCCGTAGACATAACCAAATTGGTGAACCACGTATATCTAACCTTGTGCTTTGTTGGCATGTGAACTCCCTTTTACTTTCTCATACTTCGCAATTAAATTGTATTTCTTGGTTAATTTCTTGAGTTTCTTCATTCTTGGATCTGGGGCGTGCATGAATCACTCTATTGATTGAGTATCTGTCTACATCATGCAACGGGAGATAAGTGGATTTTGGTCTAGTGATGACCCGATTCTTTCCTTGGCAAGTTTGCAGTAGTCTATTTTGATAATATTCTGATTTATAGCCGGCTAGAGGCCGAGCACTTGAGGCATCTAGAGTAGGTCTTAGCCGTATTAAGATGGGAGCACTTCTACCTGCAGCACAAGAAGTGATCATTCATAGTGATTAGTGAGTTCCGTCACTTTCTTAGGGTATGTAGTCTCGGGAAAAGAAGTCGTGGTTAATGCTATGAAGGTTCGGACCGTTGTTGGTTTGGTCCACCCCTTCCATTGTATATCAGGTGAGGAGCCTCCACAAATTGGCCAGTTTTTATCGACATTTCGTAGCACGATTCAGCGACCAAGTTTTAGTGAACCAAGGACGCCAAATTTACATTTAAGCAAGTGAAGGAACGATGATCAATGCTCTTGTGTTGGCCTTACCCGATTTTGATCGGTCGTTATCGTGTGATACGTGATGTAAAGGCAGTTGTGAGCCAGAGGTGTTCGGGCCTTCCCTTAATTACTCCATATATGATTGAGAGTTCCAAGTTGCGGTTCAGGTCGTTAAGCATGGGAAAGAACAGCTGTTACACAGCAAGTTTGTTATAAAATATATTGTAAACGAGCAGTGCAAACTTAGTGACCAACACGTGAAATGGTCCAACTATATTCACCTTCCATTTGCAATATAATCCGGGAAAGGAAAACAGGGTGACCGTTGCATTGAGTCTGAAGAGAAATATCTTAGTAGCTGCTCGGGGGACGATTTTTGGCTTTGACGAGGTTTGTCGGTTGTATGCAGCTGACCCACATTTTGGGTCGATAATAGAGGAGTGCATAGAGGAGGCCTGGGGCTTTTAGAGAGTCTATTCCAGGACGATTTTCTTTTCAGTGGCACTGTCCTTTGCATCCGGGAGAAGATCATTTCAAAGGTGCATTTTGCCGGCCAGATGGCCTAGCTCGGACATTGTCTTCCTTGTGGGAGAGATTTTTCTGGCCAACAATCCCTTGAGAGACCAACACATTCATCAGCTTAACCTGTATGTGTCTGACAGCAAAGGGGCGCCACATTAACACTAGCCCTTACATGCCATTACCAATTCCGGAGAGCAGTAGGAAGATGTTTCTATAAATTTTAGTGTTATCTTATCCTGTACGGCTTGGAAATTTGATTCTATTTTTCTGGTAATCGATCGATTCTCTATGATAACCCATTTCATGACATGCCCGCGCACAGCAAACACCTCACATATGGCGACAATGTATTTCAGAGAGATAAGTCTGCACAGGGTGCCCGCAACATTAATTTTGATAATGACGTCTGGTTCACATGAGACTTTTAGAAGACCTTGTGAGGTCTTTTGCTTTGCCAGATGCAGTTCTCTACTGTCTTCCACCCATACTACCGTCTTCCACCCACAAACGTGCAATCATACCGAGGCGGTCCATCATGTCGGAGATCTGCTCTGGTGATAAGCTGAGGATTGTCCAACTACTAGGGATGTTGCGATTCTGCAGGCAAAAAGCATGTTTAATAATGTGGTCAACCGGTCTACATTTCGCCCTTTAAGATAGTTTTGTGTATGTGGTCGTGTATACTTACCAATGTTCTAAATTGCGTTTGAGGCTACCGTTTCATAGCGAGCTATGGATTGCCAAGGTGAGGCTATAGCATTTGGAGTATTTTTCGAAACCTTAGCCTCAAATGGGTATTGCAATGGCCTCAAGGGTTGGCCTCAAAGCTACTTGATGTGTAGGCCTCCGTTTCATAAGCGAAAACCTATTTTTCTCTTTTTTCACGGTAAAGAGTTAAAACCTCAAACCTTTGTTCCCAACATTTCAAACCTTCTAAACCCTAGACTCTGGCCTTTTGAAGACTGAAAAAGTTCGTCTCTCTCTCTCTCTCTCTCTCTCTCTCTCTCTCTCTCTCTCTCTCTCTCCTGATTTGTGCTTGAAACCTCCATCTTTATGTTCGAAACTTTATTTCTCTGTTCGAAACCCTGTTCCAATGTTTGTTTGTTGGTTTTTTAAAATACCTGTGGTCAGTTTTAGTTGTTATCAATGAAAGTGTGTTCGCATTTTTTTTAAGAAAAAAAATGTGTACAATTTATAGATTTGATGCAAGAAAATGTGTTGATTTTTTCTTTTTACTACAAATTTGTGTTTTGTTTTTGTTTTTTATGTAAGAATGTTTTTTTTTAAAAGAATGTCTTCTGTTTTTTACTTTAATGCATGAAAATGAGCCCGGTTTTTCTTTTACTACAAAATATGTGTTCTATTTTTCCTTTTTATAAAAGAAACTTAATTTTTAAAATGAATTATGCTTTGTTTTTGGCTTTAAAGCATGAAAATGTGTTACTTATTTTCTTTGTGATGGATGTGACAATACATTATTTTTATGGGTTTATTAGTATATATATATATATATATATAATTTTCAAATTGAGGCCATCACCTCGCACCGCCTCGAAGCTATAGCCTTGCCTTGTCCAGGGAAAACGCCTCGAGGCCACAATTAGCTTTTTCGAACATCGATTCCTGTAAATTTGGCAAAGATTCCCCGACTACCCACTGATTTTGTTGCCCGTCTAACAACTAGGACCGTACCCGTCTACACCGTATGTATGACCAGTTTCCTAAAAAGGCGTGCCTAAGCACAAGGCGCGGGGTAGGCATCTCGCCTAGGCTAGGCGGCAAAAAAACAGACCAGGTGAAAAAAATCGTCGTTTTTAAAGCATTTAACCGGTTCTACATAGAACGTACATAGTACTACAATAGCATAGAAATATACATATATATATATATATATATATATATATATATATATATATATATATATGTGTGTATGTGTGTGTGTGTGTGTATGAATGTTGCTATGTATATATACCATGATTACAGTAATTTTTTTTGGCGTAATATTTTTAAATGTTGGTAAGTTTTATATGTACGATAGCCAATGTCTAAAAAAGCAATCAAGGTGTACGCCTTGAGGTGCACCTCGAGGCGAATCAGACAAAAACCGCAACAAGGCTTAAGCTACCAAGAGGTTTACGCCTCAATGGGTAGAGGCGTTGCGCCTAAAGGCGAGGCAGGGCGGAGCTTAGAGGCATACGCCTCAGTTTTTAGTTGTAATTGTGAAGAAATTGAGGATTTTTCCAAGACAAAAATACCCTTTCTTGCTTTGATTCTACTCAAGAAGCTTTTGCAACTACATCTGCCCTCCTTCTCTTGATTCGTCTCCCAGGTGACTGTTTTTTCTTTTATCCAGGTTCGTCTCTCTTCGATTACTCATTCTTACTCCCAGGTGCGTGTGGATTTGTTTTATATATAAATTCAGTCGTTTTGCTTTTCCGCTTTTGTTTTTCTTTTCCCTTTTTGTTTTATGAATTGGGTTTGTTCAAAGCATGCAATTTCAATGCAGATTTATTTGGGTTTCTTTTTTTTCGATGGTTTCATTTTCTTTTTATTTTTTCCCAATGGTTTCTTTTTCTTTAATTTGTTCCGATTTCTCTTTGATGTGTTATTTTTAAGTTTACATATTGTTTTACATACCAAATTAAAATATACATACTAATTTTATTTTTTTTTATTTTTACATACAAATATGTTTAATTGACATATTATAAAATAACCAATATGTGAATGAAACTTAAAAAAACGATTTTGTCAATTTGATTTTGCATTGATTAATTTATTGTCATATTATAAAAAACCAATATGTGAATGAAACCTAAAAAAAATGATTTTGTCAATTTGATTTTGCATTGATTAATTTATTGTCATATTATAAAATAAACAATACGTGAATGAAACTAAAAAAATGATTTTGTCAATCTGATTAATTTATTGTCATTTTATAAAATAACTAATATGTGAATGAAATGTTAAAAAAAATGATTTTGCATTGATTAATTTATTGTCATATTGTAAAATAGCCAATATGTTAAAATTGATTTTGCCAAATTATTTTTAAAAAAGGCATCTCGGGGCACAAAAAAATGTTAAACAACGTGAAAATGTCCTCGAAGATGTTTTTGTGGTTTTATTTATATTTCTTTGATACAGTATTTTTGTGGTTTTATTAGTATTTTTTTAAATAATTTTTTGCTCTTTTTGTGTGTGGCTTACGCCTCGCCCCCGCCTTTTTAAACATTGACGACAGCATCATCTATTCTTTGATTTAGGAATCAAATGTTAATTGCACAAAATATTTTTGTGTGTAATATTTCTATTCTTTGTCTTAGTGTTAGCAATTTTTATTTTATACATAAGACTTCAAAAAAGTCGATAATGCTAAAAGTGTAGGGCTTTAAAATATTGTAACTGATGTTCACGTGTAAACCAATGTTAGATTCTTTATAGCATAAACTTCAAAGGGGTGTAAAAAAAAAAAAAAAAATCCTAGGCATTGTGGGGCCATCAGCCACCCACCTACCACCTAGCACTTTTTAGAACATTGTGTATGACTACAGGGGGTAGGTTGATATTCACTAAAGGGATTTGCGAAAGGTGTGTTCTCCACGGTCAATTGTAAAAGCTCCAAAATAGGCACTAGGTCCATTCCCCATGCATCAGCGTTGTGGTAACAACACGTGTGAGCTTGATTTTCCCATTGATCTCCTTATCCACCGCACTTTTAACGTTGAAACCTCACTCCATTCACCCGGATTCATGTACCACCGATTCTGCTTTCTAATGATACCATATGGCATGTCCGCTCCCGTGTGGACCTGGTCGAGGGTATTCCTCTTGATTTAGATACAATTGCGACACCGACAAGGACTGCACCCCTTATTTTAAACATTGGTTAGGTAGCCCATCAGCTGAGGATAGATAGATTTTCGAGGTTACATTGAAGCGTGTTGACCCAACATTCTATCATCGCTACTGCTCCTGTATGATCACTTTTCAAGCAGGGGAGATAAGCAAGTTCATAGCACGCCCCTTATTATCCCTTCTTTTATTCTCCTTATTGGAGTGTGTTTTTATCCTTGTCCAGCACTTAATCTTATAAAAGGGCTAGTTTACATTTGTATTGGCACTTTTTGCATAATAACAATTTTAGAGAGAGAGAGATAATCGGATTGATTGAGGTGCCCTGATATTTTCCTTAATCGTGTGTGCGTAAATGTGTGTTTTTGTGAATTTCTTAGATCTCTTTCGCTAGTTTAGGTCGCTAAACCCGGGTCGAGTCGACCTCAAGGTTGACAAAACATTTGAAGATCCAAGTTCAAACATGTTTTCTTTCGCTCGACTCAAGCTTCAGCTTGAATGTTTTTAAATTTACCAAGTCGGGCTCGAACACTATGAAGGGCTGGCAATTTTTGACACGATAACCCGTTTATGGTAATAACCCGAAATGACCCGAATTTGACACGATCAGCTTGTATAGATTTAAGAGTACCCAAAACTTATACTCAAATAAAAATCAATGCGACCCGAAAATGACACGACTAACCCGAATTGCCACCCGTTCAGCTTGACTAGGTTTGTTTAAACCCCTAACTAACACCCAGTAAGAATTTTTTGTTTTTCAGCTGACCATGTTTAATAAATTAGTCTTTGATGTTGTCATGTGTAGAAAACGAAGAGTAGAATATGGATCACCTTAATCCAATATACTGTTGTCAACACAACCATGTATACTAATATTCCCATCATAAGTTCCCACGAGACTAGTCTTACAAGACTCAACTGACTGTTTTAGGGCCACAGCATTACTTTCATATTGAATATAATCAAAGATGATATTAGAAAAAAAAGAGTTAATTCAGATATCCCCTTGTGATGATGCTGATATTAAAGATACCCCGTGTTCATAAGACTTGATCCCAATAACAAAAGTCTATCTCAAGTATTAGCATTATCATAGGGGGTATTAGCATTATCATAGGGGGTAAGTAATATAAAAGTCCTCAATTATAGGTAGACTTCCATCCTGGGGGCAAACCTAATGATTATGAAAACAAGTGGGTATCTCTAATACCAACATCATCATAAGGGGTGAGCTTAAAAAACAATATGCTTGAGAATGGATAAGGCATCCCTCTCACTTGATGGCTTCTGCAACACAGTTTGATAAATAACAGGATAATGGTGTCCCTCCAAGGGAAACAATCCGTGGCTTAGGATGGGTACAGCGCCATGAGCCCCTTGAGAGATTTATAAAGCTATGATACGGGTGAAATATTTTGTATTATTTTATATTATTGGGATTGTTATTAATTTGCAATTATTTAGGAGATATATTAGAGAAATTACTAAATTAGAATATGTTTCATTGATGCCTTATTTATCTTTAATTCCTTTAGTAATTTATTGTAATAATTAAGACTCAAGGTAGTTTTAACTATAAATAAGGCCATTGGCCCTCCCTTATAATCGCTCTGAATTTTGATTACTAATGAGAATGAGATGTTGAGAATGAATTAAGGAGATAAACCATATTTTTTATGTGTGCAAGTTTATCAAGTCTTTAGTTTACATCAAAAGTAGTCTCTGTTGGGTGGTAGTAGTGTGATACTATTGACTTCAATTTCTCTTCGAAGGAGGAGAATATGCCAAGGTATGCCGACACAACTTAGATGCAATTGGAGAGGACATTAAAAGATTGACCAATAAGACTTTATTGATATAAAGATGCACGAGGGTATAGATGTCGACTCCGTATGATTGCCCACGACAAAGAGTGTCGGCGACGGATCGCTATCGCAAAGCAATATGATGATGAGGTGAAACGTGATTACCAAATGTGTTTGGTCAAGTTCCGTTCAACCCCTTCTGACGTAAAAGACGTCAAATGGGAGCAAGAAAAGATAATTCTCTCTCT
This sequence comes from Sambucus nigra, assembly GCA_949130495.1. Lineage (NCBI taxonomy): Eukaryota > Viridiplantae > Streptophyta > Magnoliopsida > Dipsacales > Adoxaceae > Sambucus > Sambucus nigra. The sequence continues at coordinate 236,980,411 of OX422208.1, read as the reverse complement.
AAACTCTCTCTAATCAATATCTCAAAATGAAAGAATGTCTCAAATGAGGCTACATAAGGGGTATTTATAGGAAGGCGGTTACTTGGCCTCTAAGCTAAGTATCTAATTACAAATATGCCCTTAATGCCAATTAACCATCCTTCCTCTAAATACTAAACAAAAAGAGAAAATACAATGAATGCTAAAAATAAAAGAAATACTAAAAATGGATAAAAGACGGTAATGACCCTAAATCACATCACCTTCCGTTGCCCAAACCTCTGTCCATTTTGATTTTTATGAGGGGACTGTGATAAGTTTTACTCGACGATGAGGAAGAAATTGATGATTCCATTGTGAACATGGCCGAATCCAACTGAGAGGGTGAGAGTTTGAAGGTCCATTAGATACGAATTAGATTTTGACGGAGGGGAGGGAAAATCCCCTCAACGAGGTAGGGACCCCTTTGGCTGCATTAAATAAAGGCCGACGTGCGTGTAAAAAGGATGAGATAGTGACTTTCGTCAACTGCGAGCCTTTTAGAGACAAATTCCACCACCATACCATCAATCTGATCAACTCTGAGGTGACAAGAAGACGATGGTGTTGAAGGTAGTGGCGGTAACCCAATTGTGGAATAGCATCTCTAGGGCATGAATCAGCGACTTCCTCTGCAGATCCGAGAGGGACGCAGGTGGGTTGCAACCTCCATGGTAGAAAAAGAGACAGAGGAGTTCGAACATGTCGATGAAGGGGACGGAACTGATGATAGAACATTTAGAGATGAAGAAAAAGCTGACCTAGGATGTGTTTTGAAAACTAAGGAACTGTTTGGTTACATAAGCCAGCTGCGTGAGGTATTTGTGTCAGAAGATCAAGTTTTTAAGGAGATGTGGGCTGATCTTGCAGAAATGGGCCCACATAATATATTGGTAGGTTATAACCCCATGAGCCCTTTGGATGCTGATTTTGTGGGCCAGGAAAATTATGGAGTTTCCCCTATTTGCAATTGATTCGCAATTTTTTTTTTGAGGCAAAGTTTGGTAAAAATTCTTTTAGGTCAAAAGTTGAGCGAAGCACAGGTTTCTCCAGAATTCAACGAAATCTCACGGACGATTTTCTATGAAGGACAGGAGAAGGATGGGAATTCTGGTATAGGACCCATTGGGGAATTTCCGAACTTATATAGGGAGGAATATCTTGTAATCTTTACATTATCAGGATTTTTATTTAGTTGCTATTATTTAGGAGATATTATAGAGATGTTATTAGAATAGGATACATTTCATGGCTTTTTTATTTATATCTGATTACTTTAGTAGTTTATGGTATAATTGAACTCTAGGTAGTTTTAGCTATAATAAGGCCATTTGGCCCGCTCATGTAATCACTTTTTATTTTGGTCGGAAACAAAAGAATTCCATACACAGAACAGAGATTGCAAGAATACATGGCACGTTGTACCCTGGGCCTATACAAAAGTACCCTAACTAAAGAAGATATCATTAGTCTCAACATATAAAATGCTATCGGCCAAACTCGAACTCAACATCGAAAATGGATATTAACAAAGCCTTTGGATGAATGGCCCCATGAGGTGGCCATGAGTTTCAACCTATCCCAACCCACTTATTTCTCCTTTCTTGTCTTCTTCTTTATCGTATTTTTCAATAGTCCTTTTGCGCACTCCCTGCTACAAGAATTTGGGCGGTTGGAGCACCGTCTAAAGTGAAGGTATTTGCATGGTTGGTGGCTCATGAGCGAGTGAACACATGTAACTCGCTCCAAAGGAGAAGACCCTTTGTGAGTATTTCGCCGAGTTGGTGTTGTCTATGTAAATCGAACTCGGAAACCAACCAACACATCTTTCTTCACAATACTCCTTAGCAGATATTTAATTGAAGAAGTTGTACGGCATTGCCTCCAAACCCGGTTGATATCCTACTTTGGGAACGGGAGGATTAGGGGAGACTTCGAAAGTTAATTGCTTATAGACTTGTTTGGCCCATTTTGGAACATATGGATAGAAAGGAACAACAGAATATTTGAGGATAGAGAGGAAGGAAAGGAATGGATATGGGAGAGAATCAAGTTTGTTGCTTCGTCATGAGCCTTGATTTAAACCACGATACTCTGCTGTCCTTGATTACTCTCAGCTGGGAAAATGTATTCATATAATTGCGAGTTCTATATCAGGACGTGGATCACCGGATGGGATTTTGTACATATTTTTCTTTTCCTTTTGCTTTGGTTGCCTGTTCATTGGATTTTGTACATATTTTTTTGTGTGTGCGCAAGAGTATTAAGTCTTAAATTGTGTTTAAATCAGCTGACCTCCAAAATAACAGCCCCAAGTGCAACCCATTTAGCAATTTTCCAGTGTTTTTCCAGAAACTCGTATATCATATCAAAGTCTCCAGTTTTGTCGGTTGGAATTTCCTGTAACAAATATATGCTGAATAATTAGATAATGGGATATACTACTTTGAATCTCAAAATACTAGATATAAGAATACTCACTTGTTTCCAGCTTTTGTCAAAGAATATGAAAGCTGCACATCCCAGTTCTACCAAGATCAACAGAATCACTAATACTGAATACTGTATTGGCTTAAGAAACCCAACTATACTTACAGAATGCTTAATAAATATAAATGAGCAAAGTCAAATTAATGTCGAGGGAAATGATATAACTAAACCCAGCGGCATGAAAATAGAAACAACTATTTTGTTAGTTGTAACCAATGTATTGTACAATAATGATGCGGCATGATATAATCGAGATATCATCATTGTAGTATAAATGATTGTCGCTTAGGCCTCTCATAGTGTAGAAAATTAGCCCACGCAAATTCCTACTGTTTACTTCTGGAAACAGAAAGTATATGAGCAATCAGGATACACAAGTCAGACAGCATCCATTCCGTGTTGCTGCTCCGATGCATCCAAAACAAGATACAATGAAGAGAATTACACCAACGCCAACAAATAAATATATGAACCTGCACAAAACAAAGATTAGCTAACATTTTGATTTTTTTAATGATCATCCAACCAACTTTAACAGGCATATAACGTGTATGTAAAATCAATATACTTGAATAATAATAAAAAAATCACATAAAAAATTTCATGTATGAATAGCATGATTTGTTTATTAAAAATCACTAAGATGACCCAATTTCTTAAATAATGTGCATCACCTGAAGCATGATATTTCAATTCATTTGGACAAAAACATCACTAAGATAAAATCAAACAATGCACATCATATGAAATGGTCAAACAATAAGCATAACAAAGGTTTTATAATTTCCACATGCTTATAAAATAGAAAAATAAAAAAACCAGACAATGTATCAAATCAATGGTGCCAAAAAAAAAATCATTTGTCAAATATCCCTTGTGCTTGTGCCAGGACTGGCAAGAGAACAGGCAGAGGTAAGCAGGTGTCACTTTTGCAAGATTTGAGTTTAGTTTTACAACATATGATATCTTAAGGATCCACAAATTAATCTTACAATTCCCACTCAAGTAGACCGTATGTTCATTTTTGTTTTTACAAAATGAAACTGACATCACATTTTCATAGTTTCCTAATTACATATGAGACCCCATGATACACGATGATACTTCAAACCATGTTATAAAGCTCGTTATTATATTCCTGCTCTTATAATTTAAATTTCACATCTCCGATTTCTTTTCACCTTTATCTCTTATCCCTCACCTTTTTATCTTTTTATCTCTTATGTATCTGATCTTTCTTGAAACTATGTTCTCCTCCTCTCACTTTAATCCATTCTATTTTGATGTAAACGCAGCGGTTTATATCCAAATGCTAGAGTCCCAATTTTCTTCCCCTAACAAACCCGTAACAGCAGCCCCTAATTTATCTCCCTTGCCCACTCGGCATTTCCCCCCCCCCCCCCCCAACACACACACACACATTATATATTTCCATCACATCACCCTCACCCCTTTTAAAAAGCTCGACCTCAAAGCTTCAATGTGCAATGCCTAATGTTTTTGGCTGAGCTAGAACTCGGGTTAAAAGACGATGGCTTGTTGGGGTTCTCCTGTTAGTTCTTCAATCTAGATCTCGTTCGTAATCAACACCATTTTTTTCGTTATAGGGCAATCAGATGATTTATTGCCAGAAACACCACACTCAAAGCATTTAAAGTTAGTTATTGGCTATGAAGCATGGACTCGACAAGTAATACGTGTTTCGACATGACACGAAACACGTGATTTTTCCAAAAATTAGGATACGACGCACTAGGATACGTATAATATATAATATATATTAATGAAATAAAATAGATTTTTTCCACGAAATACATTATTAGAGCATTCTTAACATGAAATTAAGAAAATGGATCATACAAAACAAAATTCAAACACACTTTAACATAAAATATCATAAATAAAGCAGAATCACCATCATATTACAAAAAAAATATAATAAAAAAATTAATTTCAACGTTTCCTTTTACGTGTCCCAGCGTGTCCAGCCTAAAAAAAAAGTATGCGCGTGTCCCAGCGTGTCCAACTTGAGTCAAAGCTGACTCGTGGCTTCCGGGAGAGTGTCCGTGCTTCATAGGTTGTTGGGATGGGGTGATCTCGGCCGTCTTTGGGGCAGCTTACTGATCTATTTTTGTTCATGGCTGCTTCTACCCAAAAATAATCTTATACTTCAATCTGTACCCTATATCTTGGCCAAATGAATTTATTTGTCCCAAAACCCACTCGGTTTGGTACCAGAGACCATTTAAGAACCTCTCAATCTTTTGCTCCAAACTCTCCTTCAACCTCGCACGAATAAACTAAAGATGAAAATGTTCTGAGTATTCTTTCATGCTCAACCCTGCCTCTGGCCTTGGACCGCTGTGAAGAGATCTCCCTAGTAGCATTCAGGGATGAAAGTGGCCTTGAGCTGCTCCTTCATTTCCGGACAACTACATGTCAGGGGTGACTTGTCGCTTCTCTCTCGTAAACCAAGTCATTCCATCATACCTTAGCATAGACCTCAAGTTTGGTAGCCACTTATTCACGCACTTTTTAGCGGTTGTACTTTTGCAATAAATTATCTTCTCAATCAAATCTTGTGAATCCAAAAGCGCGTCGGGATTCATGTGGTCGTTTAACATAGGTACATCAACCATAATATCATCATGCATGGCTTTCCCCAAAAGGCGTAGGATAAGGCTCTCGTTTCACTATCCAAACGTTCATCCTCTTTGGGAGGCTCACTTTTCAGCAATTTCATTGAACCCCACAGTCCCATTCTCGGGTCCCAAATGCTGCCTATGGTCGGGGCAAGGGGCTGCCCTCCCTATTTTGGTATGGGTCCACGACCTTCGGAATGATGGAGTTCTATTCGGACATTCACCAACACGGATGCAGATTGTAACTGTTGAATTCATTTTGTGACTTGCGATCTTCATCACGCCTCCGTCCATTGACCGGTACTGATATGATCACACATCAGGTGGGAGTTGTCGATTTTTTGTAGTGGCTGCCCCTCGATCAGATCACGTCTGTATGTGTGCATAGGTTGCGAACCCCTCGCCTTGTCCCTCCATAAACGCTCACGGCCTGTGACCTTTGCATCAATATTTTTATTAGGGCTGGTACATCTCACTGGAATTCCTTGAGAGGCAGTTGTGTGCGAGTATGATGGAGCCCTCGTCGCACCGTGCAAAAAGCCTTGTCCTTGTTTTGGCCTGAACTAGCGCAACCCATGCTTCCACCCGTCCTCTCTCACCCGTAATCTGCGAGAATGTCGTCTTACCCCTGAAGGCTGCCTACCTTTGGGGCTTTGTCTTGTATTGCTGGTTGCAAGGATTGCAACTGTTTTCAAACTTTGCCCTTCTCTCTTTGATGAAAGAGTAAAAGAAAATCATGTAATGGTCCAGGTAAATCCATTATATCTAATATAAGAGATAAATAGATCAAAATCTTTAAACTTAATTGAACTGGCCAGGACAAAAGAAGTCATGTCTTATTATGAAATTTAATTGAATTAAGTTTTAATAGATGTGATTGATGTATATCTGTGATTGTTGTTGTTGGAAACCATCAAACTGAGCCTCCATGGATACATCTTTTGGATAATTTCCAAAAGAGACTCATTTGTTTTCGTCTCCTTGCTACCTTTTGGCACCATTTTTCCACAAACGAATTATCACTCTTGCACTTAGACATAACACACTTAAGAAATACCAAGAGTCATCTGAAACCACTTTGATGTAAATGCATCGGAAGAACACACTCTCTCACAAACTCACAAAGAAATAAACTCGACTCAATAACATTTATGAGGTCCTGTTCATAGACAAATACTAGAGTACTAATGGAATTGAAATGATAAAATAATTAAAACAACCTTAAATATCTAGTGATAACCAAGGGAATAAAAAGAAAACAAACCAAATCAACCCCCACCCCCAAACACATAAGAGCGGATCCTATTTCTCTCCCGCGCCCACTTGGCATTCTCTCTCTCCCCCCTTTATCCCTATCAAGTCATCTTTATACCTCTCTACAACTATTTGATATCTTCCCTTTTAACCTCCTATCTCCCTTTCTATGTGGTTATTCATATCCCGTATATTGCTTGGATCGCTCCTTTCGTCTCGTCCCTATTTCTTGTTATCTCTTATTGTTCTTCCATGTTTTTTATCTTCAAAATAACCAATATGTTTGCTTAATTTGAAGAAACTAATATGAATTAAATCAGTAAGTGTGGAAGTGTTTATAGCATCAACATTTTGTCACGTTAGAGGGGTCTAGAAAAAAAATTATTCACCATGCGACATTAACTCATAAAGAGTTTGCCTTTTTCCTGAATATAGTAACTTTAAAGTTTCTCAATAAAATAACCAAAGAAATTCAGTTTACTCCTCTCACCACAAAACTTACGTAAACGAATACTTTAATATTACGGACAAGTTACATGGCTCTCCTAGGGAAGCTTACTCAGTTTGGAATGGGACGCAAACTTTGTACAAAAGAGAGCATTTAAAAAAGAAGCATATATACTGGGATGGGAGAGCCGCCTGAGAGCAACCTCAATTCAAGAACTTGTGGCAATCTTATGATATCTCCTAACAAATCATCTTACCGTATTATCCTGTTAGAAATTGAAACCACTAATTCAAAACAAAAAAGAGAAAGAAACTCAATTCTAAAACTAAGCAAGAACTAAGGCAGATGTTCTCTCAGTCTAACATCCTAATCTTGAATGGCAATTCACCCACATCACATGGAACGTATCGAATGATTTTTTCACAATAAAAAGAAAATCAATGGGCAGCCACTTCTTGATTATTGGCAATGCAGGAGGTATTGTAATTATGTAAGACAACTAGGTAATTAAAAGGATTGATGAGTTTATTAGGGTACTTACAGAATCTTGTGTCCTAAAAGTAAAACTCCTGAGCATCAAAGGGTTTGGGCTTTCCTTGAACTATAAGGTGCCAATTGAGAAAATAATGCAGGTACCAAGTGTGGAAGATACACGACAAGGGCATTCATGTGGTTGAGAGCGCTCTAGTGAAAAGAATGTTTAATGTTGTATCATCCAGCAATGATGGAGATCTTAAGACTTCATTGATAGAAATAAGGAAAGGACTATCCTTCGGTAGGTAGGGGGATTCAATTGGTCAGACAATCAAGTTTATCCATTTATGTTGAGATTAGATAGATTATGTTTATCACAGAGTGGTAGGGCTATTCTACAGCCATTCAATCAATGTTTCCCAATAAAAGATTAAATTGTTTCATGACGAGGAGAATCTCTCACCATGACATCACGTAATTACACTCAATTTAGAAAAATAGTAGTAACAAAAATTCCCCGAAAGGTTTTTAACTACAATGCCCACATTGAAGCATACTAGATGGGAGATGAATTATTTTTTTCGTATGTTTCGTCTTCTTTCTCCTCAAAAGTTTTCCTATTCTTCTCATTGTATTCAAATACAGCCAAATAATGCATCTCCCGTCCAGTTTGCTTCTCCATGTCCCCTTCTTTTACCATCTCCATCAACATTGTGTCCGCCTTTTTTTTGGAATTCGCCTACAATACCGAATTCTTTGAACACTTTGCTACACAAGGAAGATTTTATATCGAACAATGCAAGAGAAGATAATTGATAATACGCAAATATTGCGTATTTCATCTGTCGAACCTACGCATTTTAGCCCCCTCGGGTGCCTTAATGTCTATATTTAAGCCCGTTAACAAGACAACCTCGGTTTATATTGTTAACATGCTATATGAGGTATAATTGGGCTTTTGTAGGTATTTAGGTACTAAAAATGGACTTCGAACACATTCCGCTCAAGTTCCATACGCAATCGCACGTTCAAGGGCAATTCGTTCAATTCACAGTTTGGGCACCTGGCCCAACATCTACACGGAAGTTGTAGCCCTCCTCGCAAGCTTCGCGTGGCCGCGAACGGTGCGCGATTCCGATCCCTAACGAAGAAGTTACGGCGATTTTAGCGGAGGAGAAATCCAAACATGAGGAAAGGAGTGCAGACCTGTAGTCATCGATCGATCGATCAAAAGGATCGATCGATCGATCCTTCAGTTTTTGCCCTCGAGCTGAGACAGTGGGTTATGATTTTTACCATCGATCGATCGATCAAAGGGATCGATTGATGCTCTGTTTTCAGCTGATATTTTGGCTTTTCTTTTCTTTTTCCTTTTCCTTTCTAATTTTATTCCAACTTACTATATAACCCATTTTTGTGTAAATATCACATATATTCAGTTTTAATTAGTTTTAGGTTAGGGTTTGTGAGTTTTGAGAGCTCTTGCTTCTTCCTCATTTGTATGACACCCATTTGTATTTGTAAGCTACACTTTTCTTCACCCCACTCCATTAATATAGTTGTTCTTGTTTAATTCTTGCTTTGTAGATTAATTTACATGCTTTGTTAATTAGTTCACTTGCTTTATTTCTTGCTTTCTTAGTTTAATTAGTATAATTTAGTTTAATCATGATGTACCCTTAGATAAATAGGGTCGGGATTTCGTTCCGCCATTAACGGACCCCGAGCTCCGAAAATTAGGTTTTGCGCAGAATTGCGTTTAATTGAACCCGCTCGCATTAAAGTCGGATTATTACGCGTTTAATTTTCTCTGTCATGCAACGTTAGTGTTTATAGCGATAATCCGATTTAATCCGCGTGAGACCAATTTTCGGTTAAATGTTTATTCACGCAACTTTGGCTTAAATTCCTTATTGCGTGAAGTTTATGATTAATTGATAATGCTCGATTAAATTGCCCTCAAGCCGGAAATCTAATTAATAGTTGTTTCGAGCCGTATGGTTGGATGCTATCCCGATCCTCACTTTTACTTTATTTTAGACTTAACTTCTCTATTTTCTTTTATTTACTAGCACACATCACCTTTTACACTTTTATTCCTGAATTAATAAACCGATTAAAATCTGTCGAACACTCCCTGTGGATTCGATACCCGACTTACAGCTATACTTGTATCGCAAGTACAGTCGTAATTTAGGTTTTTGTATATAGTTGGTGAGCCGAATATAAAACGACCGGCGCGTAGGTGACTCTCGCGCCGCGGCAAAACCCAGTCTATCAAATGGCGCCGTTGTCGGGGACTGTTTCGTTATAGATTGTAATTGCCTTATTAGTTCGTAGTATTCTTTCTTTTATATTTGTATTCTTTGTTTTAACCTTTTTGCAGGACTTCTACATTTGAGCGCCTGGAAACTCTTGAATTTTCCCGTCGCACATTGCTTTGTGGAATTTGCCCTCTCAAGCTTTATTTTAGGGTAAGCATGTCTTATTCTAATTTTTCTGGTAATCCTAATGATAATTCTCAAAATTCCCGTAAACCTATGACTTTTGGTCAATACTTGCAAGCCAAAAAAATAGCAACATCTAAAATGACACTGGGTGAGTATTACGAAAGTCAGAAGTATGGATTACGTAAATTTTGGGCATGATCATTTTGATTTGGGTAGTAAGATCCTTATGATAAGAATTTTGAAACAAATTGTACTCATTTTCAAAATTCTTATGTTAATGATTTTGATTGTAGTCCCGAGAACAATTTTCAAAGTTCTCATTTGCAAGAATCCGCTCCTCGCCCCATGACTTTCGGTGAGGGGTTGCGCATGCTTGAAAATGAGAGAATTGAAAACCGTTATCGGGAAGAAAATCGTTGTTGGGAACATGAGATGGATTTATTATTTGAATCCGACGACGATTTTTCTTCCGAGACTTTTGAGGTCGAGGAATGTTTTGAACCAAATGAGGTACTTTTGCCTACTTTGGAACAAATCGTTCTTGACTTGACCCATGGTATAGTAAAGAATGAAAATGAGGAAGAAATGGGCGTAGTATCCATTTGCAATGAACTCGTTTCTTCTTTGATTCTCAAAGAAGAAAGTTTTATTGCAAATGATCCTATTTCTTTCGAAATTCAATCTTCAAACGATGATAACTCATCGCATGAGATTGAATTTCTTTCATCCCCGTCTTTATTCTATATTGTCACACCGTCATTAGTACCTGATGAATCGGTTCAAAACTTTATAGTTCCAAACCTTTTCACCGACGAGGAGTACTCGCTCGAATCGCCTTCCATGACGGCATCTTTGCCCTCATGTGCGCCGCCTCCCATTCCAACTTCAAAATACTTGGGAGATGACTCAATTTTTGTTGGCCCACATGTGTATTTGTCACCTGTCTTATCCAAATCCCCCATCCTCCCTCCCAAATTTTTAATTGGGGATGGTTCATCTTTTCCACCACCCACATGCCTTCCTTCGTTTGAACGGAATTCCTATTTTCCGAGAGGCATGCATGGGAAGGAAGGTCCACCATTGATCTTCCAAAGTCAAAATGTTGTTTGGGTGGACCCTCAAAAATTTCTACTTTTGGTATATAGCTAATTAGACATCCTATATGTAGGTTGTACATAGTTAACTTTTTCATTTTTATTTATTCTTAATTTAGTCTAGTGTAATTAGTTAATCTCTTTTTATTTCTTTTTTTTTTGTATGCTTGGTTCTAACTCTTTATGTAGGTTCAACGGACTTGAAATTGCAGAAATTGTGCGTCCCGGCATACTTTTGTTAAGAAAAAAAAATGAAAAAAGTCACAAAAAAAAAGATGTTTTCTTTATTTTACACTCATTTTGACGCATTAGCATTTGTTTTTTCTTTTATTTTATTTTTCATTTTTTTGTGAGTGTGCGTGGGTGTCGCTCGTTGTATATATTTTCCGCTTTTTGGTTTATATAACATATGTGTATGTACATATTTAGGCTAACTCTGTTTTATTTTATTTTATTTTTTATTTGTATTTTTATTTTGAAATACTTATATATACTATATATATTTATATATACTTATTTGTACATATCCCCCCCTACTAGCTTAATTGCATTTCCCCCCCACTTTTTAAAACAGCATGCAGTGGGCTAAAAACTGTGTGATCGATCGATCGATCGATGCACAGGCTCGATCGATCGATCGACCAATTAATAGCCGAGATTTGCCTTCTTTTTTCCCCTTTCTCCTTCATTATATTTTCTCTTCTCTCTTCCTACTTTCGTGCCCTAGCTTTTCTAACCCCATTTTCACTCAATTTAACTAACTTCTCTACTCAAATCAGGTATAAACTCTTTCTACATTCTTGTATTTGTGTAGATTAATTGGTTTTATGTCATATTCTTTAAGGTTTATACATTTTTGACATTTGTTGAGTTTTCTCCCTATGTGTTCCTCCAACAATTTTTGTGCACCAATCTTGTTAGAAATCCATTCATGAACACTTTGAGTTGAATGCTAATTGTTTTTGTTCATGAATGGGGCTACATTGTTGGTTCAAATGGTATATTTTCACCCTCGTTCATTGTGCACACCAAGTGTTCGCTAAAATGCCCCAACCATTTTTTCAATCCATTTTTGGGCACACTTGGGTGATTTTTACTCGTCGCATGTCGATAAATTTTATTGCAATGTTGATTTTTCTCCCTCGATTTTGATCACGTGCACCCACCTTTTCAACTCGTACACTAACTAACCATTAATTGTGCTTACAATTTTTTTTGTATTGCTTAATTATTGTTTTGTAGGTTGAAATGGCAAATCTCAAGAAATATAAATTCACTAGGTGCGTGCCCAACCGGGGCTTTGAGGGATTCCGTTGCGAACAAGAACGGGATTGGTTTCAGGCTACTTTCAGACTTCAGAGAGGCCGTTGGGTTATCATTTTGCCTTGAAGCTTGAGGAGGTACCACAGGAGGCGCGTGTTCTTTTGCGCCAACAAGGATGGGAGCCCTTTCTCGCTACTAATAGGCGCGTCAATGAAGAGCTCGTCAGAATGTTTTATGCGACATTAGTAGAGGTGAGAGGGCAGGGGCCTACTACTTATGAGGCCATGGTTCGTGGGGTGAGGATACCGCTCCGTCGTTCAGACTTGGCGACCTTTATGGATGTACAAGACCCTGCGGATTTTGTCAGTTTCATGGATAGAAATATTTTTGGGCATGCGACGTTAATTGAGGCCCTTGCACCGGGGGAGGTATGGAAGAAAGGTGCTTTCCGTTCAGCTGCAATGGCGGATTTGCCACGCCTATTACACTACATCAACGTCCACTCTTTCATGGTGACGAGCAACCGATCTGAGGTGCGTCACAAGCATGCGGCATTCATCTACACAATGCTTAATAATTCGGGCAAAATCAACTTGCCCAAAATCTTTTTGGAGACGCTAAGGAGCTGGCTTGGAGATATTCCCTTCCTTTTCCTGCCCTCATTACGAGGATTTTCCTTTCACACGGTTGCCCAGAGTATGACGCCGACCGCAAGCGTGAGCCACTAGGGCTTCTCAATAAAGATAACATCGCGAAGATGTTGACTCACGCGTGGGGGGAACCGGGTAACAAAAGGCAGAGGGCAGAGGCAGCTGACCAGGCAGAGGAGGAAGCTGAGATCAGACACATGGAGCAGGGTGAGGGTTCGCACGTGCCACATACAGATTTGGATGCCCGCCTTGAGGCATTTCAGGCAGTGCAGGACCAACGCTGGGAGGAGACCCAGCTTAGGTGGGCTACATGGGAGTCCCGCCTAGAACAGCAGCAGGCCGAGCTGCGGCAGGATCGAGATGAGCGCCGGCAGGATATAGCCGAGCAGAAGCGGGTGAGAGTGCAGCAGCAGCGAGAGTTCCGTATGATGCAGGCGATGATGAGAGACATATTTACAGCGGCATGATTCGGACGCGGCGCTACCTCCTCATTTTCAGGATCCTTTTGATCCTAGTGGTTCCGGCCACTAGGCTACTGCTGTATTGGGTCATTTTTGCCTTTTTGGGCCGGATATTATTTTGTACTTTTTATTTTATTTGTATTTCTTTCATTTTAATAGTTATAATGTATTAAGTTGTTTTGTATCGAACTTATGAAATGAGAAACAAGAATGTAGTTTGAGGTTGTTTATTGGATTTTGATGTGTGTGACCTTCCATTTTATATAATCAAAATGTCCACCATCAATTTATCTAATATTTGCACTTCAGCCCCTCTATATTGTTGTGACTTGTGACATGGATTCTTTTAACTTAATACATCGGTACATATTCTTGCTATGCTTTGTACTAACTTGTTTTGCAGATTCATTTGGACTTGTAATTATGGAGATCACTCCAATTTGGGTAATATCATTCTTTTCCTATCTTGGTGTTGTGTTCTTTAATGGACGCATTGGGGACAATGCAACATTTAAGTTAGGGGGTGTGGGATATTCTATCCATTTCATTGTTTATTCCTTGAATTTGACTACAATTTAGTTACAAAGCATGTTTTTGTTAAAAAATTCAAAAATATTTTCTTTCTTTTTTCTCCTTTGTTGGGCATTTAGCCCTTGTTTCCGATGATAAATTTTAATAATTGCCCGATCCATTAGACAATTCAACGATGCATGTTCTCGATTTTAGAAATTATTAGACTTTAGTCCTAAAATCATTGGTATTATGAATAACTTCATGAATTAAACTATATCCCATGAACACATGCGCTATTCTTGTTATATTGATTTTGTTTAAGATTTTTATACCTCGGTAATCTTTTGTTGCATTGTATATACTTATGCCGAGTGAGATTAGAGACTTATCTTCATTTGTGAGTGTATACACTATTCTTTCCTCTTTGAAAACATTACAGTCGTTGGTAATCTCTTTATTCTTTCATTGACCGTTCATTAATTGAGTTTATATCTTGAAATGTATTACTTGAGCATGATTTTCAAAGTTTGTTTTGACTCGAGAATTGCGTAAACTTTAGGAAATGATCATAGGCCATCTTTGTTATATCACCCATATTAGCCTTGACCTCACCTTATATGTTTCCCCTCGTCAACCCATTTGAGCCTAAATACTAGCCTTTCGTTTCATTACCTAAAATCCCATAACCAACTCCACATTGGAGTTATATACCATATATATTACCTTCCATACCTTTGTTTGGAATGTTGCTTGGGATTAAATGATGTTGTGTATTGTGGTTGCAATTTGAGCATGAAAAGAGTAAGAAAAGAATGGTGAAAAAAAAAAGTAGAAAACAAAGAGAAATGAAGAAAATAAAAGAAAGAGAAATTTGTATATATTGTTTATAATGATTCAATAAGCTTTGATTACTCTCCAATTGTTATATCTAATGCTCGTTTGGAAATCAATTGTCCAATTTTGTTATTGCCCACTTTTTCCCATTATTCCGAGTTTTCATCTCCGAATACGTTGAATCCGTACATATACCATCATTTTCTAACCTTAACCCCAAACCTACACTACAACCCTATAAAGTTCTATGTGATCTTAAGTAGATGTAATTCAAAGGTTTAAATAGTTTTGATAATCTGTGAAAATGCATTTCGCCTCTTTTATTGGTGCGATATCTTTCACCGAGATTACAGTTTTTATTTCCTGTATAGCGTTCTTCAATTGTGGCATGTGCGCAGCCTAGTTTCCCTTTACATTTACTCCTTATGTCCGCATGTCCCGTGTGTTACCTCCCTGTTTCAAGTGAATTCATTTGATGAGTGTAATGCCCGTGAGGATTGACTTATATGCATGCTTTAATATTTAGTATCCGAGTTATTTAAGTTTTTGCCAAATCATATTTTGCGTGTGCTCACTCCCCTCCCACATTTTAAAGTTTCAATTCATTGAGGTGCATTCTATAATGTTAATAACTACGGACTTTTCACGTGAATTCGTTTGCTATGCTAATAACATGTTGAATTCTTGTTCGTATTGTTGAGTTTGTCGCATGCTTATTTGGGCATTTTTTGAGGAAACTTTATGATGTTTGTGGGTTTCATCCCTGAAAATCCTCACGAGACGACACTCGTCCACTAGGGTAACCTAGGGGTTTAACGGCTTATTGCATACGCTAAATGCAATCGAATCGCCCGCGAAAGTGGTCTTATGCTTTTATACCATACTTTTATACTATCTCCTGCTTTTGGTTTGCTTGTAGTTCTTGTTGCATCCTATTTCATTGCTAGGGACTAGCAATGTGTAAGTTAGGGAGTGTGATAATACGCAAATATTGCGTATTTCATCCGTCGAACCTACGCATTTAAACCCCCTCGGGTGCCTTAATCTCTATATTTAAGCCATTAACCAGACCTCGGTTTATATTGTTAACATTATATATGAGGTATAAATGGGCTTTTGTACGTATTTAGGTACTAAAAATGGATTTCGGACGCATTCCGCTCAAGTTCCATACGCAATCGCACGTTCAAGGGCAATTCGGTCAATTCACAGTTTGGACACCTGGCCCAACATCTACACGGAAGTTGTAGCCCTCCTCGCAAGCTTCCCGTGGCCGCGAACGGTGCGCGATTCCGATCCCTAACGAAGAAGTTACGGCGATTTTAGCGGAGGAGAAATCCAAACATGCCAAAATAGGAGGAAAGGAGTGCAGACCTGTAGCCATCGATCGATCGATCCTTCAGTTTTTGCCCTCGAGTTGAGACAGTGGGCTATGATTTTTACCATCGATCGATCGATCAAAGGGACCGATCGATCAAAGGGATCGATCGATGCTCTGTTTTCAGCTGATATTTTGGCTTTTCTTTTCTTTTTCCTTTTCTTTTCTAATTTTATTCCAACTTACTATATAACCCATTTTTGTGTAAATATCACATATATTCAGTTTTAATTAGTTTTAGGTTAGGGTTTGTGGGTTTTGAGAGCTCTTTCTTCTTCCTCATTTGGTTGACACCCATTTGTGTTTGTAAGCTACACTTTTCTTCACCCCACTCCATTAATATAGTTGTTCTTGTTTAATTCTTGCTTCGTAGATTAATTTACATGCTTTGTTAATTGGTTCACTTGCTTTATTTCTTGCTTTCTTAGTTTAATTAGTATAATTTAGTTTAATCATGATGTACCCTTAGATAAATAGGGTCGGGATTTCGTTCCGCCATTAACGGACCCCGAGCTCCGAAAATTAGGTTTTGCGCAGAATTGCGTTTAATTGAACCCGCGCGCATTAAAGTCAGATTATTACGTGTTTAACTTTCTCTGTCATGCAACGTTAGTGTTTATAGCGATAATCCGATTTAATCCGCGTGCGACCAATTTTCGGTTAAATGTTTATTCACTCAACTTTGGCTTAAACTCCTTATTGCGTGAAGTTTATGATTAATTGATAATGCTCGATTAAATTGCCCTCGAGCCGGAATTCTAATTAATAGTTGTTTCGAGCCGTATGGTTGGATGCTATCCCGATCCTCGCTTTTACTTTATTTTAGACTTAACTTCTCTCTTTTCTTTTATTTACTAGCACACATGTTTTACACTTTTATTCCTGAATTAATAAACCGATTAAAATCTGCCAAACACTCCCCGTGGATTCGATACCCGACTTACCGCTATACTTGTATCGCAAGTGCAGTCGTAATTTAGGTTTTTGTATAGAGTTGGTGAGCCGAATATAAAACGACCGGCGCGTAGGTGACTCTCGCGTCGCGGCAAAAACCCAATCTATCAATAATCAAGAACCACTTCCACTTTTCACATCATTGGGGCAAAAGACACAACTTCTGCCTCCTCCTCCATAACAAATTTTGACTTTGACATGAGCCAAAAGTCATGCAAAATTTGCACTTTAGTAAGTATATTAGCAACTTAAATGGTGCAAAGTAAGAATAGGAATGAGAGTTGGAGGCAAATTTACCAAAGCTTGGAAGAACGGGTTACACGACAATCCCTTCCCCTCTTGTAAACGGGATTTTCTACAATCTCTACATCCCGGATGTCAACGAACTCCTTCAATTAACTCTATCAACCAAGTAAATTCCAAGAATTCGTTGTTATACAAATTTCATCAAAATGAGTGATTCAATGACGCCAGGGGAATTCAAGATATCTACATAGGCAAAAAGGACTATATATTCAAGGACAGATGATATAAGGAAGGATACAAGGATTTGAAAGAAGAGTTCCCCAACCAATCATCTTCCTAAAAGTGACCGGTATACCCATTCCCAACTTCTTTTTCATCAAAAACAGAAACAAAATTTATTAATAATAAAAGATTCTACAAGAGTTTGGTGGACCAGATGTCCACCGATAAATTTATAAATAAATAAACACAAAAACTGGAATCTCGAAACAAAACACTACAGCTGCTATATCTGAACCCTGCAATGGACTAGAACTCATCAAAAAACAGCCTACTGCCAATCAGCTACCCACGCGTCAATAAACATAATTAGAAAAAACACCAAACAAGCTAAGCAACCAATTCCCTCCAGTTACGTGAGCGAGGAAGCATCCAATTCACAAAGACTTTGGAATTGGAAGCTCATAACCAAGACAAAAATTGCATTTCGTATGTTTGTCCCATAATTCCTCTCTCCAACAACTTTATCCATGAAAGTTCTATTATTTTTCTCCAACCAAACGCGCCAAACAAGAACTGAAACAGCATCTCTACACGCATGTGCTCTTCTTCTTGTTTCCCAAAACAGTCCATTCCATAACTAGGAACTCATACTAAGACCTAAGAGCACCTCCGACCAAAGGTTTTGTTCGACAGAAACAGAGTAAATTTCAAAGGTGCAACAAGTTATCAATACTCAACTATCATTCTTGCACAAAATGCAACTATGAGGATATAATTCAAATATGGCCGTTGTTATTAAATGAAATCACAGGTATTCAATCTTCTGCCAACCAAACAAAGAAGTGTGTACTTTTGAAGATTCCCAACCTTCCATATCTTTTAAAAAGTTCAAAATATGACGGAAAAAAAAAAAGAAAACTCCTAGGAAGGGCAACACTTCCAAATACTTTATACAAAGAACCTAAGGACAAAGAAAACCCATCAATGAGAGGCAATATAGACATGTACTCCTCGAACTCCCTATCTTTGAAAAAAATTCTAAACAATAATTTCCAAGAATACATAGAGTGGGCATCCCAGCAAGGAAATTGACTCAGATAAAACAAGATGAGCAAGAGAAAAATGAAAATCTAGGGGTATGAATTCCCGCAGGAATTCCGCAAACACAGAGATCTTCCCAAGAATGTGTTTTCCCTCCCCTAGCATAATGACCCAAATATTATTCGTGTCAAATATAAACCCCTGATATATGTATTTCCAAGGACAATGGATGGTGCCCCTTTCTATCATATTAGTACATTACAATGACATCCATTTTATTGAGTGTCATGTCTGCTTCTAATGATTGTGCACAAGAGAGCATTTGTTCAAGCAGAAATCTCCACAACTATTTACTCAATATTTTTATATTTATTTTACTGAATTACCAACAATTAACTCTTTGTATTGTTTTAGATTTTTACACTGCTTTCCAATTCGCAATATGTTCCTTCTTACCCACACCATGACCTCCCCACAAAAAATCACATTAAATTTTCAATTTTTTTAGCCACATTTACCAGAATTTTAAAAAGAGACAAAAGGTAAATCGATATGCTACAGGGACTGAATGGAATATTTTATTGACAAAAGTCTCCCTCACAGAAACAAACAACCCTTGAGCTACCTGTCTAGCCTCCTGAACACCTTTTCCACATTGGCTTCCATAAACTCAAACTCCCCGTTTGGTTTCACCTTCATCTCGAATTCGGCCGACGGCAAACCACTTTTGTCTCCCTTAACCTTTATTGTAGCCTTTAAAATATTATGCATCTTCTTTGTCCATTCATCGATCCCTAACAAACAAACACACTAAATTCCTTTCATTCTAGGGCCTACATGTCCCGCATGTCTATATGTAACCCCTCCACTTTGATCCAACCCTCGGAAAAATGTAATGCTGCTTGTCTCACACACATCCGTCGTTTTCCATCTCTGTAAAGTTTTTTTTCTTCTAAAAGCACTCAGCATCCTGCATATTCTTATGCCAAAAACGGCCTTATTGGTCTGAAAGGATAGAAAACCACACTCTATCTATATAGTGATGTCAATTGATGGAGAGCATTTTCGTCATTATTCTTATTATTGCTATTGTAAATTTTTATTATTATTTCCTTTTTAGTGCTATCTTCAGTTGGAGACTTGCAGATAATTTAGTCTAAATGTAAAAAGAATGTTCTAGTCCTTACGATGTTAGCGCTTAGGTCACATTATTATGGCCTAGAAAATTCCTTGATTGGTTAGTATTTTAGAATATCTTGTGAATATTCCATCTCCCTCACCCTATAAATATGTAGCCCCGCTTGGGGTTAGGGTATTCAAGTAATTAATATTGAGTATTTCTCTTTGTGAGTGCTATTTTTCAGAGCACTATTGGTATTATGTCATCTGGTATCAAAGCATCGCCGCTTCTATCGTTGTTGTTGATGTAATTGTCGCTATTGTGTGGGTAAAATCGTAATCTATTTGCAAAGATGGTGCCGAAGAAGAATGCACTCGAGAATCACACCACCCAAATGGAGAAATCCAGGGGGGGGGCCATTCTCGACAAATTGGAGAACCTAACAGCCGTTGTCATCTCTAATACCCAGCAGCAGCTCCCGCTTGTCGCCCCCTCCCATCAACCACGACGAATGATGCCCAAGGCTCTGTTTTGCAGATCCACCAGCCTCCGTAGCCCTCGCACACAAGGCACAGAGTAGTGTGGCCTCGGGCCCACCACTTGGAACAACCCTGGCCTGTTATGGAAAGCTACTGGCAACGAACCATAACCTGTTGTTCTGGCAAGCTACCGGCAACAAACCATAACCACTTCGCTCTGCTCCCATGTTAACAGCCGCTGCCACACATACCCCATCCCGTCGCAACCCTAAACTCAAGCCATTGAACCCACCCACCCAGCCCTGCTACCCCTTAGCATTGCTGACCTCCCCACTCATCGAAACCTCCGTTTTAAAGTCCCACTCATCAAAACCTCCGTTTTAAGGACCTTCCACCGCAGCCTCAAGCCAAGCCCACAAGAATCTCTTTTCTAGAGTGCAGGGGTTGCGCCACAGTTCCTCCTTACACGAATCCCTCCTTATATGCGCACCCAACTCAACGAGAGTGAGGATCACTGAATTAGCCGCTACATTCACAGCCTCTAGATATACATCCACTTCAATCTCATCTTTATCGATGTTGTTGAGTATTGAGGAGCATCGTCGTTGCTCCACCACCCTCTATCGAGCCCCGACCATTGCTCCGGATGCCGAGGATGATGCCACCACTACCACGGTGAAATACTTCACTTGCGGCCACCATGCTTCAAGTCTCGAAGGGGAAGGAAAGAGTGGTGGTGCTGCTGCTGCTGATTAATGGTATGGATCCGACCGAGTTCAAGGAGCAGGACAAGGCCCTGTTATGAACTCTTTTCAACTGACGGAGAATGATGTGAACTGATCAAGGCTGTTTTCATCATTTTTCTTATTATTACTATTGTAATTTTTCCTTAAAGTATTTTTTGTTTCTTTTATTACTACCTTTAGAAAGAAGATTTTGGTTATTTTAGTATATATGTAATAAGAATGTTCTATTCCTAGTGTGAAGTTACCCATACTTTATCAATCCACCTCTCCTTCTCATGTTCCATTCCTTTGGTTTGGAAGCTCCATAATATTGTCAATGGATTTCTAACAAAGGAAAGCCCCTAATACAATGCCATTTGATTGATTCAAGTTCAACATTCTGGAACTTCCAAACCAAAGAAATGCAACATGAGGAGTCCCGTTGAAAATTGCTTCTTTTATGCTTCGGGTTGTATCAAGATTTATGTTAGAAAAAAAATATTAATGATTCTATCACACTTGCTACTGATCATCGTCAGGAGCCTAGATCATTTTTTAATTGATTAGCCTTAGAATATCTCTGGAATAATCTCTCTCCATTACATTAAAACAAATCGTAGCCCCATTTGGGGTAATGATATAGAATTAGTAGATATTTCTCGTGTTTTCTTTGAGGTAAATAATAATGTAGATAGACTTTATTGTTTAGTATTGTTAATTATTAGTATTAAATCTAATAAAAGAGTTTAGTACTCTTTAGAAAATATTGGAGTAAGTGAAGGGTGTCTTAGTATTTTAATGTTTTCCTAATTGGAGTGCAATTACTACTAGTATAAATAGGTGATGATGTAATAGAAATCTCATTACTCTTAGGCTTGTTAATACAATTTTTAGATCCGTGCTTGTGTTTTCTCTCTTCTTTGGATCCAATTGGTGGAATTTGCATCAATTGCTATTGGCAACCGTCTTATGTGTGTGGGAGGAGTCTCTCAATTGCATCTCCATCTATGGTTCCCAAGAAGAGAAATTAGAAAATCGTTTGACAACCATAGAAGAAACCATGATTCGAATAATGGCTCAACAAACCCAAATTTTGTCAAAATTTGAAGAATTTCCTCAAACCCTAGCCCTAATCTTGAACCCCATTTCCGAAATTCATCAAGAATCGGTCGGAAGAATTTCTAAAACCCATCAATTTGACCCAACTCTCCATCTACACTCTCAACAATCACCACTTCGGCCCAAATTACATTCAAACCCCAATATCAAACTAAACCGCATAAAACACCCCAAATCTTTAATCCAATCACTTCTACTGCCTATTTTAAACCGCAGAACATGATTAACCCATCGCAAACCCTACAGCAGCGATCACAGACCAGCCCCATACAATCTCCATCTAAGGTTGCGACCCTACCCCAGGGTCCGCAAACCCTAGACGACTCACTCCCTACATTCGACTACCCATCTCCACTACTCCTAGTGACGGTCGACCCTCACCAACCCCCTTGACCCTTACCAGGACAAATTAAAACAGCCTCAAACAGTTGTCGAAACATCACACCACTACAAGGGCCCACAACTACAATCAAAGTACCCACGAACACGCCACATCCCCCTCTATTGAAGCTTCCTCGAGTATCGATTGACAATCAATCAACTCTCTCTGCTCCGTCGAACCCAATAAATGGGTTCGGGACAAAAGTCAGCGCATTCGCAATTGGGTTCAACGTCCACCCCTTTCGGTAGGTCCCCAAGTTTTTGGCAATCCTTCTTGTTTCCCATTTTAAGGAATTTGGGCTAATTCAATACTGGACAATCGGGGGAGCGTCGTTCCAATTAAATCCCCAATCAACCCCCCGACATTGATGACATGTTCTCGGACACACCTCACTATTCAAACCCTAATATAAACTCCTCTGTTCCATTGGAGAATCGAAATTGTTTTGCTTGTGGCAAGAAAAAAACACCTCAAAAATAATTGTTCCACTCCAATCCCCACCACTCTATTTGTGGCCCATAATAGAGAAAATTTTCAGCAACCTCATCCTCACCTTAGTGAATGGAAACCATGTGCATTAAGGCCTTATAACAAGCCCGAAGATTATGAGGATAATGGGGATAAAGTTGCCTCACAAGATGAGAATCATGCTAACCATTTAGGACTTGTGTTAAAGCTCCTAGAGAAGACAAGGAGATTTGTGGGTCGTTCTTCCTACTTTTTATGGAAAAATGGATATGCATCGTGAATCGTACGATACGTATCCTAAAAGGAAAAAATTATTTTGGTCTCCTTGTTCGGCTCACCTCATTAATTTAATGCTAGATCGACCAATTTTTCATGACACCATTAAAAAAGCAAAGAAGGTAACCGTTTACATATACCGAGGTTATTGACAAGTTTTGAAAATTCACAAAAAAGAAAGAACTCACAAGAGTGGGGGTTACAAGATTTACTACCTCTTTCTTGACTTTCAAGAGAAGAAGATTCCTCTTACACGCATGTTTGCATCGGAGGAGTGGGCCACGGAACCGTATGCATATAAGTTTGATGCCAAACATGTTGAAAATATAATTTTAGGTGATACCAAATTTTGGAAGGCAAGCAAATATTGCTTGGAACATGTGACCCCCTCACCAAGGTTTTAAGACTTGCAAATAGTGATGTGAAACCAGTAATGGGGTACATATATGAAGCTATGGATAGGTCCAAGGAGGCAATTGCAAAAAATTTCAACTATAAAGAGGCAATGTACTGAAGAATATGAAAAATTATTGATACAAGGTGGGACATGCAACTTCACCGGTTGGTTTCTTTCTCAACCCAAGGTAACTTTTATCTTAAGTTGAATAATAACCTCCTAATTTCCAAATTTCAGCCTTCTAACTTTCTAAGTCTAACATAATGCATGTGTTTAACTTTTTTAGATTCCAATATAGCGAGGGGTTCAATGCACATAGATATTGAGAGTAAAGTTGCAATTGTTGAACAAATTGAGAAATTTCGTTGGCCAGAAGGCTTATTTGGGGTGAGCTTGGCCGTCGTGACAAGAGAGAAGACACAACCACGTAATTTTCTACTGTTTTGGCCTCATTTTCTTGCTGTTTTAGCATCATTTTGTTGCTGCTTTGGCCAACAATTTGCTGCTGTTTTAGGGCAGCAATTTGCCGCTGTTTTGGCCTCAATTTGCAGCTGTTTTGGGGCAGCAATTTTGCTGCTGCTTTGGCCTCAATTTGCTCTATTTAATGGTTCTCTTATTTATGTTGTTTTTATTCTAAACATATGGTGGGAAAATTATGGAGAAGAGTGCAAGGGGCTCCAAAAGTTAGCAGTAAGAGTGTCAAGCCTCATTTGTAGTGCCACAAGATGTGAGAGAAATTGGAGTACGTTTGACCACGTGCACTCCAAGAAGAGGAATCGTTTGGAGAAACAAAGATTGAATATTCTTGTCTTTGTCGAGTACAACATTCAACTTGAGACGAGACTATTGAAGCGACAACAAAAGGGTGAGACATATGATCCAATTTGTCCATCGGATATGGATTCCGATGATGAATGGATCACCGAGAAAGAAGATCCATGTCTCCCCGAAAACCACTCGTGGATTGATGTGCATGAATGCTTCCAAGATGAAGGAACTAATAACAAAAGGAAGCGGGGTATGGTTTTTAGTCATGTGATATTAAGTTGAGAGGTCTAATGGCTAATAGTTAAAACAAAGGTTGTTTTATTAATTATTAATGTATATTTTTGCATGTTTGAGAAATGGAAAATTGGTTCTGGTTGATAAAGATGATGTTGAAGTTATTGATGATGACGAGGAAGAGAAGGGGGAGGAGGAGGAAAGAGGAGAGGATAGCAGCAGAAGATGATGACGAAGATGATAATGATAATTAACTAAACCTTGATGATGATTATGAATGATTGGAGGAGTAATGATGACTTTTTTGGATATATTTTGGATTTTGGTTATTATCTTTTGAAGTATGTAATGTCTATATATATAAAAAAGGATGATAGTATGATGATACCTTAATAGTTAGTACTTACCAGTCACTAACTATATAAAGGAGGATTCTCTTTTTTATATGACTTGTGGAGAAATTAGAAGTTTAAAGACGTAACTCTTTGTCGTATTAAATCAAACTGAAAAGTCCATTATGTTTATTGTATTTTTTCTTACATTTCTTGTCTCTTTCATGTTGCGTCATTACCACAAAGGTAAATTTCTTACCATAAGACAATGTAATCAAATCATAGAACAGTCTAAAACCATATTGTGTTGTATAATTGATTGTAAAGTGTTCTCTGTGTTTTTATTTAATTTTTACAAGTTTTTTTATTTTTTGTACCGTATATTATGATATGTATCCTGATACAATTCACGATACATAAGGTTTTCGATACGCAATACGTATCCCGATTCAACAACTATAATTAAATGTAATAAAAGGGGTTTATTCCTCTTTAGGAAATATTAGAGTAAGTAAAGGGTATCTTTGTCTTTTAATGATTTCCTCGTTAAAGTAGAATTACTATTCATATAAATAAGTAATGATGTAATAGAAATCTCAATACTCTTTGGCTTGTTAATACAATTTTTAGATGTGTACTTGTGTTTTGCCTCATCTTTAAATCCAATTGGTGGTGTTTTCATCATTTTTTTTAGAGTTTTATAGGTACTGATTACGTTATATAGTTTATTAAAACATGTTGAACCTCCTTCCATGAATCCAATGTTTAAAAAGGCGAACGAGGCGTACGCCTCGAGGCGCTGAAAAAAAGCCTCGAGGTCGAATTTGAGGCTTACGCCTCAATGCGCCTCACACCTTTTTGTTGAGGCGCGAAAAAAAAAAATTAAAAAAAAATCTTTTTCTTCTTTCATCACAAATTCTGTTTTTTTTAAAGGTTAAAGTTCTTTCATTTTTCTAAAATTTCACTGAACTTAAAAAAAATGTTGTTTTAATCTACTAACTCTTATTCTTTTTTTATTTTTTTTTTGTTTTAAAATTGCACTTAAATTTGTTTTTCTTTACTAATTTGTTTGAAATAAGTGTATAAATTTGTTTGAAACTATATTTTTGTTATAAATATATAGTTTGTTTGAAAAAAATGTACTAAATTAACTTCAATACGACTTTTTTTTATAAAGTTTCTGTTTTTTTTAAAAGGTTTCTATTTTTTGGTTTTCAACTTAGATTAATATGTTTTCTTTAACTTAGACTAATATATTTTAAAGGTTGCTGTTTTTTTAATAAACTTAGGTTGATATGTTTTATTATTTGTTTAATAAAGTTGTTGTTTTTTTAATCTTAGCTGGAAAATCAATGTTTTTTTAATAAATTTGCTTGTTAAGTTGCATTGATTAATTTATTGTCATATTATAAAATAACCAATATGTGAATGAAGCTGAAAAAATGATTTTGCAAATACGATTTTGCATTGATTAATTTATTGGCATATTGTAAAATAACCAATATGTTAAAATTGATTTTCTCATATTACTTTTTTTTTTAAAGTTATCTCGGGGGAACAAAAAAATGTCAAACTATGTGAGTTAGACCTCAAGGATGTTTTTTTTTTGTAGTTTTATTTTATATTTCTTTGTTATTTTAATTTTATGGTGTTATTAGTATTTTTTAATATTATTTTGCTCTTTTTTTCCTTTTCAGTGAAGCCTAAGCCTCGCCTCGGCTTTCGCCTTTTTAAACAGTGCATGAATCACGCACCTCCTCTCTCATACAAACCACCGCTCTACTCCATTGTCCAAATCTCATAATGTGAGGAGGTTGAATAGGACTTTGTTCCATGACCTTCGCAACTTACACATATGGCAGGTTCTGTTTGCCCTGTTTTGTGTAAATCAAAGTGGTCACAACATTCAGCATTTAGGTTTCTTTCTTCTTTCCTTCGCATCACTTATCTACTCCTTGAATTAGGTTTGATCCCAAGTTTTAATTAGTCCTGATTCTTATTTCTACAAAACATTGTTTTATCAAAAAGTATTACTAAACATTATTTTATCAGAAATTAACATTATTATTAGAGGGTACAAATGTAATTTAATAAAAAATTAACTAAAAAGAAAAAAGAAAACAGAGTATTACCCCGTCTCTAATTCTCCACACACACACACAGACCCAATCCCTCCCACCCCACCCACCGGAGTTCCGCCTCACTCCCGCCCCACTAGTGGTCCACCCCACAAAATAAGAACTAAACCCGCACAACTTTCAACCAACCCACTTCTCTCTCTCTACATACCAACCCACTTCTCTCTCTCTCCGATGGTTTGGATTGAAATCGATTCAAACTTGTGGAGGTTGTCGGTTGTTAAATCATTTGTGGGGGTTGCGGGTTGTGGGGGTACAAACTTGTGGAGGTTGTGGGTTGAAGTTTTCGGAGGTTTTAGGGGGTTTTATGCAAATCAAGAAAGAGAGAGAGAGACAAAGGAAGATAGGCGAATGATTTTCGGGGGAATGGGGGAGGAGGAGGCGGTAGATTGGGGCGGGGGGCGAGGAGGGGAGGTGGCGGGGTGGGGGCAGGACCTCTCTCTCTCTCTCTTTATATATATATATATATATATATATATATATATATATATATATATATATTCTAATTCAAAATTTATTTTCTTTATTCTTCCTACTTTTTTAAAATCATGTTTGGGAGGTGGTGTAAAGGCAATTAACTTTAAAAAGTCATGTGTATCGCACATGACTGTTTTCCGTCACATTTACTTGTCAAAATTAATGGAAGGGCCTTGTTAAATTTGTTCCCATCGTATGTGGGCTTGGTTGTCACTTTTGATAGATCAGGGACCATGTTGGAACAATCGTGATCGTTTAGGGGTCAAATGAGTAAATTTATTCTTATATATAGATATGAGTGATGTTTTCTAAACCGAAACCACCACTATGCTCACTTGTCATGGTTTAGGCCAGCTTTTGAAGAATGGGGTGATGGCTGTTTTTGATTTCTTAGCCCAATAAATATACATATATATATATATAGCAAACAAATGCAACGCAAAGAGCACAAACTCAACCATAAAGATTTAGGGTGTGTTTGAGAAACTCAATTCCAAGCCATATAATTGGAATTAGAAAATTTCAGTTCAACTTTCAAAAATTTTGAACTGGAAATTTTCCAAGGCATGGAATTGGGTATCCAAACACACCCTTATGTAACAAAATAAAATCAAAACAAGCATTCATGAACCAAAATGCAGGTAAATTAACAACCACCCAAAACACAAGAAGAAGTCTGGGCAAAATGTGGCACCATACCAAGCCTTTGGCAACTTGTCAAGAATGCTGCTTGACAGAGACACAGCCATCAGCATAGGACGCCCGAGTTGTATAAATTCTCCGCTCAACGGTGCCATACCGGTATCACTAGAAGATGCATTTCTGAACTCCACATAAAGGTAGATCCCATAACCCACAATGCCCAGACCCAAAAGAGTCAACAAGAAATTCAGGAGCTTCAATAAGCACTCCAAGCAACCCCTACACGTCATTCTCCTCTATTTAACAAACCCCTCAATTTCCTACAATAGCAGTCATGTTTACACACACAATCAAACACCTCAAACTTCTTACAAACACCCTTTGTACTGCCAAAAAATTAGGTTTTTTTTACTTACCGCGTCCTAATAGCACATTTAGACATACCTTACAAGTTAAAACAGGTGGATAGAGATATGCCTTGTAAAGATACCCTTTTCTATTTTATGATTTTCTAAAGTCAAATTCAATTTTGTCAATAGGAGTTGAAAATTGTTAATTCTTCCGGAAAATAAAAACGAGAGGATTTAGATGGAAGAATTTCTGACAAACAAACAGAGTTTGAGCATAATTCAATTGAATTCTCATTGTATTGAGGTCCGATCGTCCAAGGATAACAATAATTCCACAAATTTGAATGATTGAATAATCATTAATATATTCTCTTTTTCGAGTTTAAATATTGAGTTATAAATGAAATGACTTACAGGCAGGTAGCAGCAGCAGCGATAATTGGGAATTTGAGATTGCAAGCTTCAAGATTCCAATAAACAAAACGAAAGGACGGTCGCTAATTATGAATTTCGGGATATAAAAGTTGAGGCAAGATAGCTGTTGATTGGGGTCCCACGTGTTTTTTAGTATTTAGATGGTTTGTGTCTGGTTCCAATCCGGAAAATGAATTCCTATTTTTAACGTTGTTTAATTAATTAATTTTTGCCAATTTTATGTAAGACTCCTTAATTGTACAACTCTTAAGTAACAACTCAGCCAATGTAAAACAAAAATCACCTTTAGAAATGATACTTCTCATACTTCTGATACTGTAGATTCATTTTCTTTCATAATTAGTATAAATTTTAAAGAAAAAAATGTGATCTTTTCATATTCTCTCCCAACATACTGTAATGTTATGGTGGAATCGTCTACAGATTTTAGGACAATGCTGCTTTGATACTATAAATTGAATGTGATTTTAATTGACATACTTTTTTCCCATTTAAAATAGTGTCAAGATCGAGGTGTATAATGGAGCGTCAGGTAATAATGGAGTCGTTTTAGGTCAAGCTCGGGTGTGGTTGAAGATACTGCAAAAGATGAGTGTTACTTCATCCTTGAATATAAGACTTGTGAAAATAAGAGCTTCATGTCTCATTGTTGGTCCACAATTATTATAGAATTTTATGAAAATTTTGAGGGCGGTGTGAAAGAGTTTCGAATTTGCGTAAGTATGTGATTGAGTCAGGTTTCAAATATATGTTAGTTAATAATGATATGACTCGTGTGACTGCTAGGTGTGATTGGAGTAATTGGATAGCAAGGGTGGACAGCGAAACCTGTCAGCCCGAATAATCGAATCAAACCACCAGGTTTGGTTTGGTTTGGTTTTTTGACACCATTTGGTAGGTTCTAGTTTCTAATTTTAAAAAACTTGTCATATTGGGTTGATTCTTGGTTTTATACCAAACTTTAACCTACCCTATATATATAACCAATGTTGAACAAATCATATATTTTTACTTCTATATATATATATATATATATATATATATATATATATATATATATATATATATATATATATATATAGAGAGAGAGAGAGAGAGAGAGAGAGAGATAGAGAGAGAGGTTACAACTTACAAGTAATAAATAAGATTAGAAGAGGGTATTTTTGTCAAACATAATATAAGTGCTTTTATTTGGTCCCAAAATATAAACTCAATTAATCTCTCTGTCACTCATAGCAAAAAAAAAACTAATCAACCTGCCTCTCTCTCTCACGGCCCTCCCCTAGCCATTCTCTCTCACTTATGGTCGTTTCTCACTCTGGTCACTGATTATCACTCTAGTCACTTTATCATCTTCATCATACACTTTGAGGTAAGATGCACACATCTGCAATTATATATTATATATAGCATATAGTTATTTGAGATTTTGGGATTTTTTGTTGATAGTGGAGACTTTGTACGACTGTCCATTCTTTTTTTTTCTTTTCCTTTGGGACTTGTAACTGCAACTAATGTACTATTTGTTATCAATTTTTGTTGTTGGAACTTGAAACTCTAAACTTGGAAATAATGATATATTTGATCGTTAATAAGTATATTTTTTGTGTGTGTGATATGTTGTTGGTTTAATAGTTTACTATTTTAGGTTTATTACATAAATAGAACTGTAAAGAAACCCGGAAAAAAAATCGCAAATCGAACTGAACCTTGTTTGGTTTGGTTTGGTTTGGTTTGGTTTGGTTCCATAACATGATTGGCTTGGGTATGGTTCCAATAATGCGGAACCGAAGTATATAGGTATTGGTTCAGGTTTTGGTATGGAACCGAACCAAACCTATCAATGTCCAAACCTATTGAATAGTCTGTAGTTCGCGAAACCATGATCTGTGAATCATGTTAATGAATCTTTTATGTTCATAGTTCACAGACGTTAATGTGTGCGATGCTTATATGCGTAATGTGAGGTGACCCCGGCAATGCGGGTCGATGCGCAAAGACTTTATATGCGGAAGTAAACTATTGTTGAGTAAACACCTTAAACCTACGAGTTTATATGAATGATGCAAAGGGGACCAAATTAAACTTTTACTTAATTTGATTAACTTTTATGAAAATAATTTTAATTTTCAAAGTTAATTATTAGTCCAACATAGATTCAATTTTTAGGCGAGTTTCTAATTATTTAGTCCTACCTTTTCGTGTGAGGTGAAATGCGATAAATGTACAACACACAGTATTTATTTAACGTCGCAAAAACCCTTCCCCGGGAAAAACGACGAATTCCTCTAGGAGTTACCTAAACTACTTCCACTAAAACAATAAAACAACAGGAACGAGTTACAAACAACAAACTTAACAATTAAAGAAGAATGATCTAACTATTACCCCACACGACCAAGTCTCTAGCCTGGTTGCTTATTCAGTTCTCTCTTTAACTTGTCCTCACTTGTTTTTGTGTTCTTCACTTCTCAGCCTCCCCTTTAACTTCTTTAAGCGTAGGTTGGCTCAGTGCCTATTATTTATTTTCTAGTGAAGTGTGTGTGATGCAACAGACTATATATCACCTATATCTTTGCAAGTCTTGTGTTATTAAAATCAAATCAGTTTGACTTTGAATACACTTTTGAAAAGCTTTCTTTTCTCTTTCTTTAAATCTCGAACACTAGACTTGTTCAGATATTGCACAAACAAAGATGTGTCTACATGAATACAAAGTGAGTGATATGAGATGCAAACAATTTCTGAAAATCACTAACACAATCAAGCAATCATGTTCACAGAATATGACTTCAAATATATTCAATAAATTCAGAGACAGTCAAATATTCCCAATCTTGTTTTTCAGAAAACAAATATTAGATTAAATCAGATTTTAATCTAAAATCGTATCAAGACTATTTTCACCAATATTTCAAATTAAATCGTAACAGTCTTAAACACACAAACAGATAATATTCAGTCAAGATATTAAATCTTCCACAAATCAGATCTCAAAAACTTAGGTTTAACTTTTTAAACCTCAAACAGTGCAAATCTGAATATTAACAAATATTTTCTGAAAAATCTGTTTTAAAACAAAACGTTTTAAAACCATACAAGATCTCACAAATAAGTCACAAGCAGAATATTCACACAAAATAAATTTCGTGAATAGTGTGTGTTGTGTACAAAAATTAGATCTAAAGACTGATCTAAAAATACACACAAAGATGAGAGAACTCACTTACAAAAATAATGTACTCTAGAAAAATCGTAAGTGCAGAATCAGAATGAGAGAAGTCCAATCTTCATTTTAGTTTGACAGAAATCAATACTTGAAGATGACACAAAAATAATCTGGTTTAATTTCTCTTTCTCTCTAAAAATTTTTGACAGAAT
The DNA here is from genome assembly GCA_949130495.1 of Sambucus nigra. Lineage (NCBI taxonomy): Eukaryota > Viridiplantae > Streptophyta > Magnoliopsida > Dipsacales > Adoxaceae > Sambucus > Sambucus nigra. The sequence continues at coordinate 236,948,256 of OX422208.1, read as the reverse complement.
TATGCTACAAAATTATTTTCTCAGCTCTCTTAAAATGAATACCCAAAGGGTTCTATTTATAGAGTGCACAAGTGTGTGCAGATTGGTGTAAAATAGGTTCACATGGATTACCAAAGAAATACACTCAACCGTAGATAAAATGTAATCTGAAGGTTCACAAAGAAACATAAAGTATAATGTTAAAAATATGACACGTGTTGTGCAAGCTGTTACATACTAACAGATCAAGAATCAGATAGTTATATAAAACAGTCGCTTTGAAAAACTGAACGCCAGGTGTAAACACTGTGACATGTTACCGTTGCAAAGAGATATAGACGGCCACGTTATAACAGTAACAGAAATAAAAATATTATCGTTATAAAGAATTGAGACGGCGTCGTTTATAAAGATACCAGTTCTGGTTTAAACAAAAACCGTGGGCGTAAGAAGGTACAAAACCAAGGGTCAAATCTGTTAAGGCCTAAGGCATGGGCTATGCTCAAAACGATAAAGGCTATGACCTGTGAGGTCAAATCGTGGCCAAGCCAAAAAGGATCAAAACCTTTTAACATATAAAGGCATGAAGACACACAAGCATATTATAATCTAATGTATAAGACACGCATGCTTTAACAACTAGGGGGCCAAAAACTAAAGTCTATATATATATATATATATATATATATATATATATATATATATATATATATATATATATATATATATATATTTATATAGCATGGGTCAAATCTGCCAAAAGCTTTAAATGCTAAAAACAATCATATATATATTATCATTAATGCATGCATACATATATAATATACTAACATCTCTCTCTCTCTCTCTCTCTCTCTCTATATATATATATATATATATATATATATATATATATATATATATATATATCCTAACATGCACGCACATTTAGGGACACATATGCATATGTAATATATCATACATACATAAAAGAACACACGCATACATAAGCATGAACATATATATATAATGACACGCACATGCACAAATACAACATAAAATAACAAAATGTATTTTCAACTTCAAAAAAAATGTTTTGCAATTTTTATAAAAAAAAATATTTAGTGTCAACTTATTTTCACAAAAATATTTTTCTTATAGAAATTCCAAATTAAAATTTTTGAACTCAAAAATAATTTTATTCTAACAAAATAAAACATTATCATAAGATATGATAAACGACATGCAAATGTAACGTGGTGTCGTGTCCTACGTGACAGAAATTCCTATGTGCCATAAGATTACCTTTTTCTGAGATGGCGGACTGAATGGAGTGCACATTTGATGTAGATGGACAAAGAGAGCTTGGAGTCGATATGGGGACACGCAATCCTAAATTACAAAAATATTTTGTCAAAATTCAAGTCCAACTATATGAAGTCCTATATAGCTAAAGCACCAAAAGCAAACCCTAGGTGTGCTCTATATAGGGCCTTCATAATGGTAATGGTGAGATAGTAAAATTTGATGTTAGTATCTTTCGAACTCTTAAACATCATAAGAGATAATCCATTAGTTAAACTCATTGATATTAAAAGTATGTTAAAAAAATTATAGACTTAAAATTTCATATCGAGATGCAATAAAGGGTAAATAACTAAGTAGGAAAGGATCGCATGGTGATGAAGAGGAATCATATAATCAACTCGTTTAGTAGTCTGAATAATTGGTTCAAATAAATCCTAGTGTGTTTTATATGTTGGAACACAATCAAGTTTATTTGTTCTTTGAGAGGCTTTTTATATGATATGGCGGACGTGTTTTGGGGTTTAAGTATTGTAAGTCGTCGTTATATTTAGATGGAACTCGTTTCTATGATGAATATATAGGAACTCTTCTTTCAACTTTTGCGAAAAGGAAAACCAAGTAGTTTGTTGTTATGATTTTTATGTTTTGCGTATTTTTCATGTTTTATAATATTTATTATGGAGGTTTTATGGTTATTCCAGATACATTTTTTATTGCATTTATTGTTTCAATGTTGAAAATGAGAATAATTGGACTTAGTCTATTTGTTATGTAGTTGAGTTTACTTTCAAATAGTGTGGACATTACTTTTATGTTATATCATAACAAAGGCATTCTTAAGGGTGTTGAAAATATTTCCCTCGAGTGTGTTATGGTACTTGAATGTAGTATCCACAAAATAATATTTGTTAGTTTTTTTACTTTAATACATTACTAATTTTTATTTCTAAACTTTAATGCAAATTGATTAGTTTAATAGAGTTAAGTACATTTTTCATTGCTACATATCACTTTTAGTGGAACGTTTTCACATTTAGTGAAGAAAAATGTACTAAAATATAATAAATTGATTAATTTGTATTGAAGTAAAAAAAACATATTTGTTATAAGTTTTGAGGTTATTGTGAACCATTTTTATATGATCAATTGGTTTAATTTTCACCAAATATGCATATGCAACGAGTTAAGTATATTTCCAAACATAGATAAAGAAATTTGTTGTTAGAAGACAACTATGGTATGCAACAGTTTATAAGGAAGTGCTCGAAATTCCAATCAAAGCCTTTCTCATCGAGAAAGCTAGATCGATTATCTTATATAGAACCCCCGTAAAGTATAAGGATATCGGGACTCCGATGATCTTTATCAAGATATGGGAACAAACTATCGAGAAAGCTCTCTCAGACTTAGGAGCCAACATGAATCTTTTGTCGTACACCGTGTATGAAAAACTATATTCGGGGAGTTAAAACTTGCTATGATGACCTTATCCTTAGCATAGAAATATAGTAAGTTGCTTAGAGATGTTGTAGAGAATGTATTGATTAAAGTGGGTGAGTTTGTCCTTCTTATAGACTTTTGTGGTCTTAAACACTCAGTGCGTACTAAACCCATTTACACAAATCCTTAACATTCTAAGTCGACCTTTTTTGGATACTTTTGACGTAGTCATTATATGTCGTAGTGGGAAAATAAATCTCTTGTTTGTGAATATGACCATAAACTTAAATGTGTTCACTTTAGATAGGAAACCATCTGATGATAGAAAAATAAAGTCAAGTATGTTTAGGATGTGTTCGATGCCAATGCCCAATTGGATAGTGACACCATAGATTTAATTGCATGGCCACCTGATTTCTCTCCAGATCCGAGTCTTGAAGATTTTGAAGAAAATTTTGATGAAGCTATCATTGTTACACAAGCCATATATTAACCCAACAGATCCAAAACCCACTATTTTTAAGTCAAACCGGACATTCTATTTGTCACAAAAGTCAACCTGAATTATGATACTAAACAAACTAGTACTGATCCGATTAAAGTCCAATATAAATTATTTAATTAATGAATTTCCACATATTAAGTTTAATTTTAATTTCAAATGATACAACATATATAAATATAAATAGTGACATCACATATCATAATAAGCACACATAATTAATTTTTATAATTAAATAATACACTAAAAATATGGGGTATTATAAAAGCTACAAGTGTGTTAGTTGATGAATCTATTGATGTAGTAGAGCTTTCCCAAGAAACCACTCACCTCTTTCTCGATTCGAGGTGGCTATATGTTGAGGATGGCTTTATTTTTGGCAAGGTTTACTTCAATCCCCTTTTCACTAATCATAAAGCCTAAGAGTTTTCCTTTGATGACAAGATGATTTTTTTACTAATTGAACGCATTTGGTGTTGTTATGGTCATTCAAAGAACTTTCTACAACGCAATAATATGACCTTCTCGAGTATTGGACTTAGTGATCATGTTCTCTACGTAGATTTTAACTTCTCTATGGATGAGATCATATAGGATGATTATGCCTTCCCTCTAACATGTATCCCCAACGTTATTGAGATCAAAAGGCATTACGATGTAGCAAAAGGTTCCTCACAGGGTAGTCAAAATGGTTTTCTTTTGATTATACCTGAAGAATCCATCGACGAATAGTTTAAGAGCATTATTGGCAGTGTTATTGATGATAATATTAGTGTTAGGCAGAGTATAATCATCATTTGGGGACATTTTGTAAATATCTTGATAATCAACGCACATGCAGACTTTTCCTACAGATTTCGGTACGAGAATTATGTTAGCGAGCCAAATTGGATACTCAACCGCATGGATAAAACCCATGTTCATCTACTTGGCCACCTCACCTTTGACTTTGAGAGACCATTCAAGTCGAAGCTTCCTTACCCTTTACTTGACATGAATGAATTTAGGGTATGTAGGGATCTCTTGTTGCACAATCTCAGGATCAATGTTAGGCATGTCGCTATAAGACCATGTGAATACGTCCATGAACTATTTCATAAGATCTTCCAATTGTGAGCGTTATTTCTCGTTGAAGGATTATTCTATCATGATCTCGTGCAGATATCTCCCCGAGCAAATATTAATGACAATAGTTTCCTCATCATTAGTTTAAATGCGATTATATTGTTTAATTTTTTTCTTTATTGATATTGGTTAGGAATTTCATAAATTATTTGATTAATAGAATCAATACAATTAATATAAGGCATAAAATAATATTCAAAATCCACATTTATTTCATTGATATTATCACAAAAAAAATATAGCCGTGAGAACCTCCACAAAGGATGCCTCATTTACATCACCATTAAAAATAAAAAATTCAAGTTCATGCTCAAGTTAGTAAATGACAAGGTTGTTGGTTGGTAAGGCCGAACTTGCCGAGATGCTCTACTAGTTTTGTAAAGGCTTGTTAGCAGGAAAGATCTTTTCAATAGGGTCACATGACTCGAATTTATCCCGGATCTTCCAAATAATCCTCCCTAGTTTAGTGAGCTTGAAGGATTCATCACTATCAGTGATCTTGGGGCTTTCACTATCAGAAGATCTTAAGTTAGAGGATTTGATGGCCAAGTATTTCACTTTGTAGTTAGATCCCTCATTCTAAGTGATTTTATCTTCAAAAGAATAACTCAAATTTGGGCTTCATCTTCTTCCTAGTTGTATCATATCATGGCTCAATGAAACCATGGTATGGAAAGTCTTCACGTCTTAATAAAGTGACCATTTAGGGAGTCTCTAGAGATGAACCCTTTGCTTTTTAAATCCATGTTATTGAATGATTGGCAGAGAGCCATAAGTTCTAACGAAGAAGGTTGGTACCCTAGACCATGCGGTGGATAAGATGTTTTCAGAATAATTGGCTCAATGATCCTTTATTATCTATAATTGATCCCCATTCCAGGCATGCAATGCTTCTTCTTGAACATCTGAACCACATTGACATTTCCATGATGATTATGCTTGGGCCTTACCCTTTCTTTAAAATTATCTCTTGTCAGGAAAGGGAGTGAGTCAACTTTAAAATAGAGAAAAATGTGTCATTGGTATTGTAATTGATTTCTAATAGCAGATTACTGGTGTCGATATCATATGAGTTGTCATTATTTCCAATGATCATGATGGATGGATATCTGTGAAGAATTTAAGCTTTTATTATAGATAAGAAATAACATACCTGATACTGTTCAGCCACTAACCACCAAGGAGTAGTTGAAATAAGATGGTATGTAGATCACTTAAAATCAACTTGAGAGAAACTGGATGATCCCCAAGTGTAAGAATAATTGATCCAAAGACCTCTCAACGATTATTATCATAGGTGCGCACAATTGTTGATGTCAGAGTCATTGACTTACATCCCCATACATCAGAGCATTTGGAGCAAACAAAGATTTAGAGAAGAACCGTTATCAAATGGCACTAATGAAATGGTCTTATATATGACATTAACTGAGATATTGAGGGTATAGTTATGGTTTGGACCAAACTTGAGAATTTCTTTATCCATAATGGAGATGAGCGTCTTGGCGGTCAAGGTACCAACTATGTGGATAGTATCATCAGAAGAAGTAGGAGTAACTGTGGCTTATGTGAGCAGTTTGATAGGGGAGTTCATATGGAGCTGAGAGTGTAAAGGAAAATTTCCAATAGAGTTACTTTATATGTAATGGTTGAATTCAATCTCGTTCTGACTTATCTATCCACACATTTTTTATTGCATGGTGTAATCGCCCTCTATCGGATGGGGGACTAGATCCAGAAGAAATTTCCCTTGATTCAGAAGGAAGGGGATGATGTGACAACTGAGAAGAATCTAAAGCACTAACTTTAAAAGTCCAAGTCGTCCCTATAAAAATCGTTGGACAAAGTTTTTAATCTAAAAATTGAGCATGCCAACACCTTGAAGACCGTGGCAGAGAATAAACGGGATGACATAGATGATGTTGTTAAGGTTACATTGGACGAGGCTAAGGCGCAATCCATAGCCAAATTTAAGGAGTCTGATGAGTTCGGAGGTTATGCCTTCGAATATCTTGAAAAAGGCATCAAGACTATCGGTCGATGGGCTACCTTCAAGCACGTTGAGGTTGGAAACTTCTCCCTTAATGATTTATGGGTATCGACTTTAGCGACCCCCTTCTTGAGACTAACTTGGCTAATATTGAAAACCCAGCCGACCCTTTAGAGATTCCCATCAAAGTCACTGAGAACAATGAACTGTAGCCGAGATAAGCATCAACGATAAATGGGGTCAAGATTACCAATCTTGGGGATGATGGGATGACCCAAATTGGTGCTGATGGCAGCTTATAACTTTAGGCTTTTGCAATCTTTTATTTTTGTTAGGACGGCCGTTTGCGGCCTTGGACTTCATTTTTGTGTAGTTCTTTATATTGAACTGACTTGTAACCTCTTTATAATGAAATGAAGTTCTTTATTTTCCTGTCTTCCACTTGTGTTATGCAAGTATGTCTGTCCTAATTTTTCATTAGTAGCATAATTTGAATCAGACATACTTCACTAGTCTTCTCTCATCATTTTGATGAGAATTATCTCGTCCATTCACTATTGTCTCGATCGAAAGAGAATTTCTAATAAGTTAATGATGTTTTAATAAATGAACCACAACCAAGTGATTCTAAAATTTGAATCCACTAAATTATAGTGTTAGATCTCAAGTCCCTTCTCGTCGTTTTGAGAGTGTATAGGTGAGTATTGTCTCATATATGCACTGTTATCTCGGCCAAGAGAGAATTTCCACCAAGTTAATGATGTTTAAAATGAAGCACAACTAGGTGATTTTAAAATTTGAATCCATCAAATTATGGTGTTAGATCACAAGTCCCCTCTCGTCGTTTTGAGAGTGTATGGGTGAGTATCGTCTCATCCATGCACTGTCGTCTCGGTCGAGAGAGAATTTCCACCAAGTTAATGATGTTTTAATAAATGAACCACAACCAAGTGATTTTAAAATTTGAATCCACCAAATTACGGTGTTAGACCTCAAGTACCCTCTCGTCGTTTTGAGAGTGTATGGGTGAGTGTCGTCTCGTCCATGCACTGTTGTCTCATCCGAGAGAGAATTTCCACCAAGTTAATGATGTTTAATATGAACCACAACTAAGTGGATTTTATTCCTATTGATGTTATTGAGAGTCCATGGACGAGGTCAACCCCGTATGGACTGCCATGTCACCGAGAGCAACTTAATGCTACTTCACCACGAATGATGTTTTACAGCTTAAGATGGGTTTATATATGTAAGCAATAAATATACAAATAAACAGGAAAGGTATGAGGGAACACTTGGAAATTTTCATTGAATTTCATTGTATTTGATTCATTATCTAGTCCTCATATACATGTACTACAATGGAATTAAAAAGAGACAATAAAAACTAAAATCTTACTAGTAGTATTTTTTAGATGGTCGGCGTTCTACGGGTTAGGGAATGGCTCTCCTTCCAAGTTTTCCCATTAATGCGTCCCTGGGACCACCTCTTCGACCACTCTATACGGACCATGCTAGTTTGGGTAAAGCTTGTTGGGTTTCTGCCATGTCTTCTTCAGGACAAGTTCTCCCACCTTCAGCGGCCAAGCCTTCACCGTTTTATTATAGAACTTTGGTGCCCTTTGATAATAGGCAGCTTACCTAACCTTAGCATCGTATCTTCTTTCTTCTACAAGGTCCAAATCAAGTATTCATTTCGTAATGTTCTCTTTCAGGTCATACGTATGAACCCTGTGTGTTGGGAGACCTACCTTTGTCGACACCACTGCCTCTGAGCCATAAGCCAACATGAATGGAGTCTCCACGATTGGAGTCCTCTTCATCATTCTGTAAGCCATAAAATAGCATAAACCTCCTAAGTCCACCTCCCTTTGGCATCCTCCAATCTTTTCTTGATTCCATCAAGAATTGTTCTGTTGTTACTTCTGTCTATCCATTGGCCTGGGATCGGCCAGGAGTGGAGAATAATTTCTTGATGCCAACTCGCTCATAATATTTCTCTAGTGAGAGGTTCTTAAATTACATCATATTATCATAAATTAGGGTATTAGGTATGTCGTATCTACAGATGATATTTTTCTAAATAAACTGGAAAGCTTTCTTCTCTGTGATTGTAATCATCAGCTCGACCCACAATCAAGTAATGATAATTATTCACAGCTCTTCACAATAGCCCAACCAAATCAATCCCCCATACCGAAAATGGCCAAAGAGAAGTAATGGATGCAAGAGGTAAATGAGTCTGATGAGGCTGATAGGGTATGGTGGAAAACCTCTAGCACTTATCACACTTCTTAACATATGTCGCTGCATCTTTGGCCAACGTCGACCACCAGTAACCCTGAGTGATGATCCTCTTAGCTAATGACCTCACTCCAATATGACTGGATCAAGACCTTTTATGCACGTCCTTTAAAATATACTCTACCTCGGATGGATGTACACATTTGAGTAGAGGAAGCAAGAACCCTTTCTTATATAAGATGTCTCCTATGAGGGAGAACTTGGTTGCTTTATACCTCAACTTCTTTCTCTCGGCTCTGGACTCTGGAAATTCCACCTCTTTAATATATCGAATGATGGGATTCATCTAGGAAGATCCTATACTCAAGTTAAATAAAACTTCCATAATATTTTCTTCTCCTTCAATCGTCGGCCGATGGAGAATCTTTATTGGGACCATTCCTTTAATTTCAGTTTTAGTGGGTGAGGCTAACCTTGCCAGAGCATTGGCTTGGCCATTGTTTAGTTCGGGTATCCTCTTCAACTTCAGTTCGCTAAAATGCTTCAATTTTGTCTTCACCTTTACCAGGTACTTAGCCATTTTGTCGTCCTTCACCTTATATACCCCTAAAATTTAGTTAACAACCAACCTGGAATCACTACGGACAAGGAGTTGGCCGACATTCAGTTCCTTGGCAAGGGAGAGACCTATTAGGAGAGCCTCATACTCTGATTCATTATTGGAGGCTTTAAAGATAAACCTCGATGTATATTCTATATCAGTCCCACATGGTACCGACACAATTAATCCTGCTCCACTTCCGTTCTCACATGAAGATCCATCAACGAAGAGGTTCCACACAGTACCATTTTGAGATAAAACTTCCTTCCTTTAGGGTTCCATTCTTAAAGAGGTATCGTGACTCCTAAACAGCTAGATAAATATGCAAATTCTCTCCTTGGACTGGTCTAAATAACAAGAGCGGAGAGTTAAGATAGAACTTAAAATCTTGGAAGGCCTTATCACACTCATCGTTCCATTCAAGAGATTTACTTAACACTTTAAAGAAAGGAAGGCATTTATCAGTAGATCTAGACACAAACCTGTTTAATACAACCACTCATCCAGTTAGTCTCTGCGCATCCTTTATTGTTATGGGAGTCTTCATCTCCAACAAAGCTTTGATCTTTTGGGGGTTGGCTTTAATCCCCCTCTGATTCATGATGAAGCCTAAGAACTTGCCTGCTCCCATGTCGAAGACACACTTGGAGATGTTGAGTTTCATCATATACTCATCCATCATATCAAAAGTGCACTCAAGGTCGGCCACGTGAGTGTCATCCTTGAGGCTTGTGGCCATCCCCCTATCCTCGCAGCGGGAGGGACGAAGAAGAGGGGCGTCTTTAATGTCGAGAGGATATTGGTCCCGTGCATCCCTCTCGGGAGCACTTCGGCCGACGTCGGTGATGAGGTGAAAAATGTTGAGAGATGGAGTCACCAGTCTATTTTACTCAAAATAGACAAAAGAAAAGGGAGCCATCCCGAAGGACAGCATCCAAAGACATACTGATATATACGAAACCAAAATGATTCGAAAAGGGTCTGAAGGCTAAGTTACGAAACGGGAAGGTGTTAGGCACCCATTCCGCCCTTACGGTCTCTCATGGGTTATTGTTATTTTCCCGTGATATGTGTGCATGTGTATATGTAGTGGAGATAGAAATCATCGACTTGTATCATGAAGGAGATAAAGCGAGTCATCCGTAGGAATGTTCCCAAAAGTAATATTAGAAAATAGGATATACGCGATCATCCTAGCTTTGACCGTTATAATGGAACGATAACGCATGCGGGATAATACTCCACTAAGAACAAATATATGTATATATAAACATATGGAATCTAAGAGTGTAAAATTTAAAGAATATAGAAAGATAGAAAAAAAGTAGGAATAGGACTCGAGTCTTGGATTTTATCCCGAGTGCCTACGTATACTATAGAGGCATCAAAGTCCACGTAGTTCGTATGCAAAATGAGGGGTGGGGTTTATCCCATAAATCCAACCGGAGACTTATCTTATATGTGTGTGTGTGTGTAAAAAAGTGTTTTAGTTGTGAGAAAGGTGTGAGAAAAGTGTGAGAATTCCCGTTTGGAATTTATGAGCAAACCCTATTTTTTTTTTATTTATATGTAAATAAGAGATGTGCAATAATACTAAATGAAAAAGTATATTAGGATATGTGAGATGAGAAAATAAAAGTGTTAAGTAATAAGACAAATTAATGCGAATTTAGGAGAATTTAAAGAGAAAGTTGAGAAAGTTAGACCTTCTTAAAGATCTTGAGATTGATCTTGATTGTTAGAGAGTAGCCCTTGCACTTGGGTGATGATGGAGGGTATTTAATTCACCAAGTTTGATGAAAAAGGTGATTAAAGGTGAAGGTTGAACAGGGATTTGGATGTGGAATTCATGCTGACTTCGAGAGGGGTTTTCTGAGCTCGCTGAGAGTGATGGGTTTCAGATCTTGTTTTTGGCAATGAGGTTAGGCCCTCCTTTTTATAGGCCCAGGGCATTATCGATCGGTATATCCCTGGTCCTGCCAATCGGCAGGTGTGTTTAGGCACACTACCGATTGGCAGGGTTTGGAATCTGCCGTTTGGCAGTCTCTTTCAGGTTCCTTCGAAAAATCGGTCGTAAAGCGCAAACCGTTGATCCGAATCGTGCATGGGGCAAACCATTGGAAAGGTGCTTCATAGAACTTCAAAAGTCTTTGGACTGCTCCCAGGTCTAGGAGTTGACATTGGGTCAAATATGGCTCGGAAGCGTCCATCGGTCCTTTGGACGGGGAATTGTTGGACACAAACGGATCGTTCGTTGGCATGGTAAGTCAGAATCGCACACAGGGTATACCGTTGAAAAGGTTAGGAGATTTACTTCAACATTCCAAAGATCTTGACTCAGTTTGAGTAGTTGACTTCGATCAACCGGGGCCTGGAAGCATCCAGTGACCTTCTAAGATTCATTTAGTCTCGATTGAGATAAAGAGTTGACTTTGGTGAAACGGAGCCTGGGAGCATCCGGTGACTTCCTAATCAAGTTTCGGGGGAAAACGGGTCGTTCGTCCGCACCGTAAGTTAGAATCGCGCACAGGACGGACCGTTAGAAAGGGGTTTTAATGCCTTTTGAAGATTTATTCAGTATCGATTAAACTGAAGAGTTTAAATTTTGGTTAAATGGAGCTTGGGAGTGCCTGATGGCAAATAGGTCAATATCTAGGGTATAACTTAGGTTTGTAGCGATGAGGGGAGGTGCTAGGGACCTATGGAGAGGTTAGGGGGTGTTAGAATGGGGTGTCTACAAATCCCCTCGACGGGTGAGTTTGGAACAAACGATAGCCATCGAATAGATATCATATGATGCCTTTAAAAGGGGATAACCCGAGGGTCAAGGACGATTCTGAGGACCTAAGGATGAGGATGACCAATTCAGAGGGTCGCAGACGATTATGAGGGATTGAAGATGAGGGCTACCGATTCTGTGGGTCAAAGCGAATTCTGAGGGCTTAGGGATGAGGGTGACCAATTCTGCGGGTCGAAGCTAATTCTGAGGGCTTAGGGATGAGGGTGACCGATTCTGTGGGTCGAAGCCAATTCTGAGGGCTATAATTGAGATGACCAATTCTGTGGATCGAAGTTAATTCTGAGGGCTTAAAGATGAGGGTGACCGATTATGCGGGTCGAAGCCAATTTTGAGGGCTATGACTTGAGATGACCAATTATGCGGGTCGAAGCCAATTTTGAGGACTTAAGTTGAGATGACCAATTCTGCGGGTCGAAGATAATTCTGAGGGCTTAAGTTGAGATGACCAATTCAGTGAGTCGAAGCCAATTCTGAGGGCTTAAGTTGAGATGGCCAATTCTGCGGATCGAGGCCAATTCTGTGGGTCAAAGCCAATTTCGAGGGCTTAAATTAAGATGACCAATTCTACGGGCTATAACTAAGATGACCAATTCTATAAGTCAAAGCCAACTATGAGGGCTTGATGATGAGGGTGACCGATTTTGTGGGTCGAAGCTAATTCTGAGGGCTATAAGTTGAGATGCCCAATTCTTTGGGTCGAAGCCAATTTTGAGTGCTTAAGTTGAGATAACCAATTCTGAAGGTCGAATCCAATTCTAAGGGCTTAAGTTAAGACGACCAATTATGTGGGTCGAAGCCAATTCTGAGGGCTTAAGTTGAGATGACCAATTCTACGGGTTGAGGCCAATTTTGCGGGCTTGAGTTGAGATGACCAATTCTGCAGGTCGAAGCTAATTCTGAGAGCTTAAGTTGAGATGACCAATTATGCGGGTCGAAGCTAATTATGCGGGCTTAAGTTGAGATGACCAATTCTGCGGGTCGAAGCTAATTCTTAAGGCTTAAATTGAGATAACCAATTCTGCGGGTCGAAGCCAATTTTACGAGTCGAAGCCAATTATGAGGGCTTAAATTAAGATTAAAAATTCTGCGTGTCGAAGCCAATTCTACGGGCTTAAGTTAAGATGACCAATTTTGCGGGTCGAAGCTAATTCAGAGGGCTTAAGTTGAGATGACCAATTATGCGGGTCGAAGCCGATTCTCCGAGCTTAAATTGAGATGAGCAATTCTTCGGGTTGAATCCAATTCTGAGGGCTTAAGTTGAGATGAACAATTCTGCAGGTCGAAGCCAATTCTACGGGCTTAAGTTGAGATGACCAATTTTATGGGCTTAAGTTGAGATGACTGTGACTCCCATAGACGTGCAGCAGCTGCTGGGACTAAATTGCGATGGAGAGCAGATAAAGGTGGATAGCTCCTTGCGGGTGAGGCCGGAGGTGGTGCGGGAGGCACTTGGTGATGTGGGGAGGATAGTATCTGGGAACTCCATCTGTTTGTCGCTGCTGAAGGGTATTTTACTGAGTAGTGTAGTTGATGTGGAGGATGGACTGCAGGTGAGGCAGATGGCCCGATTGTTTATTTTACTGGTGCTGGGGGGATTTTTGGTGGCATCGAGCGACGACGTTGTCCACTTATAGTTCTTACCATACTTGAGGATATTTTCGAACATCTGTCTCTATGATTGGGGGAGCCTGACTTTAGCAACCCATATTTTTCTCTGGATGCATTCAGTCGGTAGTGTCGGTAGTCTTTCACTGGAGCCACGTATCTTCTTGAGGGATTCTTTAATTTGCGCATTTTCCTTTCATGCATTCGCATTTCCCTTATGCGTCTCTTTTAATTGTGGATTTATTGTCTTTGGCAGACGTGGTTCTATGAGGTGATGGGGTGTAATACCCAGCTGATCGCTCTGAAGGATGAGATCATTGGGGACTTTTTCTGATTGTATTGGTGGCGAAAGGCCAATCGGTAGTCGAGGAGGTCTCTCTCTCTGGAGGCGGTGCGTCAGGTCTTGAATGGCCTAACCAGTGATAGGGTAAGACTTTTTTCTTCTTCAGTCCTGGTCTTTGTGTGCTCCGACTCTGTATTTGACTTATATTTGCTAGGGATTTTTCAGATGACTTTTTACCATTGAGGGACGATCGTTCAGGACACGGGGTTGACCGGAGTGAATGCGCAGATGAGGCGCTTACTGGCGCATGAGTTTGGCCACTCTTGGTATCTCAGGGAGAGGGTGGTCCGACAGATTGCTGAGGAGGAGTTGGTGGTGCCACCTGTGAGGCCCCCTATGTCTATGAGGCGGGAGCGGCTGTTGCCAGAGGATGCGAGGATGCAAGGATCGCGGCGATGATTGGCGAGTCCTATATGCTGTACACTGATACAGTTGTGACATATAATTATATGTACTTCATGACGAGTTGGATGATGGCGTCCAACATATATAATGCACTGCCCTTCCCTCCTGTGGGTTCGAGTTGGCCAGTGGGGTCCTCCCACAGCAGTGGAGGTCTGTCGACATTTGCGGCGTTGGTAACTTCGGAGGTCCCCTTTGTCCGGTTGCATACTCCTTCATACAACATCTGACGGGTCGATGGAGGGATGGTGCCTATGTTGCATCATCCTCAGGCGACGGACCCGGAGGAGTTAGGCTTGACAGAGGAGGTTCTTCATCCTTTGGTATATCTTTCTGCTATTTTATTTTCCTTCTTTTCGGTTTCTTTTTATCTTTTCTGCCTAATGCTGATTCTGCTTTTTTTTGTAGCAAGTCTGAGTGTCCACCACTTAGCTGAGGGATATTAGGGATTGGATATCTTCGGCGACTGCCCATATTTGGGACGCAGTCCCTGTTCCTTCTTACTTGGTGCCATCTGCCTTGTTCTGGGAGGAGTCTGGTTTGGGTAGCGGTGATGCGTCATCTCGCCGCAGGGGAAAGAGAGCGCATCATAGCGATAAAGCTCTTAGGAGAGAGGGAAAGGGTGAGAGAGAGAGAGAGAGAATGTGGGTTTGGGCTGAGTCTCGTTGTTTTTCTTCTTTTCTTGATTTCCTGCAAGATTGATGTAACACAGAGAAATATCTATGCAATGCAATGAAGTTTTTTTATTATCTTCTGTTAATGATGGATGAATGAATGCATATGCGCTTTTTACTTTGCTGCTGAGACCGTAAAAAGAAATATTTTTGGAAGTTTTGAAAGGAAGTTTTATTCATAATGAGAAATTATATATATAAAGATGAAAAGTGGATTTTTTTGAAATTCTGTTGAGAATTTTGATTTATTTTTATTGAGTTTTTTTATTTTGACAAAAGAGGAAAAAGGTAAGTTTCTAAGGATAGGGGGTTTTCTATCGGCAATCACCATGCCCTGCCTATCGGCAGGTCAGTCCAGTCCCATTAATTCAAAGCTTTGATTGATACCCTCTTCAGCCTTTGGTACCTTGTGGGGCAGGATTCCCTCCTATTTCTGCAGGGATTATGTTTATTATGAGGGTTTTCAAGTATAAAAAGGGGTAAGAGTGGAGTGTTTTCATCACACCTTCACATTCTATCTTTCTTATTCTGTGAGATGGCTCTCCCTGGTAGTGTTGAGTTTGCCAACTACCTCGAAGCCTTGGAAGCAATGTTCTTTTATAATGTTGATTATGATGCTTTTCATATACGGTGAGTCTCTTTGTGGCACAATCGACCCATTGAGTAGAACATGCTGATGACGGCGGTACAATTCTGGTACCCCGAGGACGATGTATTCCGCTCTGTCTTGGAAGAAGTATGTCCGAGTTATGAGAATTTTTTGTCATATTGGGGGTAAACCCCAGTGTTACTGTGGCTCTACCTGAGTTTTCCTGTTCTCCTAGTGATTTGTTGGCCGGGCTTCTTTATATTTCTCCCTCGGTGGCCAGATCGTTGGTGGCTGGAGGAATGATCTCCTTTCCAGTGGTGTTGCAGTCCATGCATTTGCAGGAGGCTGGTGATGCTGGATATACTAGAGCCGTCATTATGAGCTTGGTTTCGAAATTGCTGCTGGTGATCGGGGAGCTGCTGGTGGACCCACAAATTGCAGTTATTCTTTCATGAATGTCCTACAGTCACAATCCTGTTGCGATGATACTGGTGGAGACTCTGAATGGCCTGGATACCTGGCGTGAAGGTCGTTCTGACTTTCTGAGGGGTAGCCCTGTAATGTTGTTCGTGTAGTTGTATAAAAGATTTCGCCTGGTGACTCCTTTGGAATACTTTTTGTCGAATATACCCAACTTCTTTTTGCGCCATTTCATCGGTATTGGTCTGGATATTGAGAGCTGGGAGAACTAGTTTTTGGAGCATGGGCTCTAAATCTATACTGGTCAGTGCCTTGGTGGGGACAACTGCTGCCTATTCTGGAGCTGGGAGAATACCCGTACGTTTGGCTGGTTGGTCTTAGACAGATCTCTTTCTATTTCCCTTGGCGGCT
This sequence comes from Sambucus nigra, assembly GCA_949130495.1. Taxonomy (NCBI): domain Eukaryota; kingdom Viridiplantae; phylum Streptophyta; class Magnoliopsida; order Dipsacales; family Adoxaceae; genus Sambucus; species Sambucus nigra. The sequence continues at coordinate 236,931,844 of OX422208.1, read as the reverse complement.
TCTGCACCAATTTGGTTAGGAGAAGATCGTGCCACCTCGGACACTGGACTTCTTTCCAATAGAAGATCTGACAGAGCGTCTGCGCATGCGGCTTGGATTTTTATGGGAGAGCCGGCGTCCGTCGTCCCATATCTCTTAGTCTGTTGGGAGAGTTTGGCACATCCCTGGGGATTATATGAAGTGGTTATGTAGAAGATTAGTTAGCAAGATATTGGCAGTGAAGACTGGACAAATTTGGCTTATTTTATCTGAAATCATGGAGGGAGTTATTGTAGTTTTTTCGAGGCTGGTTTGAGCTTATCGGTCCACGGAGCATCTGCGGCACTCCATTCAGGCAGGGAGAAGCTTGGGGACCCCAGGATATAGATGATGATGATGGAGCAGGCTCCTTTGATAGCTGTGGGTAGGGCTCTTAGAGAGTTTGTTTTATAATGGGGAATAAATTTGGGAATTTTATTTGGCTTTTTAGGAAGGTAGGAGGAAGGGAGTTATCCGTTCCTTTTCTTATGTAATTGTACCGTAATTTATTTATTAGTGAAATAAATAAGTTTTTGATCATCTAGCTGTGCCTTTTGATGAATTTTGTATTTTGAATTATCTATATCGATCACTAAGGCAACATAATCCTTTTGTTCAAATATATGTTAGAATGAACTGTCGTTCTCGGAGATGAGAAGAGAATAGTTTTTTGTGAAAAAGAAAGGGTTGTGCTCATGTAATATGTATGAGCTGCCTATGTACCTCTGGGGGTTTTTGAATTATTTTTAATTTTTTTGAGAATGATTTTTGCAGAGGATCAGGCCCACGTAGTTCAGGGTAAAGGGAAATGAAGAGATTTTTTTTATAGAATAACGGGGAGATGAGAAGAGTCGTAGTGCACCAAGATTTCGGTCTAGGGGTAGAATTTCTTGAGACGGTCCAGGTTGATTGAACGAGCCATCTCTTCTCCATCTAAGTTGGTGAGCATGGAGGCACCGCCGGATAAGATTTTCTTGACGATGTATGGGTCGCTCCAATTGGGCTTGAATTTCCCTCTGGGGTCCCAGGTGGGCTCTACTATTTCCTTGAGGGCTAAATCCCCTTTTTGGACACTGTGGTTCTTGACTCTCTTATTAAATGAATGCGCTATACGACGATGGTACCCTTGTATGTGATATAGTGCTTTCAGTCTCTTCTTATCCAAAAGTGATAGCTCATCGAGGCGGCTTTGATGCCAGTCCTCCTCACTGATCTGGTTTTCGAGCATGACATGAAAGGAAAGGATTTCTAGCTCCATGGGTAGGACTGCTTCCATGCCGTAGACTAGAGAGTAAGGGGTAGCCCCATTAGAGGTTCGGTAGCCCTAGAGGGCGTACGGGGTTCGATCGGCCCAATCTAGACAACTTTCGGTCATCTTACTGATGATTGCTTTGAGGTTTTTGTTGGCGGCTTCGACTGCACCATTGGTTTAAGGTCGGTAGGGAGAAGATTTGTGTCTCTGAATCCCATACTCGTTGACCACTTCCGTGACTTCTGCCTCGAAATGCAACCCGTTATCTGACATTAGCTCGTACGGGACCCCATATCGGCAGATGATGTTTTTCTTGATGAATTTGGCCACTATTTTAGTGTTTAGGACTGCGTATGACTCAGTTTCGACCCATTTGGTGAAGTAATCAATGGCAACTAGGATGAATTCATGCCCGTTGGAGACCTTGGGTGTAACTTCCCCTATAATGTCGATGCCCAAGTGATACGATGCAAATATTGCGTATTTCACCCATTAACCTACGCCTTATTAGCCCCTTGGGTATCTTAATCCCTATACTTATGCTCGTTAACTAGACAACCTCGGATTTCTATGTTAACATGTTTTGCAGGGGTTAATTGAGCTTTTGTAGGTATTTGGATGCTTAGTATGAAGTTCAGACGCTTTCCGGAAATGTTTCATCGACTTTTGCAGTTTCGGGGGCATTTTAGAAATTCCATCATTCGGGTTTGAAGCCCGAGATCTTCACGGAAGTTGAATCCGTTTGATTTCTCTTCTCATGGCCGCCGACGGTGCATGATTCCGAGTTGTAATGATGGAGTTATGGCATTTTTAGGATGATTTTTACTTAAAAAGTACACTCAAGGTCACATTCAAGGGAATTTTTGTCATTTCTTATTTTGGTTTTTTAGCCTAATGTCTTCTTGGATGTTGTAGTCCTCTGAGTTATCTTCGCGTATCCTCCGACCGTGCCTCGTTCTGAGCTATAACGAAGAAATGGCGGCATTTTCCGTAAAACAGGACAAAGCTGCAGATTCAGACCTGTTGCTTGCGAATCGATTCGGCCCAAAACCGAATCGATTAGGTTTGCACCAGAATGCCAGATAATTTCTTCCCTTGTTTCCAAATCGATTCGGTCCTTTCCCGAATCGATTCTTCTACAGTAAAAGTTCGAAATTCTTCATTTTTAAGTTGGTTTTTGGTTGGGTATAAGGGTATAAACATTGTATTAAGTGGGGGGAACGTTTTTAGATAGTTTTAGGAGATAGAATAGTTAGGGTTTGGGGGTTTTTGCTTAGTTCTTCTTAATTTCTCTTTGGTTTGACACCCCATTTGGATTGTAAGTCAACTATTCATCTCCCCTACCAATTAATATAGTTGTATTTCATTATTTCCTTGCTTTCTAATTAGATTTACATGCTTTCCTAAATAGTTTATTGTGTTTATTTATTGCTTTCTTAATTTAATTAGTTTATTCATGCTTAGATCATAGATAAATAGGGTCGGGATTTCGTTCCGCCATTTACGGGTTTGGACCTCGAAAGTTAGGTTTTGTGTAAAATTGCGTTTAATTAAAACCGCGTGTATTAAAGTTGGATTGTTATGCATTTAACTTTATTTGTCACGCAACTTTAGTGTTTATAGCGATAATCCGAATTTAATCCGCGTGTGACCATTTTTGATTAAATGTTTAATCTCGCAACTTTGGCTTAAATTCCTTATTGTGTGATGTTTATGCTTAATTGGATATGCTCGATTAAATTGCTTTCGAGCCTTAGCTCTAGTTAGTAGTTGTTTCGATCCGTGTGGTAGGATGCGATCCCGATCCTCGCTTTACTTTTGTGTAGCGTAACTTATTCTTTTCTTTTGTCACCATAACCACCCATCACCTTTTCATTTATTTATTTTACACTTTTATTCCTGAAGTAATTAAATAATTAACATCTAAAATTTAATCACTCCATGTAGATTTCTTACGATACCCGACTTACCGTTGTGCTTGTCTGTCAAGTGTAGTTGTAGTTTAGGTTTTTACATCGCGGCGGCGAAACACACAACGATTGTATCCTCACACGAACACACTTTTACCGCTCGATCAAAATGGCACCGTTACCGGGGAGTGTGTTTTAGATAGTAATTGTTTTATTATTTCGTAGTATTTTTTCTTTTGTATTTGTATTCTTTGTTTTAACCTTTTTTGCAGGATAGCATATTTGAGCGCTAAGAAACTTTGATTCGCGGTTGCTCACTTTCTTGCTCTGATTCTTTATCTATAAACAACGAGGTAACCATGTCTTTTGATTATAGTTATTACGGTTATTCTAATGATTCATACTTTGGGGATAGTTTTCAAGTTTTCCATTTTCAAGATTTTCTTGAAAATGAAAGACTTGAAAACATTTATCGCAATGAAAATCGTTATTGGGAGCTTGAGTTGGATTCATATTTTGAAACCAATGACGATTTTTATTCCGATTATTTAGAAGATGAGATTTTACCAAATGAGGAGTCCGAAGCTTTTGATCCGAGGAAGCCTACTTTGGAAGAAACTTTTCTTCTTTTCCTCCAAAGTGCGAATAACGCTATCAGTGATGAATTGGGATTTGAAGCACTTTGCGATGAGATCGATTCTTTTGTGCAAAACAATGAGGAGGTGGAAACTAGTGTTTCACCTCAATTTTTCAAAGAATTTCTCATCGAATGTGAATCTTTCTCCCCCGAAATTCAATCTCCTTCCGACGACGAGTCAATTGAGATTGAATTTGCTTCATTACCATATTCGTTTACCGTTCTTGAACCATTAGAATTACCGGTTGATTCCTATGAGTCGGTAGAAATTAAAATTTCTACACAATTTGCTGACGAGGACTCTTTGCCGACTTTGTTTGCTACGATGGAACCTATCCCCGTGTGTGCACCACCTCCCATTCCATTTAAAAAAACTTTGTGAGGTGAGTCTATTTTTCTTGGACCTCTAGTGTTCTTGTCCCCCTTGTTATCCAAATCCCCCATCGTCCCCCAAAAATTTCAAATTGGCGATGGTTCACTTTTTTCACCGCCCGCATCCCTTCCGTTGTTCAAACGGAATTCCTATTTTCCGGGAGGCATGTTCACTTTGGAGGGTCCACTGTTGATCTTTCAAAGTCAAATCCCTTTTTGGGTGGACCCTCAACTATTTAGACTTCTAGTGTATAGTTAGTGTGAAGCCTAAATAGTAGGTTGTAAATAGTTAGCTTTTTAATTTTCTTTCTTTCCTTTTTTTTCTTTCCTTTTTAATTTAGTCTAGTGTAATTAGTTAACTTTTTGTTATTTGTTTTTGCTATGCTCGGTACTAACTTGTTTTGTAGATTCCTTTGGACTCGCGCTTATGGAGATCGCTCCAATTTTGGGTAATATCGTTCTTTTCCTCTCTTTGTGTTGTGTTCTTAATGCGCATTGAGGACAATGCAACATTTAAGTTAGGGGGTGTAGGATATTCTATCCATTTCATGTGTAGTCCATGGATTTGCTCACATTTAGTTACTAAGTATGCCTTTTTGTGAAAAATTTGAAAATTTTCAAAAATATTTTCTTTCTTTTTTCTCCTTTGTTGGGTATTTTGCCTTGTTTTCGATGATAAATTTTAATAATTGCCCGATCCGATTGAAAACTCAATGATGCATGTTCTCGATTTTAGAAGTTATTAGACTTTAGTCCTCAAATCATTGATTTTGTGAATAACTTCATGAATTAAACTTTATCCCATAAGCATATGCACTTTCCTTGTTATATTGATTTGGTTTAAGATTTTTATAACTCGGTAATCTTTTGTTGCATTGTATATACTTACATCGCTTAAGCTTTGTACCTTTCATCGTTTGTGAGTGTTATACACTATTCTTTTCTCATTGAAAGCGTTGAATTCATTGGTAATCTCACTAATCTTTCATTTGACCGTTCATTAATTTAGTTCATACTTGAAATGTGTTACTTGATCATGATTTTCATATATTGTTTTGACTCGAGAATTACGTAAACTTTGTGAAATGATCATAGGCCATCTTTGTTATATCACCCATATTAGCCTTGACCTCACCCTTATGTTTTTACCCTCGTTAACCCCTTTGAGCCTAAATATAGCCTTTCTTTTCATAACCCAAATTCCTATAACCAACTCCTAATTGGAGTTTTAAACCATACATACACTTTCCATAACTTTGTTGGGAATGTTACATGGGATTGAATGATGTTGTTATGATATCGGTTGCAATTTAGGCATATGAGAGTTTGATAAGCAAAAAAAAGAAGTAGTGAAAAAGTGATGAAAAAGAGAAAGCAAAAAGCAAAAAGAAAACAAAAGAAAAAATGAGAAAAATAAGAAAAGAAAAGAAAAGAAAGAGAAAGTTGTAAATGTTGTGTATATAGTTCAATAAGCTTTGATCACTCTCCAATTCATACATTTAATGCTTGGTTTGGAACTTGTTTTCCAATTTTTCTATTGCTCGCTTTATCCCATTATCCCGAGTTCTCATTCCGAACACTTTGAATCCGTACATACATTCCTTCGTTTCGCACCCTAGCCATACCTACATTATAACCTTATACAAGTCCTATGTGATCTTAAGTTGATGTAATTCAAAAGTTTAAATAGTTTTGATAATCTGTGAAAATGCATTTCGCCTCTTTTAGTGTGCGGTATCCTTTCATTGATATTACAAGTTTTTTATTTCCTATATAGCGTTCCTCATCTTTGACATGTGCGCGACCTAGTTTCCATTTCCATTTACTCTTTATGCCCGCATGTCCCGTGTATTACCTCCATTTTCATAGTGAATTCATTTGTTGAGCGTAATGCCCGTGAGGATTGAATGTATGCTTGATTTATGTTTATCCGAATTATTTAAGTTTTTACCAAATCATATTTTGCATTTTCTCTCCCCCCTCCCACTTTTAAAGTTTCAATTCTATGATGTGCATTCAACATGTTAATAACAACGGACTTTAGCTTGAATTCATTCAATATGCTAATAACGTATTTGAAATCTTTTTTGTTGTTGTTGAGTTTGTCGCATATTGGGTTGGGCATATTTTGAGAAAACTGTATGATGTTTGTGGGTTTCATCCCTGAAAACCCTCACGAGACGACACTCGCCCACTAGGGTAACCTAGGGGTTTAACGGCTTGTTGCATATGCTAAATGCAATCGTTCGCTTGCGAAAGTGGCCTTATCTTTTTATTTCTTTTTCATCCCATTTTGTACTTGTATCCTACTTTTGGTCTGCTTGTAGTTCTTGTAGTTTCTTATTTCTTCGCTAGGGACTAGCAATGTGTAAGTTAGGGGGTGTGATATGACGCAAATATTGCGTATTTCACCCGTTAACCCAAGCCTTATTAGCTCCCTTGGGTATCTTAATCCCTATACTTATGCTCGTTAACCAGACAACCTCGGATTTCTATGTTAACATGTTTTGCAGGGGTTAATTGAGCTTTTGTAGGTATTTGGATGCTTAGCCAAAAATGTTTCGTCGACTTTTGCAGCTTCGGGGGCATTTTAGTAATTCCAGCATTCGGGTTTGAAGCCCGAGCTCTTCACGGAAGTTGAAGCCCTTTGATTTCTCTTCGCGTGGCCGCCGACGGTGCATGATTCCGAGTTGTAATGATGGAGTTATGGCATTTTTAGGATGATTTTTACTTAAAAAGTACACTCAAGGCCACATTCAAGGGCATTTTAGTCATTTCATATTTTGGTTTTTTAGCCTAATGTCTTCTTTAATGTTTTATTCCTCTGAGTTATCTTCGCGTAGCCTCCAACCGTGCCTCGTTCCGAGCTATAACGAAGAAATGGTGGCATTTTCCGTAAAATAGGACAAAGCTGCAGATTCAGACCCGTTGCTTGCGAATCGATTCGGCCCAAAACCGAATCGATTCGGTTTGCACCAGAATGCCAGATAATTGCTTCCCCTATTTCCAAATCGATTCGGTCCTTTCCCGAATCGATTCGGCTACAGTAAAAGTCCGAAATCTTCATTTTTAAGTTGGTTTTTGGTTGGGTATAAGGGTATAAACATTGTATTCAGTGGGGGGGAACGTTTTTAGATAGTTTTAGGAGATAGAATAGTTAGGGTTTTGGGGTTTTTTCTTAGTTCTTCTTCATTTCTCTCTGGTTTGACACCCCATTTGGATTGTAAGTCAACTATTCATCTCCCCTACCAATTAATATAGTTGTATTTCATTATTTCCTTGCTTTCTAATTAGATTTACATGCTTTCCTAAATAGTTTATTGTGTTTATTTATTGCTTTCTTAATTTAATTAGTTTATTCATGCTTAGACCTTAGATAAATAGGGTCGGGATTTCGTTCCTCCATTTACGGGTTTGGACCTCGAAAGTTAGGTTTTGTGTAAAATTGCGTTTAATTAAAACCGCGTGTTTTAAAGTTGGATTGTTATGCGTTTAACTTTATTTGTCACGCAACTTTAGTGTTTATAGCGATAATCCGAATTTAATCCGCGTGTGACCATTTTTGATTTAATGTTTAATCTCGCAACTTTGGCTTAAATTCCTTATTGTGTGATGTTTATGCTTAATTGGATATGCTCGATTAAATTGCTTTCGAGCCTTAGCTCTAGTTAGTAGTTGTTTCGATCCGTGTGGTAGGATGCGATCCCGATCCTCGCTTTACTTTTGTGTAGCGTAACTTATTCTTTTCGTTTGTCACCATAACCACCCATCACCTTTTCATTTATTTATTTTACACTTTTATTCCTGAAGTAATTAAACAATTAACATCTAAAATTTAATCACTCCCTGTGGATTTCTTACGATACCCGACTTACTGATGTGCTTGCTTGTCAAGTGTAGTTGTAGTTTAGGTTTTTGCATCGCGGCGGCGAAACACACAACGATTGTGTCCTCACACGAACACACTTTTACCGCTCGATCAAAATGGTCCTCAATGCGCATTAAGAACATGTGTAAAAGAAAAGAATGTGTAAGTGGCGTCATATCATAAATATTTGCGTCATATCACAAATAATTTTAAACAATTGTATCCCGCTTTTGATTTTCTTGTAATTCTTGTTGTTTCCTATTTCATTGCTAGGGACTAGCGATGTGTAAGTTAGGGGGTGTGATACGATGCAAATATTGCGTTTTTCACCCGTTAACCTACGCCGTATTAGCCCCCTTGGGTATCTTAATCCCTATACTTATGCTCGTTAACCAGACAACCTCTGATTTCTATGTTAACATGTTTTGCAGGGGTTAATTGGGCTTTTGTAGGTATTTGGATGCTTAGTATGAAGTTTGGACGCTTTCCGGAAATGTTTCGTCGACTTTTGCAGCTTCGGGGGCATTTTAGTAATTCTAGGATTCGACTACAGTAAAAGCCTGAGCTCTTCACGGAAGTTGAAGCCCTTTGATTTCTCTTCGCGTGGCCGCCGACGGTGCATGATTCCGAGTTGTAATGATGGAGTTATGGCATTTTTAGGATGATTTTTACTTAAAAAGTACACTCAAGGTCACATTCAAGGGCATTTTAGTCATTTCATATTTTGCTTTTTTAGCCTAATGTCTTCTTGGATGTTGTATTCCTCTGAGTTATCTTCGCGTAGCCTCCGACCGTGCCTCATTCCGAGCTATAACGAAGAAATGCGGCATTTTCCGTAAAACATGACAAAGCTGCAGAATTGCAGACCTGTAGGGGTGAATCGATTCGCCCCAAAACCGAATCGATTCGGAATTGCTGCAGAATTGCAGTTCGAACTTCCCCTGTTTCCGAATCGATTCGGACCATTTCCGAATCAATTCGGCCCTCCAGATTTTTGGTTTTCTTCCCTTTTATTACAAGTTTGCCATAAGATATTTTGTATAAAACCAATCCATCTCATTTTGAGATAAAATAATCAGATTTTTAGGTTAGTTTAGCTTAGGGTTTGGTGGATTTTGAGAGCTCTTCTTCTTCCTCATTTGGTGTGACAACTTTTGGGTGTTGTAAGTTGGATTTTTCATTACCACTACCATTAATATATTTGTATTTCTTGATTTCTTGCTTTGATAACTAGTTTCCATGCTTTCCTAATAGTTTATTGTGTTTATTTATTGCTTTCTTAGTTTAATTAGTTTATTCATGCTTAGCCCTTAGATAAATAGGGTCGGGGTTGTGTTTCGCCATTAACGGGCCTCGGACCTCGAAAGTTAGAATTTCGTGTAAAATTGCATTTAATTGAAACCTCGCATATTAAAGTCGGATTATTATGCGTTTAACTTTCTTTGTCACGCAACGTTAGTGTTTATAGCGATAATCCGAATTTAATCCGCGTGTGAACATTTTCAGTTAAATGTTTAATCTCGCAACTTTGGGTTAAATTCCTTATTGTGTGATGTTTATGCTTAATTGATTATGCTCGATTAAATGCTTTCGAGCCTTAACTCTAATTAGTAGTTGTTTCGATCCGTGGGGTAGAATGCGATCCCGATCCTCGCTTTACTTTTGTGTAGCGTAACTTATTCTTTTCTTTTTCCACCATTCCCAACTATCACCTTTTACACTTTTATTCCTGAAGTTTTAAAATAATTAAAATCTAAAATTCAATCACTCCCTGTGGATTTCTTACGATACCCGACTTACCGCTGTGCTTGCTTGTCAAGTGTAGTAGTAGCTTAGGTTTTTTGTATCGCGGCGGCGAAACACACAACGATTGTGTCCTCACACGAACACACTTTTTTCGCTCGGTCACAAAATGGCGGTAAGTCGGGTATCGTAAGGACACAATCGTTGTGACCGAGCGGCGCCATTTTGTGACCGAGCGGAAAAAGTGTGTTCGTGTGAGGACACAATCGTTGTGTGTTTTGCCGCCGCGATACCAAAAACATAAGCTACTACTACACTTGACAAGCAAGCACAGCGGTAAGTCGGGTATTGTAAGAAATCCACAGGGAATGATTGAATTTTAGATTTTAATTATTTTAAAACCTCAGGAATAAAAGTGTAAAAGGTGATAGTTGGGAATGGTGTAAAAAGAAAAGAATAAGTTACGCTACACAAAAGTAAAGCGAGGATCGGGATCGCATTCTACCCCACGGATCGAAACAACTACTAATTAGAGTTAAGGCTCGAAAGCATTTAATCGAGCATAATCAATTAAGCATAAACATCACACAATAAGGAATTTAACCCAAAGATTAAACATTTAACTGAAAATGTTCACACGCGGATTAAATTCGGATTATCGCTATAAACACTAACGTTGCGTGACAAAGAAAGTTAAACGCATAATAATCCGACTTTAATACGCGAGGTTTCAATTAAATGCAATTTTATACGAAATCCTAACTTTCGAGGTCCGAGGCCCGTTAATGGCGGAACACAACCCCGACCCTATTTATCTAAGGGCTAAGCATGAATAAACTAATTAAACTAAGAAAGCAATAAATAAACACAATAAACTATTTAGGAAAGCATGGAAACTAGTTATCAAAGCAAGAAATCAAGAAATACAAATATATTAATGGTATGGGTAATGAAAAATCCAACTTACAACACCCAAAAGTTGTCACACCAAATGAGGAAGAAGAAGAGCTCTCAAAACCCACCAAACCCTAAGCTAAACTAACCTAAAAATTTGATTATTTTATCTCAAAATGAGATGGATTGGTTTTATACAAAATATCCTATGGCAAACTTGTAATAAAAGGGAAGAAAACCAAAAATCTGGAGGGACGAATCGATTCGGAAATGGTCCGAATCGATTCAGAAACATGGGAAGTTCGAACTGCAATTCTGCAGCAATTCCGAATCGATTCGGTTTTGGGGCGAATCGATTCGCCCCTACAGGTCTGCAATTCTGCAGCTTTGTCATGTTTTACGGAAAATACCGCCATTTCTTCATTATAGCTCGGAATGAGGCACGGTCGGAGGCTACGCGAAGATAACTCAGAGGAATACAACATCCAAGAAGACATTAGGCTAAAAAACCAAAATATGAAATGACTAAAATGCCCTTGAATGTGACCATGAGTGTACTTTTTAAGTAAAAATCATCCTAAAAATGCCATAACTCCATCATTACAACTCGGAATCATGCACCGTCGGCGGCCACGTGAAGAGAAATCAAAGGGCTTCAACTTCCGTGAAGAGCTCGGGCTTTTACTATAGCAGAATCCTGGAATTACTAAAATGCCCCCGAAGCTGCAAAAGTCGACGAAATATTTCCGGAAAGCGTCCAAACTTCATACTAAGCATCCAAATACCTACAAAAGCCCAATTAACCCCTGAAAAATATGTTAACATAGAAATCTGAGGTTGGCTGGTTAACGAGCATAAGTATAGGGATTAAGATACCCAAGGGGGCTAATAAGGCGTAGGTTAACGGGTGAAAAACGCAATATTTGTATCGTATCACCCAGGTGGAGAACGACCAGGGAGAAGTCATGTTGTACAATTCACGCGAAGGCAGGTGTTGAAGGTTAGAAAACTGTTAGAATTTAAGGCATCTTCGTACATAGGCAGTGAAATCCTGGATCATGGTTGTCCAGTATTAGCCTTATTGGATGATCTTCTTGGAAAGCATGTGACCGTTCATGTGGGTACCGCATTCCCCGCTGTGGATTTTTTGCATTACCTCTTCAATGTCAGCCACTGCGATGCAGTGTAGATGAGTTCTATCGAAGTTTTTCTTAAACAGTGCTTTATGACATATGATGTATTGGGCGGCCAGTCTTCGAAGGGTTTCTCGGTCCTTCTTATTGGAACCCTCGGGATACCTACCATGGTTGAGGAGGCGCCATATATAATATTACCAGTAATTGGCTAGCTCGGGATATTCTTTGGTGATGAGCTCAATATAGTTGCAATGGGTCGGTTTGTCTTGCTTTTGAACTAGGAAGGGGCTATTGTTATTCCTTCGGGCATGTCGACCATGGAGGCTAGGGTAGCAAGGGCATCGTCTAGGTTATTTTTTGCTCGAGGTAGGTAATGGAAGATGATGTCTTGGAATTGAGAGGCTAGTTCTTCTAAGTGGGCATGGAAGGGTTGGAGCTGCTCGTCTTTGACTTTCCATTTTCTGAGCTCTTGACCAATGATGAGGGTAGAATCCCCATAGACATCTAGGCATTCAATACCTTTCTTGAGAGCAACTTTGAGGCCTACCATGCACGCCTCGTATTCAGTCATGTTGTTGGTGCTGGATAAATCTAACTTGATGGCGATGGAAGTGTGGGAGTCATCTGGGGAAATCATAAGTATCCCAATACCATATCCCTTTTTGTTGGCCACACCGTCAAAGAATATTTTCCATCAGAGATCGTCTTGAGCAGTGTAGAGGATGTTTTCATCTGGGAATTTGGATATTCGGTTGTTAGCTTCTTCCATGGGGTAGTCAGTGAGGTAGTCAGAGATGGATCTTCCTTTCATGGCTTTCTGTGTGACGTACATGATATCAAACTCTGCTAAGAGCATCAACTATCGAGCCATTCGGTTAGATAAGGCGAGTTTCTCAAGAAGGTACTTGATGGGGTCCATTCGGGATACAAGTTTAATGGGGAAGGCGAGCATGTAGTGTCGTAACTTTTGGGTGACCCAGATAAGTGCGACACATGCTTTTTCCAAAGCAGTGTAGTTGACTTCGTACCCAGCCAATTTGAGACTAGCATAATAAATGGCTCTTTCTTTGTGGGAATCTTTGAGGTATTGGGATAGTAAAGCCCCAGCTGCAATGTCAGTTTTGGTTAGGTAAGGAGCAAGGGGAGACCAGGCTGTGGTGGCATGAGTACTGGAGGTTGGGTCAGATATTATTTGATTCGGTCAAAAGCTTTTAGGTAGGCCTCATTCAAAACTTTGGTTGAATCCTTTTGAAGGATTTTGGAGATAGGTTCAAAGATGGAGGTTAGTTGGCTGATGAACCGGCTGATGTATTGCAATTTACCAAGGAAACCTCGAATTTCTTTCTCCATTCGGGGAGGTGGCATCTCAAGTATGGTTTTTACTTTGGCAGGATCTGTTTCTATCCCCTTCTCACTGACCATGAATCCCAAGAGTTTCCCCTTTATAACGCCGAAGACACATTTATGTGGATTGAGTCTCATCTGATATCGTCGCGATCATTCGAAGAACTTTCGGAGAGCAGGAATATGACCTTCTCTAATTTTCGATTTGATAATCATATCATCCACATAGACCTCAATTTTCGTGTGAATCAGATCGTGTAGGATGGTTGTGGCAGCCCTCTGCTAGGTAACCCCATCATTCTTGAGACCAAATGGCATAATAGTGTAGCAAAAGGTTCCCCATGGGGTTATGAATGCGGTTTTTTCTTGGTGATCTGGGTGCATTTTAATTTGGTTGTATATGACAAACCCATCGACGAATTACTTGAGAGCGTGACTAGTTGTGTTATCCATAATTATGTCGATATTAGGTAACGAGTAATCATCCTTTGAAAAGGCTTTGTTCAAGTCCCGGTACTCTAAACACATCCGAACTTTTACTCTTGATTTTGGTACAGGCACTATATTAGCTAGCCATGTAGGATATTCGATCACACGAATGAAGCCTATGTTCAACTGTTTGACCACCTCTTCTTTGACTTTGAGCGACCATTTGGTGCAGATTTTTCTCAACTTCTATTTAATTGGCTTGTAATCTGGGAGAGTGGGGATCTCATGTTGGGTTATTTCAGGATCAATGCTGGGCATATCGTCATAGGACCATGCGAAGACATCCACGAATTCCTTCAATAATTCTTTGAGTTATGCGCGCTCATGCTCGTCAAGGGTAGCCCTATCCTAATCTTGCGCAGTTGGATATTAGAACCGAGGTTAACAATAACAGTATCTTCTTCATTAACTTGAATACGGTTATGTTGTTTGTTATTAACCTTATTTAGATCAGTTAAGAATTATTCATTCGCAAAATCATCATTATCAAAAGTTTGATTGGAATCCAAACAGTTAATGTAAGGCACAACAAGATACTCAAAATCTTCGTTTATTTCATTAATAGGAAAAACAACATTGAGAAGCTCATCAAAGGAGGTATCGATTACATTTGAGCAAGGATAGACAACAGAAGAAGAGATGGGGGTAAATATTGGGGTTAGGTGGGATTTCAACGGGTAGAACCGACGCAGCATGCCAGTTGAGGAGAGGTGTATCAGTAACTTTAATCAGGTGGGATGGATCCCATGATGTATTGCCTGAATGAACCACACATATTTTCAGCCCCAGTGTTAGTAAGTTGAAGGAATCTTCGGAGTTATTTCCCTCGAAATCTTTGGTATCTCTGATGAGCGATTGTATATGGTGTTGGGAACTTTCGGCCCATGGGTAGCTGTTTTGGAAAAAGATCTCCATTCCAGGCTTTATCTTTTTATCTGTATGGTCATACCATGGTTCCGAAAAATTGGAAAAGGGGAAGTCCTCGCCCTCTTTAATGAATCGTCCATTCAAGGAGTCACCTGGGATAGTCTGAATACAGTCTAGTCTTATTTTTGGTCGAGACCGACGGATCATTCTGAGCTCTTGTTCTGATGGTTGATACCCCAAACCACATGGAGGGAAAGCTTTTTTCAGCACAATGGGCTCAATTATCCCTTATTGTCTTTGTCCTAGCCCTAGTCCGGGCATAAAGTGCATGTTTCTGAACATCTGAATCACGTTGACGTTGCCATGAGAGTTATATTCTGGACAAATCCTTTCTTTGAAACCGTCCTTTGTCAGGAGTAGAAGTGGTTCAACTCAGAATCCTAATAGGATCATATCATTTGTCCCATGCTGTATCTCAAGGATTGGACTGCTGGTGCTTGCACCCTTGGGATTATCGTCATCGCCCAAAATGATGATGACTCGTTCATCGGTGAAGAATTTTAATTTCTGATGGAGTGAGGAAGACACACCATTGATACAGTGGAGCCAAGGTTGTCTGAGTAACATGTTGAAATAAGCTGGGATGTCAATAGCTTAGAATTCAACGATAGTTTTGTAGGTCCCGCCCCTATTATAAGTTTTATGGTTCCCATCACTTCTCGGAGAGTATTATCGTAGGCGTGTACACCAGCGGAGGTTGTAACGAGGTCACTTTCCTCCAGTCCCAAGCATTTGAAGGTTCTTAATGGGAAGACATTCAAGGCAGATCCATTATTAACAAGA
This sequence comes from Sambucus nigra, assembly GCA_949130495.1. Classification (NCBI taxonomy): domain Eukaryota; kingdom Viridiplantae; phylum Streptophyta; class Magnoliopsida; order Dipsacales; family Adoxaceae; genus Sambucus; species Sambucus nigra. Next base: position 236,916,471 of record OX422208.1, on the reverse strand, counting down.
GAGAGTGGTACGATCTTCCACATAACTTTGACGGAGATGTTGAGTGCATGATTATGGTTTGGACCAATCCTGGGAATTTTTTCTTCGAAAAAGGATAGCATTCGGGTAGAGGTCAAGGATCCGACTAAATTTATCGCTTCTTCTGGTGTGGTAAAAGGAGGAACTGTGGGTCTAGTGAGCAATTTGATCAAAGCATTTTGTGTAGCTGGGAAGACATGAAAAGACCCCATAGAGTGATGTTAGCTTGAGTTTTCTTCAGTTGATCGAGGATCTTTCTTTCATCGAGGGTCATTTTTGGCATAGGAAGGTTTCCAACGGCCTTCTCTTTTTCATTGGCTGGCAGTGAGCTTGGGATCTGATAATGCCTCCCTGACCTGATCATGTGATTTACTGAAGAAGGGAAGAACATGAACCCTATTTCTTCGTTGATCGCGGGTTATTCTGCCACTTTGTTTATTTTTCCAAGGAGTTCTTCAAATGATATCATCCCATACATGTCGGCTACCGAGCCAGTTTTCTCTGAAGCTTTCTTTTCATTTTAATCTTCAAATTCTCCCTCCATCCGGTGATAACAATTATGTCTTTCCATTTAAAGTTAATGCAGTCCACAACTTCAATGGCTTCTTTATACAAGACTTCCCATTCTGTGGGGATAAGTAAGGGACTAGGCACCCTTGTAACTTCAGAGTATCGAGTAACTCAGTTATACTGCAAATATTATTAGTTTGCCTGACTAATTCGGCCATAATATGGACAACATCATCTAGGTTAACCTCATCAATTGGTGCCACCCAACTGTCTGACTCTAGGGCCCATTTTCGTGCTTCCAAGAATAGCGTACTGAACTTCTGGCAATCAATGATCATCTGTGAGGGCAATTTCAGCCCGAACTCTAAGAGTTGGTTTAACACTTCTGATAATTCCATACTTTCATCTTCAGAACGGGTACGGACAGCGATGCATGCTCTGGTAAGGAGTGATAGTGCTTGATCAGCGAGGCTAACAGGGTGTAGGAGGAAATATGGGCAAGTTTAGAGAGGTTTGGGAGAGTGTATGGGTGTGATTTGAGTTAAGGGATCAAATTATGGGTTCTCTTCTAGTAAGATGGCATTGGTATGATTTGGGAGTGGGTTATGAGTAGTGTTTGGATTAGGATTAGCTGGTGGGGCAATGGTACCCCGGTCAATTAGACCTTGGATTATGTTTCAGAGGTGAAAGCATTGGTCGGTGGTATGGCCAGTAGTTTGGTGAAAGGCGCAATGGGCATCTGCCTTGAAGTTTCTTGGAAGTGGATTCGGCAATAGACGGGGGTCCAAGGGTTTAATAAGGTTTCGACTTAGCAGGGCTTGATAAACTTTGGAGAGGGGAGCATGGAGCTCGGTGTATTCCTTTCGGACTGGGACAGGGCGACTTTCTGGTGCCCACGAAGTGGTTGGTTGAGAGATATTGTTGATGATTGAGACTGCAGCACTGGCGGGTTTGTCATATTTTCTGGGGGTGGTGTAATACCCCGTATTTTCATGGCTTTTAAATTTAAGGATTTATTAAATTTAATGGAGATAAATTAATTTAATTTTAATCCGAAATGTTGTTTTAAATATTTACTAGCGTGATAAGAGTTAGTAATTATTGGGAATATATTATTTGTTGCATATTACTCGATGAGTATAGTAATATATGAGATTTATTTTTATAATATTGTCACGTGTGAATAAAATGACAATTGTGGAAATTTAAGTGAGGACGCGCCTGTGTCGTGTCGGGACTAAATGTGGATTAATAAAATTGAATATTTTATAAGTTGTTTGTATGGTCGTTTTGAGTGCGCCAACGCGTCCGGAAGGGCCGAGATAGTCAGAAAAGTGTACCCGTGGGTTTAGTTTGGGTCTCGGGGCGTTTTTAGGCCTAATTGGTACCCCGGGAGGGCGTTTTGGACATTTCACATTTTTGGGTAATTAAACCCACGAAAATCAGTCATCTATATCAGCCATTTAGGTTAGTCAGATAGGGTTAGAAAGCTCAAACACAAGAACGGCCATAAGAGAGGAAGGAGAGAGCTCTCCAGGCAAATTCAAGGCCCAAAAGCCATCTGTTTGCACCGCCACCACCACCAACGCGTAGATCGCGCGACGGGCTACGCAACCACACTAAAATCATCTGCAAATCAGAACACCAAAAATCCCAGGAAAGTGTATATCTTGCTTATTTCGTTGATGCATCTTTCATATTAGTGTAGGAATGATTAGGATGAGTTTTATGGAAGAAAACCTAAGATTTGAGATAGGAATCGCATGTAGTTATGGTTTAAATGATAATTCTGGAAACCCTTGCCATGTAGAGGAATTTACCCACGAAATTATGATGTTTATAAGAAGAAATTTCTAGGAAAAACATATTGGAACCATGATTTAGAGATTTTTAGGGTTCTTGAATATTTAAATGAATTATGGCATGATTAATCCATGTTTAGTGACGTAAATTGACATGCTTTACGTAGGAAATGTATGATATCATGTTAGGATGCCAGTAGTAAAAATTTTGAGACGTTTGGGATTGTAAAAATATGGATTTGGATGAAGAAATGTGTTAGAACCCGTAACTGCAATTCTGCAGAAATCGCAATACCTGCTTGATCGATCGATCGAGCCCAGAGCTTCGATCGATCGAAGGTTCGATCGATCGAGCCCCAGATATCGATCGATCGACCCCTCCTGGAAGACTCCTATTTCCTTTTAAATGAGTTGAATTCAATTTATTGTGAGATAATTCTTGGGGCATCCTTAATAAAATATTTTGGGAGATATAGAAGACCAGTAGGACGTGTGAATAGATTTTGGGACCCTTGATGTCGAGCAAAGATTGTATTTTGGGATAATTACATAAGGGTCGGTGAATTTATGATTTAAAGGGAGAGACACATAAGAGAGTTACTTTGTGACAAATGTGTATACCTACTGAATTTTTATACTTGGGAGGATAAAATCCATGAGCGTTATGTAGTAAGTGAAAAAGTTCCTCAAATTAAAGTAAGATGTGAATGGTTATACGTGATAACTAAATAATGAGAAATAAATACAAATATCGTAATTATGGGAATTGAGAATATACCCATTATTGTTATGGTAATATTAGTATAGTTATATGATTGTGTATGCATATACTATCTATGTGTGAAAATCATGCCCACGCTACTTGCTTATCCCTGAGGTTGCCGCGCTGGGACGATCTTATCCTGTGTTGCCTTATGGGGGATATTGACTCGTACCCTAGAAGATAGATATCCTTGGTACAGGCTATCGGAATGATAGTTCGGACGGTCCTAAGAGACGCGGGGTATGTGCTTTCCTCTTAGAGACTTGGAATCTATGCTTCGCCTCATATTGTTTGTGTGTAGATATCCTTGGTACAGGCTATCGCAGTGATAGTTCAGACGGTCCTAAGAGACGCAGACATATGCCATCCTCTTAGAGACTTGGAATCTATACTTTGCCTCAATATTGTTTGATTATGTGTTAATACAGTTTGAGAGTGATTTCGAATTTGTATTCCCTTAGTACGAGTGATACGGGGATTGGATAGTAGAGTATGCCCGCACCATAATTTTTATTTGGGGTGCTGTTCTGATATATATATATATATTTTACGAGTAGTTAATATATATATAAAATTCTGAAATCTGGAACTGCCTACTGTGATTTGATATGTAGGACATGGTTGATGACTCAAATTGTAAATACTTGTTTTGAGAAAGTATAATATGAAATTGGAAAAACTTTATTGATTAATAAAGTCAAAATGAGAACTTTGGTTACTAATTGAAATATTCTTTTCAAACAATTGAATCGCTAAGTTTTGAATCCTGCGAATAACCTAAGATAAGTTAATCATTGGGGGAAGATAGCGTGATATATGATAAGATAGACCATTGGGAAGGTTAGTGCGATAGGTGTGCACATTAGAAGAGATGTGAGATTTTCTCAAGAGAGTGTCGCACTAATATGTTGTTGCATTGGCCTGTATCAATTTAAATACTTGCTAAACAATTTTTAAATCATATACACTATCGGGCTCTGACCCGTTTTCCTCTCTCTTTCTCTCTCTCTCTCTCTCTCTCTTGTATATATATGTATGTACTACAGGTGCCCAGCCACAGGGGCGTCTTGCTTAGGATCCCTTGGAAGGAACGTGCTGCATCTTAGGTGGGAGTTGCAGGCCACTTGCTTAGGTGATTTCATTTACTTGATTCCATTCCTATGATTCTCAGTTACTGGGGCATGTGTCGCCCTTTCCACTATTTATCTGTTTTGTTGGGACATTTATATTTCAGTTATTTCTAGTACTGTTACTTTGGGATTTATTCAGCATGTATGTTTTACATTTAGTTTTAAATGTTGGGATTTTGGATGTTGAATGTTTAAAGTAATTGGATTATGTTCCAGGTTAATTGTTGTATGAATCTTACTTATTGAAATTGTGGTTACTAATTAAACAAATAATTTTTCCTTTAAAAATAAAATTGGTCAGAAAGGTTAGAAATGGTTTTGACACTTAGCTTAATTAATTAGGGTGTTAATTTGGAAAAAAGTTATTTTTACGACAGTGATGCTAAGAATGAACCAACTGTTCACCTTGATTTTAATTTAATAAATGAGTGATTGCCCGGTATTTAATTAGGCGGGGTATCACAGGTGGACTGTTTGGACACTTTCTTTGGTTCAACTTCTGTTTTAGTAAGACCTTCCTCGATTTTTACTCCTACTTCTCTGAGATCTCGGAAGTGAGGATAGTATTCTCCTCCCATGGTTGCTCGGACATGGGGTAAGAAGTTCTTCTACACTATGTTAACTTGTTCTTCCTCGGATGGCTGATTGGTCATAGTGACTGCTTTTTCCATCCATCGGGCTATGAAGTTACTGACTGATTCCCCAGAGTTCTGTTTGAGCATCTCTAAATCACGACGGGTGACCTCAAGCACTTTGTTGTATTTATACTGCGACATGAATTCTCGGGCTACATCTTCCCATCTATGAATTCTGGACTCCTCGAGAGACAAAAACCATCAGAGGGCGCTATCCTTCAAAGTTTGCTGAAATAATTGGGCCATCACTTCTTCAGAAGCCCCTATGAGAGTCATGGAACGGTGATAACTGCTAAGATGAACAATCGGGGTCCACTTTCTTCGAATTTCTCAATATTTGGCATCTTAAACTTCTCGGGTAACCTTGCCCTTAGGATAAGGCGACATGTGGGTGTAGTCCATGTAATTTCCAGAGATTCCGACTTGGTCGAACTTCTTAGTTAGCATCTTGAGATCTTCTTTGACCTTGTTCAACTCTTCCGCTTTTGGATCAATGATCAGAGGCAAGTTAGCCCCAGGCTGGTCAAGGCTTGACATAGGAAGCTGGGTAGGCGGTGGCCCATTAACAGGAGGGGCACGCGAAGCGTGATGATACTCTTCGAGAGCCCAGATAGGCTCGGGTGGACCCATAGCATAAGGGAATAAGGCCTCGGGATCTTGAGGAATAGGAACCTAGTTTCGTTGCATCTCTCGAAACTCAGTCTGAAGGTTGTCAATCTTGGACACGAGCTGAGCTAAAACTGCCATCAGATCTGGCTGCGCAATTGGTACTTGATCTGTGTTATCCATGGAAAGTGGATGGATACCGAACTCGAAAGAAGTAGCACGGGAACGAAAGGAACTCCAGGGTGATTTGTTTGAAGACCGAAGCCAATAAGGAGCCAGTCCAAGGGCGTGCGATCGACCTGAGAAGGCATAATATGGGATTTATTTTTAAAAAGAAAGAAGGAAAATATTTTTAACATTTTTTTTTTGAGATTGAAAGACAAAATATTTTTGGATTTTTGATAAAGAAAAGATAAATATTTTTGGATTTTTTATAAAGAAGGGAGAAGTATTTTTGGATTTTTGATAAGGAAGGGATAAATGTTTTTGGATTTTTGATAAAGGAAGGAGAAATATTTTGGGAGTCAAATTTCAGCATTATTATTATTATTATTATTATTATTATTATTATTATTATTATTATTATTATTATGTTCTGACTTGTATTTAATTCTCCTAAATGCAAAATGAAATGTCGGACAAGACCCGAGCTTGGAAAAGTTGGGTTTATGACATATGCAAAGCTATGGCTGGACTTGTAACCAGGCTCACGGGCAGGGTTCTATTTTAAAAATGCACGAAATTTTGGGCGGAATGCCGACCCAGAATTTTAGTAGAGTTTCGGGTCGAAATCGACAATCTAACATGTGTGTCCTAGGCTTGACACCTATATGTGGGTATGCAGTTGGTTGGGTGAATCGGAAAGTGTTTCCCCTCTGGTGTGACTTCCATGATATACGTCTTGCTTTTTAGGGCAATCGGTACGTGTGGACAAGCCATTTGATATACCTGAGTGTACATGAATTGCCTCACTATGTACCTCGTGGGGACGGTACGTGTGAGAGCGAATTCAATATACTCAGCATACGTCGAAGGTACTTGTCCAATGGAAGGTGAGAGTCATACCGCTTAGGCTAACTGCGTCCTGCCGGACCAGCGTCAATCACGAAGTAATCCTCCAGTTACTGGATAAATTTTTTTAAATCACAATGCTCTTTGGTGATGTCGTGTGAATCATGCATGATTCTCTTATTAGTATCTTATGATGAGAGTATCTTTCTTGATCATGCCCAACAGGTAGCAAAGTACGAGTACCAATGGTATACCAAGTATGGATGTGTGTTGCGTGCAACATATGGACATATGTGATCCTAGGTGCACGTGGTGTGAAGTGCATATGGAGAATCTTCTACAAGTGTGTGAATACAAGCATGAGCATAAGGTACACATGAATAGTAAAGGGGGCATGAAAAATAAGGGAAAATACAAGCAAATATAACACCCACGTAAATAGAGTCTAGCCCTTAAAATAAGTATCCCCAGCGGAGTCACCACTATGGCCACCCCCCGATCCTTACGACGGAAGGGACGAAGAAGAGGGGCATCTTCAATGTCGAGAGGATCTTGATCCCGCGCATCCCTCTCGGGAGCGCTTCGGTCGGCGTCGGTGATAAGGTGAAAAATGTAAAGAGATGGAGTCGCGATTCTATTTTACTCAAAACAGACAAGAGAAAAGGGAGCCATCCCGAAGGACAGCATCCATAGACATACTGATATATACGAAACCAAAATGGTTCAAAAAGGGTCCGGAGGCTAAGTTACTAAATGGGAAGGTGTTAGGCACCCATTTCGCCCTTACAGTCTCTCATGGGTTATTGGTATTTTCCTTTATTTTCCCGTGATATGTGTGCATGTGTATATGTAGTGGAGATAAGAAACATCGACTTGTATCATGGAGGTGATAAAGCGAGTCATCCATAGGAATGTTCCCTAAAGTAATATTAGAAAATAGGATATACGTGATTATCCTAGCGTTGACCGTTATAATGGAACGATAACGCATGGGGGATAATACGCCACTAAGAACAAATATATGTATATATAAACATATAGAATCTAAGAGAGTTAAATTTAAAGAATATAGAAAGATAGAAAAAAAGTAGGAATAGGACTCGAGTCTCGAATTTTACCCCGAGACGCCTACGTAGCCTATAGAGGCATCAAAGTCCACGTAGTTCGTATGCAAAATGAGGGGTGGGGTTTATCCCATAAATCCAACCGGGGACTTCTCTTATATGTGTGTGTGTAAAAAAGTGTTTTAGTTGTGAGAAAGGTGTGAGAATTCCCGTTTGGAATTTATGAGCAAACCCTCTTTTTCTTCTTTTTTTTGGGTTTTATTTATATGAAAATAAGAGGTATGCAATATTACTAAATTAAAAAATATATTAGGAAATGTGAGATGAGAAAATAAAAGTGCTAAGTAATAAGACAAATTAATGCGAATTTAGGAGAATTTAAAGAGAAAGTTGAGAAAGTTGGATCTTCTTAAAGATCTTGAGCTTGATCTTGGATGTTAGAGAGTAGACCTTGCACTTGGGTGATAATGGAGGGTATTTCATTCACCAAGTTTTATGTAAAAGGTGATGAAAGGTGAAGGTTGCAAAGGGATTTGGATATGGAATTCACTCTGACTTCGAGAGGGGTTTTATGAGCTCGCTGAGAGTGATGGATTTCAGATCTTGTTTTTTATAATGAGGTCATGACCTCCTTTTTATAGGCCCAGGGTATTACCGATCGGCATAACCCTGGTCCTTCCAATCGGCAGGTGTGTTTAGGCACACTGCTGATAGGTAGGGTTTGGAACCTACCGTTTGGCAGTCTCTTTCAGGTTCCTTCGAAAAATCAGTCATAGAGCGCAAACCATTAATCTGAATCGTGTACGGGGTAAACCATTGGAAAGGTACTTCAGATACTTTAAAAAGTCTTTTGAACTTCTCCCGGGTTCGGGAGTTGACTTTGGGTCAAATGTGGCTCGGAAGCGTTCGTCGGTCATTTGGATAGGGAATTATCGCACGCAAACGGATCGTTCGTCCTCATGGTAAGTCAGAATCGCGCACGGGGTAGACCATTGGAAAGGTTAGGATATGTACTTAGACATTACAAAGAGCTTGACTCTATTTGGGCATTAACTTTGGTTAACCGGGGTCTGAAAGCATTTGGTGACCTTTCGGAGTAAAAAGAATCGTTCGTCCGTACCGTAAGTCAGAATCGCATACGAGGCGAACCATTAGAAAGGGGTTTTAGTGACCTTCTAAGATTCATTCAGTATCAGTCGATTTGAAGAGTTTACTTTGGTCAAACGGATCTTGGGAGCATCCGGTGACCTCTTGATCAAGTTTTGGGAGAAAACGGGTCGTTTGTCCGCACCGTAAGTCAGAATCGCGCACAGGATGGATCGCTGGAAAGGTGTTTCAGTGACGTTTAAATATTCATTCAGTCTCGATCGAACTGAAGAGTTTCACTTTTGGTCAAATGGAGCCCGGGAGTGCCTGATGGCCTCTAGGTCAGTATCTAGGGTATGACTTAGGTTTGTAGCGATGAGGGGAGGTGCTAGGGACCTACAGAGAGGTTAGGGGTTGTTAGAATGGGGTGTTTATAAGGATCTTCATCAATATGTCATTGACATACACTTCCATCGTCTTCCTAATTTGGTCCTCAAATATTTTATTCACCAGCCTTTGATATGTTGCCCCGACATTTTTCAATCCTAAGGGCATGACGTTGTAGCAATAGGTACCCTTGTCAGTTATAAAGGTTGTCTTCTCTACATCGGCCATATCCGTGAATGTTTTATTATAGCCTAAGTAGGCAACCATAAAGCTCATTAATTCATGGCCGACAGTAGCATCAACCATCTGATCCATCCTTGGAAATGGGAAGCTATCTTTGGGGTAGGCTTTGTTCAGATCCGTAAAATCAACACACATCCTCAATTTGCCATTAGCTTTGGGGACAATGACAACATTTGCAAGCAATTTAGAGTAAATAACTTCCCTGGTGAAATCGGCCTTCTACAACTTCTTCACCTCTTCTCGAATGACATCATACTTTTCCCGAGAGTAGAATCTCCTTTTCTGCCTGATCAAACTTGTATCCTCGTTTACGTTGAGCTTATGGCAAAGGACCTTCGAATCAATGTCTGGCATATCCTGATGGCTCCAAGCGAAGATACTTTGTCTCTTCTATAATAGATTGACCAGCTCATCTTTAACCTCTTTCTTTAGGGCCTTGTCGATTTGGATGTGTTTTTTTGGCTCGTCTTCATTAAGGATAATGGATTCTACCTCCTCAGTGGCCTCTCCCTTTTTCAGCGTCTTTTCATCTTTAGGGTCCAAGGTATCAATGTTATAGGTCGTATTGGCCCTATTGTATGCTTATCTCTCTTCGACTGAGTTAAAGTAGCATTTATGTGCCTCAACTTGGCTCCCCTGAACTTAAACTACCTTATATGGGATCGAGAATTTAATCATCTGGTGGATGGTTGAGGGCACGGCCTCAAATTTCTTGAGGGATACCCTTTCGAGAATTATATTGTAGGCCGAGTAGACATTTTTATCCATAATAAAGAAGTTGATCTTCCTTATAAGACATTTTGGCCAGGTGTTTCCCATTCTCACTTCCATTTTATATATACCGAGGGGCGGCACCTTCTCACCACTAAAGTCGATGAGTGGTTGGTGATAGGGAATTAACCTCTTCTTGCTCAGATCTAGACCTTTATAACAATCCTAAAATATTACGACGATTGAGTTGCCATCGTCTACCAAAATCTTTGGGACATCGTACCCATGACCAAAGTAATGATGACCAAAGGGTCATCATGTGGAGCCAAAATTCCCTTGAAATCTAATCTCGAAAAATCGACAACCAAAGTATTCATATCAACCTTAGCTCTCTTACCTTTGACAGGTTGAATTGTAGCTAAGTTGACAGTCTTAGGATTTGGTGGAAGAGATTTTGCCTCGACCACATGCTCCTTCCAACCTATAATCTCCTTTTCTCCCCTAGTAATACCCCCAGAGATCATCTTGACCTCATGCGAGATCATATTGAGCCGACCCTTTGGATCAGCAAACTTAGACGGGATTTCAGGGTCATCTTCATCACAGTTGTCCGACTCATCGTCGTCTTGGTTGTCTTGATCATCCTTATTACACTTGTCATTTTTCTTCTTCCACTGGTTATCATCTCGGCCACCCTTTGAACTGCTATTATCGACATACTTTCTCAATTTCCCAAATTTTAACATCTTCTCAATTTCGTCCTTGAGAAAGAAATAATTGTCAGTCAGGTGTCCATGGTCTTGGTAGAACTCACACCATATATCTTGTTCCTCTTATATAGAGGAGCTTTAATCTTTTCAGGCCACCTCAGAGACCGATCATTTTTTATCTCGCTCAGTATGTGCTGACAATTGACTGTCATATAAGTGTAGTCGATAAATTTATCATCCATTGACCTTTTCTTATCGTCCTTGTTCTTTTTCTAAAACTTGCCTCCACTGCTTGTTCCCTTCCCATCTCATTATTTTCTTTCATAGCCTCTTCGACATTCATGACCTTGCCAGCCATTGCTAATAGCTCGGTCATGGACTTTGGTGGGTCTTTAGTTATTTTCTAAATTTATTTTCCTTTTTGGAGACCTCCAATTAGAGCTGTCATTGAAATTCTCTCCTCATAATTTTTTACCTCTAGCTTTTCTTTATTGAACCTCATAATATACTCCCCGAGTGTCTCATTCTTCCCCTGATTAACATACAGCAGGTGTGTACCCTAAAGCAGAAGTTGTGTATGAATATCTATGCGAGCTATTTAAAATTCTCAACTGAGTTCTTTCCGAGTGATGCAAACCAAACATGGGTTGCTCCAGTTAATGTGCTTGAAAAGGAATGACACCTCATCTCATCTAATACTGAATAAATGTCGATAGCCAACTGGTACATCTCCACATGGTGGATTGAATTAGTGCTCCCATCATACTTGGGAGTGACCAGTGGAGGTTTGAATTTGGTCGCGGTTGGATAACTGAAGATCCTAGCCACAAAAGATGAGCCTTTATAGTAGCCTCTTTGAAAGGGGTCTCCGATCTTCAATATATCTTTTATTTTTTCTTCCAACCTCTGAATAGAATCGTTCCAGGGTGTCTCGACCGTCGCTACAACATCGGCTTGGGTTAAATTATCTCGGATCCCTCTCTGGCATTCAGATGTAGTGAGTGTTCCCTAGGAGTTGTCCTTTGTCGATTGTTAACTTCTCTCATCTCCTCATCTCAACTTCTTAAAGTTCAAAAGTTACCAACTTTATCATTTCTTCTAGAGCCTGTAATACTTCTGAACCCGGAAAGGCAGTTCCTCAGATCTCCCGCTACTAGGCTGAGACTATCAAAGGCTGACCCCTTCTCAACCTATCTAATGTTGATGCTCTAGGCCTGCACTCTTGGCTCGACCTACCACACTCGACCTGGCTTGGTTGGATTGGTCGTATAGTGCCTTTAGAAATTCGATAAGGCTATCTACATTCCCTTTCATCCTCGACATCATACTGATCGTTCTCATCATCAGGGCATTCTAGACCCAACCTCCCTAGGCATAAATGCCTAGGGTCGACCACGTCCCCATACCGGTGTTGAAGGATGAGATATTTGTGTAGAGCCTAGGGTGGTCCCCTGATCATTTGATCTGTAGCACTTTCTCTGGCGGCCGGAGTTATTATCTGATCTCCAGCGCCGACAGGCCTAACTGCCATATTTTAGCTGAAAGCAACAAGGGTTGTCTGCATCGGTAGTTGACTGTCTACCAAGAAGTGTAAGTCCGCCACTACCTCAGCCATTTCTAACCGAGGAGGGGATTGTATGGTACTAGGACCACCCATAATTGGTGGATCAGCTACCATTTAGATAATTCAGGCGACCAAAAAAGTTAACTAAGATACTGATAGTAAGCTGGAAGAGCAGAAAATAAGCTAAAACTCACCCATATCTCTTTCAATGGTGGTTCAAGATCATTAAAGGATGATATAGGACCACCACCAGAGAATCTGGTTGAGTAGATGTAGAAAAAATGGAAGAGAATGGCTATCCCATTCCCACATACGGTGCCAGACTGATGATACCAGAATTGGTACCACCAGATCAAAGTGACGAATGAACTCACACCAGTACAACAATGACATATATCCAGCAATATAATAGTAGAAATAGATGAGGTAAAGAGGAGGTTAATACCATATATAAGTGGTTCGGCCGGAGCTTACGTCCACTGTGTAGTGTGAATGGTGGTTTTCACTACAACAATAGATCTATTAAACTACAAATAGAACACTCAAGTTTTTCTCTCTCACTAAGTATTTTGATAGAGTTTTCCTGGGGTTGTGAATTTTCGATCCTTTACAATGTAGAATATGAAGTGTATTTATAGTGCCTTGGGGGTGTAATGTACCCCCAAGCAAGTAATCAACATGTGCATGAGGGGGCTCCCAATAGCTAGTTGACACTTGTCCCTCACACATGTAACTAATTATAATATAATATTTCCTCACGTGAGGGGATAATCTTATTGTAACAGACTTATCCACGTGGAATTTTCCATCTTGGAACTTTATACTTCTCATACTGTATATGTCGTCTGGAGAGATCTCGGCCCGAACGAGTACGAGATTGCTGAGGTAGTGCATGATTACATACTGACAAGTGTCAAGTGTGGTCTTGACTGAAGGTGTCAGGACGAGACGTGCTATGATAGTCATTACTAGGTGTTGGCTGAGAAAGAGGACAAGATGTGTCTTTGCTGATGAGATGCTCTCCTGGGGTCTCGGCTCATAAGATGGTTGAGGTCGTGGATGATGAGATCGACCCTAAAACTCGGTTGTGGAAGAGTCTTGGGTACGACCTGAGAGGGGTCCTTCTGAAATTCAGTCATGGATGCTAACATCTCTCGTCCTAGGATGAGGTCACACTTGGTCATATCCTATAAATTTATCACATTTATGGCTAGTCATGTGAGCTTTGATGAGAAACTTCCCATGAAGATATTTCTTTGCATGACAATTATGAGGCCATAGTCTGTGGATCCCAAGTGAGTTATGGTCGAGTGAGTGGAGATGAGAGTGACAATGAAGAAGAGGAGGAGAGTGAACTCAAAGTTACCTTTCGTGAATTTCATGTAGAAACTTTGAAAGTAAAGAAGGCTAACTTGAAGTTAGAAGCAAAATTGAAAGAACGTGCCGTAGTGAATGATGATAGTATTTTGATTGAGGATCTTAGGTCACAAGAGACGACTCTTAGATAGAAGCTAGAGTATATTGAGGGTGAGATATATAGTCTTCATGGTTTGATAGAGGCTATAAAGAAAGAGATTATAGAGTTTGAGGATTCTAGGCATTTACTCAAACTAAGGATAATTGATCTAGAAGAGAGATTAAGAGATTGGAGTCTGGTCAAATTTGATTTGAAGTCTAAGTTATAAAAGTTACATAAGATGTTAGGCACCGTCCAATTCAGAGATGACAAATTTGGAATTTGCTTCGATGATGAAAATACTTCTGCTACCAAAGCCAAGACCATGCGTTTGGGAGAGTCGACTAGGAACATTAAAAAAGGTCAACCCTTAGGCATCACCCCTAGCCGTGTTTACACTTGAACTCATTGTGGTAGGAAATTTCACCTTAGGCATTTTTGTTTTGATCATAGAAATGGTCCTAGGAAGTCTATATCTATAGTCACCAAGGTCACTAAAACCCGAGAACATAATGTTACACCTATGTGGGTTACGAGATTCAATTTGGAGGCTTTACATGATAGATTCTTGATTCTCATTTGCTTTCACATGATACTTCCCATGCTATGTCTAATGGTTAATTGTGTTAGCTTGTTTTTCATAGTATAGTTTTTATTTCATGATATATGTTTGCTAGTGTTATGACATGTGTATCTTTTGTATTATCATTTTTTATTGAGTTATATTGAAAAAATAGAAAAAGATTTTGTTTGTCTTTTAACCTAGAGTTTGTTTTCAAAAATTGGTATTCTATTTTGAATTTTTTTAGAAACACTCAAAAAGATTTTCGGTTTTTTAGTTTTACATATTTGGTGTGGCATATTTGTGTGTTTGAATCCAATTCATTCCGTGCTTTCCATGTGATTAGGAACTTTGGTTATAATTTCTTATACTTATATTATTCTTAACCATGATTGCATGGATTTGTTTCGAACTTCATTTGCTTATTGATTTGACTTTCTATATGCTATCGCACACACATGCACTAGCTTTCTGAACATTAACTTCAAATGTGTATTGAATATATATGAGATAGTCTCTAATCAATCTTGTCATTTACATATTTATTTTATATGGGAGATTTTTGCATGTAAGAACCGTTGCTCGTGAGCTTATTTGTTCAGTGTTGAAAAATATATGAGGGTGCATGGGAAAGGGATATGAAAGGCCCAAATATCCTTTGCGGGAAAGCCACCATTGGCAAGAGCCTAATGAAAAGATTAAAGGCAATAAAATAGAAAAATTGCTAAAGGCTAACATATTTAGTTTGTTTGATCTTTCAATAGTAATAGATTCAAAAGAATTGAGAAAAAAAAAAATGTGATATGTGTTTATCTTTTGAGGGTGTTTAGTTGAAGATCAACGAGTATGCACAATGAATCCTAGTTATGCTTATTTTGTCATGACGCTATTGATTTGGAAAATGATTAATATTCTAGGCTTGCATGCATTGTGCTTGTTTGTTCATAGAGTTCACTTTACCTTGTCACTTGAGGATAAATCTTAGTTTGACCAAGTTTTGCAGTCAATTTGAACATCTTGAACCTATTTGGGTGTTTGGGTCATAATTCATTTGTTTCTAGTTCACACCTATTTATTCCATCCCAAGTGTTTAGACACATAGACACTATGATAGTATGTAAAGCTTATATATTTTGTGCCGAGTTTTGTGGTTACTTATACTTATATATATGTGTGTGCCGGGTTTTCATTGGTATATTTTGCATATGTTATATATGGTATTATGTTTTGAGTCTTTTCAATTTGTTTTTAATCCATGTGTTGCCATATGTTATCTAAGGATTATTTTTTCCATGCTATGTGATCAAATTATTATCTCTCCTTGGGTGCATTGAAATTCCTTATCACATATTGGTAATTTAAAAATTGATATCATACTTCATTAATTATTCACGTTGGTATCATTTTGCATCGTTATTTGTATTAGTTGATCATTGTGTGGATTATTTGTGCCTGAGTTGGCATGTTGTGTGTTTGATACGCTTTATACCATTGCATGACTTTATTCATTTCTCTCTATGTTTAAAATTGGTATCTTATGATCACATATTTAGGGGGAGATTTGAATTTTAGGGGGAGTAATTATTTTATGCTATCTTGCTTTGTCTATTCCTAAACAAAAAGGCAAAGAAATGGTATATTTCCATGCATGATTAAAATATTTTTATCTTATGGGGAGACGTCTTACCTAGGTTGAGATTGTCTTATACGTTGTTAGATGTTTATTCATTTGCGGATTTACACTTGTTATATTCTCTTTCCATTTGAAGGTGTTTTAAGTGTGCAGGTTTATAGGTTTACAACAATATGAAAAAGTTTTAAAGGAAAGAAAAGTTACTCAGTTTGTGTGTCTGTCGAGCGTTTGTACTATTTTTCCTCTTTAGGGTTGGGGAATGAGTCTTTTTAGAAAGCTTGATGGCCCATTGGATTTTTGTCTTTTTTGTCTCCGAATAGCCAAAGGGGGGAATTTGTAAGGACAAATTTTCAATCGAGTCAATTTTTATGTAATTCGCTTAATTCCGAACAAAACATTTAAGTCATAGGCGAAGCATTGTGTTGTTGATCCCATAAGCCTACGATGTATTTGATGAAGACGTAGCGATCAAGCTTCACAGATTGGATACATCGTGTCATATTTAGTGCCAATTTTATCTTCACATTTACCAAACATCTCACAGTAATGAATGCATATTGAATTTGGGTCCTGGGATATTTTTAAGGGTGTTTATTTTTATACTCAAAATCATTTAGAACTGTTTTTGTATACTTTTTTAAAGAATTTTTTTTTTGGTTTTAATCTCGTTAGAACGAGAATTGAACTCGTTAGAACAAAATTGAGTTTTTGTTTGACTGACTTCTGATCTCGTTAGATGGAAATTAAGATCTCATTGGAAAGCCATCTAATGACCATCGAACGAGAATCCTCTCCCAAGGATTTCACATCTCATTAGAAGCTCATAAAAAGGATGATCGAACGAGAATATTATTTCATTTGAACGAAATGTGTTTTCATTAGAAAAAAAAGCTAATCTCGTTCAAATGAGCTTGTATTTTTGTTTGAATGATATTGCCCACTCAAATTTTGTATTTTACTATTTATAGGCATGCTGGACTCAGAATTTTGAAGAACTTTTGGCAAAAAATGTTTTCCTATCTGTTTACCAAAGTTCCAAAACCCTAGTTTCAACCTTTGAGTTTAAAGATCCAAGTTCTTCATATTCATATGGTTTGAGATCTTTAGTTTGGGCATTATGGTTTTATTATTTACATCTTAAGGGAACCGTTTTCATAGGATAGATTTCGCACTTCCCATTTACATGCAGTGGACTCCATGTTTGTGGTGTTGTGGTGAACAAATGGTGGATTACGTGTTCTTATACATACACGGTTGTTGAGCCTCATCTGTGGATACCGAGATGTGCATGGACTAGTGCATTGTGGCAGCTTACATGGGTGGATTCCTGAGTTACACTGTGAAGGAGTAGTCGAGGATTGAAGAGTGTCAAGGCTTATGGGGATCGAGTCATTGAGTACGTTTACTGTCAACTTTTATAATTATGCATCGTAGTCTGTTGGATGGGGCGTCAGAGGTTTTTCCCTTTGTGATTTTTCTCATACATCGACATGTTGTGTTGGATTTATTTACTTTATCTGCTTATCACTTAGATGCATGTTTTAGGATAAAGAGATAAAATTAGGTAAATTAGTTTTTCATAGCAAAGGTGTAAAATTGGTGCAATATTTTTACAGGGTTAATTTGTTTAAAGTTTCAATATTTAAAATTTGAAAAATCTAAAAATAGAAGTTTTATTTGAAATACCAACGTTTCTTAGTGGGACTTGCAGTCTCGGAGAGGACATGAATAGCCCTCATAGTGTGATATTTTCTTGGGTTTACTTCAGTTGTTTAAGGATTTTGCTCTACTATACGGTCATTTCGGGCATTGGTGATTCTTTAACAACTTATTCCCCCTTGTTTGTGGAAATACTATATATGGGAAGAATGATATCTTAAAGTACCGACCCGATTGGGTCATGTATTCACTAATGAGGTAGAAAAGAGGAATTTTGTCTCTTCATCTACCTCAGAGACATTAGAGACTTCTTTTATTTCAAACCTGAGTTATTAAAATGAGACTACCTCGAAAAGAAGGCATTCATATTGGTACCTTCATTATTAGGCTCATTATCAGATTCATCGGTGTCGTTAGAGTCAAGGCCTCACCCCGTGGAGGTTATCCAATTTACTTGAAAAGTATATAAATTTTAAGACCTCAAATGCTGGAAATAAGTGAATCTCAGATGGGAACAAGTATCCTTTGAGTTTTATTTCAAAGAGGAGATCGGGAGGTTCACAAATTATTCAATTCTTGAGACTTTTTTTGTCAGGAATTGGACTATGTTTTCTAGGCCTAAGTATTATAGAGACACAAACCAGTCATAGAACTTACAGGCACACTAGCGGGCTTTCGTGTCGAGATTGTTTATCTTTGCACATTCTTCTTATTCAAGAGTCTTCAAATTCTTTTTGTTGTCCAAGGAATACTCGAAATTTCATGCTCTTTGTACACTACACCAAAGATGCTAATCTGGCACACTTGAACAAGGAGAATTTGGCATGGTTTAGAATCTTTCCAGAATCTAGCACGGTTTATTTACAATCCGGCATGATTTAAAACTGTGCCAAGATTAACCACTTTTTATAATCGTGCCAGATTGGGGCATGTTTCATTAAACTAGCCTACCTAAAAAAATTATCAATCCTTTTCCAAATTCACAATCAAACTCTTAACCTAACTCTCACCCCCTCTCCATATCGCGACGACTACCCTCCACCTCCTACATGTAGCTCCTTCTTGCCGGTGTCGATCTTCTCAGCGGGTGCAAACATGAACCATGACTTCTTATTCTCTCTTTCTCTTTATTTATATATTTATGGTTTTATGATGGAATAGGAGTAGAATAAGGTTATGGGTTATCTTTTCACAATCACGTTCACACATCTCTTTGAGGTAATATGGTTAAACTACATAGTTCTTCTATTCCAAATTCCAAGACATAGCATTTTGTCTGGTTAATTCTGTTAATTTATGCTTCTTTTTGGCATTTTTCAATAGATTGAGAGAGTTTATGTTCGTCTGATGTAATTTAGGTAAGTTTTAAGCTATTTTCACTCAATTTGAAAGAAATTAATATATTAATTTCTGCTTATTTTTTTTGGCCTTTTTTAAGAGATAATAAAGTTTATGTCCATACACTATATATATGGTAATTTTTTTATAAACCATGATTTTCTTGTTGGATGTCCCGATTTGTTTTATCCCCCTTATTTGGGTTAAGACCCTTTTTAACTCCCCTACTATCGGGGTTCAACTGGGAAAAATAAAAATGGGTATAATTCAGACCAATGGCTCTTTCAGAGAGGGGTGTGTATACATATAAGGACAAACCTGTTGAGAGGCTTATCAGTGTCGATTTGGTCATATGAGAGTGTGTTTATGAGATTAACATTTATTTGATTTTGGTCTACATGATTAGAAGTTAATATTCAGGTAATATTACTGTTTGATTTTTTTAAGAAATTGTTTTTTTATATATAAATCTCCAAAATTTTGCATATATGTAAACAATATAGTAGAATTTTTATAGTATTTTAATTTATTTCAGTTTATTATATTATATCTCTTGAACCACTAATAGTGCTTTTAATGGACTGATCCCAGATCCATAACATGTGTAGCTGGAGGCACTGGACGAGCACAGAGATAAGGTAAAAGAGAACTTTAAAGTCTACACCCAGAAACTGTCCAGAGCTTATGAGAACCTAGTCAAGCCCAGAGAGTTTTAAGTGGGAGACTTGGTCCTTCGCGGATCCACTCATCATCTCCGCAGCATGTCGACGTAAAAGTTCAAACCCAATTGGGAAGGGCCCTTTGTGGTGAGGGGGTAGACAAGTAAGGATACTACCAGTTCTCAGAGCACGAGAGTGGCTGTCTTTAATTCATAAATTACAAATGGTTGAAGAGGTATTATGCCTAGTTTTTGTTAAAATTTATTTCTTCTGAAAAGTTTGAGCGGACTGCTCTAAAGCTAGAAAAGATTTTTTTTGTAAATACGATGGAGCAACAAAGTCTTATAAACATTACTCAGTATGAAAGAAATAAATAGCAGTTCTTTTTATCATTGCATGATTATTCTTTTTTTGTTCACTTACCTGCTGTGTGAGGTAGATGCACCAAAACATTTTTTTTTGCTAAAAAAATAAAGTAAAATATAGAAACACTCTCTGCTAGACTAGAAGGGGGTCCATGATAAAAGGAACTTTATTAATTATACTTGGGGGTACATCACTACTAAAAGAAAAGTATATTAATCATAGTCCTTACAAACATAACAAATAATTTTTTCTCCCCACTAGACCAACAAGGTGTTGTTCTCCTAATAATAATAAAAAAAAAACATATGATATTTTTTTATTACTGTCTCATAACAAATTTATAGCCTAAAGAACAAGTTCTAACCTCTGTTCTCAAGAATAAAAATTTGGGCTTTACTTCACCAGTTCTCATAAAATGTGTAGAAGGGTTCCACCTTCCTTTACAAAATTGTTATATTTGTTAAGACTAAAATGTTCCTAAGAAAATTTTGGAACAAGAACCCCGTAGACCAGGGGCAATTTCTGATTAAAAAATAGTAATTTTTTTTATTTATGTTTTCAAATTATATTCAAATCTTGAGGGAAGGAGAAGGGCTAACCCCCTCTCCTAGCTATTCCCTGGAAAATGAATGCGCATAGTAAAATACCTCATAGTAACACGGGGATGCGCTAAAAAGTATAGCTTGCTCAGACTTATGCAAATACCCCACAGTATACGGGGCAGTCCAAATTAACCAAGTGCTCATAGAAAATAAGAATAAGTCATGGTAAACAGATGACAAAAGCACAAAGGCAAAGAATAAAAAAAGGCACAGAGGAAGAAAAACAGTGTTTCTCATTTATAAATGATCAATCCTTTACACATGAAGAAAAAAAATACAAGGCAAGAGATAGCCTATCTACTAGAAATAACAATAATTAGATCATCTCTAGAAAGGGTAACAACATATGATGGGTCCACCTTCTGCAAAAAATTCTCCTCCAACCTGACCAGCTTGGCCTCATCTTCCTGATCACCAGCCTCAAGTCTATCGAGTCTGGCCTGAAGTGACTCAATTTGAACCTGGATCCTAGAAGCCTCAACCAGCGACTGCTCGATCCTAGATTCCCTAGATGTGTGAAGCCTCACCATCTTTTGAAAGGTAATACTCAGAAAATGGCAAACTCCAGCATCAAGACAATCCAGCTGGAAATAGTAAAACTGCTGCAGATCACGAAGAGCATCTAGGAATAATAAAGTGAAAGCAATGGTCAACTCGGAAGGAGAAGTACCTAAAAATTCAAAAATATGTCTAGCAAAGGCCTTCAGGCTGAACACTGTAAGTCTATCAATATGAAGCACCCTCTGAGAAGTGAATATCTCAAGATGATGCTCCAAAATCAAGTCTAAAATATGACTCTCGTTTGTCTTGAAGCGCTCGAGCCACTCCTCACGCCACAACCTGCTCATAAAAGTCGCAGGAGCATCCACCTCAACATCACCACCTGAATGATGAGATTCTATCTCGGAAGGGAGGAAGGAAGACTCCCCGCCAGAGTCATTATCATTGGCTATTGGAATGGCCTCAAAACTCCGATCTCCCTAGTAGGTTGCCTCGATGGACTCATCAATAGGATCCTGAAGTTAGATAGCCATGTTAAGTCAAGGAAGAAAAGAAAACAGAGGAAAGATATACTTACATTCCATAAGGGGCTATGATATAAATCTTACCCCAAAGCTCGGGGGGGTGAGTGTGTTGTCACCCAGACGAGATGAACCAGTCAGATGAAGGATGCCAGACTAAGCAAAAGAAATAATAAAGAACATTATCAGTGTATTTCACAAGTTATAAAAAAAGGAAGATTATAAAACTAATAGCTAACAGTAAATCGGGTATGATAGTGAAATACCTGAGGAATGTGCAGCACGACACTCTTCGCCCGTTCCACGGAACTAGGAATGACCACCTCACTAACCTGGAAATAATGAAATAAAGGTGAAGTTGAGCATACTTGCACAGTAAAGTAAGAAGAAAAAGGGGAAATAGAAATGAAAGAAGGTCTGACATTATAATACCTCTCTCGCAGCTATCTCCCCAATATGTTCCACATTTATCGGAATAGTTTCCTCACTAACTTGAAAATAATAAAACAAGGTTAAAGGTAAGCATACTTGCACAATAAAATCAAGACGAAAGCGGGGAAGTAGAAACAAGAAAAGTGTATGATAGTATAATACCTCTCTCACAACTATTTCCCCAATGTGTTCCGCAATTATCGGAACAACTGAAGCACTAAACTGAGAACAGGGAAATAGGTAAGTGTTGGTAAACACTTTCATAATACAAGCAAGTTTAAAAAGTATGGAATACTAAGTATTTACCTGGATGAATAGGTCCCACAGATAAGGGAACTTCAGCTTTGTTGACCTGATGACAAGATTAGAAGGGATATGAGAAAAAAGGGTGTCCCATAATTAGATACTCTAATATAAGAAATACATAGGTTGACCATCCCTGTAATAGTCAAGGGGGCCCTGTGGGTGATGCTTTGGGGGGTGCTTCCACAACACTCACTGTGGGAGGCGCAGATAAAGAAGTCTCTACAAAACTTGCCTGTAAATAAAAAAAAAGGCGAGTGCTAGCAAACCGCCTACCTTAAAAAAAAAACAAGCATATCCTCATTAGAAGCAGTAGGGCAAGGTGACTCAGCAGCAGTAGGGGCTACAAGAGAAAAAGTAATGGGGGACACTGTGTAATACCCTGTATTTTTATGTATTTAGAATTTAGTTAATTGAGTAATTAAATAGGAAAATACGTTCAATTTAATATTAATTTATGTTTAAATTACGCAAATAGAGTAATTTAATGTGATTTAATATTTAAATTACGTGAGTGAAGTAATTTGATGAGATGAAATTTTAGTTATGATTATTAAGTGATCGAATAATAGTCGTGGTATTCAAATATTAATTGAGAGATAGAGACTGATTAATACATGATTTAAATTTACTAAAAGTGAATGGTAAATAATGGCAGTTAAATATGATATACGTCATAGCGAGTGATATGGGTGTATTTTATGTTATCTCACCGAGAGTCGTGCATTAGACTATGATAAGGTGGGAAATGAGAAATATATTTTAGGTGATTTGAATGATAATTTAGAGGTCACAGATGAGTCCGGAAGGGGCATATTAGTCAAAATAGTATACCCGGGGATGTTAATTGAGTCACGGATCGATTTTAGACCAAACCGACACCTTTGGAGGGTAATTTGGTCATTTTAAAAATAGAGGTTAAAGGACCTACGAAAATTAGAGCCTTATATCTGATGATTATAAATGGGGGCTAGGGTTCTTAACACAAAAAGCTTAGAGAGGCCGTTAGAAGGAAGATAGGAACCATTCCTAAAAGCTTAAGGAGGATTCTTGAAGGTTTGAAAGAGTTCTTGCATACGAAGCACCTAAGGAGTGAAGATTTGAAGAGGAAAACATCAAATCATCATCCTCACCCACGAAATCAGACCCTACAGTGAATAAGGCAATTGTTTATTGCAATTAATTGAAGTTATAATACCCATGCAATTGGGGTTTTAATCATATGATGATATTGATGAATTCTTGAGAAGAAAACTTTAATTAAATGCATGTTAGGTAGGAAATTGCATGTAGAATGATTTGAATTCTGTAGAGATATTAATATTAGAAGATATGGGTTGCATTCCATGAAATAAATCTAGGTATTGATGAATAATCATGGATGAATATGAAAACTTAGGGTTTTAGAGGATAGAAAGAATAAATTCCTTCTTGCATGATTATTGTAATGTTTTGAGAAAAGAATTGCTTTAGAATATGTCCTAATGCATGTAGGAATGGTTAGGAATGTTTAGTTGAAACCTTGGTGTGGAGTAATGGAGATTGGTACTAGATCATGGGCGAAAAATGCATGGACGGACGAGGCTGGTGCATTGTAGAAAAAGGGATCGATCCAGTTTAAAAAAAAGGATCAATTCGGTAAAAAAATAAGAATGGAATCGATCTTGTTTTAAAAAATAAGGATCGATCCGGCATTTGTTCAGGTTCCCAAAAATTCTGTTTTCCCGTTTTTAACTTAGTTCTTCTAATTGATTATCGTGTAAACTTTTAGAACCTTACTAAGGGATTTTGGGGAAATTATTAATACTACAGTATGTGTGATTAGAATTTGTAGATTTGTCTTAGCAAGGCAAGTAAGACGAAAATCAATTGGGATTAATTTGTGTCGTAAATTATCGGATAGTGAAATAATAATTTACGGGAACTTCGGATGGACGATAAGTATAAGTTAGGCTTAGCTACTGAAAATACAAAGGGGTTAACTAGGTCCCTTAGATTTGGGAGAATACTCGAGAAGATGCGATAACGAGGGAAATCATTAAAATAAACTATACGGTGAGTATTGGAGAAATATACTACGTACTAATGTGAACGATTAGGTTGTGTGAATACCTATAAATTATGTACTGAGGTTGTGAAATACCTATAGTACTTATATAGTATTGGAGTCGATGATTAGACCGGACCACTTTTATATAACATTTAACATTGGAGTCGATGATTAGACCAGGCCAATGTAAATGAATGGAGAATTAGAGTCGATGATTAGACCGGGCCAATAATCCGTATAGTGTATATTGTGAGTGAAATATACACTATATTAATAATCTACTTGAGTGAGATAGTAGATATTTAGATGACGGTCATACATCTAAAAATATAAATTGGGAAAATTGGAGTTGATGATTAGACCGGGCCAATGATCCTTATAGTCTATATTGTGTGTGAAATATATACTATATGAACAATCTACTAGGTTGAAGTTGTAGATAGTTAGATGGCGTGTATACATCTAAAAAGTAATTTAAGTGGAGAAAACTTAATTTAGAAAGCTATAATATTAGATAGTGAACATCTATTGAATAAGATTAAGTGGTCAGACTTAACTTTCAAAATAAGGAACTAATATATGTGAAATGTTACACGGGAGTTAACTCACATATGGGGAGTGATAATAAAATTTGGTACTGTATGGGAGGTACGGGAACTTAGACGTGTAGGTAAGTTCAGGCGAATAATATAGTCTAAATAGCTTGCGTAGTGTAGCTAAATAGGCTAGTATGGAATGTTAGGCGTGCACTATAGATGAGAGGTGAGAAAACTCAAGGGAGTGTGCATAAACCTAACATGTGTAATCAATAACTGATCTTTAAAACAATAAATTTCTTGCTAAATATTTTCAAAATGTTTTGAGTACTATCTCTTTCTAAGTAAAATATTTTCAAAACCTTTAGGTGTCCAGCCACAGGAACGCCAAGCGTGACTTCATTCCAAGGACTTCGTAGCTGCAACATAGGTGGATGTTGCAGGGCTTTGATTAGACGCCTCTTTCACTTTCTGATCTAGTGTGGGATTTCAGATTTCAATAAAGACATGTTGTCCCTCAGTACTTTCATTTTTGGAGTTTGTTATTGGTTTATTTTTGGCCGACGGGTTATTTGACAAGACTTTGTTTGATCTTAGTTGTTGTATTCAGAATCTTATGTTGGTATTTGATTTGTATATTGTTCTGCATGTTGTTGTATGTTTAATTGAAGTTAAAATTTGGCAACCGCATAATTTTTCACTTAGGTGGTTAGTAATTAAAAAGTTTTTGACAGCGATGCTAAGAATGAACCAGGTGAGAAACCTGTTTATTTTAATAAAGGACTGATCACTCAATGTTTAATTAGGTAGAGTGTCACAGATGGTATCAGAGCATCAGGTTCTAGTGTCCATAGGATCTGTATGGCTTAATATATTTACAGCGTATCGTTTGATTGGTATGGAGACCTATTTTAGGATTGTTGTATTCCTCTACGTACGTGGCTTACGTTCTACTGCTAGTAAGTAGATGATGTGATTTATATTCGAGTTCAATTGGTCTTAGTACATTGAACTCTTTAAGACGACCAACGAAGGCGTTTGAATGACTACAAGAGGGAAGGGTTTAGAATGAGTCATGAACTATTCGAGAAATAGCAATCGAGTGGGAGATCACCATAATTAATGTTTGAATTGATGACGAGCTGGTTAATCACTCAGTGATGGTAGTTTCCCAAACACCGCTATAGATAACGGGGACACAATTTTTAACATCCCTAGAGTTGTAAGTGGGGAGAGAGTGTTGAGGG
The DNA here is from genome assembly GCA_949130495.1 of Sambucus nigra. Taxonomy (NCBI): domain Eukaryota; kingdom Viridiplantae; phylum Streptophyta; class Magnoliopsida; order Dipsacales; family Adoxaceae; genus Sambucus; species Sambucus nigra. The sequence goes on along the minus strand of OX422208.1, from coordinate 236,890,366 downwards.
ATAACTCTTACAAAAGGGTAACCGATAAGAAAATGGGATAGAGATGATGGGTGATAGACAAATGGATGGACGAAATCCAAAGTATATTGCTTATAGGAGAAGCACTGTAGTGACGTGAGTTAGGTTCCCCACATAAGGATGTATATACAAAACGAATTGAAGAACTTGGGAGAGAGCCTGAGGGATCTTTGAAAAGGGCCACCCGTTGGAATTTGTGTCAATACAGATGTTATATGTGTCAACCTAATGGATAAAGAACATCCATACACAGTGACATATGGTCGGGTGTAGAAATATGCGAAAGTGAATATTTGTAAAATTTTCTTAGCTCGGGGGAACGACATAGTGATAGTGGGGGAAAATAGTCACCACATTTATAAAGAGGAATATTATGCCCTTGGAGGAATCCTAGGTACAGTTTGACCGCAAGTTCCTTCTTTTCTTTTTGTTCAGAAAGGGATGCGAGAGAAATTTCTGAACTTATCACATGAGGGTCGGACAGAGGCCAACTGTGAGAAAGAATTTATATTATTTGGCGAACGTTGTAACCGATGAGGTAGTTACAATGGAGAAAATAGCCCTTAATGGAATAATGGGCTCACAAGTACCATCATCAACATTTATGGGAACAATTGTGCTTGTTTGATTAATGTAAATGGCGATAATATCGTACTTTTACAAGATAATATTAGCACTTCCATGAGAAGGGAGTGAAGAATGTTGAAGAATTCAGTCTGGGAGTAACACTGAATACAATAGTATTAATGAGACACCACACAGAGAAATACATAATGGGAACTCATTTAAATGATTCAAATAATTGGATTCATGCCGAGTGATGATCGATTTAGTTGGGACTGGTAAGGCTAGCAGTCTGTTCCTTAGGGACATCGGAGCTAAGGGAAAAACAAGGGTAACCATCTGCAATAAGGATACCAAGGTTCGACGGAAGGAAAACTTTAATACGGTCAGTGTGGCCAGAGATAGAAGGATTCTATCAAGAAATATTTCGTGGAAAGCAGGACCACATGCCTTGACTCCACCCGAAGTGAGAAAAGGAACCAGAGCATGCTACCTGGCAGGGACAATGATTAAATTAATTATTGGTTCAGTGTGAAAAAGCGTGTTATGTTCGGGAACCATTTAAATAGCCAGGTGATGAGCGAGGTAGAAAAATGAGTTTTATCCTCGGGCAAAAGAGGTAAATTTGGTGTGACGCGAGCAAGTCACAATATTTTTTTTAGATGAGATTTGCTTGAGAGATTAGTATGTTGTAGTGGAGTTATCTTTGTTTTCATCCGCAGGGGAGTGAGTGTAGACCAAATGGTGATACTTCATAAAAATTACTCGTTATAGTGATGTATTATACGAGGTTGATGTTATTCTGCATATGGACTGGTTATCGTGAATTTGGAGAGTAGAGATGTCTCATTATAGTTGATCCCGGTGCGTAGGGACTTTACTGATGTGATCCAGAGTATAAAGGATGTATTGTCAAGCGGAGAAATTGAGCTCAGTATTAGGATTTTTAGTGTTAATGACTAGTGATAGTACGGGCTCGGTGATATATAACTCATTTACAGACGTGGGAGTGAGATGTATATGTACATGTTGGGGATAGCATTTGAGTGTCCCAATTGTGCATTTGAGGCTTATAGAACTCGATTCTCGATAATGCTAGTGATGGTGAACTGGGAGGAAGTCCTTGATTGGGTTTCATTGCGGGAGGAGACATGCATGAATCTTGATAAATGTCAGGAGTAAAGAGACGTGTATGGATGTCAGGGCATCGGTGATTAATATAAATCCTCGAATGTGTTGAGGAAACGCTATGAGCGGAGAGCTATTATACGGTATAAAGCAAGTGGCTCCGATAGTACCTGGAAAAAAATCCCAGAAATTTTTCTCACCGTGAGTTGATGGGTGGGAAAATCTTGAGGAGAATTAATTACGAATTATGGGTGATTGATAATACCCAAGTTCTATAACCAAGCCAAAATTGCGAGGCCAATTTAGACAAAGGTGTATTACGCGTGGGACGTTTGTGGTGTTTGTGCAAGTACGCTGAATTAGAGGGTGTATGGGCGCCCTGATTAGTTAGATTTACAAAACTCGTCTGAGATACAAAGTGCATGGGAATTATGCATGAGAATATTCCTAAAGGACAATTATCAACTAAAGTTTAAATGGTATGATGGATTGAATGTCGTATGAGAAAGACGATAATCCAAGTATATATGTACAACAAGAGTTAGCACACCCAATATGGGTTGAAAGGCTGTGGGAAGCCATTTAAGAAGATATATCTTGATATAGAGGATAACAAATTATTGTAAGAAAGTAAAGCGGAGCCTTACTCGAATGAATGATTGAAGAGTGGCTTGCGCACTTCTAGAATGTTAGTATACACTGGGGAAAGAGGGAGTGTATATAGTACCCATTAATGTGAGATATTATAAGTGGGAATTGATGTTGGGTGAGACATTATGAGATTGTCTCCAGTTACATCACTCAGGGATAGAAAAAGATTGTCTTGAGATGAGCAACCAGAAACTAGGTAACAAGTCTGCATTTCCCAGTGATGAAATGGGTAAGCAGACTATAAAATTTCATTGGTAGGATTCCAAGTCGTGACAAGGTCAAGAATTTCCTAGAATTTGTGGAATGAATTGATCGAGATGAAGAAATCTTTTCTTTCCTTAAAAGGAAGGATTACACCGGTGCAAAGTGCCGCCCGATATTATTATGAATCAGGATGAGATCCTGAAATCCCACCTCTAATAGGGATTATCAGGAAGTGATGGGAATGAAATTTATTTTGGGCCTTTGTATCAACTATAGTCGAGAGTTGGAACGAGAGGTGGTTTATTATGTGGGTTAATGCTAGTAGTACGTTTGGTGACTTGAAGGGTAATTGAGGAGAGAAGTTACCATTGATAGAGTTGTGTGTAATAACTCGTACTTGTTCATCATGCACAAAGTACTTTTGATGTTTTTGCATGGTAAGCCTCATAATTTACTCTTATTGTGATCCAAAGGGAAAGGATAACTAGACTCTCAATCGGACGTGATTTAGTGTCCATTAGAAAAAGTGGAGTAGCCCCAAACTAAATTGGATAACATTTGAATGTCATAAGACTTACGTCGTCATGAACCGATGTTTAGAGGACAGATATGAGCGATTAGCTATCCTTGTGGTTTCTCTCACGATAGGAGTTGTGTGTTGGGTGTGACACCCGACTAATTAAATACCGGGTAACTACTCCTTTATTCAAATTAATACAAAATGCCAAGTTGGTTCAGTTCATAGCATCACTGTCGAAAACATTTTTTTTATAATTACTAGCCACCTAATATTTAAAAAGTGAGTTGTCAATTTTAATTGAATCCAATTATCATGCAATAAGTAGATTATGAAATACCAATGTAACAACCACAACATGGTCACAAAATAATAACCATAGAATAATAATGAATCCGGAGGAATACTCCTCACAACAATCCGAATACTGGAATAAACAAATACAAAGTTTGAATCATTAATTAATTACATCCCAAAATCTGAAATAAACTGAATAGATAATATGTCTCTAAAGGAAATGGGGCGACATGCCAACAGATGAGTAAATCTGAAATAGAGTCAACATAGAAAGTGGAGGCGTCTACTATCGAGGTCCTGTAACTTCCACAGCAGCTACAACACGTCACGGGAATAGAACTCCTATGCTTGTAGTCCATGTGGCTGGGCACCTAAAAAGGTTTTTACAAAAATATATTTGAAAGCAAACGGGTCAGAGCTCGATTGTGAAAACAGTTTAAAATACAACAAGTGGTTTAATATAATTAAACAGTGAATATAAATTACATGATAGTGCGTGTAACACCCCGCCCGCCCGGGGAGAGCGAGCGGAGCGCTAATGTGATAAAATAAATCCAAATCCACAAGTAATAAGGTATAGAGCATCTAAATAAACCCACAATAATATAAATCCACTAATCTCAATCTCTTCAATTACAACAAGTCTCTCGAATTAAAATTACAACTATCTAACTCGAATAAAAATACAAATATCCAATGCTCTATACAACAAAATAAATAATACAAATCTTTCCCAAACAATCCTCGCTAAAATCAATCTCCATAGCTCCCCAAAATCCGCGCTAACCTGCCACTAAAAGAAAATATGGGGAAGTACACAATACGACAAGAAAGATGCTCAACAAATATATGTTAGCGATGAATAAAGCGTAACAACACGAATACGAATATTCAAATCAAAATGCAAATCTCAAAGCATTTATCAATATAATTTCTCAACAACACTTTAACCGGGTCACCAGGCCTCGCCACATCCGTATATGCTTTATCAATCCATAGCCCGGGAAACAGGAATTTTGACGGGTACCCAACATCCGTGCCATATTAAAATCTCATGACAATGTGCTTATCAACAATATAATGATACCACATGAATCAAAATAATTTCAACAATTATTTTCCAGATTTCAATGAATTTATCAATTTAAATACGAGTTCAATTAAACATGAAATCAAAGAGAATGACACTCGTGAGATTTAAGGAGCATATTGTGTAAAACCCTATACTTTCTTTTAGTGGCAGGTTAACGCGGATTTTGGGGAGCTATGGAGATTGATTTTAGCGAGGATTGTTTGGGATAGATTTGTATCATTTATTTTGTTGTATAGAGCATTGGATATTTGTATTTTTATTCGAGTTAGATAGTTGTAATTTTAATTCGAGAGACTTGTTGTAATTGAAGAGATTGAGATTAGTGGATTTATATTATTGTGGATTTATTTAGATGCTCTATACCTTGTTACTTGTGGATTTGGATTTATTTTATCGCATTAGCGCTCCGTCCGCTCTCCCCGGGCGGGCGGGGTGTTACAAATGGTATCAGAGCTTAGGTATACGGCAATCCTCGGGGCTTGAGTTTTGGGTTCATTACGTGGTTAGCAATTTTTGGAGATAGAAAATTTTAGGTGATATTCGTGTTAGGTTTCGAGATTAGAGGTGAGGAATTATTTTTGGGGACAAAATTATTTTTGGAGATTGTTGGCCTGATTTTTGAGAGTTAGGCATTCGGCGAATTTCGAGGACGAAATTCCATTGTTAGTGGGGAAGTGTAACAACCCGCGTAATTTTGGGCTATTTTAATTAATTTCTGGAAAATGGAGGAAAATAAAATTTTTGATAAAATTATTTTTATTGCTCAAATATGTTGGTTATTATTTTTAAAGGCGATAATTTCAAACGGTTTCGAAATCGGAGTTAAAACGGATTTTAAAATGATTTTTAAATGTTTTTAACTCTTGGAGTTGTTTTGACTTTCAACTCTTCATTTCTTTGCCTTATTTAAAGGATTCTTTTGGATTTCAACTCTTCATTTCTTTGCATTATAAAAGGAAGTCGTGGGCAACCCTTTTAACATACTTTTGGCATAAATTTTGGCAGCAAATATATTTTATATTCCTCTTCTTTTTATATACACATTGGCGCTTGAGATTTGTGAGTTCCAACCTTAGATTAGAGGTGTTCTTGGGGCTATTTTGTTGGAGGTTCTTGGAGGAGCTTTTGTATATCTTTTGTGTTGATCTTGAGGATGTGATCATTGGTTTCTCATCATGGTTTGAGGTATGGGGTTTTACACAATATGCTCCTTAAATCTCGCGAGTGTCATTCTCTTTGAATTCTTGTTAATTGAACTCATATTTGAATTGATAAATTCATTGAAATCTGGAAAATAATTGTTGAAATTATTTTGATTCATGTGGTATCATTATATTGTTGATGAGCACATTGTCATGAGATTTTAATATGGCACGGATGTTGGGCACCCGCTAAAATTCCTGTTTCCCGGGCTATGGCTTGATAAAGCATTTACGGATGTGGTGAGGCCTGGTGACCCGGTTAAAGTTTTGATGAGAAATTATATTGATAAATGCTTTGAGATTTGCATTTTGATTTGAATATTCGTACTCGTGTTGTTACGTTTTATTCATCGCAAACATATATTTTTTGAGCATCTTTCTTGTCGTATTGTGTACTTCCCCATATTTTCTTTTAGTGGCAGGTTAACGCAGATTTTGGGGCGCTATGGAGATTGATTTTAGCGAGGATTGTTTGGGAAAGATTTGTATTATTTTGATGTATAGAGCTTTGAAGATTTGTATTTTATTTTCGAGTTAGTTGTTGTATTTAATTCGAGAGACTTGTTGTAATTGAAGAGATTGAAAGTAGTGAATTTATATTATTGTGGGTTTATTTAGATGCTCTATACCTTGTGTATTGTGGATTTAGATTTATTTTATCGCATTAGCGCTCCGTTCGCTCTCCCCGGGCGGGCGGGGTGTTACAGTGCGTGCACTCACATGAGTTCCTCACCTCTCAACTAATTGTGCACTTCTATCGTACCCGTACCCGTACCCGTACCCGTTATAGATATTCTCATATCTAACTAGTCCAATACACAATCCAACATTTCTATACGATTTACGATTTATTATCTGGCACCTTAATTTACACAGAGAGTTTTATTTTTCTTCTTAGTTCCCAATATTAGTAATGCTAATCACGAGCGATTTCCATTTTTAACTCTACTAAAATGTTACTATTTCTCATGCTTACATTTATTCATGACAATTCATTTCAATTAGCAGTATATTATTCTCATCATTAATATACAATACTGGCACGCCGAGTCTAAGTTGCGGTGCACACATACTCTGTTATCCAATCCTGGTACATCACGTACATAAGGACCACGTATTCCAAATCTCTTAGGAATTGTTTTCAATAAACAACAATCACACAAAATGGAGGCGAACATAGTTCACATCACATGGGTCACGCACATACCTACGCTCCCATGATCAGCAGACTTATTAACTTCTCAATAAGTCCTTCTCTGACCTATGTCCTCGAGGTACCAATCTAAATCCCCCCGTAGAAACACAAAGATTAGATGGACTTGATCGAACGTCGACCTCCCGTGATAGCAAGTATGGTAGGTATGTTATACATAACTAACTACATAAACCAAGCATTCACACATCTTCGGTATCCCATAGTATTAATAGAGGTATATTTCTCATTCCTATACCTTCATCTCATGTTACACGTTTACAAGTCCCCGATTTATATACATTAAAGTTATCAACTCTCCTCGTGTCGAAGTTTTTTAGATACTGATATCATAACCCATAAATATCACCCGGTTTACTACAATACTCTAAGTTTTAATCCTTGACGTACTTCTAATCTCACAACTATATCCACAAATCAACAAGGGAAGGATTACACTCAATTATATAAGTCTTCTGGAAGTTTTAAATAAAATCAGGACTAAAAAGGCATTATGTCAACTCGATAGAAATCTCGTTTGAACGAGTTCGTTCGAACGAATGGCTTCTAACGAACTACCAACTCGTTAGAAGGGATACTATCATCTCGTTAAAAGTCTCGTTCGAACGAGGTCGTTCAAACGACCTGGGTAGGTCTTCTAACGAGATGGCAGTTTGCGCCCAGAATTTCCCAATTCATTTTTTCTCAATTTTCCTCTTCTCTAAATTCATCCTAAGATCGTCCCAATCGCATTTTAATGTTTTTAAACTTCTCTAAATCCTCTTAGGTCGTTTCTTAACATATTTTATCGTCAAATCCTCCAAATCAACATGTAATTATCATAAATCCCCAAATATTACCCCAAACCCTATGAACATGAACCCATAATTTTATTATGCCAAATTACTCATCATAAATCCATTTTCAAATCATCATATTTAAGTCTTCGAATACCAAATCCTTCCATAACCATTCTACATGCAATTCCTAACCCAATTTTAGATTTTCTACAACAAATTCATCATATTTTCCTCAATACTTTCAAGACACAACAGTTCCTACACTAAACATGGAAAAAATATTCAATGCACGTAAAAATATCAAATCACTTGCCTCAGATTTGTTCTTCAGATGTGTTGTCGATGATTCAAGGTTGATTCTCTCCGTTTTTCGGTTACAAATTCCTTTCCAATTTGATGGTGGTGAGTGTTTTTGGTTTGAAACCCTATGGTAACTCCTCTCTAACTCCCGTAGACCACTTCTAATGCTTTTGGCTGGTAATGGCCTTAGTGGACCCTTTAAAAATATAAATATAAACTCTAATTTTCGTGGCTTTTAATTCCCTTATTTTTAAAATTACCAAAATACCCTTCCAGGTTGCCGGTTTGGCCTAAAGATGCCCCGGGACCCAAACTAAACCCCCGGCTAGTGTTTTCTGACTATTTCGACCCTTCCGGACATGTTGGCGCACTCAAAATGATCATTCGGTTGATAAAAATATAATTCACTTTTTAATTTAAATCATTTCGTTCCTGACGCGACTGACACGTGCGTCCCAACTAAGTTTTCCAAATTATCGCATTTCTGCCTTGTGACAATTTAAATACTTTCAATACTCATGAAATATTAAATTTTAATATCATAATCAAATACTAACTCACATATCGCTAGTATTTATATCCGGATTGATTCCCAATTAATTCTCATTTAATTTAATTAATCCCTTAAATAAAAATCAATAAAATTACGGGGTATTACATTGGGGTGGATACAAGAAGCTGTTACTTAGTGATGTGCGGCCTTCCATTAGTATTGAAGCAATAGAGCCAGGGAAATGTAGGCTCGTCTTATCAGAATGTCGTGGTAGAGGCACAATATGTGATATGCCATTTTTGAGATAAGACCTTACGACTAATGGAGCGCATCAGTACGTAATGAGTTGAAAAAGCTTGCAAGTAAACTGAGGCTACAGTGACTAAGACTTTTGATAGGCGAGTACCACTAGCGAGCGTATAGTGGAGTGACCCTTATGTTATCATGATTTGAATTTGCGTACTATAGGATGTCGTGATATTAAAGATCCTAAATTTTAGTACCGGTCTTGTCCTAATTTCGAGGACGAAATTACTTTGTAAAGGGGGAAGTATGTAATACCCCATATTTTTGCGTATTTAGAATTTAATTAATTGAGTAATTAAATAGAAAAATACGTTTAATTTAATATTAGTTTATATTTAAATTACGCGAGTAGAGTAACTTAATGTGATTTGATATTTAAATTATGCGAGTGAAGTGATTTAATGAGATGAAATTTTAGTTATGATTATTAAGTGATCGAATAATAATCGTGGTATTCAAATATTAATAGAGAGATAGAGACTAAGTAATATATGATTTAAATTTACTAAAAATGAATAGTAAATATTGACACTTAAATATGATATACGTCATAGCGAGTGATATACGCGTATTTTATGTTATCTCAACGAGAGTCGCGCATTAGACTATGGCGAGGTGGGAGATGAGGGTTATTCGACGCAGCTTATAGTTTGTACTCGCTTTCTTAACCTAGCTTTATTATCACTCGCCTAGTATAATCTTTTCCTTTTGTTATCTTTTATTTTTGTTACCAAATATCTTTTACACTTTTATTTTAGGAATATTAAACTCGTCTCTATGGATTTTCGATACCCGAACTTGACGCTATACTCCCTTAAAAGAGTGTATTCAATAGTTTAGGTTTTTGTATTAAGGTGATTAATAGAAAACAACGATCGGCGTTTTGACACGCGCTACTTTTCACCCTTAGTCAAAACGGCGCCGTTGCCGGGGATGAGTTTGTTGTAGACTTTATTTGATTTAGTATTTCATTGTATTTTCTTTCTATTTGTATTATTTGCTAATCTTTTTGCAGGTATTCTACATTTGAGTACTTAGAAACGCTCGAATTTCTCGCGCGCGCATTTACTTTGTGGAATTCTCCACTTCGAGCCATTTTTGGGGTAAGCATGTCTTATTCCAATTCTTTCGGTAATCATTATGATAATTCTCAAAATTCTCGCAAACCTTTGACTTTTGGTCAATACTTAGAATCTCAAAAAATTGCAACATCTAAAATGACATTGGGCGAGTATTACAAAAGTCAAGCTTTGGAGTGCGTGTATTTTGATGATGATGATGATGATAATGATTTTGGGCCTTTACCTCCTTATAATAGGAATTTTGAAATGAATTGCAATAGTTTTAAAAATTCCTATAATAATGAATTTAAGTTTAAGTTCGATGGTAATTTTCAAAGTTTTCATTTTCAAGTATCCGCACCTCGACCTATGACATTCGGTGAGGGCTTGCGTATGCTTGAGAATAAGAAAATTGAAAATCATTATTGGGAAGAAATTCATTTGCGGGAACATGAATTGGATTTATTATTTGAGTCCGATGATGATTTTGCTTCCGAGACTTTCGAAGTCGAGGAATGTTTTGAACCAAATGAGGACTTTGTGCCTACTTTGAAACAAACCATTCTTAACTTTGCCCATTGCGTAATAGATATTGAAAGCGAGGATGAAAATTACGTAATATCTATTTGCAATGAAATGATTTCTTCTTTGGCCCCCAAAGAAGAACATTTCATTAAAAATGATCTTATTTCCTTCGAAATTCAATCTTCATACGATGATGATTCATCTCGTGAGTTTGAATTTCTTTCCTCCCCATTTTCATTTCCTGTTATCATATCGTCACAAGTACCCGATGATTCGATTTCAAATTTTAATATTTTAAACCTTTTCGTCGATGAGGAGTACTTGCTCGAGTCGCCCTCCACGATAACATCTTTGCCTTTGTGCTTGCCTCCTCCCATTCCAATTTCAAAATCATTGGGAGGATATTCGACCTTTCTCGATCCCCACATATTTTTGTCATCCGTTCAATCCAAATCCCCCATCGTTCCTCCAAAACATTTAATTGACTATGGTTAATTTCTTACGCCTTACACATGCCTTCCGTTGTTCAAACGAAATTCATATTTTTCGAAAGGCATGCTTGAGAGTGAGGGTACACCGGTTATCCTCCAAAGTCAAATCGTTTTCACGGTGGACCCTCAGCTATTTAGACTTATAGTGTACAGTTAGTGTGAGGCATAAATAGTAGGTTGTATATAGTTAGCTTTTTATTCTTTCTTTATTTTTATCTTTTCTTTCCTTTTTAATTTAGTCTAGTGTAATTAGTTAACTTTTTGTTATTTATTTTTTCTATGCTCGGTACTAACTTATTTTGTAGATTCTTTAAACTTGTTCTTATGGGGATCGCTCCAATTTTGGGTAATATCACTATTTTCCTCTCTTTAACTTGGTGCTTAATTCACATTGAGGACAATGTCAGGTTTTAAGATAGGGGGCGTGGGATATTCTATCCATTTCTTTATTTAGTCCATGCTTTTGCTCACATGTTAGTTACTTGGTATGCTTTTCTTCGAAAATTAAAAAATTTCAAAAAGATTTTCTTTTTTTTTCTCTTTAATTGGGCATTTTGCCTTCATTTCCGATGATAAATTTCAATAATTTTCCGATCCAATTGACAACTCAATGATGCATGTTCTCGATTTTAGAAGTTATTAGACTTTAGTCCTCAGATAATTGATATTATGAATAACTTCATGAATTAAACTTTAATCCCATGAGCACATGCGTTTTTCTTGTTTTATTGATTTGGTTTAAGATTTTTATAACTCAGTAATCTTTTGTTGCATTGTATTTACTTACACCGCTTAAGCTTTGTACCTTTAGTCATTTGTGAGTGTGTACACTATTCTTTCCTCTTTGAAAACGTTGGATTCGTTGGTAATCTGACTATTCTTTCATTTGATCGTTCATTAATTGAGTTTATATATGAAATGTGTTATTTGAGCATGATTTTCAAAGTTTGTTTTGACTCAAGAATTGCGTAAACCTTGTGAAATGATCATAGGCCTCTTTGTTATATCACCCATATTAGCCTTGACCTCACCTTATACGTTTACCCTAGTCAACCCCTTTGAGCTTTAATATAGTCTTTCGTTTCATAGGCCGAATCCCGTACCAATTATAAATTGGAGTTTTTACCCATATATACACCTTCCATACCTTTGTTTGGAATGTTACTTGGGATTGAATGATGTTGTTGTGTTGCGGTTTCAATTTAGGCATATGAGAGTGAGAAAAGTAAAAAAAAGAAACAAGTGAAAAAATAGATGAAAAAGAGAAAGTAGAAAACAAAAGAAAACATGAGAAAAAGAAGAAAAGAAAGAGAAAGAGAAAGTTCTAAATGTTGTATATAGTTCAATAGGCTCTGATTTCTCTCCCTTTGTTATATTTAATGCTTATTGCCCGCATTTTCTCGAGTTTTCATCTCCGAACACTTTGAATTCATATATACATTCCTCTCATTTCGTACCCTATCCAAACCTACATTATAACCCTATTAAATTCCCATGTGATCTTAAGTAGATTAATTCAAAGGTTTAAATAGTTTTGATAATCTGTGAAAATGCATTTCGCCTCTTTTTTATGTGCGGTATTCTTTCATTGAGATTACAGTTTTTAATTTTATATATAGCGTTCTTCATTTGTGACATGTGTGTGTCCTAGTTTCCCTTTACATTTACTCTTTATGCCCGCATGTCCCGTGTGTTAACTCCCTATTTCGAGTGAATTCACTTGATGAGTGTAATGCCCGTGAGGATTGAATATATGCTTGTTTTATTTAGTATCCGGCTTATTTAAGTTTTTCACCAAATCACACTTTGCATGTGCTCGCTCCCCTCCCACATTTTAAGGTTTCAATTCTATGAGGTGTATTCTATAATGTTAATGATTTTGGATTTTTGTTTGAATCTGTTCAATGTGCTAATAATGCATATGAAATCTTGTTCGCCATTGTTGGGCTTATCGCATGTTGGGTTGGGCTTATTTTGAGGAAACCATGTGATGTTTGTGGGTATCATCCCTGAAAACCCTCCCGAGACGACACACGCCCATTAGGGTAACCTAGGGGTTTAACAGCTTATTGCATACGCTAAATTCAATCGAATCGCCCGCGAAAGTGGCCTTATGCTCTTATACCATACTTTTGTACTATCTCCTGCTTTTGGTTTGCTTGTAGTTCTTGTTGCATCCTATTTCATTGCTAGGGACTAGCAATGTGTAAGTTAGGGGGTGTGATACGACGCAACTATTGTGTATTTCATCCCTCAAACCTACTCATTTTAGCCCCCTCGGGTGCCTTAATCTCTATATTTAAGCCCGTTAACCAGACAACCTCGGTTTATATTGTTAACATGCTATATAAGGTATAATTGGGCTTTTGTAGGTATTTAGGTACTAAGTATGGAGTTCAGGCGCATTCCGCTCAATTTTCGTATGCGATCGCACGTTCAAGGGGAATTCGGTCAATTCACTGCTTGGGCACCTGGTCCAACATTGTCACGAAAGTTGTAACCCTCCTCACAAGCTTTGCGTGACCGTGAACGTGCGCGATTCTGAGTCCGTATGAAGAAGTTACGGCGATTTTAGCGGAAGGGAAAACCAAACCAACCAAAACAGGAGGAATAAGTGCAGACCTGTAGCCATCAATCGATCGATCAAAATGATCGATCGATCGATCGATCCTTCAATTTTTGCCTTTGAGCTGAGACAGTGGGCTATGATTTTTACCATCGATCGATCGATCCCCTATTTTCTGCAGATATTATGGCTTTTCTTTTCTTTTTCCTATTCTTTTCTAATTTAATTCCTTTTACTATATAACGGAATTTTGTTATAAATAACATATATAATCGATTTTAGGTTAGAATAGGTTAGGGTTTGGGGGTTTGAGAGCTATTTCTTTTTCCTCACTTGGTTTGACACCCATTTGGGTTTGTAATTGGTACTTGCATCTTCCCTCTCCATTAATATAGTGTGTATTTCCTTTATTCTTGCTTTGTAGTTAATTTACATGCTTTCATAATTAGGTTTACATGCTTTCTTTCCTTGCTTTGTAGTGTAGATTTATCGCGTTTATTTATCGATTTCATTTACCACGTTTTTAATATGCTTTGTAGCTAAGTTAGTTTAGGTTGTGCCGGATTGAACTCATCACGGGTTGACATGTTGCTTTGATTTGGTGATGGATTTTATGGGTCTATTTCAGGTGTGTTGTCATAGTTATTACGCTTAGGGGATTTGACGGGAATATCATGTATGTTTCGTGCTTACGACCTTGCGTGCGTAATTTTTGGGGTATTTGTTGTTGCCAAAATCGTATTAGGCATTTATGAGAATTTAGGGGCGTGACAACCCTTGGTTCAATTAACTGTCGAAACAAGACACATTTGTAATAACTCGGATGAGGGATATTCGACGCAACCTATAGTTTTTACTCGCTTTCTTAATCTAGCTTTATTTTCACTCGCCTAGTAAAATCTTTTCCTTTTGTTATCTTTTATTTTTGTTACCAAATATCTTTTACACTTTTATTTTAGGAATATTAAACCTTATAAATTCTAGCAACTTGTCTCTGTGGATTTTCGATACCCGGACTTGCCGCTATACTCCCTTAAAAGAGTGTAGTTAATAGTTTAGGTTTTTGTATTAAGGCACTGAACAGAAAACAACGATCGGCGTTTTGACACGTGCTACTTTTCACCCCTAGTCAAGTATACCCGGGGATGTTAATTGAGTCACGGGTAGATTTTGGACCAAATCGGCACATTTGGAGGGTAATTTGGTCATTTTAAAAATAGAGGTTCAAGGACCTACGAAAATTAGAGCCTTATATCTGATGATTATAAACGGGAGGCTAGGATTCTTAACACAAAAAGCTTATAACGCCAGTAGAAGGAATAAAGGAACCATTCCTAAAAGCTTAAGGAGGATTCTTGAAGGTTTGAAAGAGTTCTTGCATACGAAGCACCTAAGGAGTGAAGATTTGAAGAGGGAAACATCAAATCATCATCCTCACCCATGAAATCAGACCCTACAGTGAATAAGGCAAGTGTTTATTACAATTAATTGAAGTTATAATACTCATGAAATTGGGGTTTCAATCATATGATGATATTGATGAATTTTTGAGAAGAAAACTTTAATTAAATGCATGTTGGGTAGGAAATTGCATGTAGAATGATTTGAAATCTGTATAGATATTAATATTTGAAGATATGGGTTGCATTCCACGAAATAAATCTGGGTATTGATGAACAATCATGGATGAATATGAAAACTTAGGGTTTTAGAGGATAGGAATGTTTAGAAATGGTTAAGAATGTTTACTTGAAACCTTGGTGTAGAGTAATGGAGGTATGTACTAGATCATCTGCGAAAAACGCATGAACAGACAAGGCCAGTGAATTGCAGAAAAGGGGATCGATCCGTTTAAAAAAAAGGATCGATCCGGTAAAATAAAAAATAAAAAAAAATAAGAAGGGTATCGATCCAGTTTTAAAAAAAATGGATCGATCCGGTATTTGCTGAGGTTCCCAGAAATTCTATTTCCCCCCTTTTTGACTTAGTTCTTCTAATTGATTATCGTGTAAACTTTTAGAACCTTACTATGGGATTTTGGGGGAATTATTAATACTACAGTAGGCCTGATTAGGATTTGTAGATTTGTCTTAGCAATGGAAGTAAGACGGAAGTCAATTGGGATAAATTTGTGTCGTAAATTATCGGATAGTGAAATAATAATTTACGGGAAGTTCGGATGGATGATAAGTATACCAGTAGAGTAAGTTAGGTTTAGCTACTGAAAATACAAAGGGGTTAACTAGGTCCCTTGGAGTTGGGAGAATACTCGAGAAGAAGCGATATAACGAGAGAAATCGTAAAATAAACTGTACGGTGAGTATTAGAGAAATATACTACGTACTAATGTGAACGATTAGGTTGTGTGAATACCTATAAATTACGTACTTAGGTTGTACAGAATACCTACAGTACTTATATAGTATTGGAGTCGATGATTATACCGGGCCAATACTTTGATATAACATTTACCATTGGAGTCGATCATTAAACCGAGCCAATGTAAATGAAAGGAGAATTGGAGTCGATGATTAGACCAAGTCAATAATCCGTATAGTATATATTGTGAGTGAAATATACACTATATTAATAAGCTACTTGAGTAAGATAGTAGATATTTAGATGACATGCATACATATAAAAATATAAATTGGGAGAATTGGAGTCGATGATTAGACCGGGCCAATGATCCTTATACTCTATATTGTGTGTGAAATATATACTATATGAACAATCTACTAGGGTGAAGTAGTAGATAGTTAGATGACGTGTATACATCTAAAAAGTAATTTAAGTGGAGAAAACTTAATTTGGAAAGCTATAATATTAAATAGTTAACATATATTTAATAAGATTAAGTGGTCAGACTTAACTTTCAAAATAAGGAACTAATATATGTGAAGTGTTACCCGGGAACTAACTCACATATGGGGAGTGATAATAAAATTTGGTACTGTATGGGCGGTACGGGAACTTAGACGTGTAGGTAAGTTCAGGCGACTAATATAGTCTAAATATCTTGGGTAGTGTAGCTAAATAGGCTAGTATGGAACGTTAGGCGTGCACTATAGATGAGAGATGATAAAACTCAAGGGAGTGTGTGTAAACATAACTTCTGTAATCAATAACTGATCTTTACTGCAATAAATATCTTGCTAAATATTTTCAAAACGTTGTGAGTACTAACTCTTGCTATGTAAAATATTTTCAAAACCATTTAGGCGTCCAGCCACAGGAACGCCAAGTGTGACTTCATTCCAGGGACTTCGTAGCTATAGCACTGGTGGATGTTGCAGGGCTTTGATTAGAGCCTCTTTCTATTTCTGATCAAGTGTAGGATTTCAGATTTCAGTACGGACATGTTGCCCCTCAGTACTTTCATTTTTGGAGTTTGTTATTGGTTTATTTTTGGCCGACGGGTTATTCGGCAAGACTTTGTTTGATCTTAGTTGTTATATTCAGACTCTTATGTTGGCATATGATTTATATATTGTTCTTCATGTTGTGGTTTGTTTAATTGAAGTTAAAATTTAGCAACCGCATAATTTTCACTTAGGTGGTTAATAATTAAAATATATTCGACAGTGATTCTAAAAATGAACCTGATGAGAAACCTATTTTAATTTAATAAAGGACTGATCACCCAATGTTTAATTAGGCGAGGTGTCACACACTGATGAGGTAGTGTCGCAAGCCAACTGAAAAAAATTGAATCATCAATATAAGCTGGACAAAGAAGTCAAAGGTGGAAGGATAATGGAATACATGAGCCCCGTCTAAAGAAGAAGGATGAAAGATGACCATTGGTGAAACAGGAGCTATAGTATTGTCCTAATCCTCAAAAATATGTCAAATAACTTAACATAAAGGAAGAAAGAAGCTGAGCCTAACGGGAGTAAGCAATACCTGAGAAGAAGCGATAGCCCGCGTGACAGGCTCATTAGAGGCAATGATTAAAACTGATCGAGAAGGTATCGTTAGATGTGAGGCCTATTATCCATATGCACAAAGACTCGAGAGATGAGAATCCTCCCTGAAGTTGGTAGACCCGGGGCAGTTACTCTTGTAGGCTGTGCCATTCCCCCAGTATAGGAAGTGTGGCTAGGAAGAATGGTCACCTGTGAACGCACCAAAGAAGAAAGACCTTAAAAATATGTCTAAAATAATATGAAAAGTTAAGGAAATCATTAAAGAATGGATAATTACTTGTATAGAAGAGGACGACACAAAAGAGGCCCTCGTAGCAGTATGAAACACAAAAGATAACTGCAAAAGCAAAAAAGAGAATAAGCTATATCAATAAAAGAGGAATGACGAAAAATAACACTCGAATAGGGAGAAAGAAACAAACCTCTCTAGCCAGACTCAAAAATGGGACTAGCATGGAATTCCTTACCCTAGAAAAGGGCCCTTAGACAGTGGGAGGAGGGGAATGTAACACCCCGTAATTTCAAGGACATTAAATTTAATTATTTTTGGGTGAAATAAAATTTATTTATTTTGCAGAAATTTAAATTTATGATTTAAAGAAATTATTAATTTGGCAATTTGTGATTTAATTATTCGGATTATATTTGTATTGCATTTTTTGAAGTAAAAAATTAGAGAATGTTATTATTCGGATGACAATTTTGAGTGCACAGTTGATTCCGGATAGGTCGAGATAGTTGGAAAAGACTACCGGGGGTAATAATTGGGTCTCGAAACATTTTTAGGCATAACCGGGCTCACACGGGGGGTGCTTGGGCCATTTTAATTTAGCCCACAAGTCTAATTTAGGGATTAGCATTTGAAAATCTAATTTTGAGAGTTTGAAGTGGGCACAACTCTAGAGGATACATATTATAAAACCCAAGTTAGAGAGGTTGGGGCAACTCAAAAAAGAAAACCTAGTTTTGTAGAGAAGAAAAAAGGGCTAACTTTGGGAGCTTTTGGGAGACAAATACATCATCATCATCAAAGGAATCAGATTCTACAAATCATATACACGCAAGTGGTTAAATTACTTCAATATAAATTTGTGATAATCGATTCATATCATAGTGGGTGTGATAAAACCCATTATTGGGGTTGATACATAAATTGGGTTTCAAATTTATGGAATACTCGTGTATATATTTTAAGGAAGATTAAATCTTGAAGGGTACTACTTAGGAATTTAGATTTGTGTGGAAATTAGATATTTATTTCGTCTAAATTGATGTTCAAAAACATTTATAGAGGAGTATAATTCTTTGGATATTTGATTATAGGCTAAATAAGTGAAATTTATTAAACCTGTGTAGTAGTGGTGAATGAAATTGAGACATGAATTTTTTCACTGTAAATAAGTGGAAATATGGAGAATAGGTTTTGTATCTGGATTTGTTTGTTAATAATAGACTAGGAGTTTAAATGTGTTAACATTCATATGAGAATTTATGGGATTTTCAGTGAAGTAACCTACAAAAAAATAAGGGATTGAGTTTCGTCAATGACGAACGAACATGAAGAGAAGAAAGAGGAGAGTGAAAACCCAGGCATCGTTCGCACGAGCTCCCTTGTCGTTCGAACGATAGGGTAAGTCGTTCAAAAGACATGATGGTACAAGGCGCAGGTTTGCTTAATTTCGAATTGGGCCAGGGATGATATTTTGGGGTTTTAAGGAAGTTTCAGTAAGGAGAGTTACATCCTTTTATGGTTAGGAATTATAAAAGGAGGGGAGTATAAATAATATTGTGGGGAGAAAAGAGTGAGAACTAAATACGAAATTTGATGCGATAAATTCTAAGTATGAATTACGGGTCGAGGGAATGTGTCCGGGTATTTTGGTTGAGTAACACCATTTTTATAAAGTTAATTCATGAGTAAATTAATTAAAAGTTTAGAGTCGGGTAATTGACTGAGATATTTTAGGCTAGCGCTACGGGATTTGGGCACTGATTAGCCATGTTTAAATTATATATATATATATATATATATATATATATATATATATATATATATATAATTATATATATATATACGGAGAGAGAGAGAGGTAAGCTCATGTGCACACTAAGTTTGCTCATGTACTGGCGCATACCATCTTTTTAAAAATATTAAAACAAATATTTTTGAGTTGATTTTTTATATGATATTTAAACATTTCAATGGACCCATATAAAAAAATTAGCAAAAAAAAACTTTGTTTTGTTATTTAAAAAAAACGGTCAAACTTTTGTACCTTTTAAAGTGTTTAAAAACAGGGAAAGTTTGACCGATTTTTTTAAAATAGTAAAAAATATTTTTTTAGCTGATTTTTTTATATGGATCCGTTGAAGTGTTTAAATATCACACAAAAAAATCAGCTAAAAAGCATTTTTTTTACTATTTTAAAAAAATAATGTGCAAACTTAGTGTGCACATGAGCCTATATATATGTGTGTGTGTGTGTGCTTTATAAATATTAGTGTGAATTATATTTATAGGAATACATACCCCTCTAGTGCTATCACAGGAGGTTGCGCGATGTGGGTGAATTCCCTGGCTAGTGGCTAGTGAATGCAGGGTGAGTAGAGTCCCCAGGTCATAGACGTCTAGGATTTTGTTGTGTGATTATTTTTCATAGGTGACCCACTTTGGGTATGATTCGGTTTCACTTTTGGTGAAGGAACTATGGCCGCCTCCGCTATGTTTATTTTTGTTTCACTAATTCGGGGAGCTAACCGGGTTAGGGTGTCCGAGTGGATGAGTATACCTGGGGTGATTACATTTGAGAGAAAATCCGGTGAATGTCTACTCGAGAGGATGGTTATATATATATGACATGTGTGTGAATGCTGTAAAATGAGGATATGTATATATAGTGTAGATTTATATATGGGTGGAATGCAAGAAGTGCAATTGTATTAAGAATATAAGTATATAAAAATATTTATATACGGGAAAATTACTTGGAGTAAAAAGGTATTACTTGTATATAATTAGACAGACTGTCATACAGTGCATTTAAAAAGGATTAATTAAGTTAATGTGATTAATAACTTATGAAATAAAAGTAAAAAGTCACTTGGGCTAGAGTAGAGTATCAAGAAGCTTCAGGACAAGGCTACTTAGACGGGGTAGTGTAACTCGGAGGGTTAGGAAGAAGCATTAGGTGTGCACAATAGTTGAGAGATGAGTAGTATCTCAAGTGAGTGCGACACTAACTTAAATACGAAGAGCATTCATGCATTTTAATTCACTTGCAAAATATTTTCAAAAGGATTTGGGCTCTGACCCATACTTGCAAAATATTTTCAGTACCTTTTAGGTGCCCAGCCACAGGGATGCCAAACTTGACGATCTATTCCAGGGATGCATAGCTGCAGCAGGTGTGGATGTTGCAGGATTTGGACTTAGTCGCTTCAGTCATTTCACTCCTAGAGTAGGTTGCAGCTCGGTTGTTTAATTTGGGCATACTACCCCATCTATTTTTATTTCAGTCAGACTTTGTATTCAGATTAGTATTATGTTGGATTATTATTTGGGATTTTTAGCCGATGGCTTATCCGTCTAGTCTTTATTTATTTATTCAGTAATAATATAGACTCGGTGATTTGTGTGAATGGTTTAATTTATATTTTTCTTCATGATTGTAATTGTTTAATAAAAAGATAAAAAATTTGACATCGGCTTTTTAAATACTAGGTGGTTAGTAAGTTTTAAAAAGTTTTCGACAGTTATGCTAAGAATAAACTAGATGAGAAACCTCTTTTAATTTAATAAAGGACTGATCACCCCTTATTTAATTAGGCGGGGTGTCACAGCGAAGGACCACTCGACTCAGTAGAAGTAACCTATGAAAACATCACAAGAAAAAAATTATTAAACGAATCAATGATGAAAAGAAGGGAAAATTATGCAAATAAAAGTTAAGTGAACTAAGCCTTACAGCATCAGAGCATGTAGTATGTCCATATGGAAGGTGTCTGGTAGTAGAGATGGTCTCTGATGGATATTGTGGCATCTGGTCATCAATAGAATACTCCCTTGAAATAAATAACAAAGCACAAGTGTCAGTAGTGCCTTCACCATGAAAGTCCATGCCAACCGCGTTATTTGAAGAAGAACTATAATCATTATTAGAAGGGGTGCTTCCATAACCAACTAGTTCCTCTTCAAATGACAGAGAAAGGGACATATCTTGTGAAACTCCATGAGAACCAGTTTCACCAAGTAAAGAGGATTCGGGTAGAGTACCGTCTGCATTTGGCATAGAAGTAATGAGTGGCTCCTGAGAAGAAAAACAAAAAGCCTCATAATTATGCTCTCGAACAGTCCTATAAGTTTCTTCTACTTCAAAATCGTTAGTGTCCGACCCCTGATTCGATGCAGAAGGAGCAACATTATCAGTATCAACTCTCTTCTTTTTCTTGGTTGCCCTAGTACTCATAGGCGAAGGGGGGGGGGGGGGAAGAGGGAGCAACGATAGTGGTAGGTATAAAATTTGACACGTTCATGTCGGGGTGACTTTGCTTGCCTACAGTAAAGGCTTTTGATTTTCCTTTGACTTTGTATTGGCCTTTGGGCTTAGCCGGATACTGACCAGGTTGCTTCGAATAGATGGATTCATCAAGTAGTGGCTTCACTAAGATAGGAATAATTTGCTCGAGAGGTGTCTTCGGTGTAGTACTGAGGTGCCAAATTTCTTTCTGAGTACTAAGAACTTGGCTGTAACATACTTGGTAGAAACAGTATCATGAGGGACCTCAGCCACACACTTTTATAAAAGGAAGAACCTGCCTCTGCCAGAGCAGGAGCCTAAAATGAGTGAAAGAGGGCAAGTGGTCACTAAGAGGCACGTATAAACCTCCCAAATGGCTCACCCTATGGAGCATTCCCTGGAAAGTAAATTTCATATATGCCTCCAAATACAACTCTCAGTGATCACAACTCGAAGGGTAGGAAGAGGTGTGAACACCCTGGTCATAGATAAATTGTCTCCTTACCCTCTCAGAATGCTAAAACTCAACACCTTGACCCAAATCTGTAAAGGAAGGAAGGAGGCTTGGTAATAACATTGCCACCACATTAATATGTGGGCAAGAAGAGATGAAATTCGTGTCCGAAGGACAGTAAAATGTGCCCCCTTCACCCGAGAAAGATAGCCAATTGAAAGTACCACCGGGACATTTGTTGTAGGGTCGAAAGCAAAAATCATCAACATTATCAATCTAAGACCCTAAGGGTTTCTTGGGGAATTTCTAGTGCCACCTCATAATGCGAGCGACTTCGTTATAACAGGCCTTGGCTTCCTGGCCAAAGTTGAAAAAAGGCTCAAATAAAAAAGCCATCAGAATAAATGAGTTATCAAAAGTTGGTGACATCATAGCGGCCACAATATATCTTGACATCTACATGGGCACGATCCAACCAAGTATAAATAGACCCAAGGGTTAAAGCAGGAAGGGCCACAGTCCTCCCTCATGCTAGCCTCACTGCCAATCTGTAAGGACATTTTTGTCCATTAACAATTTATTATGTCGCACGCCATTACACCGTTGAAGAAATTCAAGATTCATACATTCATCAACGGATCCGAATATCAAAAGAAGAAGAGGAATCAAGTCTGTCAGACCGGACCAGTCCGCCTACAATAAAAGAATCGATCCGGCTAACCGGACCGATCCGTTTGATGAAGATCCAGTATACCCCGGACTGCAAGCGAACCGATGAAGCCTGCAATAAAAGAACCGATACGGTCAACCGGACCGATCCGCCCCCAAGTCGGACCGGTCCGCCTGGGATAAACTTCGCCAGATCTGCTCGAGATTTTTTAGGCTCAAAGTTTTATTATTTAAGCCAACTTCGGGGAGTTGTTTTCCAAGACTTTTCAAGATGATTTTCAGAGTCCCAAATACTTTAAGTCTTCACCTATTGAGTCCAAGACTCTAGGTTTTTTTATTCACACAATTGCCAAACCTTTGTGAATCTTTTTGTGTTACCTAAGAACACAACTTTGGTTTGTTCAACCCTTGTGAAGAAGTCGTTTCTCTTCTTCATTGCAGCCCTCCTGGAAAGGGATATTTCCAACTGCCGACATAGGAACCGACAAATGCGGGTATTTCTGTGTCACACTGTTTCTAGCCGTTGCTTTGAAGGTTTACCGAAGACACCGTGCGTTACACTTGTGAGCGATTATCAGGTTGTATGTAAGTCAATGGTCTTGTAAATTTTTTAAAGTTCTAGAAATAAAAGGTTTTTCCCTTCGGGGATTTTTCCTTAACTTTGTGTCGCATGCTTTATAATTGATGGGTTGATTTAGATGCATGTTTAAGGGTTGATTTTATTTGGTTTAAACGTAGACGCTAATTAAATAAGGGTTCTTGGAAACTTGCGAAGTTAATCAATTATCACACATAATTCTCGCGTTCTCAAATTGGTATCAGAGCGGGTTACGCTAATTTATCGCGTGATCCTGTTTTTTAAAGGATTTATTTTTTGATACAATTTGACCTCTCACGTCGTCCAATTGGTATCAGAGCGGGTTACGCTAATTTATCGCGTGATCCTGATTTTTCGAGGATTTACTTTCGTGTGATATTGATTTTTTTTGAAAAATCAGTTTTGTGAAAAAACGTAATTTTTCAATGGAACGCCCATTTAATGAGGAGCCTATTTTTGAAAAAGTTCGCGACCGTGCTGAAAAATTAAAAAGTTTGAATTTGAAACTTTGCAAAAGAATTAAAGTTTTGGAAAAAGAAAATTCTCTCTTTAAAAGTAAGATTGAATATTTGCATACGTTTCAAACTCAAAGTGATATTTGTCGTGAGCACTTTGGTAATTTGTGTACTGATTTTGATTCTTTGAAAATTGCCAAAAAGAAGAGTGATGAAAGGGTCCTATTTTTAGAAAAAGATTTGGAGGACCTTAAAAATTCGATGGTTTGTGTTTGTGCCAAAGGTGAAAGAAATATTTTAATCAATGAGTTTGTGGCATGTGAAGAAACTCTTAGGGAAAAGTTTGCTTTAATTGAGGGGGAGCGTGATAAACTGTTAAGTTTATTTGATAATTTGAAAAAGAAATCCCTGTCTTTGGAAGAGTCTAATTCTTTACTTGAGTCAAAAATTTTGAAGTTAAAAAATGATTTGACTGACTCAAGTAGGTTTGATAGTGATGGTAATGGCTCATCTTGTTCTCATGCTTCTAGTGCTAAAGCCAAAACCATTATTTGTTTTAGAGGGTCAATTATTCCCAAGGACGTTAGAAAAGATCACACTTTAGGTGTCATCCCACCCGTTTACTCATGTTCATATTGTGGTAGGAAAGGTCACCTTAGGAGATTCTGTTTTGATCTTGGAAAAAGTCCTAGGAAGTTTATGTCAAGTGTTCCTGTGGTTTCCAAAGCCCCCACACGATGTTTCACATCTATTTGGGTTAGAAAATCACTTTTAGAGGCACTAGATTTTAGACAAGTTGATTCCCGGTTGCTTGCACATGATTCTTCACTTGCCATATCATATAGATGATTGTGTTTGCATGCTTGTCATACGCTAGTTATGCTTTTTGATATTTTTTTGCTAGCGTTGTGACATGTACTTTTTGTATATATTTTATTTGTTTTGAAAATTTTGAAAAATTCAAAAAGATTTTTGTTTTTTTGTTTGCACCGTTTATGGATGAACACTTAGGATGACCAAGTCACAACATCATTTCATTATTTTCATGTGACTATTTGATAGTGTTTTGAGACAATAGGTCAATTCATCCATTTGCTTTATAATGTTTGGAGTCATTAAGATGTAATTAAGTGTTACTTCCTACATGTTTGGCTCATGTTTCCTTTAAGGCACACTTGCACGGATTTGTTTGATTATTGTGCTTGTCTTATCCATGTTGGTTGGGTGTTTTCACTTCAATCCTTTCTTTAAAACGAACCAAGCGCAATAAATTTTGATAAGGAAATTATGCATATAAAAACCGTGTTATGAGTTTGTGTGCTTTGTTTGATAACGGGGAGGGGCTGCGAAAGGTAATCATCTCTCCTTTGCGCAAAAGCCACCGTTAAAAAGGACCTAAAAAATTGAGGAATTTTATTATCCGAGGTCCAAAGAGGTTAAAAGAGCCCGAAAAAAATTGAAAGACAATAAAAAGATATTCATGCCAAAAAGGGTCCATTTAGGTTTTTGCACCAATTATCCAATGTTTGAGAATTTAGATTACCTCTAAAAGTATATATTTATGAGGGAGTTTGGTTGGAGAATTAAAACGGGTTTGCACGTCCTTGAAATTTTTGAAAATGCGCTATATAGTTTTGGACGTTATTGGTGTGAAAATCATTTGACTTTGATTTGTTGATTTGCATAAAACGATGTCATCTAAATTCAACAAACGTTTACACTTAAGGATACCTTTGATGTTCATTCGTTAGGAGTACACGTATGCATCGTGCACATATGATTGATTGAGTTGATTTACCTATCGAATGTGTTCACACCCATTCATTCCATTTCCATGACTTGGTTGTTTGAGTCTAAATCCATGGTGTGATTTTTGTTTCATATTTGTTCATATTGGTATCTTATTTTTGTATGAAAATTTTGAAAAATTCAAAAATAGTTTGAGAAGATTTGTTTGAGCATCTCCTTGCAAGAGCACGTTTACCATATTATTTGATGCCCTGTTTTGTACCGTGACACCTCGATTTTGCTTATTTGGTTCATTCTTCTCATTTGTCTATTTGGGGACATCATAAAAAGGGGGAGAAAGAATTATCTTATTATGGGGGAGATTTGAAAATTTAAGTTTGCTCATAAATTGGTATATATGTTTATCTCATTTCAAACTCGATATGTCACTTGGTATTTTGCTTTGTCTCATGTGTGTAGGTGCTACATGGATTATCATTGGATTGCACACCCTGATGAGAAAGTGTTGAGATTCCGGAAGAATTGAAGAGCAAACGCTGTAGTCTTATTCAATTGTATATTTCCAATTTTGGGTTCATGGAAGGGTAGATTTGTATAGGCATTTTTAGTTGTTTGATAATTCGGATGTTTTGCTTTTATGTATGTACCGGCATAGACATAGGGGGAGATTTGTAAGGAAATTTTTGTCCATTAACAATTTATTATGTCGCACGCCGTTACACCGTTGAAGAAATTCAAGATTCATACATTCATCAACGGATCCGAATATCAAAAGAAGAAGAGGAATCAAGTCTGTCAGACCGGACCGGTCCGCCTACAATAAAAGAACCGATCCGTCTAACCGGATCGGTCCGCAATCAACCGGACCGATCCGTTTGATGCAAATCCAGTATACCCCGGACCGCAAGCGAACCGATGAAGCCTGCAATAAAAGAAACGATCCGGTCAACCGGACCGATCCGCTCCCAAGCCGGGCCGGTCCGCCTGGGATAAACTTCGCCAGATCTGCTCGAGATTTTTTAGGCTCAAAGTTTTATTAGTTAAGCCAACTTCGGGGAGTTATTTTCCAAGACTTTTCAAGATGATTTTCAGAGTCCCAAATACTTTAAGTCTTCACCTATTGAGTCCAAGAATCTAGGTTTTTTTATTCACACAATTGCCAAACCTTTGTGAATCTTTTTGTGTAACCCAAGAACACAACTTTGGTTTGTTCAACCCTTGTGAAGAAGCCGTTTCTCTTCTTCATTGCAGCCCTCCTGGAAAGGGATATTTCCAGCCGCCGACATAGGAACCGACACCTGCGGGTATTTATGTGTCACACTGTTTCTAGCCGTTGCTTTGAAGGTTTACCGAAGACACCGTGCGTTACACTTGTGAGCGATTATCAGGTTGTATGTAAGTCAATGGTCTTGTAAATTCTTTAAAGTTCTAGAAATAAAAGGTTTTGCCCTTCGGGGATTTTTCCTTAACTTTGTGTCGCATGCTTTATATTTGATGGGTTGATTTAGATGCATGTTTAAGGGTTGATTTTATTTGGTTTAAAAGTAGACGCTAATTAAATAAGGGTTCTTGGAAACTTGCGAAGTTAATCAATTATCACACGTAATTCTCGCGTTCTCACAATCTAAAAAGAAGCTCACGGGGGGAGTCTTTTGGCTTACCTGGAAGCAAGAATCTACTAAGGAAAGTAACTAGGAAATGATCCAAGTATGAAGAGGAGTTAAGCTTAGGACCTTCCTGATTTTTAGGTGCCCTGCTAAAAGATTCTTCAAGCTTCTCAAAATGTGTAAACCATTACCTTTGCCATTTGGTAAAAGAATGTTTTTGCAAGACCGATTACATTAATAGACACATACCTTGAACACCCAAAAAGATATGACTAAAGTTCTTCCATCATCTACTGCTCGAGGGGATCCTCATATCCATTAGTAAAAACATGCCCTCACAAGAAAGGTAGGGCAAGCAACTCACAGACATCCTCTATGGTGACAGTGAATTCACCCTAACTAGTTATAAAAGTAAGAGAATCCCTACTCCATCAAGAAATCAAAAGATTAAGGGTGGAACCTTATTTGGCCACAGTACAGGACTTTAGGTTGTCTATTGCAATGATAAGACTAAGTCCCTCAAGAACAGCTTTATATGAAGGGAAAGCAAGAATGTAATCAACCCAAGTAGCCCACTCCTCAGGGGGGGCCCTGAATCATTGACTTCAACGTTGGAATGAGGAAA
Source organism: Sambucus nigra (assembly GCA_949130495.1). Taxonomy (NCBI): domain Eukaryota; kingdom Viridiplantae; phylum Streptophyta; class Magnoliopsida; order Dipsacales; family Adoxaceae; genus Sambucus; species Sambucus nigra. Next base: position 236,862,355 of record OX422208.1, on the reverse strand, counting down.
GTCACCACGATCCACTCTAACTCTAAGAATAGAATCAGGAAGAATAATGGGGAATCATTGGACTCACTCAATCCCACCTAGGTTTGCTCGATAATTTTGGCAACAAATTTCTCCTCAAACTTAGCGAGTGAGGCCATAAAGTCATCATTTGGTCCAAAATAAGGTGCACGACGATAGATACCAAAATACCTTTCTTGGCGAGTGCACAGATAGTCTTTGTGAGATTGAGAAATGGAAAGGATGGTTGAAGGACCCCCATCTACAGATGTTTCCAATGAGGAACCCTCGATGAAAATGGGTTCCAGCGAGGAATCACTAATAGTAGACCTTCCCAATGAGAAACCCTTGGTAACAAGGGACTTGGACGAGGAACCCACTAACGAGGAACCTTCACCAGGAGTAACCACTAATGAGGAACAAGTAGTAACAGGAGCCTTGGATGAGGAACCCACCAATAAGGAACCCTCACCAGCAGTAATCATCAACAGGAACCTTGGGTAACATTTTCCCCAAGAGAAGGGTTTCTAGTGGCAGAAGCCCTAAGTGAGGAATTCCTAGTGCCGCTGGCCCGAAAAAGAGAACCCGCTGATGTGGCGGCATCAAAAGGAAGAGTGGCGGAGGCTATAGTGGTGGAGACAATAGCCACCACCGTAGATACGATTACAAAAATGGGCAAATAACCAATTAAAATAGGAATGACAGTGGCAGCAACACTGATAGAGGTGTTTGATGACGATGAAGCCATTTAGATTGGGTTTTGGAAAATCTTGAAAGAAGAAAACTATGTGTTAACGCAAAAATTCTCCATCAACGAGGACCAATCAGAAAAAGGACACATGTCATCCTACGTGGCAATATTCGACACCCAAGGAGAGTTGGTCGACATCCGAGGAGAATTGGTCGGCACCCGAGGAGTGTTAGTCGGCACCCGAGGAGAGTTGGTCAGTACCCGAGGAGAATTAGTCGGCACCCGAGGAGAGTTGGTCGGTACCCGAGGAGAGTTGGTCGGCATACCAACCAGGAAGATCAAAGGATAACTATCCATTTAATGAGCCTTAATGTACATTTATACTGTATTAATAGATGACAACACATAACATACCAAGCAATTCAACAATTAGATTCGTTGAATGTAGACATAAATGTCTACATACAATGAATCTCTTTATCTCCCATCACTATAAATACATGTATTCCCTTAGCCAAAAGAGGGGAGAACTAAGAAACACCATACACAAGATACACACTTTCTCTCTCTATACCGTATTGTGCTATTGTAAACCCTTGGGAATAAAATAACAGTGGACATAGGCTTTATTCATAGCCGAACCACTTTAAAAATCTTTTGTCTCTTACATGTTTTATGTGAATGTTTATCTTCATCTTCAATCTCATCCTCATCATTTATCTGCTGTTGACGCCACTAAAATGGCAGAGGCCATTTTCTGTCTTCAACAGATTGGCGACGTCTGTGGGAACGTGTTACAGGCATTGTTCTCCATCAAAAGCTAAGTTTTTATTTTCTCTACGTATAATCAATTATACATACGTCTTTTGATTCAATCATGATTTTTATGTTTATATACATAAATTAATTGTCCAATTTTTATCTGCAAAATATTGCATATCATGATTTTAAAATCATAACTGTTAGATTAATTCTTATTTAGAAATCTGAAAAATAATGGATTTCATAAATCATAACTTTTTGCTTGATTCTCAAGTTATAATTTTATATCATGGAATAAATATTTTAAATGATTACATATCCCAATATATATGACGGTGATAAGAATTGATAATTTTCATTATAAATTTTGTAAGATCTTTGATGTCTATTCAAATTCCCATCATATTTTTAAATGGGAAAAGTTAAAATCAAGAACAATTTCTCTCTCTCGATAATCACAATTCTGACCCAAATCTGCTTTAAAAGTTCTCATCAATTTGATTCATAAAAAAATAATATATATATATATATATATATATATATATATATATATGTTTATATTCAGTGTTAGACAATTTTCACCATGAGCGTTAAGCATCTATGAATCTTCTTGAAAACGTTCTGGGCAAACACGTTTATGTAATGAGTTACATCAAGGAAAAAGATTTGACATATGTTGATTCACATATTTCACATCTTTAACAAGGGAGTAAAAATTCAAAACCATTCTTTTTCCTCTTAGATATTGATCATATTTTCTCTTAGACCTGATGATTTCTATTGGTTATCTCTTAGATCTAAGAATTTTGATTTGTTACGATTTATTAATTCTGATAAAGATTGATTTATTGGTTCGATGATGGATTTTTGGTGTAATTTTCGTAATGATTTTTATCATCCACCGTATTTTTTATCTCCACAATTGGAAAATAGGAAGGAAACCCAAAATAGCCTTCTCTCTCCTGAAAAACCTTTACCCACTTGCGTAAAGAAGATGAAAAATGAACAGTCGCTCAAGAAAGGGCAATGGAGAAACTTTCCAAGGAAGATGAAAAAATTTTGGGTTCATTAAATTCATATCAATCGTTTTGACTTCAACCGTCTACATCAACAAAAATAATGAAACTGGGCGGCATAAAAAAATAACCTACAATTCAAGGACAATCATCCACCTCACAACTTGATTCGGTTTCAGATCAACAAAAAATTTCAATCCCAGCATTATATTACTCTCCGATTCAAAGTCTGCCTACCTTGGGCTCAAAGGTCCCATGAATCTGCAACTACTGTTTAGCATCAATTGTATGAGGATGAAAAATTCAGAAGAAGGTCGCCGGATGAGTATTTCTGGTCGGTGAAAAACTATGTGAATTTTTGCTCTACTTAATCGGAATAAAGAACTAATCTCTTCAGTATATCTCGTTGACAAGTATTGTTGGTCTGCAGCATTTTTGTTGGTCGGAACCATCTACTGTTGGTCGGCGACATCTGGTCGTTACCCGACCAAAATTTGTTTACCGGACTATCCTTGCTGGTCGGTGGTCATTTGCGAAGAAAACACGAACAACTTCACCAAATTTTCCAATCACGATCAACAAAATCTTCTGGTCGGAGGCACCTAATTCTAGTTGGCAGTAGTTATATATTGGTCGGTGGAGGGCTTCACCCTGGTTAAAATGCCTCCTGACCAACTAAATTAGGTGAAATTTTATTGTTCGGAGACATCTAATGGTGGTATACAACTGGTTGGTAAACCTATTTGTTGATCGAGAATTTCACCAGACCATTTTTATTGGTCGGTGGTAGGCTGTGAAGATCCATTAGCAACATTGGAGAAGATCGGCAACACCTTGGTGGTTGTTTCAAAATAAGAACATCTGGTCGACATCTACTTTTGATAACAAAGAAATAGTTGGTCAATAACTTAAAAGGCCAAAGTTGGTCAGAAACAAGTTTTAGCCAAAACAAAGGCTTCTTGATCGTATGTACACGGTCGGCAGATCAAAACGAAGGCATCCCAACACTGACGTCACACGATGCTGGTCGGCGATACCACAGGTCAGAGATGGTTATCACCTATTGACGAGGAATGCTGGAATGGAGGGATGACAAATTTATTTGTCCAAATTATTAATTTTGACAAAGTCAAAATTATTACCATTGATTATTTTTCTCACACTTCTCTAACAAAATAAATGTTTTAAAATTAAATAAAATATATCCCTGAACTTTATCTTAGAATAAATTTTTCGATCCCATATTTGAGCATTTATTTAAAAATAAAATTATTTTATAAAAAGCCCAAATTGAACCTTATGACATTCTAGTTGATAAAAAATTGCACACATTGACACACATTTGGCACAAAACATTTTATTTCATATTTTGAAATTTTTATTGCCTTATGTCTGAGTTGATACATATTATATGATATTTAGCTGAAATTTTTTACTAATGATAATTTCTATGAGAATCAATCTCAACAGGTGTTCGAGCAACTTATTAAATGCCTCATGTACAAGATTCACCCCCAACAGTTATCCTTTTATCATGTATTATACATCAAGAGGAGCTCCACGACTTACTATTTATTGGTCGATGCCATCTATTTCTACTCAGAAGTTCTCATACACTTGGTCGGCATCAGGTCGGCAACTATCCAACCATCCACTTCTTGGTCGACGACACCTAATGTTGTTCGGTGACCATCCAACAGCTGGTCTGCAATATCAATGCACCATTTTTGTTGATCGGCGAAATCGCTCTGCTGGTCGGGGACCATTTGCTTCTTGGTCGTCATCATGTATTCTGCAACTTGAGACGTCCATCCCCAAAAAATATTTTTAAAACCAACTTATTTTTGGTCTTTTACTTAAAATTAAAATGCCTAGCATTTTTTATAAAAATCTGCCCACATGACACATTTGGCACATAACATATTATTTCATATTTTGAAATTTTTATGCTGATACACATTATATATTATTTGGCTGAATAATTATTCTCATGACAATAATTATTTGATCTAGTCTCGACAGGTGCTCGGGCAGCTTATTAAAATTTTATAGGGACGAGATTTAATCCCGACGAAAGCTCAGCCACAATCTTAAACCTCTGGAAACTAGTATTGCTCGACATCAGGCAATTTTGCCTCGACATATCAGCCAACATATATTATTTCATTTTTTGAAATTAATATTTTTATTTCTCAAACATATAACTATCATACATTTATTGGGTGATTAAATTATTCTCATGACTAAGCAATTCAGCCTACACATATGGTAGGGCAAGTTATTAATTTTTACAGGTACAAGATTTGGTACCGACGAATGCTCGAAAATAATCTTAAACTTCTGGATAATATTATCATTTCTTGGCATTGTGAAACTTTACCTGAATGAGGCACTATTGATTGTATTATTGCTCGGATATCTGCTCAGGCACGAATTATTCTATTTATCCATTTGGATTCATATTCTATATTCACCTCAGCATGGAGCTCGATGAGATATATATTCAGCTCCAAAGAGATCTGCAACATTTATTATATTTCACCCCCAATGGATAGTTGGTCGGGGTATTCTTATTTATATTCAGGCTCAGCAAAGTTCTCAGCCATATTCTTATATTGTGGAAAATATTATCCTTATTCAGCATTATGCAATTTTGCCTCGACAGATCAGCAAGACAGTTTATTATTCTAAATCATTGTTTATGTCTATGCATATTTTATATTTATCTCAGCATGGAGCTCGAAAAATTTCTTCTCTCTCTATATATTCAGCTCCGAGGAAGTCTCCAGCATTTATTATATTTTATTCCCAACAATCTGTTGGTCAGCTCAGAGGAGGTCTCCAACATTTATATTATCTTAATCCCAACAATCTGTGGTCAGCTCCAAGGATGTCTCCAGCATTTATTATATCTTATTTCCAACAATCTGTTGGTCAGCTCCAAGGATATTTCCAGCATTTATTATATCTTATTCCCAACAATCCGTTGGTCAGCTCCGAGGAAGTCTCCATCATTTATTATCAAAAATATTTCCCAAAAATTCCAACTAAGGTTGGTTGGAAAGAAAAATATTTCCCAAAAATGCCAACTAAGGTTGGTTGGGAAGAAAAAATATTTCCCAAAAATGCCAACTAAGGTTGGTTGGGAAGAAAAATATTTCCCAAAAATGCCAACTAAGGTTAGTTGGGAAGAAAAAATATTTCCCAAAAATGCCAACTACGGTTGGTTGGGAAGAAAAAATCCACCAACTTAGGTTGGTCGGAAATAAGAAGTTGTCAACTACAGTTGGTCGGAAACATTTTATTTAAATAAAGTATGAGTATGTGAAAGCGATCAAGCAAAAAGCATTCAAAGTTCACATTCCACACTTGGGGGCTTCTATTACAAATATATTTGTTCATTCGGTGACACATTCTTATAACATCATGCAGTCGAGCATCAAATTCAACTCCACAAGCTCACACGGTTGGGGCCCCGACCAATCATCATTCAGGAGTTGTTGTTCTTGCTCATGAATTATTTTGGACATTGAAGTTCAAGAGGTATATTGAAGTTCAGGAGGCTATTGAAATTCAGGAGGTATATTGAAGTTCAGGAGGTATATTGAAATTCAGGAGGAATATTGAAGTTCAGGAGGTATATTGAAATTCAGGAGGCGTATTCAGAAGTTCAGGAGGCATATTCAGGAGTTGTTTTTCTTGCTCATGAATTATTTTTGATATTGAAGTTCAGGAGGTATATTGAAGTTCAGGAGGCTATTGAAATTCAGGATGTATATTGAAGTTCAGGAGGAATATTGAAGTTTAGGAGGTATATTGAAATTTAAGAGGCGTATTCAGAAGTTCAGGAGGTGCATTCAAAAGTTCAGGAGGATATTCAGGAGTTATTATGCACATACTATTGAAGTTTAGAAGTCAAATTTAGCATCTACCGCACTGAGATCTTTACTACTACTATCCCGACCAACATTGAAGAAGAAGTTGTACAAAAAATGGCCTCTGCCATTTTAGTGGCGTCAACACTATGGAAGTTTTTGTCGTCGAAAATCTCAACCCTCAAAATTCTCTTTGTGAGTGCTTGAAAAAATTTTAAAAAGTGAAAGATTTTATTCAAAAAATGGTCTTTGTATGAAAATAGAAGGACGTGGGTGAAAACCAAAAGATTGATAGAATTTAACCCAAATGATGGGATGATAATTCCCATGGTGACATGTGGCTCCTCGAGACTCCCAAAACTTGAATGAAGGGACAACACATTTAGTGACCCTAAGGGTAATGATAAAGAAACCTTAGATCCCTTGAAATTGAAATTTTCATTTATGGTGTACAAATCCTTTTGGTCGGCCCAACATAAAAGACTTTGTACGAGAGGACTAATGTATAAGGGTACTACAGTTTTATCACAATATTCTTGAGATGGGACCCCCCCTCCTGCCAAATTCCAAGTAATGTGAATTTTGGGGAGAAAGCCCGCCAAATTCCAAGTAATGTGAATTTTTGGGCGAGGGACCCCCCTCCTGCCAAATTCCAAGTAATGTGAATGTCGGGAGAGGGACCCTCCCCCCCACATACTTCTAGTTCCAAATATGATATAGTTTAGGCAAGGGACCCCCCTCCACACCTCCTTCTAGTGCCAAAGAGGATATAGTTTGGGCAAGGGACCCTCCCCCCACCTCATTCCAGTTCCAAAAATGATATCGTTTGTGCGAGGGACCCCTTCCCCACCTCCTTCCAGTGCCAAAAGGATATAGTTTAGGAGAGGGACCCTCCCCCCACCTCCTTCCACTTCCAAAAATGATATTTTTGGGGAGAGGGACCCCCTACCCACCTCCTTCCAGTGCCAAAGATGATATAGTTTGGGCGAGGGACTCCCCCTTGCCAAAGCCAGTTGAAATGATACATGAGTGAAGGAGTCCACAAGTGAGGGACCCCTCTGCCAAGACCATCTAATATGTAAAATCAAGTGAGTAAGTCCACAGTGAAGGATCCGTCGAGAAAATGTTCAAATAGTATTATTTTGCAGCAAGAGGGTCCAAGTCATAAGTGACCCAAAGAACAAATAATCCAAGATGAGGAGGTCTATCATTAACAGCCCCCACCCCTTCCCCGTCATGAAAAAGTTATGTTTTCATGGAACAAAAGCACTAATATTTACTTTCTTGTACAACTAGCCTAGTTGAGCAAGCAAGGCTTCAAAAGGCCAGTTAGGAGTTTTGTCTTGGTGGCTGAGGAACAAGGTTTATTGTGTAAGCTCAACCACTTAGCATTTTTCGATAGAGAAAATATTAGTAGAGAGACTCTAGGAGTCACTCAAGTCCTTACATATCTCACACTTAGTCACATTTGAGTTGAGTAGCCAAATGTCTTCTCACAACAAATGAACTTTTTACAAAATGATTTTAGATAGGGTGGTGTTTGAGGCTACTCTCAAGTTTACCAAGTTTGTAAAACAAGTTACCATTTCAAAAGATATTTAACAAATCAGATATTTTGTCTCCATTAGGACACATATTTACTTTTTGACTTTGGTTCACACCAGGTGTCGTCTATAAGAGGGGACAAATGGTTATAGACCTAGTAGGGACAAAAGGTACATTGCAGACCTTACCCTTCTAAGCTTTCTCTTTTATTTTTGGTGCCTAAAAGTCTTAAACCAGCCCTAGTATTCACCTATAAATAGGATCGTTGGTGAGATCAAATTATATATCAGAAACTCAAGTTATACCATTACTCTGTCAAAATCACACCAGACCACCTAGTATTCTTTCCCTGATCTCTCTATAAGTGCTGAGTGCTTGTTCCTTCACTCCCATACTAATAGGCATCATTCTCAGGAGATCTTATTCTCAAAGTTACTATTATTATTGTGAAGTTAATCATCTTGTAGGGAGTGGTTCTAGTCTTAAATCCATTTTTACTAGAGGGGGAAGGTTTTACCAGATGATGCTTCTGAAACTTCTTGAAGACCTTGGAGGCATAGTCCATTAAAGTGGGCCACGCCTCACCCATTTCAGTTTCTTACCAGACCCCAGTCACACTACCCTCCTACATATAAATCTCCAAATTTTTGCATATATGTAAACAATATAGTAGAATTTTTGTAGTATTTTAATTTATTTAAGTTTATTAGATGATCTGTCTTGAACCACTAATTGTGCTTTTAACCCGGAGATAAAGTTAGAATGTAGAAATTCAATTTTTATTTGTTACTTATCAGCGGGGATGTAAAAATTTTCTTTGCACTCATTAAAACATCAAATTCATGCAAATGGTTTGGTGTTGTTGTAGGTTCATTTTATTATTTAGTGAATATGACTAATGTGGAGCTTATAAGACAAGTCATAACTCATAAAATTATCAAGGATTGGTTCAGTAGTTTTGGGACCATCTTTTTTATCTTAAATTTGTAGGATAGTAGAGAATTTACTGATTTCGAAGTGGCTCCTCTATCTCTGAAGCCCAATACAAATATTACACAAGGGAGGCAGTAGCATATTGTGGCACAATAATGATTTAATTTTTTATTTTACACGGATGAGATCTGTGAAAAGTCTTGAGTTCAACAACCTGTATACCCCAGTTTTTTTGTTTTCCACAAATGATTTTTCTTTTTTTACATTCTAGACTCCCAGTTTTTTAGCTTTACAAGTGATTGGGGGATGTTAAAAGGGGTATCCAAGTACTTTTACACATTTTTAATATAACAATCGAATCAGAATTTGTGGGGCTATTTACGAGAAAGGTGGGTCTATCCAAAACCACCCATATATAATATAATTTGCATATACGTATACACGATATACACAATACAAATCTTTGATTCTATCAATCGATGTCATTTAGGAATGTTATATATATATATATATATATATATATATATATATATATATATATATATATATATGTGTGTGTGTGTGTGTGTGTGTGTGTGTGTGTGTGTGTATAATAATGCTCTTGCCCGGACCAGTCCGTATTTTAAGAGTGCGGACTGGACATGTGTCACCTGACGGTGAGCCTATAAATTATCGGCTAAATTATAGGCACACACTCTCTCTCTCTCTCTCTCTCTCTCTTCTTTGGACTCATCGTCAAGGTAAAACGTGTCCGATCCGTACTCTCAAAATGCGGACTAGTCCGCATAAGAGCAATACTGTATATATATACACACAAAATACACAATTTAAATTTGATGCACATGCTGGTTTGCACCACTCTCTCAGCGGCCTGAATTGGTATTGTGCAATTTGCTTCCTGTTTATTGTATAGTCTATAAGGATAGAAAGTACAGTAATGGAATTATTTATTTTCCATTCTAATATGGCATAAATGGACTTTTTTTACAGGGTTAGTTGTTCTCGGTCGACCAATATCAGTTGCCATTGATGATGGATGATGATTTCCAGTTATACTCAATGATGTATTTATAGGCGACTAGAACTGAGATAAACCGTGATGTTACTACTAGTGAAGAACTCGGGTGAACTATTTGGGGTGAACAAGGGTACATAAGGAGGGAAAATGGCATTATTATTAAGCAAAACTTGTATCATCCTCTATATCTATCTTTATCTACTAATATATGTTGTGTTATCCATTATCATTAGAAATCAAAACTTTCATTATCCTTTTATTTATTCTCTGTCTAATGAGCCATCCAAAAGCTCAAGGTGGGATTTTATTGTGAAAACCAACGGCAAGAAGCACCAAAGACTTTATTCCTTTTCTTTTTCAACTCGTATATAAACCCATAATCTACAATCTAGTAGTCTAGTAGATTCTAAAAGGCCCATAAGTATTTAGATAAATAATAATAAGATTATATCTCTTAATAAACTTATTTTTTATGGTTGTACTAATCTTAAAAAAATCCAATCATCCCAAGTAAAATGGAGAAATTAAGGAATCTTCACTTGTATGGAACTTGTATACACATGTACCACGTCCATTATACATTGGAATAATCTTCAAGTGTTAGGCCCGTTAAGCCTATAAAAGAACATCTTCCAAAAATGGAAGTCCTTAATATATTGATGAATCCTGTATATTTTTTGTTTAATAAGGACTCAATTTTTTTTATTATTCTATTGATTTTGTTTTTGAATAATGGTCGTTCATTATTTTCATATCACAAAAACTATGTGTTATGTGTACTTTGTTCTTCGTGGGAAAACATTGAAGTCTCGCTGACTTTCTCGAGAATGGTTGTCTCCCCTTTAAAACTTATATGGGAGCAGTATATGGGATGGTGAAGAGAGGAGTTGGAATGGAAACAGTGGGAGTGATGATCAGCATATGGGATGGTGAAGTCCGGAGTGTATGGGAGAGCGTCAGGTCAACATTTCTATGTCCTAGGATTTTGGTGTTTCAATCATTTTATTAGCCCATTGAATTTAAAAAACATTAATTGTGTCAGTAATGAATTGATTGTGTCAATAATGTGACCAAGAAGGGGTTATTTGCCATTTTTGGTCCTTTTTCAAAATAACACGATGATTTATTCCTTATTTGCACATAGGTACAACTTTGAAAACAACATGGATGGTTTCAATGTTGCTCTGACATTCATGGACAAGCTTGTTGTTCACATTAGCAAGAACTTTATGACCTTGACCAATATCACAGTATCTCATAAAGTTTTCAATTTATGTATGTATCCTAGTATGTGTAACTTGTAACAACTGACCGCATAGTCAGGGGACACCCGATTTCAAAATAAGTCAATAAATTGTAAATATCTAGACTTTGGTATAAAAACATCACTAACCACTTATTCGGATATTTGAGAATATGCCGATAATTTGGAAATATCTAGATTTAGTTTTAAAAACACGTTGTTTAAGGGTAAAAACCACAAACAACCCCAAAATGTCCCCGTAAGAGGCATGGAAACCTCGCACGGGACAAATGTAACTCGTAGAAATCGATCGCATAGTCACGCATCTCTTGATTTGCGAATATGATGATTAGTTACAAATATCTAGAGTTGGGCTTCAAAACATGACGTTAGAGGGCGAAAACCTAAAAAAAAACCCAAACAGTCCAGTAAGAGGCATAACACTTCGCACGGGACTAATGTAACTTGTAGGAACTGACCGCGTAGTAACGGGACTCCCAGTTTGATAATATGATAATAATTTATAAATATCTAAACTTAGTCTTAAAGACACACCGTTAAAGGGTGAAATCTCAAAACAGCCTCCATACGGCCCCGTAAGAGGCACGAAACCTCGTACGGGACCAATGCAACGCATAGCAACTGATCGCATAGTCACGGGACTCCCGATTTGAAAATATATTGATAATTTGCAAATATCTAGTCTTAGGCTTAAAACACCCGATTAGAGGGAGAAAACCCAAAACAACCCCTAAACAACCCTGTAAGAAGCACGAACACCTTGCACGAGGCCACTGTAACTCGTATGAATAGACCACATAGTAAAAAAACTCCTGGTTTGAGAATATGGAGATAATTTGCAAATATATATATACTTAGGCTTAAAAACATGCTGTTAGAGGGCAAAAACTCAAAACGTTCCCCAAACAAACCAGTAAGAGGCACGAACACCTCGCACTGGACAATGTAACTCGTTGGAACTGACTGCATAGTCACGGGACTCTCCGTTTGAAAATATGATGATAATTTGAAAATATCTAGACTTAGGCTTAAAAATACGCCATTAGAAGCTAAAATTCAAAACAATCCCTAAACGGCCCCATAAGAGGCACGAACACCTCGCATGGGATCAATGTAACTTGTAGAAATTGATCGAATAGTTACGAGACTCCCTATTTGAGTATATGACGATAATTTACAAATATCTATACTTAGGCTTAAAACATGCCATTAGAGGGAGAAATCTCCAAACAACTTCCAAACGGACTCGTAAGAGGCACAGACACCTCTCACGATGCTAATGTAACTTGTAAAAACTGATTGTGTGGTCATGCAACTCCCGTTTTGAGAATTTTATGATAATTTTCAAGTATCTACAATTAGGCTTAAAAATAGACCTTTAAAGGGCAAAAACCCAACACATCCCCAAAACGGACCTGTAAGATGCACAAACACCTCACACTATACCAATGTAACTCGTTGGAACTGATCGTGTAGTCACATGACTCCCAGTTTGGGAATAAAATGATAATTTAGAAATATCTATGATTAGGCTTAAAAACACACCATCAGAGGGATAAAACCCAAAATATCCCCCAAACGGCCACATAAGAGACCGGAACACTTCGCACGGGACCAATGTAACTCGCAGGAACTGACTGCATAGTAATGTGACTCTCGGTTTGAGAATATGATAATAATTTGAAAATATTTAGACTTAGGATTAAAAACATGTTGTTGGAGGTCGAAAATTCAAAATGGTCCCCAAGCGACCTGATAAGAGGCACGAACACCTCATACGGGACTAATGTAACTCGTAGGAACTGACTGGGTATTCACGGGACTCTCGATTTGAGAATATGATGATAATTTGAAAATATCTAGACTTAAACTTAAAATAACTCCATTAAAGGGCGAAAACCCATAACAGTGGCCCCATAAGAAGTATGAACACCTTGCATGGGACGAAGGTAACTCATAGGAACCGAACACTTAGTCATGGGACTGTGATGATAATTTATAAATATTTAGTCTTGGTCTAAAAAACATGTCGTTAGAGGGCAAAAATATAAAATAGCCTCCAAAAGGTCCCGTAAGAGGCACAAACACCTTGAACGGACCAATGTAACTCATAAGAACTGACCGCGTAGTCACGAGACACCCGATTTGAGAATATGATAATAATTTCAAAATATCTAGACTTAGGCTAAAAAACTTTCCATTAGAGGACGAAAACCCAAAACATCCCTCAAACGTCCCCGGTAGAGGCACGAACATCTCACACGGGACCAATGTAACTCTTAGGAACTGATTGCTTGAGAATATGATGAGAATTTGAAAATATCTAGATTCGAGATTAAAAATGACAATAAGTATATGCAATTTTTCTGCTTGAATACGATTTTTTAACAGTATTTGATTACTAATATCATATCTATTTTGTATCCTATTTTTTTGGAGGATAACATTTTAACATTAGCTTTTATCCATGTGAAACACATGAACAAGTCAATGGTTTACACTGGGAAGATTGTTTATTTATTATTATTGACATTTAGGATTGTTGTTTTTGATGTGTTACGATCGTTCAAACTTTTGTGATTTTTTTTTATTTAATTTTATAGTCGTGTGGGTTTTGTAATATTATTATCAAATTTTATGGTCGTGCGGGCTTTACATTAAAGAGGGTTTTATATTAACAGGTTTGAGAATGTCTAAAAAATAGAGGAAACTCTATAAAAAAAAAATTGGTATGTGAACTATTAAGACTTGTAATATTTTCAATTTTAATATGTGCATTAGTTTATCAACAATTTTTCAAATTTGCAATTTATGAATTTTCTTGATTTTTTTGCAAATAATAAAGTTTTTTTTCTGCAAGATTTATAATTTGATGATTCTCCAAATTTGTTTTAAAACAATAAATCTATATTTTTATTGAACAATCTAGCACTCTTTAAAATTGTACCAAAATCGTATCAGATTGTCAAATATGAGTATGCTTATGACATAATCTGGCACGCTTTATAACCGTGATAAAAGCGTGCTAGATTTGACAATCCCGTATGGTTTTAAACCATGCCAAAAAATCTGGCTCGATCGATTCTGGTACGCTTTAAAACCATACCAAGTTGGGTTTATCGCGATTTAAAATCGTGTCAAATTGTTGTTTTTGGTTTATCAGTATCAAACTTGGTTCGAACTGCTATGCAAACTCTCGTCATCAAGGAAAAGGCCCAATCAAAATCAGTTTTAGGGTGTAATAGATTGGATAGTCATGTTTGGAGATGATTTATAGAATTTACTGAAGAAATAGGTGAAGCAAGGTTATTCATAGGTTCGATTTGGGTAGTGGGATCAAAATTTGATCCTTCAACAATCAGTATCACGCCAGTTTGGTGTGGAGGTAAAATATTCTAGGTTGAGTTTGGATTTTGTCCCACAAGAGGGGTGATAATGCCTTTATCAATAAGTCCTTACAAGTCATTCTTGAGACGATGAAACTGATTAGCTGTGTGCCCAGTAGTTTGATGAAAATCGTAATGAACGGCATGCTTGGAGTATCTAAGAAGTGGATTGATGGTTTAATAAATTTGAAGAGGGTAATGTGAAGCTCAGTGTAATCTCTTCTGATTTTAGACGGATGACCTTTAGGTTCCCATGAAGCGACTATATTAGAGGATATGTTGTTGATGGTAGCAACTAGCTTCTAAAACATTTTAGGAGTGAATTGAATAGCTTAGTCATTTGTCTTTGATTCTTTTTTCACATTATGACTAGCAAAACTTTTTGGATCTTCTGCCTTGGCTTCCTGAAGAGCTTCAAAATAGGGATAGTACTGACTACCCATGGCATTTTTTATGCGAGGCAAGATTTTTTTCTCTACAATGCTGCTATGTTCATCCTCTGATGGATTATGGTCGTGGTTATAACTTTATCTATCCACTTTACTATGAATTTATTGACAGATTCTTTGGGTCCTTATTTGAGCAACTCAAGATCACGATGTGTCACTTTTAGTTCCTCGTTGTACTTGCATTAATTTATAAATTCATGGGTGACATCCTCCCTACTTCGAATATAGGATTCTTCTAAAGATAAGAACCGGTGAAGGGCACTCTCTTTGAGGGTTTGTTGAAACATTTAGGTCAACATTTCTTCACTGGCTCCCAGAAGATTTATGGTTCGATAATAGTTGCGCATATGCCCAACGGGAGGCCCACTTCCTCTGAACTTCTCCATATCCAAGATTTTGAATTTATTAGGCAAACGATCTTTAGGGTAGGGTATATATGGGTATAATACACATTATTTTCAGTTAGTGTCACTTAATCGAACTTGGGAAAGATCATTTAAGGTCTTATTTCACCTTACTGAGTTCTTCTTCTTTAGGATCTACTGGAGAAGTCCTGGGAAAGCTAGCCCCTGGTTATAAAAGGTTCGGTGTATGCAGATGAGCTAGCGGAGGCCCATTCACGGGTGGAACATGTGGAGGTATTCCAATTTTTAGAGCATAATAATATTCTTTAAGGACACACATATGCTCGGACATTACTTGAACCATGACTAGAAGTAAGAGGACATTTTATTTCAACAAAACTCTTATTCAAGAATCTCTAGGATGTGATCTTTATTCTTCTATAATTTAGTGGTGTCTGATTGCATGATGTCGATCTTGGCACTGAGCTGAGCTAAAATAGTCATCAAATTTGTTTGAAGGTTAAATTCTTAATTAGGTTTCTCTATGAGGTAGCTGTGGTATAACCTTTTTGTGCCTTCTAAAGAAGGTGAGGGTGAGGATGATGTAAGACCCCGAGTTGGTCAGATGGTAGACCATAACCAGTAGGGATCCAGGCTAAGCTAGGGGAAATAAGACCATACTTGAGAGGGGAGCGTTTTGTTTTTAGAAAAAAAAATTGTTTTTGGTATCTTTGGAGAAAAAGAATATTTTTGGTATTTTTGAAATATGGAGAAAGGGAAAAAGATCTCATTAATGTAGTTGTTATTATTAGGTTCCTCTTGTATTATGTTCAGCCTAGGGTGTAAGTGAAATTCCAGACAGGACCCGAGTCTCGAAGAAAATAAGGTAGGTAACGCAAGACACGGTTTAACATATTTCTAGAGTTACGGACATAGTTATGTTGTAAAAACGGGTAAAAGGGCACAAAATCAAGCAGGTGACCACGAATTTCAAAAGAGTTTTCGTTGAAACTAGTAATCTAGATATGAGTGTCCTAAGCCAGACATCTATATGAGGGTTATGCATGGGAGGTTATTCTAAGGGTTCCCTCATTTGGCTTGATTCCATGATATACATCTTTCTTATTAGGTAAATCATCCATTGGTACATGTGAAGAAACCATTTGACATACACGAGTGTATGTGAATTGTCTCGTTATTTATCTCGTGGTGGCAGTGCGTGTGAGAAGGAATTTGATATACTTGATGTAGGTAAATGAGTGCATGTTACATACCTCCAATTGTTAGTTCATTCAAACGGTACGATGTGAGTGAACTGTTGGATATACATTGAGGGTACCGGGATAATGGAAGGTGGGAGACTATTGCTTAGGTTAATTATTCCTCGTAGAACCAGCAACCCATCACAAAGAGACTACCCAGTACGTGACAAATATAAGGTCAATAATTAATGCTGCAAATGCATGAGTCTTGATTCCTATCGAATATTGCATATTTTTGCCTTTTATCTTTATGCCTTCTAGTACTTTTACGGTCCTAAATGCCTATAATTATGCTCATTAACTAGATAAACTTGGATTTGGATATATACATGCTTTGTAGGGGTTATTTGTGCTTTTGTAGGTATTGGAACGCTAAAAGTGAGGTTCGGTTGCATTTCGGAGAAGTTTCATCGTCGAATGCTACTTCAAGGGCAATTTGGTCTTTTCAAACTCACTATTTTTTATGTAATTAAGTTACCAACATGTAGATCATCAAATTATCTTTCCGTGGCCACTAACCGTGCGTCATTCTGACTCTGTATGTGGAAGTTATGCCCATTTTCGAAAGGTTTTGGTATTTTCTTCTACTTCAAGGGCATTTTGGTAATTTTATACTGCATAATTTGGAGATTTTCAAAACAGAATCATGTAGATAATTGAATTAGCTTCGCGTCGGTTCCGACCATGCCTCATTTCGATTCCGTATGAGGGAGTTATGGCCGTTTTCGTGCAACGCATCAAAATTGGTTCGGAGAGGAAAAGGGGGCTGTCCAAGGAAAATTCCAAAAGTGCGGTCGACCGGTCCCAAAACAGAGGTCGACCGGTCCCATCAGATATAGATGACAATTGGCTTATTTGGGATTTTTTGGGTTAGTTTTGTTGGGGGTTTATTTTGGGGTATTAATAGAATGTTTGGGGCTTTTCTTAGAAGATATATTTCATTTTAGGTTAGAGAGGAGAGGATTTATGGGTTTGGCTTATCTCTCCTAGGGTTGACACCATTTGGGTTGTGTAAGTTACTATTCATCTTCCCCTCCATTTATACTATTTGCTATTCTTTGTTTAAGCTTTGTTCTCTTGATTTATTGCTTTGATTTATTAGCTGTTGGTAGTTTTATTTTTGTTTTATTTGGTAATTATTTATTTTACTTAGTTTAATCATGTGTAGTGAGTAGTTTTACGGGTTGGGATTGCGTTTTCGCCATTAATGAACGTCGAGCTCCAAAAGTTAGGTTTTGGGGAAAATTGCGTTTAATTGAAACCTCCGGTATTAAAGTCGGATTATTATGCGTTTAACTTTCGTTGTCACGCAACGTTAGTGTTTATAGCGATAATTCAAATTTAATCCGCGTGTGATCATTTTTTATTAAATGTTTAATCTCGCAACTTTGGGTTAAATTCCTTATTGTGTGATGTTTATACTTAATTGAAAATTCTCGATTAAATATTTTCGAACCGAAATTCTAATTATTAGTTGTTTAGCCCATGGTGAGGACACGATCCCGACTCTCATTTTATTAATTCTAGTTTAGACTTAACTTCTTATTTTTTTTCCTTTTCTTAATTTCCAACCTATCACCTTTTACAGTTTTTATTTTAGGAGTATTAAATCCTATAAATTCTAGCAACTCGTCTCTGTGGATTTTATATACCCGACTTATCGCTATACTTGTATCGCAAGGGCAGTCGTAATTTAGGTTTTTGTATTAAGGCGGTGAACAGAAAACAACGATTAGCGTTTTGACACGCGCTACTTTTCACCCTTAATCAAAATGGCGCCGTTGCCGGGGATGAGTTTGTTTTAGATTATTTGATTTAGTATTTCATTTAAGTCCGATGGTAATTTTCACAGTTCACATTTATATGCATCCGCACCTCGACCTATGACTTTCGATGAGGGTTTGCGTATGTATGAAAGTGAGAAACTTGAAACTCATTATCGGGAAGAAAATTGTTCGTGGGAACATGAGTTGGATTTATTATTTGAGTTCGACGATGATTTTGCTTCCGAAACTTTCGAAGTCGAGGAATGTTTTGAACCAAACGAGGTACTTGTGCCTACTTTGAAACAAGTCATTTTAGACTTTGCCCATTGCGTAATAGATATTGAAAGTGAGGATGAAAATGACGTAATATCCATTTGCAATGAAATGATTTCTTCTTTGGCCCCCAAAGAAGAACATTTCATTGAAAATGATATTATTTCCTTCGAAACTCAAACTTCATGCGATGATGATTCATCTCATGAGTTTTAATTTCTTTCATCCCCATCTTCATTCTCTATTATCCTACCGGAACAAGTACCCAATGATTCGGTTTCGAACTTTAATGTTTTAAACCCTATCGCCGATGAGGAGTACTTGCTTGAGTCGCCCTCCATGATCGCATCTTTGCCTTTGTGTGCGCCGCCTCCCATTCCAACTTCAAAATCATTGGGAGGATATTCGGCTTTTCTCGGTCCACACTTGTTTTTGTCACCCGTTCAATCCAAACCCCCCATCGTCCCACCAAAACTTTTAATTGACGATGGTTCCTTTCTTACGCCTTACACATGCCTTCCGTTGTTCAAACGAAATTCATATTTTTTAGAAGGCACGATTGTATGTGAGGGTACACCGATTATCCTCCAAAGTCAAATCGTTTTCACGGTGAACCCTCAACTATTTAGACTTCTAGTGTATAGTTAGTGTGAAGACTAAATAATAGGTTGTATATAGTTAGATTTCTTTCGTTATTTTTTATCTTTCCTTTTTAATTTAGTTTAGTGTAATTAGTTAACTTTTTGTTTTTTATTTTTGCTATGCTCGGTACTAACTTGTTTTGTAGATTCTTTGGCCTTGTTCTTATGGGGATCGCTCCAATTTTGGGTAATATCGCTTTTTTCCTCTCTTTGACTTAGTTCTTGATTTACATTGAGGACAATGTCAAGTTTTTAGTTAGGGGTGTGGGATATTCTATCCATTTCTTATTTTAGTCCATGTTTTTGCTCACATGTTAGTTACTTAGTATGCTTTTCTTAGAAAAATTGAAAATTTCAAAAATATTTTCTTTCTTTTTTCTCCTTTTTTGGGCATTTTGCCTTTGTTTCCGATGATAAATTTCAATAATTTCCCGATCCAATAGAGAACCTAATGATGCATGTTCTCAATTTTAGAAGTTATTAGACTTTAGTCTCGATTATTGATATTGTGAATAAATTCATGAATTAAACTTTAATCCCATGAGCACATGCGTTTTTATGGTTATATTGATTTGGTTTAAGATTTTTTTAACTCGGTAATCTTTTGTTGCACTGTATATACTTACACCGAGTAAGCTTTGTACCTTTCGTCGTTTGTGAGTGTTATACACTATTCTTTCCTCTTTGAAAATGTTGATTTCATCGGTAATCTCTCTATTCTTTCATTGATCGTTCATTAATTGAGTTCATATTTGAAATGTGTTACTTGATCATGCTTTGCATATATTGCTTTGACTCGAGAATTGCGTAAACTTTATGAAATGATCATAGGCCATCTTTGTGATATCGCCCATATTAGCCTTGACCTCACCCTTATATGTTTACCCTCGTTAACCCCTTTGAGCCTAAATATAGCCTTTCGTTTCATAACCCCAATCCCATAACCAACTCTAAATTGGGGTTTTAGCCCATATATACACTTTCCATACCTTTGTTTCGAATGTTGCTTGGGATTGAATGATGTTGTTATGATGTCGGTTGCAATTTAGGCATATGAGAGTTTGAAAAGTAAAGTAAAGTAAAGAAATATGTGAAAAAGTGAAGAAAAGGAGAAAGCAAAAAAGCAAAAGAAAACAAAAGAGAAAAATGAGAAAAAGAAGAAAAGAAAAAAAGAAAAAAAAAAGTTGTAAATGTTGTGTATATAGTTCAATAAGCTTTGATTATTCTCCCCGATGATATATGTAATGTCGTTTTGGAACTTGTTTTCCGATTTTGATATTACCCACATTTTCACATTATCCCGAGTTTTCATTCCGAACACTTTAAATCCGTACATACATTCCTTCGTTTCGTACCCTAGCCATACCTACATTATAACCCTATGCAAGTCCTATGTGATCTTAGTTTGATGAAATTTAAAAGTTTAAATAGTTTTGATAATCTGTGAAAAAACATTTCGCCTCTTTTAATGTGCGGTATCCTTTCATTGAGATTACAGTTTTTCAGTTTATATATAGCGTTCTTCATCTGTGACTTGTGTGCGACCTAGTTTCCATTTACATTTACTCCTTATGCCCGCATGTCCCGTGTGTTAGCTCCCTGTTTCGAGTGAATTCATTTGATGAGTGTAATGCCCGTGAGGATTGGATACATGCTTGCTTTAATGTTTATCCGGTTTATATAAGTTTTTGCCAAATCACACTTTGCATGTGCTCGTTCCCCTCCCACATTTTAAGGTTTCAATTCTATGAGGTGCATTCTAAAATGTTAATGATTCAGATTTTTGTGTGAATTCATTCACTTTGCTAATAATGCATATGAAATCTTTTTCTCTTTTGTTGGGCTTGTCGCATGTTGGTTTGGTCATATTTTGAAGAAACCATATGATGTTTGTGGGTATCATCCCTGAAAACCCTCACGAGACGACACTCGTCCACTAGGGTAACCTAGGGGTTTAACGTCTTATTGCATATGCTAAATGCAATCGTGTTCCCTACGAAAGTGGCAATTATATTTTGATGCATATATACGTTTTTTATTTCCTTCTAGGGTCTGGTTTTATTTGTTTCATCACTAGGGACTAGCAATGTTTAAGTTATGGGTGTGATTCCTATCGAATATTGCATATTTCTGCCCTTTATATTTATGCATTCTAGCACTTTTACGGTCCTAAATGCCTATAATTATGCTCATTAACCAGACAACCTTGGATTTGGATATATACATGCTTTGTAGGGGTTATTTGTGCTTTTGTAGGTATTGGAACGCTAAAAGTGAGGTTCGGTTGCATTTTGGAGAAGTTCCGTCGTCGAATACTACTTCAAGGGCGATTTGGTATTTTCAAACTCACTATTTTTTATGGAATGAAATTACCAACATGTAGATCATCAAATTATCTCTCCGTCTCCGTATGTGGAAGTTATGCCCATTTTCGAAAGGTTTCGATATTTTCTTCTACTTCAAGAGAATTTTGGTAATTTCATACTGCATAATTTGGAGGGTTTCAAAACAGAATCATGTAGAGAATTGAATTAGCTTCTCGTCGGTTCCGACCACGCCTCATTTCGATTCCATATGAGGGAGTTACGGTCGTTTTTGTGCAACGCGTCAAAATGGGTTCGGAGGGAAAAGTGGGCTATCTCCGGCCCAAGGAAAATTCCAAAAGTGCGGTCGACCGATCCCAAACATGAGGTCGACCGGTCCCATCAGATATGGACGAAAATTGGCTTATTTTGGGTTTTTTGGGTTGGTTTTGTTAGGGGTTTATTTGGGGGTATTAATAGAATGTTTGGGGCTATTCTTAGAAGATATATCTTTCATTTTTAGGTTAGGGTTAGGGTTTTGAGAGCTCATTTTCTCTCTTATTTTGGTTTGACTCATTTGTGGATTTTAAGTGCACTATTCATCATCCTCTCCATTTATATAGTTGTATTTCTTGATTTCTTGCTTTGATAACTAGTTTCCTTGCTTTCAAATTAGTTTATTATTGTTATTTATTGCTTTAATTAGTTTAGTTGTTGTTTAAAGTAGTTCAATCCATGTGTAGTGAGTAGTTTTACAGGTTGGGATTGCGTTTTCGCCATTAATGGGCGTCGAGCTCCGAAAGTTAGGTTTTGGGGAAAATTGCGTTTAATTGAAACCTCGGGTATTAAAGTCGGATTATTATGCATTTAACTTTCTTTGTCACGCAACGTTAGTGTTTATAGCGATAATCCGAATTTAATCCGCGTATGGCCATTTTTGATTAATTGTTTAATCTCGCAACTTTGGGTTAAATTCCTTATTGTGTGATGTTTATACTTAATTGAAAATGCTCGATTAAATGTTTTCGAACCGAAATTCTAATTATTAGTTGTTTAGCCCATGGTGGGGACACGATCCCGACTCTCGTTTTATTAATTCTAGTTTAGACTTAACTTCTTATTTTTTTCCTTTTCTTTATTTCCAACGTATCACTTTTTACACTTTTATTTTAGGAGTATTAAATCCTATAAATTCTAGCAATTCGTCTCTGTGGATTTTCGATACCCGACTTACCGCTATACTTGTATCGCAAGTGCAGTCGTAATTTAGGTTTCTGTATTAAGGCGGTGAACAGAAAACAACGATTAGCGTTTTGACACGCGCTACTTTTCACCCTTAATCAAGTCTTAATTAGTATCTTTATGCAAAGTATTATGTATGCTAATAAAGATATGTGAAACCACTATGCAATAAGTATAATAGGAAATATATACAAGCGGCATGTGATAAATAACTATATGCAAGTCAAGTAAAGCATATGAATATGTACGAGTGAAGTCAAGCATGGAGATATGTACAAGTGATATGAAGTATATGATAGAAAAATAGTGTATACATGTGATAAATAGATAAGTATGTAAATGACATGGAGAGAAACATACATGGGTGACATAATACGATCATGACATGTGTAAGAAGTGAGCATATACAAGAGAAAATGATATAAGTGAATGTACCAGTGAGAACATATATACACATACGTAAAAATGATGTAGGAGAAGAAAACTAAAACCTATATAAATATATTATAGTTCTCAGAACATCCCCATCGGATTCACCATTATGGCCATCCCGACATGCATTCATAGGAAAGCACACACTATACAGCGATAGCAACACTCTCGTGAGCGTTATACGTTTTGGGTAAAAGGATATAAATGGTCGTTGTCGGCATTGTGAGGTGTGTGAATGTGTAGAGAAGGAGATAGCCACCTCCGAAAAGATAACAAATGCGTGCAAAAATAAATGAGACGTGGGCTTAGAGACTATGTTACGGAATGGGAAGGTGTTAGGCACCCACTCCGTCCTTTCGATCTCTTATAGGCTATATAAAATGTTCTCCTTCTCCTAAATGCATGGACATGTGTATATGTGTGAAACGTGTCGTGCGTTGGTGGTGAGGGAAAAATACACACACACACACACACACACACACACATATATATATATATATATATATATATATATATATATATGAATGTGAAAGTGTATGTATGTGTGTATGTGTGAGAAGTGGAATCATCATATCCACATCATAGGAAGTATAAGAATTAATATTCCTACGGAGATAAACTAATTAAACATGGATAAAAATTATAAGAAAGATGTATAAAAGCGTCGCCCGAAATCATAATTTTATTATGAAAAAATGAATACGCATAAATGGGACCTCTAAAGAGATAATAAATATAAAGGAACTCATTACATGTGTAAAATATGATAAATACATAAGTAAGATGCTGATATATGAACGTAAACTAAATGAAATAAGTAAGGAATGACTTAAATTCCAAAATGACTTCGGGATTCCTACGTAGCCAAAAAAGGCATGAAAGTCCACGTAGTTCAAAATAAGAACAAGGTTAGGGTCTAACCCATAACTTGAATCTAGGGTGTCTCTTTTGATTTATGAAAAGCGGGTGAAATGTGGTTGCCAAATTTGTAAGGTTTTTAGTTTATAAAAATAAACTTCCTTTTTTTTTTTTTTGGGGGGGGGGGGGGGGGAGGAGGAATAGGACCCTCGGATTTTATTATATCATATTGGAGAGAAAATCCTTCTCGACGTGTCATTTACAAGAATACAAAATCCAAGGAGATATGAAGTCGGTTTTTAATAACCAATAATACAATTTGACCCAATGTGCAGAGAAGTCTTAAAATTCCTAGTGAGATGAAAATCTAAAATAAATTTCTGAAAAACTTTACTTTGGAACCATTCTATGGAAATTCCTCAAAAGCCACTCTAGTATCCTTATAAATCTGGCAAATAATGACCTTGTTACTCCCCTCAGAATATTATTTGTTCCTAGCACACCAAATATGCCAACAAATAAAGTTAGGAAACATTAATGACAATAAGCTCTAATTTTTTTTTCCTTGTGTCCCCATCCACCAAGATATGAGTCTAGTTCGTAGACAATTAGACTTGTAAGTCAATCCCATAACCCATTAGAAGTGTGTCCAAATCTGTGATGCCACTCTGATATCATTAAAAATACCGTCTCTAGTCTATACCTTAGCATTAGCACAACATCTACATTTAGAAACCAAATGAATTTTGGATCTCCTTAAGTATTCATAAATGTTTATTCCTTTATGAAGAAGTTTCCACATGAAAATTAAATTATGGGGGGTATTATTTTATTCCAAATCATTAAAAGGGAAGATTGAACACAATCAAGTAATCAAAGTGTCTCCCAATCTGATTTTAATGAAAACATCACATTACTCGCTGGACTGCAACTATAGCATCTAAGAAATCCTAATTATCATGCATAATAGACCAAACCGATTGCATCCTTCTCCATGTATGCGAAGCAAAGAGTGGAATGCCAAAAAAATGATGATGAAAACTTATGATATTTTTTATGCATGAAATTAGCCCAACGAGTATTACTTTTATAAAAATCCCACCAAAGCTTGAACCCATAAGCCATGCAAATATCATTAAAACACCTCAATCTGAATCCTCCTTCCTTTCATGGAAGACAAATATCACCCCATCCAACCCAATGTAACTTCTTCTTATCTTTATTTATACCCCAAAAGAAATTTACAAATCCATGTTCAATCTCTTCCACCACTAAGACCAGTAATTACAATGCTAAGAAGATATGAAGCAACATGGACTGCATAACTGAACAGATCAATACCAATTTACCTGCTTGAAACATTAACTTACCATCCCAATCATGAAAATGAGCTAAAATTGTATCCACCATATCCCCAATAAATGATTTCTACCTTTTTCGAGTGTACAAAGGGACACCCAGATAAGTGATCGGTAAACTTTTATGAGTAAAACCAGTAGCCATATCAATAATTTTCCTTATGATCAAAGTAATATTGTGCAATAACAAAGCATAGCTCTTCGACTTATTAATCAGTTGGATAGATTTCAACTCATACCTTTTCAAGAAATCCATGAGTATTTGAATGGACCTTTTTTGTCCATTAGCAAAAATGCATATGTCATTCGAAAAAGAAAAAGATGATATCAGTGGGCATCCTATAAAGTGGGTGAATTTTTTTATTTTTCCACTGGATAGGAGCTGGTGCATACCTCTATATTAAACTTCCGAAGCCAATACAAATAGTACAAGTGATAGAGGAACACCTTGTCAAAATCCTCTTGTGGAGTTAAAAAATTCGCAAGATTTCTCATTAATACATATGGTATAACAACATTTTGTAATCAATCTCCATAACATGTATATCCAACTCTTCGAAAATCCAAATTGCATAAGGTCCTTTAAAATGAAAATCCACGACATCTTGTCATAAGCTTTTCACATAAATCCAGTTTAAACACAACATTAGAACCCCTCAGCTTTTTATTGAAATTTGTCATCATTTATTGAACAAGAAAAACATTATCCAGCAAAGATCTCCCTTTAATAAATCCTGGCTGAGATGGAGATATTATTTTTGGAAGCAGTCCCCAATATATTTGCCATAATTGTTTAGACAATCTTGATGTTGAAGTTGCATAGACTAATCAGACAATAATCATTTCACTTTTTTGGGTTAACTATCTTGGGGATCAAAACAATATTTTTGAAAGTCCAACTGAGAGGAAACTCTTTACCAATAAAAAGAGAATCACTAGCCCTTATTAAATCATCCTTTATAATTTCCCAACATTCTTGGAAAAAAAATTCATTGAACCCATTTGCACCAGCTACACTAGAACTATCTGTAATGTAATTATAATAGTAAAAAGGTAGGATTAGTAATATAAATAATATAAAAATAGACTATAAGGTTTGTCAAAGCTCTAAAATATGCAAAATGGCATTTATGGAACTAGTGAAATGTAAAAGGAGTTAGACCTTCAAGCACTTTTAAATTTTGTTTTGAACACTTTTTAGGTTGACTTTTGATGTATGCAAATGATGGTGGAGTGGTGTTTGAAGTTGAATTAAGGTGATGTGAGATAATGTGTAATGGAATGTAGTGAAAATGATATATATTAAATTTGGAATGGTTGTCGAATTAAAACCCAGATCTTGTGCAAATGGGGTGGGGGTTTCCTTATGTAGGAAACCCCTAAAAGGGAAAAGGACAATTATGTCCCTAGAGACCTACCTTCTGCCATGGTGTGCTAGACTTGCAGGTGAAGAAACCCTACCTACATATAGGTAGGTGAATTGTCCTGCCTCTAGGCATGTTTGTGGATAAAAGGGTTTTTGGCCATAACTTTTGAACCGTAAGTCTAATTTATGCACGGTCATAACCATTGGAAAGATAATTCAGATCTTTATGATTTTGTGATGGATGGAATCTTAGGATAGAGATTTTACCAAAGTTAAATGGGCTCAGGTAGAGCGTTGTTGTTCTCAATTAGGATTAAGAGAAGGATTGGGCATCCGAAATCGAAAGGACTTTGTTTGGATATTATGGAGGAGTATAGGGGTGGTAGAATGGGTTGTTTATACTTACAAATGTGATATAAACTAGATTTATAACTTTTGAGATAAATAACAAGGAAACATAATTTTGTCCTTGATTTTAACTACTTTAGCTCCTTACAAAGCACTAGTGTCAGGCACCCCCAGATTCGAACATATCCTAGAATGATCTTGTGCTACTCCATAATTTCATATGAGTTATAGATATCGATTTAAGTGGAACTAAATTTAGAATGTATATATTCTTCTCTTAATGCAAAATCCCAATAAGAAGGTCATAATCCTGAGTAAACAATCATGGACCTTATCATATCTAAAACAATATTTTTTTCCTCTTCTTTGCTACACCATTCTGCAATATAATACCTAGTGAAGACAAGTGGTGTATAATCCCCACTTCTGATAAATAATTCCTAAACTCTCCCAATACGCAGTGACGAACCCAGGATTTTCGGGCTGTAGGTGCGGGATTCTTTTACAAATGCTGGGGGCGAGAGCCCCGAGGCAATTTTTTTTGGGTTAGTTTTCCTTATTTTACAATTTTTAACCCAAAAAAACTTGTGATTAATATTCATTAATTTTTGGCCCCTATGTAATAAATCAACATTTTTTAACAAGTACTAATTAAAATTAAAGTTTAATACAATTTTTAGCAACAACAACTAATTTTGGAGATAAATTAAAACATCAACATACTAATTTGGGGGACACATTATTTTTTAGCAACAACTCCAACAACAACAACAATTTCAGCATACTAATACAAAACACTAAAAAAAATTCAGCGTACTAATAACTAAACTAATTAAAATTGACTAACATATTACAAAAACTGATTTTAGCATACTCAAAAAATTTCAACATAACAACAAAAAATTATAAACTAAAAACTAATTCGATCTATAGACAACTAACAACTAAAAAAAGTAATTAATGAGATCTATTGAAAAAACATACTCAAATAAAGGAATAAGGGATGGTTGGCTTCTGCTTCGTGGGGTGGTCCAGCATGAAGCTGCTGCTTTCTTTCATGCCGCTCTACTGCTTCGGCAGCAGCAGGGGAGGGAGAAGAGATGAGGAACAGGGGGGACACAGGTTGCACAGGAACAGCACAGGGGAAGAGGGAGGGAGACGGCACGGGTGAGTGGGAGGGGGAGACTCGGGAGCGGGAAAATAGATGAGAAGCGAAAAATTAAAATAGGGTCTCAGCATATAAGTTCCATGCTTGTTTTTTAGGTTTTAATAGTTTAGGTTATTTATACAATTGCACCCATATCTTTAAAATCTTATAAACAGGTCTAAAATTATTTTGTTTACAAATACTCACAGAAATTTTTCAAAAAACCTATGGGTGCGTCCACCCCCATGCGGGATGGGGTAAGCCCGCCCCTGGCAATAGGTACAGGCACCCATGATCAAATCGTAGTGTTTTGATTAGTTTACCTCACCTATGATACACCCTAGACTTATACACTTTAAATTAATCGAAGGTATCAGACTTGTGCTGCATAAGATAAACACATTCAAATCTCGAGTAATCATCAATGAAAACGATAAAGTATTCATAATCACCTTTTTCCCCAATAGTCATAGGACCAAAAAAATCGAAATGAACCACTTTCAACGCATCTTTGGATTTATAGCTTCGGTCATGAATGGCCTATTAGTCATTTTACCTTCTAATTAAAATTAACAGACCGAAAGTGCCTCCACTTACAATGAACTCAACTGTCCATATTGGAAGTGCCAAAATTGTGTTTGGTCCAACTAAGAAGAATAATTTCTCTTATTATCCATTAATATAACAAATTTTAGTGTTTAGCAGTATTGGTAAGACAAACCTTATAATGTATACATTATTTTCCAATATACCAAAATTGTTTTAAAAAATTCTCTCAATTTCGATAAAATGATTTTATAAAATTAATTAAATATTTGTTCAAAACTAATTTAGAAATTGAAAGCAACATTTCTTCTAAAACCAAATATAAAAAAATAATTTCCCAACATTATATTTATGTCTCTATCAAAATCTAAAATAAATACCTACTACTGTTGTTGCCTTATTCTCATTGTCCATTATTTAGAACAACTCTCTTTTAAGTAGTTGATCGATTAACTGGAACCTTTGAAAATTGTTGTGGACTTGATTCGTGGCTCATGAATCTTCATATTAGGTTCTTGTAAATCAGACCATAAATTGTGCATTTACTTTAGGAGAAAACCATCACCTTATAATTTTTCCTCATAAAGTTAGGGAAAATCGGATACGTAGCTTACAATGTTAAACCTAATAATGGTGAAAACACCTTCTTTTTTACTTTTTCACTACTTCCGAGGATCATGAACGTTACAAACCCCATGACATTTCACCCTAGACATATCATTCTCCTTCCACCTCCCTTTTTGGCTTGGTTTCTGATGTCTCGATATCCAGCACCATGTTTTGGCTTTCGATGATTCTTGCTATTGGAGTGCGAAATGGATCTGGGTTTCCATCATCATTTCTAATCCAAATAATCCCTTATACAACAAATGATAAAAATCATTTTAAGAACATCATTTTTACTTGAGCTTCACCAACTAATCATTGGTATTTATTAATTTCCATCGGTATATTCTTTAAAATTAAACGTGTATATATAAAACTCCCCTCTTGGAGAGACTGAACACATATAAAACTTAATTTAAAATAATTATCATATTCGACTTGGGATAAGCCCAACATTCTTTGCTACCGATCTAGCAAAAATCTTGATCTTAAAGATGTATCTTGCCTTGTCTAAGTAATTTATATCAAATATTCGAACAACCACACTCCTATCTAAGACAATGCTCTCACCTCGTTCTCGATTAACCAAATATTATTCACAAATTGTACTGGAAATACCACGTTTTTGTGATGCTTCTTACACTAACAAATACTTTTCGATATTTAATCAAAAACCAAAAATTCATTACCTGATCAAGACGAATGATGCATGACTATGATGTTAAATCCAGCAATAGATTTGACACGCTTACATCACTACGCTTCCTTGACTTCTTATTATGTACGTGTCAAGATGAATTTTTAAGAACGAAGTCTTAACATTAAAAGAATCCAATCAGACTTTAGCATGGCTACGACGAGAACACTTTATCCTAGTCAATCCCTGTCTTTTTGTGTAAACCCTTTCTCAAGCATTGCCTTGAAGGTTTGCACCTTCCCATCCATACATCTTTTAACTTTTTGCAGGTTCACTTATGCCCGATGGACTTTACCCCATAAACAAGTCTATAAGTACCTAAACTTGATTAGAATACATAAAATCCTTTTGGTATCCGTAGTTATAAGTCAAAGAAGGAGTCCTTGTCTTGGAATGCCTCGTTGTAGTTCTCTGGACCCAATTCATGTTTGTCTATGATCATATCGAAATGATCATAATCGGGCAAAAAATGAGCATCGTGTAAATATATTTGTCATTGTCATCGGCTTTGCACCTCGATACAAAAAACTAAGAATTTAACTACACATGTTTTATGTATAGTGGTGAGTTCAGGTATCGAATCCATAATAAATGTCATTTAAAATTTAATCGATTTATCACTTCTAAAAAATGGGGAAAATATGATTCTGAGTTTTTCAATATTTTATGCTACAATTTATATAGGCGAATATTTAAACTAAATTAATTTACAATTATAATAAACTATAGGCTAAGAATTAAATCCCTCGCCTTGGAATATATAATATAAATGATTAGACATATTTTTAAACATGATTAATACCCATCTAAACAATTATTAAAACACAGAGTGTCATCCCCAAAATTTCCATAAAAGTCCAAATAGGAGTTTAGTGTCAAGAATAATCACAAAATTACACGTGCAGTGTTGCTAATATGGTGCATACGTGATATACTCCATTAAGGTCCCTCTGTGTAATTTCGGGAATAATTAACCTGTTAAAAATTGGTATATTCCATCATACCATTGCGAAAATTACTTAAAATTATTTTTAAATAATTAAATAAAACAGTGTGTGAGAAGAAATAATTTTCAAAGGAAAAAAATAATATTTAATGTGAGCAACTAATTATGAAAGCATTTAACTAGTTTTAGAATGTAAATAACTAATTTATAGAAATGAAATAAATAACATAACAATTTATTAAAACTAATAATAGATTATAAAGTACTACTGAAAAATGAACCACACTGCATTACTCTAAACTACTGAAAAACTCGGATGATAGAAAATGCCCAAACAATGAAACTCAATGGACCTTTTATAGGTGGAAAGAACTAGTTTTGACTTTGACTTTCCTTCGGCTTCAAATTTTCATGGTCATAATTTCTTCATTTGAGATCGGATTGACACGTTGTTTGAATCCAAGTGTTTCTTATTTCGAGGCCGATAATATTTGTGAAGAGTCTGAATCCAAAATGGGTCATTTGAATTTACCATTTTGCCCCTAAAGATGTGTATATGATTATTTATTTCCCTGATTGCTTCCCAACTTCACCAATATCATCGTAACCCTTGCATATACTCAAATAAAACTTGCAATTGCTATTATCCTTTAATATTTAAGGTTATCCAGTAAAAGGGTATAAAACGCGGGTTTAACGATCATGGAATTGTAATAATGTAGAGTAAAAGGGGTAATAATATGCAATATTTGACATTAATCAGATCACCCAATACACTAACGATTCATGATGACTCGTGATGTTGCCACTACGACGTTGCCCTACTTGATCTCCAATATAAGTGACACGTGTACCCTGATAATCGGTAATGCTCCCACTATGATAAAGCAGTCTATTATCGATATCAGGTTGTGTTTCATCCGGTACAGGTGGCCTAGAAACATTAGTAATATGATCTTGTAAGTCCAAATTACACTTGGTCCCGTGGTTTATTACACAATCCTCTAACGAAAACTTATCATTGATACAATCAATGTCCTTCTTGCACTTAGGAATATTCTAAACCACATTTTTTATCTTTGGGATAACCAGCAAAGAAACATACCTATACCCTTAAATTAATTCCGCTTGCATCCTTCCACAGCACAAGTGTCAGGCACACCTGAATCTGAACATGCACTAAATGGAGCTCACGCCCACTCTAATGTTCAATGGGAGTTGAAGAGATTAAATTTATAAGAAATTAAATTCAGAATGTATTGTCGCCCCTCATGTAAAATCCTAAAACATATGGCAGTCATGAACAACTAACCATGGACTTTATCATTTCTAAAAGAGCCTTATTCCTTTCTTATCCTCTACACCAAAGTGGAATGACAACTATGATAAAATCTCAACCTCCGATAAATGATTCCTTAACTATCCCAAGGTGTAAACTCCTCTACGATTAGATCGTAGAACTTGGACTAGTTTACCTCACCCATGCTCCACCTTAGCCTTTAACACATTGAACTAATCAAAGACTTTATACATGTAGTGTATGAGATAAATATATTCATACCACAAGTAGTCATTAATGAAATTACTGAACCACTCATAACCACCCTCTTGTCCGGATAGTTACAGAATCATACTAATCAAAATGAACCATTTCCAACATATCATTGGCTCTTTAGATTTGGGTCGTGAAGGAACCCTTGGTCATTTTACCTTCTAAACGGGATTTAAGACTAGAAGTACCTCCAATTCATATAAACTCAACTATCCATTAAAAACCAGTCTTATAGTTCCGTTTTGGAATAAAATGACCTTAGAGTGTCAATATTGTATTTTATTCAAAAAGGAAACTTTATCTTTAATGATTGTCTATTAATTATTCAAATCAGTAATTAGCAGTATTGGTGTGATAAACCTTATAATGTATGAATTATTTCCCAATGTACTAGAACAGATAAAAGACGTCCAATTTTGAAAAAATAATTTTATAAAATCGATCAAATATTTGTTCAAAACCAACTTTTTTAAAATTCCAAAACATTAAATAATATACCTACATTATCTTTATGTCTACGGAAAAATTTAAAGGAATATGCCACCACTAATACCGTTGTCTTGTTCTAATTACCCATAACTAAGAACATCTTTCTTTTAAATATTTTTCGGGATTACTAAAAACCTTTGCAATGAGTTTTAATCCTTATTTGTGGTTCCCGAGTATACATAACAGGTTACCGTAGATCGGACCATAAATCAAGCATTTACTTATAAGAGAAAAACATGTCTTTTGGCTACTTCACTACTTCCAATGAATATGGACCTTCATTAGCCCAAACCGTTGTACATGATACTTAGTCTTATACTACCACCTCCCTTTCGGGGGAGAAATAAAGCTCTTCTCAAATAATTGATACCAAATTTCGGATATCGATTATCCTCACTCCCAAGTTACGAAATGGTATCGGATTTTCCCACCATGTCTAATCCAAAGAATAATTTGTTCAACCAATAAAAAAATCATTTTAAGAACATGATTCTTACTTGAGTGTCATCAACCAATCGTAAGTGTCTACAAATTCTCATCGGCCAATTATTCAAAATTAAAATGTTCATACATAACTTTCCATTTGGGGGGGTCGGTGGACCGAACACATGTAACACTTAATTTTTAAAAATTATCATGTATTTTAAAATACCGTGATTAAAACTACTCGGGGGGGGGGGTCCTAACTGGCGCAAGGAGTTAATCGCATCATAGTTTTAAATTATTAATGGGAATTGTGGGACAAAATAGTTTATTACCCCCTTAAGTTAGAACATTGTCCAATTACATTTTGAGTCGTTGAAATTTATTCAAGTTAAAACTTTAAGACTAAAATAGTGAGAAAACATTGGATTCATTTTTGAAATATTATAATCATGAAATTAAAAAAATAATTTCCAAATAATACACAAGAATTAATTTGATTAAATTTTAAAGTGGCTTCCCTCAACCGCTATTTTTAAAATTAATACCATCAGCCATCATAGTTCTCTTATGAGGTGAGATTTATCATGGGAAGCCTAAATCACCCCACCTTTAACTAGACATATTTTTATCGTTCGTTATGTTCCTAAACAGTTCAGGATCCTCAATTTAACATAATGAATAGCCGACAACTTTTGGTCCCGTAATTAATGAGAGTGAATTTGTGGGGGAGGATATTTTTAATATCATCTAAGTGTATTCCTTAAAATATAACGCGCTCATGAAGGACTTCCCCATGGAGGGATCAAACTCACTCACATTCTAATTCTTTTCATTATCACTTAAGAGTTTTAATGAATCCATCAATGGGGGAGGAGGCAACCTAACTGGAGTGAGGAATTTAATCACATATAATTCTTTAAACACCGATGGAGGCCGTGGGGTTTATGTTCAAACTCGTCTCCCCTTTAGTATTTAAAAAAACTTTAGAGTTTTGAAAAACTATTCATTCAATTCTAAATGTCCGAATTTAAATCCTTGGTAATTTTTAATTTACTTGTACAAATCAAATCACCTAATCTCACTATTCTAATATTCCAAAATAAAACTATTTTAAATTAAAATATAATTCGGAGATAAAAAATAATTTATACATTTAAATTAATTACCACGATTTAATTCACTATAGAAAAGAATAAATAAGAACTTAATTTCCAGAAGGAAAAAAAAGGTGATCTAGGCCGATATCAAAATTAAATTCGTGTTGTCCATGAAATCAGGTGTTCCTAATTAATCCAATTAATTAGCATGGGCATTAAGCAACATAATATAATTGTTGATGTAAAAAATTAGATCATATCTAATTTTTAAATCACAGATAAATAAATGAGACAAATAATTTTTAAAGTGGTTCAGCCTTATAAGAATGGCCTACATCCACTGTTATCTTATTGCTGATTGTTTGAGAATTCTCGACTACAAGTTATATCAAGAAATTTCGGTCCCTTTACAATGAGGATTGTACAATATATTTATAGCCCTGAGGCTGTAATGTGAAAGGGTAATACATTAAATGATGTACATATAAAAGGGTAATACATTCAATGCCCCTTAAGCGTATGCGTATGAATGATAAGCATTTAATGAACAGTCAAACTGTTGGTTATCCTGATATTAATGCTTTGTTCGAGGTGCAGCTCAGACCGCCTGAGTTGCTCGGACCGCCTAAGCTTCTCGGTACTCAAGAGTTCCTCGGAGAGTTCTCGTTCCTCGGAGCGTACGAGTTCCTCGAGGAATCAGTGTTCCTCGTTGTAGTGTGGTTCCTCGGAGCATGTGAGTTCCTCGGAAGTGTTTGTTATTGCCACGTGTCTTCACTTTATTGAGCCATGTCAGGAGACTAAATTTGGTATCAACAATAATAAAGAGAAATTTTAATAAATAAATAAATTCCATAGAAAATAAAAGAAAAAAGTTGCCCTTTTCCATCATGGCATAATCTTCTTCCTGAATGGAAACTCTCCAAGCTCAAGAATCCTTGTTATAGATACTTCCCTTTGACATAGAGTCCAAATTAAAGTAAACTTTATCATAAACATGAGTTCTTGGTTATCTTTTCTTCTGGAAAAACTCCTTTGCACATTTTGGCAATGATCGAAATGAAGAACCGAAGCAAGAAGCATCAAAATCCTTAAAACATATAAATATGCCTAGGGGAACGATCAATCACCTTAGTATTGATCGATCACCCCGGTTAGAGAGGGAGTCGATCGATCGACCTTATCGAGGAAAGATTCATTCCAACTTTGAAAATATCATGCAAGAACCTCCATAACCGAGTCAAAACTTCAGCCAATTCAATGAAACTTTTTCAACACCCAAATGTATGAAAATAAATGATTCTAAATGTAAAAAAGGATTACATCCCTCACAATTGCCTCCAAATACATCTATGTCGAAATAATTACAAAAAACAAATTATTACAACCATATCGAATCTAGGAATGAAAAATAACTACGGATAAACCACTATAAAATCAATTCACATAGAAAAATATGCATTACCATGATGGAAGGGATTTATACGAAGAATCTTTGAAAAGTTGTGTTAGTAAGGAAGCATACACAAAGATACACCATCCCACAACATACAAAACTAGGGTTATCTTGTATGGACAACATGGACCTTTTCAACACACGAGAAATCTCAACCGGGGCTCTGATACCAATTGTTGAGGAAAAATAACTTGGGACTGATGTTTAAAATGCGAAAAAATATCAGCCTAAAGATCTTTGATTAATCATGAATTGAAAAGAAAACAAGAACTAGGTTTAATGATTAAACTTAGGGTTTTAATAATACAATACCATAGCGAATCAGGATTCATATGAGGACATAAAGGTAGAAGATGATGAAATCCTTACTGGTTTACAAATTATCAGAAAACCTTGTTCAAACTTTTGTAAAGATTAGATGTTCTAGATTTTTATCCTCTCAAAATCTTGGTGGGTGGGTGGGTACATGTTGAGATGAAAACCCTTCCTTATGAGTGAGATATAGTGATTTCTCACTAGACCTCTTCATAAAAATGTGAATAATATTTTGTCTCACCCCTCTCAAAACTTAATGATGAATCATTGTCAATAACACACCTTCCCACACCTTTATATTCAAGTATAAAAGGTGGACTTCGATCAAACTGAGTTTTCTGAGAGTCTATACCTAATTACTTGGATATGTGGACTATAATAGGGACCCAATACTAATAATTAAATTACCTCCAAATAAATACTTAGAAATTCCAAATTACAATTACCGTACTTTATTTCCTGCCAAACGCCGAGTTTTTAGGGTGACTAAGAGTTTGGTAAATCAGAAAAGATTGAAATACACACCTAAATAAGATAATAACGGTTGTATTACATTATATCAACTAAGTATAGTGACGAGGGACTATATTAATTACAAGCATAGTGGGTAGTAATACTGTTCCCACGTTACATAAAAAGAAAAGAAATTAAACAAAATGAAAAAAATACAACATACTACATCAGCTTACAGGTGGTAACATATGAAATTATGACGGGTCTATCGTAACTGCTATTGAATTTCCACGAGTATATGATGGATGGATATACACGAGATGATGCATTAAATTGTGCGGGGATGGGGGGAATGTTGCCTTCCTTACGTTCTGGGTCCATCTGGAAATTTTAAAGAATAAGCAAAATTACCCAGTAGATAATTCTCATTTTATACAGTTTGTAAAATAAAATCAGAGTTTAGTAATATCAGAGGTATCATAAGAAATGCGATTCAATAGTCAAAGTGAGATAAGCTCAGTAATGTACGATGCCATTGCTATAACTAGAAATATCAAGGCCATACTAGGTTAATGGTTATGGATGGTTTCTAAACAAATAACCCATAATTATCCGTTTAGAGGTTTTAGGGCAATAGTCATACATACAACAAATCATTCCAAATAATTGAAAATAATTAATCTAGATAACTGGAGATTAAGTAACCGTGTTAAGTCTATCGCAGACATTCCATATGGTAGCAATAACTAGGCTCTTAATCATCTGAGTCCTACAAGCCAAATAATAATATCGTGGGTATAACGATAGATTATTCCCTGGTCATAATGTATGCTATAAGAGAAAAGGTTCATAATGAATCATATTAAATTATATCATTGCGCAAAATCAACATAGTTTTTTTTTAAATCAGAATCAAATGTATGTTAATGTTTAAACTACTCAAATGAGTTCATCAATGAGAATTAAATAAAGTCGGAATTAAATAAAGTCCATTTGATTTGATTAAAGACGGGGGTCTGAGAAAGTCTGAAAAGTGAAAAGTATCTAAGTAAGGTCAAGTTTTAAAACATTTATGGCGCGTATACTTGAAATTGAGTATAACATAACTTTTAAGGGTTTAGTTTGTAAATAAAAATTTGAATTTATTTCTTATAGATCCTTAGGTTTTTAAGTTTAGTGGTTATAGAATTTTTTGTTCATAATGGTGTAACAAATCAGTAGGTAAAGTTTAGGGTGAAAATTCAGTAGTTGAAAAACTTCAGGGGTTTATGTGCAAAAATAGTTTATAGTTTTAAAATTAAAGTTTGGGTGATACTTCGAATTTGCTTTCTAGTTTACCAAACAAGGTGCTATAATATACCATTTTGAACAAAAAAAAAATTGAAAAAAATTTCAAAAAATTCTGATTGGACACGCGCTCAGTCAATATTTTTCACGCGTTGGATTTGACTTCACTCGCGTGCATGTTAACCACTTAATCTTTAACCTTTGCAATTCTGACTTAGGGTTTTAAACTTTGAAATTCAATTAAATCCAGTACAAAATACTATTTTAGATGACTCAAAACCCATTCTTCCTAACTTTTCACAAGGAATATAAAAATATAACCTTTATGGATGAGGTGAACTGTAGCCTCTTCTCCATAGACTGTAAAATTTTAAAAAAATCAGTTTCATATTCGTGGAGTTATAATGAAATTAGAGTTATGGCAGTAATTTGTTTTTGTTTCTGTGTGAATTTAGAGTAAAATGGTTTTGGTTTGAGGTTCTAATTCATAGCATATAAAGAGAATTTTAACTTTGAAAATTTAATTGTCGAAATAAAAAAAGTTGATTTTGAGATATTTAGGTATACTATAATCAAATTAAGCATTATGGATGAGTTCCTATAGGTCTAAGGATAATTGTTCCCACCTTGAAACTAGTTCAAGGTTAGGAATACAAAATTCACCATTAAAGCTAAAGCTTTCATGGTGTTTTCTGAAAATTGACCCTTAGCTATGTATTTCTATGTTAACTAATACATGTAAAAGCATGAATTGATTATAAACTACTACAGAAACTAAGTGGAATTGATAAAACTAAGCTTTATGCGTCAAATATGAGGATACCCGCAGATATGGCCAATATAGTCCCTACTGTCGCAAAACATTTAACAACAGTCGTTGCCTGAACTCAGACATGCCATGATATCATGTAGTTAACCATAACCAGCATTAGCCATTGCCTGGCCTCAAACAGGTCACGGCACCCCCTTTAGCATGGCCGTTGCCTAGTCTCAAACAGGTCGTGACACCCTTCAGATTGGTTGCTATCTGGGTTCAAACAAGCCGTAACCCTTACTCATACGCGATAATTTCCAGTTATCCAGCTTCTAGAAGGATTCCTCACTCTTCAGACTTTTCCATATATCACGTTCCCTAAACACGTGACACCACCTTTATATCTCCTATAAATAGAGGTGCTCACCTCATAATTAGGGGAAGGAGAAGAGAATTACCCGGTGAAGCCCTGCCAAATTCTCTACACTACCTCTCTCTCTAGAGCTACACCCACCTGGGGGCTTACCAAGCCACAACCAATACATAAACTGCCTTGCAATTAACATTCGGTCTACCAGAATTTCTATGTTCATGTATTCTCTTCTCCTCTCTTACTTATATGCCTTTTTAAGCCCAATCATATTGTAATGTACAACGCATATAATGAGAGTATGGAAACAAAGTGGATGTTGGCTCATTTTTATAGCCGAACCACTCTATATTTTATGTTTTTTCCTTATTGCTTACTTTACTTGTATTCTACACTTGATATGATGCTCGAGAACGACTTGTGTTCGATTTTTTATGTCATCGTTTTGGCACCGTCTGTGGAAAATGAGGTATTTCTATCTTATTTCTTCTTATTTAGGGTTCCAAATGCCTTATTTCATTTACGGGGACCCCATGGGTCATGATCCCTTGGGTGAGATTTTGGTTATCGAGCCCTTACATTTATGTACAACCCAATGAGGGGATTATTCTTTTTCAGATTTATTTATCAGTCTTCCTTTATATAACTATAGATCCATTTTTTATACGCCGATGATGTTACCTTACCTAAATAGTGCTGAAAAACACAAGAGGCGGTGACCTCCTAAAGGTGGGTAACTGGGGAAGAGTTTTATTCACTTATTCCCCTCTCATACGCCTATGATCTGGGGCTTACTACCAAATTGATGCTACTTTCATGCCTAAAGGCTATTTTGCGGGCCCTTGGTAAATTCCTAACAGGCACACCATGTGTATATTTTATGAATTAATCTCAAGTTTTGGGCCTATTTTTGGGATCACACCCCACTACCATATGAAGGATGCGGCCAGGCAGTTTTATTGCCAAAATGTCGTAATATTCCCAAGATAGTACAGTTCACCTGGGAATTTCCCTTTGATATCACTGCGATAGTACTTGCATATGTACCTCAGGTTGCGGCCACGACAGAATAACATTGCAGATAGCAAAAGGCTGCATACTTATTACAATGCTTAGTTTTTCCTGAATTCTTGTCTTCTCACCATTGTTTGGTTGATCTCATAATATATATTTCTAAAAGACTAACACATCAGAAGCCGCGGAGGGAACCTTAAAGACAAGCACATATTAAAGTGAAGAAGTTGGACAATTGCTAAGCAATATAGATCACCTGTATGACTATCAATCCACACTCCAGGACTAAGTTAACTTCCTAACGCAAAGTGTTCTGACACTGGAAGCTACGGCCTTCACCTCAGCATGGGTCGCGATAGTAGAAGTTGCAACCTTCACATCCACGAAATGGGCCACGACAGAGGCAGCAATTGTCGCTGCCAAAGTTCAAAAGAGGAAGCTGGAGCAACCAAAACCAGAAAAAGACCATGAGACCTACCCTATGTTGATTTACCAAATTAAAGACATTTTGCAGCTCATCAGAGAAGAAAAATTGCTCCGGTGGCCTGAGAAGCTGAGGTCCCCTCCTCATAAGCGGAACGGGGCCAAATTGTGCAGTTTCCACAACGATTATGTCCACGACACGAAAACTGCCACACCCTGAAGAAGGAGATCGAAAGGCACGTCAGAAAAGGAACGCTTCAGTGATTCCTGAAGGACGCTTAGGGGTGCAAACGATACTTGGGAGACTGCTTATCAGATTCCATCCTTATTTTCTACTTGTTCCCATTTTCGTCTTCTTGAACTCTATTGGTAAAGCTCTTTGTAGCTATATCTCCCAAACTTTTGTATTTTGTTTATATATATATACACATGAATGAATGAATGGAAATCGTTAGTCAAATATGCATTCTTACTTTCCTGCTTAAAATCTAATGAAAGACCTTCATCTTAAATAGATTAAATCGAACGTGATGACCAATTATCCCAAATATTATTTGATTATTTCGGGAGGAAAAGTATATTGAGGAGATAACCTTGGTTGGCAGTTTGCACCCCTCACAACGCAAGGCCATGAGGGTTTACAATGCTCGTTCTTAGCTTAAAGATTCTTCAATTAGCCACGGGGGCTTACAATACCCATTATTAGCTTATAGATGCTTCAATTAGCCACGGGGGTTTACAATGCCCGTTCTTAACTTATGGTTGCTTCAATTATCCACGGGGGCTTACAATGCCCATCTGCCTTCAAGATGCTTCAAATTAGCCATGGGGGCTCATAATACCCAGCCAATGATGGCTTGATATTGTGACACCCCGCCTAATTAAATACCGGGCGATCACTCCTTTATTAAATTAAAATCAAGGTGAACAGTTGGTTCATTCTTAGCATCACTGTCGTAAAAATACTTTTCCAATTTAAACACCCTAAATAATTAAGCTAAGTGTCAAAACCATTTAAAACCTTATTCTCATTTTATTAAATCCGGTTATAAAACCTTAAACCATTAACATCTAAAGAGTCACACATTAAAAATAAAAATATAATTGAACATACACGAATTTAATCATCAATAATAAATCCCAACATTTACAACACTAAAGGAA
The DNA here is from genome assembly GCA_949130495.1 of Sambucus nigra. Taxonomy (NCBI): domain Eukaryota; kingdom Viridiplantae; phylum Streptophyta; class Magnoliopsida; order Dipsacales; family Adoxaceae; genus Sambucus; species Sambucus nigra. The sequence continues at coordinate 236,820,487 of OX422208.1, read as the reverse complement.
AACATCCTGACAGTAATAAATCCCGAAATAAAATTACTGAAAGTAAAAATTTCAATCTCTGACAATACCAACTAATTAATAGAAAGAGGGCGACACATGCCCCTGCTGGATAAAACTGAACTAGGAGTTGAATCAAATGGATGAAGTCGTCTAAACAACAGGCCTGCAACTCCCACCTAAGCTGCAGCACGTTCCTTCCAAAGGATCCTAAGTAAGATGCCCCTGTGGCTGGGCACCTGCAATACATACATATATATACAAGAGAGAAAAGGAAATAGAAACGGGTCAGAGCCCGATAGTGTATATGATTTAAAAATTCATTTAGCAAGTATTTAAATTGATTACAGGCTAATGCAACAACATATTAGTGCGACACTCTCTTGAGAAATTCTCACCTCTCTTCTAATGTGCACACCTATCGCACTAACCTTCCCAATGGTCTATCTCGTCATATACCACACTATCTTTCCCCAATGATTTAACTTATCTTAGGTTATTCGCAGGATTTACAACTGAACAACACAAGTATTTAAAATGTAAGATTTCAATTTGTAACCAAGGTTCTCCTTTTAACTTTATTAATCAATAAAGTTTTCCAGTGTCATATTATACTTTCTCAAAATAATTATTTATAATTTGAGTCAACAACCATGTCCTACATATCAAATCACAGTAGGCAGTTCCAGATTTCAGAATTTCATATATATATTAACTACTCGTATAATATATATATCATAACAGCACCTCACATAAAAACAATGGTGTGGGCATACTCTGCTATCCAATCCCCGTATCAATCTTATTAAAGGGAATACAAGTTCGGAATCACTCTCGAACTGTATAAATACATACACAAACAATATTGAGGTGAAGCATAGTTTCCAAGTCCAAGAGGTCAGTATATACCCTCACGTCTCTTAGGACCGTAACTACCGATTCGATACCTGTACCTAGGATTTCTATCTTCTAGGGTACGAGTCAATATCCCCCATAAGGCACACGAAATAAGATCGTCCCAGCGCGGAAACCTCAGGGATAGCAAGTAGCGCGGGCACGATTTTCACAAGTATATATTATATGCATACACAATCATATAAATATACCAATTTTATTATATCAATTTAGGTTTATCCAATAACCCACATTCACAACATTTATCCTTATTTTCCCATTATTATTTATCAAGTATAATGGTTCGTTTCTAACTTTAATTCGAAGGGTTTTTCCAACTTACTATGTAACCCTCATGGACTCTATTCTTCCAAATGTACAATTCAGTAAATATCCATTTATGTTCCAACGTAACTCTCTCTTACGTGTCTCTACCCTTTAATATATACTTACATTATCCCTTATGCAAAATATCCCAAAAATATAGATTTCGCCTTACATTAAAGGATTTTGAATTTTTATTTTCAAAGATGAGAATTTCAAACGGTTTCGAAATCGGAATTAAAATGGAGTTTTAATTGAATTTTTTTTTTTAGAAGAGTCCTCAAAATATAAAACTCTCTAAGAGTCCTCAAAACATAAAACTTTCTAGTAAAAATAATAGTTTTAGAAATCCGACCGTCTGATCAAGCTGAATTTTTGTCAGCAGTCATGTCTCGCCGTTCGCTACAACATACTAAAATTTCAAGCGATTCCAATGGTCCGATCATCCGAAATAATTTTTTTAGTGTTTGTATCTCATTAGAACTCTTTTCTTAATCAAACTCTTAATCCTTTACATGACAAAGGGTTTCCAGAATATCATATAAATCATCACTACATGAAAATTTCCCATCTCAAATTGGGTTTTTCTTCCATAAATCTCATCCTAATAACTCCTAAACTAAAATGGATGATGCATCAACGAAATAAGCAAGATAAACACTTGCCTGGGATTTTCAGAAATCTGGTTTGGTGTTGAATTTGGTGTGGTTGCGTTCCCCGTCTCGCGATCTACGCGTTGGCGGTGGCGGCGGTGCAAACGGATGAGTTTTGAGCCTTGAAATGCCTTGAGAGCTCTCTTCTCTCCTCTCCAATGGTCGTTCTAGTGTTTTGAGTTATCTAACCCAAGGAGATAACCTAAACATCCGATATAACCCCTTTAATTTTCGTGGGTTTAATTGCCCAAAAATACAAAATGACTAAAATGCCCTCCTGGGGTACTAATTAGGCCTAAAAACACCCCGAGACCCAAATCAAACTCCCGGGTATACTTTTCTGACTATCTCGACCCTTCCGGACGCGTTGGCGCACTCAAAACGACCATACGAACAACCTATAAAATATTCACTTTTATTAATCCACATTTAGTCCCGACACGACACAGGTGCGTCCCGACTTAAATTTCCACAATTGTCATTTTATTCACACGTGACAATATTATAAAAATAAATCTCATATATTACTATACTCATCCAGTAATATGAAACAAATAATATATTCCCAATAATTACTAACTCTTGTCACGCTAGTAAATATTTAAAACAACATTTCGGATTAAAATTAAATTAATTTATCTCAATTAAATTTAATAAATCCCATAATTTAAAAGCTATAAAAATACGGGGTATTACAGATATATGATGATGCTGGAAATAACACCACCCTTCAAGGTGTTCGTGAGCTCAATTTAATGTCAACAATGGCAGTATAAGGGTATTTAGTAGAAGGAGGTGATGAGAAGAGGATTCATGCCGGAATATAAGTGGTTCAGCCAATCAGGCCTACGTCCACTGTGCAAGTGTGTGATTACTATCACTGTATGAGGGCTCTAATGGCCATAGATACAGACTCTCAAGCTTTTTCTCTCTACCGTGTATTTGAACAGAGTTTCAGCTAGGGTTGCCAATCTTGGATCCCCCTCTAAGAAGGAGAAGACAAGTATATATAGTACTTGGGGGGTGTAGTGTACCCCTCATGCATGTAATAAGCATGTGTGTGTTGATCTAACCAATCTGATGAAGACATCTGTCACTATCACATGTAGAGAATGATGATGGAATATCCCCCCCCCCATGTGAGGGGAATGATTTGTTATAACTGATTTGTGTCCACGTGTCCTTATCCACACATATGCCAATAAGAGCTCGGCCATCTGAGCTTGGTCATAACCTCGGCCTAGAAGAGTCCGAGGTTGGTAAGGTCTAGCTGTTTATTCAATTTCGAGATGGGACATAATGGTCTCGGCTTATGTGAAGCCTAAGTGAGGAAGGTTAAAGGTCGGCCTGAGCCGAGGTTAAGCTGGAACATGTGAGGAACATCGACTGATTCACTGTTGGAGTTGGCCCTGATGGAAGTATAGCTCCTTGTAACCTCGGCCTACTCCCAGTCGAGGTTGCCATCCCTAGGTGCCCTGATGAACAACTATTCCCATGAGTCATGAAAACATCTCTTAACGAGGTTGGTAGTAGTGTCGGCCACGACCGACCTTGTTATGGCCGAAGCCGCTAGTTACTGATCCAAGGCCTTTCCAACGTCGGCCATGTCCTTGGCCGAGATTGGAGTCTTTGAGCCGAGGTGGCACATTTAGGGCATATCAATCACTCCCAGCCCTTAGTTACATATGAGAGAAGGTGACTGTGGGGTTTACATCTCCGAGGTCTCTCTTCCTTGTGCCAATGCTCATTTGACACTTGTCTATTGCTGAAGTGTGAGGCGTGACTGGCAAGCATGTGATGTCAGTCATCCCTTGGGTCTCCCAAGGCAATGATGGGCCTTGGGAAGCATACATTCATAAAATAGGGTTTAAACTCTATTTTCCTTCTTTCCTCCTCATTTCTCTCCTTCTCCTGGTTCGACTTGCTTCTGCATCTCGCTCTCTTTAGAAAAGCTCTGGTTTGAAGTTGCATTTGGTGGTGATTTCTTGCAATCTCTTCCTTCTCCCTTACCACTTTATCTTCAGGTATCTTCTACTATTCTTTCTTCTTCATTTTTCATGTCTTCTTCTTGCTTTTGCATTTTCTGGTGACCTTCAAGAGGTTTCCGATTAGTTTTTCGACGAGACTGTTCTTGTTGTTCTTGGTAGCTGTTGCTCTAGGTTTGATAGTTTGATCCTTAATTGCATCATTTCATTTGCCAGTCTTTGTTTATTGTTTAGGATAGTTGTAAGTGTAGGGTCTTCCTCTTATGCTCAGACCCCTTTACCAACTCTTAGAGGAGTTCCCCTCCCTCAGAGAGAAGACTTTAGAGAAAATTAGGCAAATAAAAAGAGCGCAGGAGGAAGCTCGTAGGTCAGAGGAATTACCCTTCAGACCTATCTTTCCACCGCCTCTGAAGGTCGTATATCTTGAACCATCCGAACCAGCTAACCAAGCAGAGGTCCCTGCTGAACCCTCACCAATGTCTGAGTCTGAGTCATCCTCTTCAGACCCTATGTTTGTGGACTCTTTTCAAGAGGCTATGGATTTGTCAACTCTGCAAGATCAGGCCCCTGATCAAGCGGAGGTTTCCAGTCGAGCCTCGTCCCACAAAAGTTCAAGCACATCAACCTCTTCCTCTGAGGTTGAGATTATTGGGCCGAGTGTGGCAGTTCTGCCAATCCTTGAGTCCATACCCTTATCGGCTGTCACAGGGGTTGAGTTCGCTCAGAGGTTTTCGAGTGGTTCCCCACCGTCTGCTCAGGCCGACGTTGAGTTAGATGATAATGATGATGCCGAGAGCGATGTTGACGTCTCTGAGGCGGTCGAGATTGAGAGTACATTCAGTGATGTCGACCTTCTTTGCTTTAGATACTTATATTCCATAGGCCCTTCCATAAAGCTCAGGAGACCTCTGAGGGAAGAGAGGGCTTATCATGGTCGAGATGGTGAGATCTGCTTGTATGAGTAGATGTTCAAGTTGGGGTTTCGTCTGCCCATCCGGCCCATCATCAGTTCTATATTAGCCTATATCAATTTGGCCCCTTCCCAATTGTCACCCAATGCTTGGAGGGTGATAATTGGAGATATTGTCTTATGAAGGGTTGTTCATCACTCAGACCTTCCTGTCCAAGTCTTTATAGGATGCTATGTCCCCTCATCTACCAAAAACCATCCGAGCTATTATCATTTTGTAGCTCAAAAGCCTGAAAAGAAGATACTTAAGATAACTCAAACCTCTAACCATAACTGGAAGCCACACTACTTCTTTGCCTCAGGGCCACAGGAATTTGGCCCATGTGCCCCCTCTTCCTCACTAGAGCCGAGGGTGCCTATAAGATGGGTAAAGATCACAATAGCTGCTAAGGCCGACCCTGGTCTAAGCCAGTAAAATCATCAGAAGGTCAAAGACCTTCAGGATCAGGGGGAGCATGGTCTGCTCGTAAAATTTGAACACCTGATGACCCCCTCTTACCTCCTTGAGACTGGTTTAGGGGAAGTACTCTTACAGAGCTTGGTAAGTTTCTTATTTCAACAAGTTATACCTCTAAATATATGCATATCTAATTCTCTAACTCAAACCTTTCTATTTTGTAGAGCGTCCGAAGGGAATATCTAACGAGTTGTGGGAAATGGCAGCACCAAGTTTAACAAGGCTCGTTAAAAAGGCAGGTCTGATTGCTCCTCCTCCCCCTCCATCTGCCTCAAGGGCTGAGGCCACTAAGAAGAAGAAGGTTACTGACCCTGCCCCTGAGGATCAGAGGCATAAGAAGAAAGGGGGAGATCGTTCCATCCCCATTTCCTCTGAGGATGCATTGGCTGCTCGTATAGAGCAACTGAAAATTAATGATAGCATCGTAGGCCACAGTTTATAGGCATTGTATGCCATCGGCTCTGCTCTGACCGATGCTGACAAACGCTTTTATCGATCTATAGACACTCCCTTGCTGGTTGAGTTTGGACTTTACAGGTCTATTCAGGTATGACTTCTAATTTCAGTTTTAGCTCAAGTGTAACCTCTGTGTTGAATTTTAACTTATATACACGACCACATGATTTGCAGGGCCTTGCTGTTATGCATTATTTTGCCAACTGGACTCTGAAGAAGTTGCCCCTCATCTAGAAAGGCCAAGAGGTTAAGAAGGTACAAAGCTCCCTGAATGCAGAGATAGGCCGTCTGAAGTCTGCCTCTGAGGAGTCTGATAAGAAGGTAAAGGGGTTGGAGAAAGAGATCTCCAAGCTTAAAAAGGACCACACCACTGCCTTAAAGGCCAAGGACGATGTTCTCCAGCAAAAAGTTGACGCTACAGTGAAGGCAGCCCTTGAGGATGCCTTTGAGAGGATTCTAGCTGAATACAAAGTCTCCGATGAATTCATCAACTTCGACTTTGAGTACCTCAAGAGAGGTATTAAGGCTACTGGCAAATGGGCGGCTGCTAAGAAGAAGGAGTCGGGTAGCTTGAAAGCCTCTGACTGCATGGGTCTGGGTTTTGCTAACCCCCAATTTACCCAAGCCCTTCAGGAAGTCGAAGAGAAGGATACCGCCTCAGCAGAGATTGCGCCACAGGATGTTATCCCCATAAGTAATTTCACCAAATTAATGATGTTAAAGGTCTGAGGTCATCCAAGTATGATGTTTGACCTCGGACCTTGTCACCAAATGATGATGTTAGGGTCTGAGGTCATCATTAAAATGTTATCCCCTTAAACAATTTCACCAAATTAATGATGTTAAGGGTCTGAGGTCATCCAAGTATGATGTCTGACCTCGTACCTTGTCACCAAATTAATAATACTAAGGGTCTGAGGTCATCCAAGTATGATGTCTGACCTCAGACCTTGTCACCAAATCATGGTGTTATAAGGTCTGAGGTCATCACTAAGATGTTATCCTCATAATTAATTTCACTAAATTAATGATTTTAAGGGTCTGAGGTCATCCAAGTATGATGTCTGAACTCAGACCTTGTCACCAAATCATGGTTATAAGGTCTGAGGTCATCAACTAAGATGTTATCCTCATAATAAATTTCACCAAATTAATTATGTTAAGGGTCTGAGGTCATCCAAGTCTGATGTCTGACCTCAGACCTTGTCACCAAATCATGGTGTTATAATTTCTGAGGTCATCAACTAAGATGTTATCCTCATAATAAATTTCACCAAATTAATAATGTTAAGGGTCTGAGGTCATCCAAGTATGATGTCTGACCTCAGACCTTATCACCAAATCATGGTGTTATAAGGCCTGAGGTCATCACTAAGATGTTATCCTCATAATTAATTTCACCAAATTAATGATGTTAAGGGTTTGAGGTCATCAAAGTATGATGTCTGACCTCAGACCTTGTCACCAAATGATGATGTTAGGGTCTGAGGTCATCATTAAGATGTTATCCCCATAAACAATTTCACCAAACTAATAATGTTAAGGGTCTAAGGTCATCCAAGTATGATGTCTGACCTCAGACCTTATCACCAAATCATGGTGTTATAAGGTCTGATGTCATCAACTAAGATGTTATCCTCATAATAAATTTCACCAAATTAATGATGTTAAGGGTCTGAGGTCATCCAAGTATGATGTCTGACCTCCACCCTTGTCACCAAATCATGGTGTTATAAGGTTTGAGGTCATCACTAAGATGTTATCCTCATAAACAATTTCACCAAACTAATGATGTTAAGGGTCTCAGGTCATCCAAGTATGATGTCTGACTTCAGACCTTGTCACCAAATCATGGTGTTATAAGGTCTGAGGTCATTAACTAAGATGTTATCCCATAAACAATTTTCAATCGAGCATAATGGATCAAGAATTGACACAGGAATTTAATATTCTCATTAATGATCTCTTCATAAGATAATACATTTATATAAAAGCTCTTGCAACATCATATATAATACTTTTTTAGATGATCAGCATTCCAAGAATTGTTAAAAGGTTCCCCTTCAAGGTTCTCTAGCCTGTAGGTTCCTGGAACAACCTCCTCAATTACTTTGTAAGGGCCATGCCAATTTGGGTGAAGCTTGTTTGCCTTCTGTAACGTCTTCTTCAGCACCAGGTCACCTACAACTATAGGCCTTGATTTTACCTTTTGATCGTAAAATTTTGCTGCTCTTTGTTGGTAAGATGCTTGCCTGATTTTTGCGTCTTCCCTTCTCTCCTAGATCAAGTCTAGATTGAGCCTTCTCTCCTAACCATTCTTCTCAGGGTCATAAGTCTGCACCCAATGAGTAGGGAGTCCAACCTCTGTTGGTATGATGGCCTCTGAGCCATGTGATAACATAACCGGGGTCTCCCCCGTAGGTGTTCTAACTATCGTCCTATAGGACCAAAGAACAACATAAACCTCTTCAGTCCATCCTCCCTTAGCCTCCTCTAACCTCTTCTTGATCCCGTCAAGGATCGTTCTATTTGTGACTTCGATCTGACCGTCTGCTTGAGGTCGGCCGGGAGAAGAGAAAAATTGCTTTATCCCAACTCTTTTGCAGTATTTTTCCAGGGAAGATTTCTTGAACTGTGTTCCGTTATTCGAAATGAGGATGTTTGGGAGGCCATGTCTGCATATGATGTTCTTCCAAATGAATTGGAAGGTCTTTCGCTCAGTAATCGTGATCATTGGCTTTGCCACTACCCATTTGGATAAGTAATCAATGGCAACTATAAAAAATATGTAATTATTTGCAGCCCTCGGTAGGGGACCTACAAAGTCAATCCCCCACACTGGGAATGGCCAAGGGGAACTGATAGGCGTCATAGGCTGATGAGGTTAATGGGGGATCGTGGAGAATCTCTGACATTTATCGTACCTCTTTACATAAGCTGCAGCATCTTTGGCCAGGATCGGTCACCAATACCCTTGCGTGACAATCCTCTTTGCCAAAGGTCTTCCTCCTACGTGACTGGAGCAAGAACCCTCGTGTACCTCCCGTAGGACGTGGGGGACCTCGGTTGGATGGACGCATCTGAGCAGAGATAATAGGAATCCCTTCCTATACAGGACTTCTCCCACTATTGAGAACTTTGCTTCCCTGTACCTCAATTTCCTCCTTTCTAATTTTGACTCCGGTAGTATCCCTTCTTTAATGTATCTGATAAGGGGATCCATCCATGAGTCCCCTAGGTCCAAATTGAGACAAAGATTACTAACCTCTTCCTCTTCAATGGTTGCTCTGGGAAAGATCTCGACGGGGACTGTCCTACGAACATCTGTCTTCGTGGCTGAAGCCAACCTTGCTAAGGCATCTACGTGGCTGTTTATTTATCGAGGTATCCTCTTCATCTTTACCTCTTCGAGGCCTTCGAGTATCGTCCTCACCCTCTTCAAGTACTTGGCCATCCTTTCTTCCTTATCCTCATAAACCACTAATACTTGATTAACAACCAACCTTGAGTCACTGTGAAGGAAGAGTCGTCTTACACCCACGATCCTTGCCAAGGAGAGGCCTGCTATCATGGCCTCGTATTCTGACTCGTTGTTCAATGCCTTGAAGTTGAATCGTAGGGAACATTCGATGTTGGTGCCATCCGAGCTTGAAAGTATCAGGCCCGCACAGCTCCCACTTTCACAAGAGGACCCATCGACGAAGAGGTTCCATATGTCTTTATCTGATGAGAAACCCTCTTCTAACATAATTCCCTTCCTAAAGATATATCCATCTTCCTCATTCTCGCCCACCCTATCTCTGACTTTTTTGGGCATAACCTCTTCCAGCTGTCGGAAGACATCGCTGTCTGACACTCCTGTGGCCTCTGTGCCGTTCTCACCCTCGACCTCTTCCCATGTAAACTCTGCGACAAAATCTGCCAGTGTTTGCCCTTTGATGGTTGTCCTAGGCTGATAGGCTAGGTCATATTCCCCCAATTCAATAGCCCAGGTCATCAGTCTACCCGACTTCTCAGGTTTATGGAAGACCTGTCTTAACGGGGAGTCGGTGAGAATGACCATGGAATGGGCCTGAAAGTAGGGTTTCATCTTCCTAGAAGCATGTATCAGGGCATAGGCTAACTTTTCCATGCGAGGGTAATTCTGCTCAGACCCCTGAAGGGCCTTACTGTTGAAGTATACTGGTCTATGAATCCCATCGTCTTCTCGTACAATGGCCACACTTATAGTCGATTCAGAGACTGCTAGATAGACGTATAATTTATCTCCTGCTATGGGACGAGATAAGAGTAAGGGAGATCCAAGGTATGACTTGAGTTGATCAAAGGCCTCACCACACCCTTTGTCCCACTCGAAGGCCTTTTTGAGCACCTTAAAGAACGGAAGACAGTTATCGGTTGCCCTGGTAATGAATCTATTGAGCGCAGCCACTCTTCCAGTGAGACTTTAAATGTCCTTGATACTCCGAGGTGTCTTCATGTCGAGCAAAGCCTTGATTTTCTCAGGGTTCGCCTCTATTCCTCTTTGATTGACGATGAATCCAAGGAACTTCCCTGCTCCTACCCCGAAGACACACTTTGCCGGGTGAGTTTAATCTTATACAGGTCCATGGTATTGAAGGTCTTTTCTAGGTATGCCACATGGGTGCATACCTTTAAGCTCTTCGTCAACATATCGTATACATACACATCCATAGCCTTGCCTATTTGTTCTTCGAACATCTTATTCACAAGACGTTGGTATGTTGCCCCTGCATTTTTTAATCCGAAGGGCATCACCTTGTAGCAATACGTCCCTTTGTCAGTAATGAAGGTTGTCTTCTTTGAGTCTTCGACATCCATGAAGATTTGGTTATATCCTAAATACACGTCCATGAAGCTCATGAGCTCATGTCCTGCAGTTTCATCTACCATCTGATCGATCTGGGGTAAGGGGTAACTGTCTTTCGGGCAAGACTTTTTCAGGTCAGTAAAATCCACACACATTCTCCACTTTCCGTTGGCTTTTGGCACAATGACTACGTTTGATAGTCATTCCGGATATACCACTTCTCTGATGAATTCAGCCTTTTCCAATTTTCTAACCTCTTCCCGGATGACGTCGTACTTCTCCCTAGAGTAGACTCTTCGTCTTTGCTTGACTGGCTTTGCATTCTTAGACACGTTGAGTTTATGGCTCATGACCTCGGGGTTGATGCCAGGCATATCTGCGTGACTCCAAGCGAAGACACTCTGCCTCTTCCTTAGGAAGTTTATCAGCTCCTCTTTGATTTCTTCCTTCAAGACTTTGCCGAACTGGACGATTTTTTTCGGTTCGTCCTCATTGAGGACGATGGATTCTACCTCTTCCGCGACCTCTCCTTTCTTTAACTTCGTTTCATCTCTAGGGTCAAGTGTATTGATGTTATAAGTAGTAGTAGCCCTCTTATGGGCCTCCCTCTCTTCAGCCGAGTTGAAGTAAGATTCTCGTGCTATGGTCTGGTTACCCTGCACTTCCCCTACCCCATAGGGGGTTGGAAATTTTAGCATCTTGTGGACCATCGACGGCACGGCTTCAAACTCCTTAAGGGCTATTCTTCCTATGATGAGGTTATAGGCTGAGAAGACATTTTCGTCCATGACAAAAAAATTAATCTTTCGGGTTAACCTCTTAGGCCACTCATCACCCATTCGTACGTCCATCTCATACATGCCCAGTGGATGTACCTTTTCACCACTAAACCCCATTAGCGGATGATGATAGGGTATCCGCCTAGCTCTGTTAAGGCCTATGCTTTTAAAGCAGGGCCAGAACATCACATCTGTCGAACTTCCTCCATCTACAAGAATTCTCTGCACCTCACATCCATGAACTCTTGTCGTGATCACCAAAGGGTCATCGTGTGGGGCTAGGATGCCTTTGAAGTCTAGTCGGGAGAAACCAACTACGAGAGTATCCATGTCTACCTTCTTTGTCTTCTGTGAAGTATCAGAAGACGCTAGGTTTACCACTTCAAGTTTGGTCACTGATTTGGCATCGGCCACATGAGCTTTTCTATTATTAACCTCAGTACCACCTCCCACAAGTCCTCTGCATATGGTTCTAATGCCAAAGGAAATCATACTAACCCTCTTCACTGGGGCATTGTCGTCTTTTGGCGGGAGGTCTGGATCGTCTTCGTCATCTCCGTCTGATTCACCGTCTCTTCTTGCTGGGATATCGTCACGACATCTGTCGTTTCTCTTCTTTTTAGGGTTATCTCTTCCGCCTTTGGGAGCCTTCCCATCAGCATACTTCCTTAACTTTCCAAATTTTAACATCTTCTCGATCTCCTCCTTTAAGGTGAAGCAGTTGTCTGTTATATGGCCATGGTCTTGGTGGAATTCGCACCACAAGATTTGGTTCCTCTTATGTGGAGGAGCCTTCAGCTTCTCTGGCCATCTCAGGGATCGGTCATTCTTGATCTCATTGAGGATGTGTTCGCAGCTTACCGTAAGAGGGGTATAACGCACAAACTTATCCTCAGATGACCTCTTCTTTCCATCCGTCTTTCTCTGGAACTTTCTGCCACTACCATCGTTTTCGTCCTCATATTTGGCAGCCATAGCCTCTTCAGCGTTCATGACCTTCCCGGCAGTTGCCAATAGCTCCGCCATGGATTTTGGAGGGTCTTTCGCAAGTTTCCATAACAAATTTCCCTTCTGAAGACCTCCTATGAGGGAGGTCATGGCAATATTCTCTTCGTAATCTTCAACCTCAAGTTTTTCTTTGTTGAACCTGGCGATGTAGTCTCTTAGGCTCTCGTGCTTGCCTTGCTTGACATACAACAGATATGTGGTCTTCTTTTGAGGTCTTACCCCAAAGAAGAAGTTGTGAATGAACTGTTCAGCCAATCCCTTAAAGTTCTCAATCGAATTCTTCGGAAGAGATGTAAACTATATGTGTGTTGCTCCTGTCAAGGTTTCGGAGAAGGCCCGACACTTCATCTCATCCGGTATTGAGTAAATGTCCGCCGCTGACTGGTATATCTCGATATGATGTACCGGATTGGTGCTACCATCATACTTGGGAGTCACCGTAGGTGGCCTGAACTTGGTTGGGGTAGGGAAGCTCACTATCTTAGCCATGAACGGAGAGCCTTCTGAGTAACCCCTTTGCAGTGGGTCCCTACTTTTGATGAGGTCTCCTATCTTATTCTCAAGACATTGGATGGAGTCATTCCATGGCCTTGCAACGTCGGCCTAGTCGAGGTTGTCCCCAGCCACCTCCAAGGGGTGGACCGAGGGTTCCCTATCCATGGCATAACGCCTGCTATTGACCTCTTCCTGGTCTCTTCCTCGTCCCTGATGAGGCCGACGTTGTCTGTCTTCCCTTTGTGATCCAGCTGCGCTTCTTGACCTTGACAACCTCTGTCTTAGGTCATTTACGGGGTCTAGCCTTTCAAAGGCTGACCCTCTACTCAGTCGATCAAAAGTTGATCCTCGTTGCTGGGCCTCTCCACCTCTTCTGCCTTCACAACCCTGGCTTCGTTGGATAGGATGAACTGTGTTATTCGAAACCTCATACGGCTCCCAACAATCTTCTGGGACATCTTTCACCTCTATATCATCTTACCTATCCTCAAGGCAAGGGTTTCCTTGCCTCCCCAGGCACATGCGTCTAGGGTCAGCAACATCCCTCCTCCGCTGGGGGGGCAGCTTGGTCTTTTTACGGTGCCTGGGTTGGTCCCCTAGCGTTAGGATGAGGCTGAACCGCCGCCGGAGTTATCATTTTCGGTGAGACTCCAGGTGGACTCATCATATTCTGGCTGAGCTGCGCAAAGTGCTCCTGCATTGCTTGTTACATTGCAGCCAAAGACCTCAAGGTCGCGGCCACCTCCGCCATTTCTGATTGGGGTGGTGCCTGGATCGAGCTAGGTCCCCCCGCTACAGGCGGCGGAAGAGGTGGTGGTAGTTCCGGTGCCATGTGTTTGTACAAAAGATCTTGTATAGTAAATGAGCTTAATACCTTACAGGACCTCTTTCAATGGTGAAACAGCTTCGCTCTTGGGGGGAGGCCTGGTTCACCACCAGAGTCTCCGGTGAGGCCAAGCAACAGATGAGGAAGAGATAGCTTCTTGATTCCCACAGACGGCGCCAAAATGATGATGCGGGAAACAGCACTACCGTTCAAGGTGTTCATGAGCTCAATTTAATGTCAACAATGGAAGTATACGGGTATTTAGTAAAAGGAGGTGAGGAGAAGAGGATTCACATCGGAATATAAGTGGTTCAGCCAATCAGGCCTACGTCCACTGTGCAAGTGTGTGATTACTATAACTGTATAAGGGCTCTAATGGTCATAGATACAAACTCTCAAGCTTTCTCTCTCTACCGTGTATTTGAACAGAGTTTTAGCTAGGGCTGCCAATCTTGGATCCCCCTCTAAGAAGGAAAAGACAAGTATATATAGTACCTGGGGGGTGTAGTGTACCCCCCGTGCATGTAATGAGCATGTGTGTGTTGATCTAACCAATCTGATGAAGACATCTATCACTGTCACATGTAGAGAATGATGATGGAATATTCCCCCCACGTAAGGAGAAGGATTTGTTATAACTGATTTGTGTCCACGTGTCCTTATCCACACATATGCCAATATGATCTCGACCATCTGAACTTGGTCAAAACCTCGGCCTAGAAGAGTCCGAGGTTGGTAAGGTCTAGCTATTTATTCAATTTCGAGATGGGACATAATGGTCTCGGCTTATGTGAAGCCGAGCTGAGGAAGTTTAAAGGTCAGCCTGAGTCGAGGTTAAGCTGGAACATGTGAGGAACATCGGCTGATTCACTGTTGGAGTTGGCCCTAATGGAAGTATAGCTCCTTGTAAACTCGGCCTACTCCCAGTCGATGTTGCCATCCCTAGGTGCCCTGATGAACAACTGTTCCCATGAGTTATGAAGACATCTCTTGATGAGGTTGGTAGCAGTGTCGGCCACGCCAACCTTGTTATGGCTGAGGCCGCTAGTTACTGATCCAAGGCCTTTCCAACGTTGGCCATGTCCTTGGCCGAGGCTGGAGTCTTTGAGCCGAGGTGGCACATTTAGGGCATATCAATATATATCCAATTATAGCCGTGGGTGGCTTGATAGTGAACACAGTCTAGGGAGGCTTGATAGTTCCTCAAGAAATTTCAGTGGGTAATGGATAACGAATGCGAACCGGGACACATTTGTTTGATGTTTTTAGAAGGAATTATCAATCGCCAACAAGTATAATAATCATTAATATTTTTTCTTAAGTGTTGCGGAGAGTAGATATGGTTTAAAAACTTAATTTCCCGCAGTATGGGAATTTGCTGCCCAAAATCCACCTATTCAACACTGTTGCAGCACATATAAACAATCGAAGAGTTTCATCCAAAGAATTTGACTACGACATATACATAACTAATCCCAGTTAATGTAAACAGTTGCAGTATCAAAGTACAAAGAAGTTGCGACATTCAAGTTCTATTACAAAATTCACATTCAATAAGAGGCAATGGGTGATAGGTTATCGCAGCCTTATGATTATGGATGCAACTAGTTCAATGTTGTAAGAAATTTGCATTCATCAAAGTCTTTGAGCTGTGGCCTCTTAGGCAAAAATCATTTTTAGGAAAGATTCAAAAGGATATTATTTCAAAAAGAGAAAAGTAAAAAATTCAAACATTCAACACACTCAAGACGAAGAGTAAAAGTTAATATGCAGACTAGTGGTTACTAAATAGTGATCAAGAGTTGTAGCCTTTCCAAAAGTGGTCGCTGCACTAAAGGATTACATTATGTTTAATGATCAGTACTTCTAAGAGTATGGAGAAGTTATAAAAAATTTATGTTCAAGTCATTAAAAAAAGTACGAGATTACAAGGACAGTCATTTAAGAGGCTGCATCATCTTCCACATCATCATCATCATCATCAGCTACGATCTTTATTTCCTCAGCTATCACGTTCACAATCTCCAACTGCTTGGCTCTCTCTTCTGCCGCAACCCTTTGTTCGGCCACGTATTCCAAATGCTCAGCGTCCCTGAGTCCCCAGGCCAGGATTTTTCCTTTAATTCTGGAAAGTTTTTTACCACTCCGTGCCTAAGCTCCTGGAAGCCGCATAAATAGGCTTTCTTATTTTTAAGGAATAAGTCCCTTGATTTTTTGTATATAACCACAACATCATCCATAACTTTTGTCAAGGTTATGGCATATGCCTCCTTCTACTGCTTTAAGGCTTCGGTATGACCCTTATCTTTTGATTGGAGTGCGTAGGTGTTAATCTGCTCCAACTGATCATATTTCTGCTGGAGAAGGTTAAGTTTACACTCAGAGAATGTGGCTTTCTTGGTATCCTCCACAACCTTAGCCTCAGCAATATGAAGGGATTTTGTGGCCTCAAAAAAATTTAGTTTGGCCTCATCTTTTGCCTTGGTGGAAACCTTCAAATTGATTTTGGTTAGTTCAAGTGCTGCGGTAGATGATTTTTTTCCTGCCTCAAAAGAGGTGGCCCTAGCAGTCTCCAGATCGGTCTTATAAACTAACTCTGCAACTCGATATTACTTAAACACCCTTCATATATTGCCCTCTAGGATATAACAATGTTCGCAGCCGGAAATTTTTAAAGGAGGGCTAGTACAAAAGAAATAACTACACAATTGAATAAAATAAAGTGCTTATCCACAGCAGACTGTGGAGAGCATATTCCTCCTAATTTTCATGGCCTTCTTTTACAAGGCGATCCATGTCAATATTGTCTGCTACTTTCCTCATTCTACTAACCGCCCTAGCAGTTGTATCATATGAAGAATTGAGATCAAGTTTCCTCAGTTGGGGCCGCGGACGACCATCAGGGCCCATTCTTTACCTACTCTAGGGAGTTGGCAAGTTGGCATTAATTGCCATAATGTTTCGCGATGACGACGGAGGAGATCCAAAAATGGAAACATATAGGGGGTTGTGCCCACCTTGAAAGTCCCCAGGGGACATTATTCCTGCCGAGGTGAGTTGATCAGTAATATCATCATCAATCTGCTTCTCACCTGCCGCAACAACATTATCAGGGGTTGCATGCTTCTCTACAGGAGGAATTACCCCAGCCTCTACCACATCAGTTTGCTGCGGAGGCTCAGCAGTTGGTTCCTTTGCAGGGGCTGCCTCCTTTTGTCCCCTTTTCCTCCCTTTTCCATTTATTCTATGGGCTTGGTTAAGGGCCACAGCATCCTCATCCATTTCTAATAGTTGGTCTACTAGAAGATCACGATCAATCTCCTCACATGATGGAAAGTTGCTAAAGATGTTAGTAGGCCGCAAAAAGAGCATTAGAACATTAGAAATGTTAATTTTACCTTTCGCAGTCGTCTTCTTGGGGATATCCTTGGATGCAAAGTATCCTTGTTCAAGGATAGAGGTAGAAGCGACCAGTTCAAAAAACTTCTCCGAATCAGCTAAGAGGATTGTGTCCTCAACCTTTTTCTCCTGAGTGATGCTAAGTTTGAGATTGTTAATATTTGCAATAAGAGAAAATATAAAGTGTTAGTATGAGCCAAAAGATTAAAATCACACGAATTAGTGTGGGTCGCAGACATTACATACCTTTTTTTAAGGGGCGTCCCCATGTCCGCGGCATTCTAACGATTTTTTCCCTTTCAGTTTTTTGGGGGAAAATTTCCCAATTGTCCTCAGACACAAAGAAGTATTTACCTTTCTAGATTTTAACACTGGTAGGCCTGTCGGTATACAAATGCCTATTCCCGCTCTGCAGTGTGAAATAGTAATACTACGAGAAGTCTTTGGAGTTTTCCTTTGGACTAAAAAATTAGAAGAACTTCGCGAGCGTGATATCTTTATCAAAGTGCTTCTGCTAAAGCATCAAACCAGAATAGATGGCCCTCTAGTAGTTGGGATCTAATTGGGCTGGGGCCAAATTCATGGCACGCAATACCCTTCTAATAGGCACAGGAATAGGATGTCGCAGCCCCAAAAATAAAGTGTGGGGAGGAAAGAAAATGCCATTAGGAACCATATAACATAACCTTTATTCCGTGGAAGGAAGTGTACAGATTGTTACTTTAGGAAACTCAAATTATGCAGCAACACCATCCATCCAGTCCTCGTTCATAATGCACCAGTGATTGAGAGCGAAAGGGACCTTTTTTAGAGGACTAGTCGCCGCCAGAATCTTCAACTGGGGGATTCCTAGTTTCAGGTGGGATAGTCATTGTCCCAGTAGTGGCCGCAATCGCTACTTCTATAGGAGGATTGTTACTGGAGCTTATATCCCCCTCCATAATGTTTGCAGCCTCTCTAGTATCCTTACAGTTCAAGGAATCCGCAAAGTTAGAATCAAGGATGACGCAGTTGGGGAAGTCTTTAAACAGATAAGGCCCAATAGCCTTCAAAGGCTTTACAGATGGGATCTCAGGAGGAAAAATGCCAAAATGAGACTTCCAGAAGTCATCCAAGAAATCTTGAGGTTCCAACTAAAAAGAAAAAGGGTTCCACTATTAGGTGTCGCAACCACTATGGTTAGAGAAGCCTCTTAGAGGTCGCAGCAGATATAATTGGTACAAAAATTAAAATTAGTTGTAGCAAAATGATTTAAACCATCTAAAGCCAAAAAATACATGTACAAATCCTAAATGCTACAGCCATTTACTGTAAGGACCACAAAAGCAATTTTTTTAAGTTCAAGCTGCAAACTGCAGCCAAGATCAGGAATGACAAGAAGCCACAACAAATTCATACTACCAGCCGCGGCCAAATACACAAACACATAATTTGGATATAGTATGTGTTCATAAAGATTGAAAACCCATGATTTTAAGGTTTTGGCCAAGAACATCAAGAACGTGTTCTTGGCCAAAAACAAATTTAAAATGGGGTCAAGGTGTGGATTAAAACCCAAAAAATTCAAATTTCTATCCTACAATCCAATTCAAACACCTCGAGTTACCCAACACATGTCAACCTACAAGAGATTCAAACATCTACATAAAAATCTAGAAATGGCACGAAAAGGAGATCAGGGATTATAATATGTTTTAATCCAAAAATCCAAAATTCGTAAATCCTATGTGATTTAGAAACGGTATGAAAAGCTACAAGTCATACTAAATCGTTCAACATCACCAAACCCTAGCTTCTACAATAAATTCAGAATCAGAAATAAAGAAACAGGATTCTCAATATAAATTCAACCATAGAAATTCAAATCTGTATTACAGAAGATACAGTCAGATTGTTCTTGCAAATTGGAGAAAAATGGCAAACTATAAAGAAAAGGAAAGATCAATATGAAAGGTTACCTAGAAATGGATGAAAAATTGAGAACCACTGGTTGCTCAGCTTCAGCTCCCCCTCAAACCGCCTTGAACCGCCGCAAAACACTCGTAAAAAAACTTAAGATAAAGTTGGCAAAATTTTGCTCTCGAGGTGCTCTCAAGGTTTGGAAAATATAATGATCGGCACGGCTAAAACCCATTAATATAAGAGGGAACGGGAAGGTGAAGAACCACATGGCAATGACCGCGGAAAGACTTCTACATTAATAAAGTCGCAGCCCCAACTCGCCATCTCTTAGAACCACGGTTTAGGGGCTTATTAATATGACCAGTATAGTCCCTACTGCAGCAACATTTAATAGCAGCCGATGTCTAGGTTCAAACAGGTTGTGGCACCATGCAGTTAACCTTGACTAGCATTAACCCCTACCTGACATAGATAGGTCGCGACACCCCCTTTGGCATGGCCACTGCCTGGTATCAAATAGGTTGTGGCACCCTTCAGATTGGCTGTTGCCTGGGTTCAAGCAGGCCACAACCCTTACTCATACATGACAATTGAACTGTCCAGCTTCTAGGAGAAATCCTCACTTTTTAGACTTATCCATATGTCACGTGCCCTAAACACGTGACACCACCTTTATATCTCCTATAAATAGAGGTGCTTACCTCATAATTAGAGGAAAGAGAAGAGAATTGCCCAGTAAAGCCCTGCCAAAATCTTTACACTACCTCTCTCTCTAGAGCTACGCCCACCTGGGGGCTTACCAAGCCGCAGCCGGTACACAAACTGCCTTGCAGTTCACATTCGATCTACTAGTATTCATTATACTCATGTATTATCTTCTCCTCTTTTACTTGTATGCCTTTTTATTAAAAGTGGATGTAGGCTCATTTTTATAGCCGAACCACTCTATATTCTGTGTTATTTTCCTTATTGCTTACTTTATTTGTATTCCGCACTTGATATGATGCTCGAAATGATTTGTGCATGATTTCTTGTATCATCACTCGAAAATGCCAAATTTTTTAGTTGGTTCTTACCCTGTTGAACTAATGGTTTTCTTTGTACTTTGGGGTAAGTTGAGGAGAGTTAATTGGTCGAAAAAGAGGTGAGTTTCAGCTGGTATTAAAGAAGATTTTTATGTAGATAATTCGTGATACATGTGAAGGCATGTGTTACCTTATTGCTATTAGCTCTAATGGCATATTGTGTGGCATTATCATTAGCTTAACTAATTAGGATTAGGTTAGAATTTTAAGTTTAGGTGCTTGGAAGTTTTGGTTTTAGTTTGTAATTCATTTTCTATACTTTTTCAAACTTTAAAGTTTTCGTGTAATTTCCAAAACTAAGTAAATTATTTGTTAAGGGCTAGTTTGTAAATTAAAATAGTTTCAAAGTCCAATATGAAAAATAATTGGGGCTTATAACTCATTTAGAAAGTTTAAAATCAAAATAAAAACTTTAGGGGCTATTTTGTAATATTTAAAACTTTAGGGTAATTCCTTCATTTAAGTTTTCCTAAGGTTCATGTAGCTAGTATTCAAAGTTTTTAATTTCAAGAATGTATACTTAGGTAAGGGTATCTAATAAATATAAGTATATATATCGAAGGTTTGAGCTACATATTGTTTTTCGGATCTTACGATTTTCCCTACCCAAAAAAAATTCGTCATCAAAATTAACTTCGAAGAGTTTAGGGTATTGTTGTTTCATGACATCCCTAAGTTCCCAGACAGATTCTTCCACTATGTGGTGTTGCCAAAGAAATTTAACTAAGGCGATGTTTTTGGTATGAAGAATCTGATCTTGAGTATCTAAAATTTAAATAGGTCTTTCTTTAAAATTATGATTGGGTTGTATCGAAAGTCCTTCCCGTGGGATGACATGATTAGGATTGGGAACATATTTTTTCAATTTAAAGACATGAAATACATCATGAATTTGTGATAAATCTGTGGGTAGAATCAATCGATAGGCTACTGGTCCAACACAGTCGATAATGGAAAAAGGTCCTACGTATCGTGGTGTAAGTTTACCTTTTCTTTTAAATCTTAAAATTCCCTTTATGGGTGATAGGTTTAGAAAACTTGATCCCCTTTTATAAATTTTAAAGGTTGCCTACGATGATCTGTATAGCTATCCTGTTGACTTTAATCATCTTATAGCATCTCCCTGATTAAACGTATCTTTTTCGTAGTCTCTTCTATTATTTCGAGGTTGAAAGTATAATGTTCCTCTGATTCATTCCAACGAACTGGAAAACGGCATGGACTTTCGTAAAGTGCTTCATAATGAGCGACTTGGATACTAACTTGATAACTATTGCTATAGGAAAATTTTACTAAGGCTAGATGGTCGTTACAACTTCCTGCTAGATTCAGTGCGCATGAACATAACATATCTTCAAGTGTCAGAATTAATTGTTAAGATTTTCCATCCGTTTGGGGATGGAATTTTGTGCTAAGATGTAACTTAGTATGGGTCTATTTGTAAAGCTTGCAAAAAATGCCCTACAAATCGAGGGCCACTATCTGATATGATATATAAATGTGGTCCATGCAATTGGATAATTTCTTGGATATATAAAGTACTAAGTTTCTAGAATGAATCGGTGGTGCGTATTTTAAGAAAATGTGACTATTTAGTCACCCGGTCTATAGTTACCCAAATCGAATTGTATCCTTGGGATATAGGGGGTAGTCCACTAATAAATCCACTGTACCATGATACCATTTCTAGGCAGGAATTGGAAGAGGCTGTAATAATCCACATGGGTGTTGGTGATTAAGCATAAAAGGTATGTTCGTGTAAGGACACAGTCGTTGTTTTTGTTTCACTACGATAATACAAACAAACCTAAATTACAACTACACTTACGATACAAGTATAGCGGTAAGTCGGGTATCGAAAATCAACAGAGACGATTTGCTAGAATTTAAATGGTTTAATACCCCTAAATAAAAGTGAAAAAGGTGATTACAAACTAAAAAGAAAAAGATGCAAAAAGGGAAATATTTAATCTAGGCAAGGGAAAATAAAGCAAGACTAATAAAGCGAATAAAAATTATAGGTTGCGTTGAATATTCTTCACCCGAGTTAATTAGTATAAAATGGTCACATGGGTCGACGAGTTATTTAGAATGCGTCTCGTTTTGACAGATAATTAAACCAAGGGTTGTCACGCCCCTAAATCCGCATAAAAGCCTAATACGATTCTGGCGTCAACAAATATCCCGAAAATTACGCACGCAAGGTCGTAAGCACAGGACATACATGATATGCCCCATCAAATCTCCTAAGCGTAATAACTAGGATAACGCACCCGAAATAGACCCGTAAACACCATTACCAAAGCAAAGCAACACATCAACTCGAGTAAGTTCCATTCAAACACAACCTAAACTTAATTAGCTAGAAAGCATATTAAAAATGCGGTAAATAAAGAGATAAATAAACGCGATAAATCTACACTAGAAAGAAAGTAAATGAAATCATGTGAATCTAATTAACAAAGCATGTAAATTAATCTAGAAAATAAGAATTAAGGAAAAACAACTATATTAATGGAGAGGGTAATGAATAGTGGAACTTACAAGCCCAAATGGATGTCCATCTAAAGAGAAATGAAGAAGAACTCTTCAAAAACCCAAACCCTAAGCTAAAACTAACCTAAAACGAATTATTCTCTGTTAATTACAACAAAATTGGTATTTATAGTAAGTGGAATTAAATTAGAAAAGAATTGAGAAAAGAAAATAAAAGCCAAAATATCTGTAGAAAACAGGGGATCGATCCCTTGTGATCGATCGATCGATGGTAAAAAATCAAGCCCGCTATCTCCCCATGATTGGCAAAAATTGGATGATCGATCGATCGATCATTTTGATCGGTCTATCGATGGTTACAGGTCTGCAACTCTTCCCCCCTGTTTTGATGTGTTTGGTTTTCTCCTCTGCTAAAATCGTCGTAACTTCTTCATTCTGAATCGGAATCGCGCATCGTTTGTGGCCACGCGAAGCTTGCGAGGAGGTCTACAAATTTCGTGAGATGTTGGGCCAGGTGCATAAGCTTTGAAAAGACTAAAATTCCCTTGAACATGAGATCACGTACGAAAATCGAGTGGAAAGCGTACGAACTTCACACTTAGCATCCAAATACCTATAAAAACTCAATTAACCCCTGCAAAACATGTTAACATAGAAATCCGAGGTTGTATGGTTAACGAGCACAAATATAAGGAATAAGATACCCGAGGGGACTAAAATAAGTCGGTTTGATGGATAAAATACGTAATATTTGCGTATTATGAGTTGGTACTCAATTTTGACTTGCTGATAGGTGAGACATTCAGTAATAAAGTATCTGTTGTCTTGTTCCATTCATGTCCACTAATAACATCTTTTGATATCATGATACATTTTGGTGTTTCCAAGATGTATAATAAATTTTGAGTGATGGCCTTCGTATAAAAGTTCTCCTTTTAGCGCAGCGTTAGAGGGTACACATATTTGATTCCTAAATCATATTCCATTTTCAGGATGATATGTCCAATCTTTATTTGTTTTCCCAACTTTGATTTTTTGACATTGGGTATTAAGAAAATCATCCATGGGTTGTTGCTCTAGTAATCTTTTCCAAAGTGTTGGATAGGCTATAACGTTACGAAGAATACTGGGGGTTTCATTTGATCAGTTTTAGTCATCTAAAGTAGTTATGATCTGATAAGCAATGATTCCTGCTAATATTCCGTTGATTTTACTACTTAAGGCGTGTGCTACAACATTGCCTTTGCCTCGACGATATTGCAATCGAAATTTATGATCTTCTAAAAATTTGATCCATCGTCGTTGTCGTAAATTCATTTCTTTTTGTGTAAATATATATTCGAGACTCTTGTCATCTGAAAATATTTGAAATTCTGCACCGTATAAATAACATCGTCAAATCTTTATTTCAAGGACAATTGTGGCTAGTTCCAGGTCATGGACTGCATAATTTTTCTCATGAATTTTTAGTTGTCGAGAACTATATTCTACTACTTTCCCTAATTGCATGAGTACACAACCTAGTCCTTGTAAAGAAGCATCGGTGTATACATCATAACTATCATTGCTAGAAGGTATAGTGAGTGTAGGGGTAGTTGTTAAACATTCTTCTAAAGTATGAAATGCTTGGGTACACTCTTGATTCCATTCGAAATGTATATCCTTTCGAGTTAGATTCATTAAAGGTAATGCAACGGTAGAGGATCCTTCCACAAATCTACAGTAATATTTGGCTAATCCGAAGAAACTACTAACTTCTGTTACTGTAGTGGGTTGTGGCCATTCAATAACGGCTGCAGTTTTCGCTGGATCTACCTGAATTCCAATTTCAGTGATGATATCTCCTAAAAACTATACTTCTTTCATAAGAAAGTCTCATTTACTTTTCTTAGCATATAATTGATGACATCGAAGTGTTTCTAGTATTATCTATAAATTAGCTTCGTGATCCTTCTCATTGTTTGAATATATTAGGATATCATCTATGAATACAATTATGAACTGATCCAAAAATGGTTGAAATACTCGGTGCATTAAGTATATAAAAGTTGTTAGCGCATTAGTAAGTCCAAAAGACATTACTAGGAATTCAAAATGTCCATAACAAGTCCTAAATGCCATCTTTGGTATGCCTTCTTCTCGTACTCATAATTGGTGATATCCAGATCTTAAATCAATCTTCAAAAATATTTTTTCTCCGTGTATCTGGTCAAATAAGTCTCCTACTCTAGGTAATGGATATTTATTTTTTATGGCAACTTGTTTAGTCTACAGTAATCGATACACAATCGAAATGATTAGTCTTTCTTTTTTCAGAAATCGAATAAGGGATCCCCACGGGAATGTACTTGGTCGAATGAATCCTTTGTCTAGCAACTCATCTAGCTGAGTCCTAAGTTATCGTAATTCTAAGGGATCCATCCTACATAGTGGTATGGAAATAGGAAAAATGTTGGGGAAAGGTTAATTATAAATTAACTTCCCTTGGTAGAGGAATGTCGGGTAAGTCTTCGAGAAATACATCTTCATAGTCATCAATAATTGAAAGAGAGTAAGAGGATATATCGTATATACTTTCGGAACGCTGCCCTTGAAATTCATGTCCTGGTTTGGGGATTTTTAAAGGTCACCTCTATGGAGTAACAATTGATATATGCGTTGTTCGCTGATAGCGCATCTATCCCAATGATGATGTCAAATCCGACAATATCCAATACTAATAAATCAATGATAATTGTTCCCACGTCAAGTTTCACTTCATAATTTTTACAAACTTGGTGTGTTTTTGTTACGGTACTAGTAGGCATACGTATTGCTAAAGTATAAGCTAGGGTAGAAGGAGTGAAATTTGTTGAGATCATAATTTTGGAACTAATAAATGAATGCAAAGATCCTGAATCAATCATTATATGAGTCGTAACATTATTAAAATAAGTATTACCTTCAATGATATCGTGATCATCAGATTGTGTTTGGAGAGCAAAAGTTCGACCTTGTGTTTGGTTACTTGCTACCGGTCCTTTAGAATTTCCTGATGGTTGGTTATATATAGCCTATCCTAGTCAAACTGGGGTTCTTCCTAGAGGTTACTGGGCTTCGGTGCATGTTATAATCTATTACATAGATATTTTTGAAAGCGAAATATAATTTCATTTATAAATTTAAGTCAGGATTCATATATTACCATATTAATTTTAGCGTCAATTAGTTACGTACTTTCTTGAAAAATTTAAGACTCGAACCATTTACCAAAGATGTCTGTTATTGCCTAAATAGTTAAATTTTTTTAAAGAATTTAACTAATGAAACAAAAAAATTGTTTCCCGCTAAAAAAAAACTTAACGGTCCATTAAGTTTTCAACTAAAGTCACTGAACTAGCAAATTTTGGGATTTTATGTATGAATTTGTATACTTCGAGGACTGGAATGTCAATGGGAATAAACTTTGAGGGATTAAAATGCTACACTAAATACTCTCTTTTAAGTTTTAGTTATTTATTGTAGACATCTAATTATCAACCATAATGTTAATTAATTAGTACTTATTATAAATTATTTTTAAAAAATGACACATGAAAATTTCAAAAAAATAAATATTTATGAGAGTGCGCTTTGGTTCAATGGTTCAACTTACTTAATTAAACTCCAACTTTATAACCAGTTTTAATTAAGCCTAGAACATACAACTAAGTGATTGAAAATGATAAATCTATCTAGCATGCAATCCAACATTCACAAAAGCAATTTCAGGAAAAATCCCCAAAAGGGGTAAAATATTTTTATTTCACTATCATATGTAAACGTCGACTTACATATACACAGAGGAACACAAACGTTTTGATAGACGAATACCCACAAGCCTCGGTTCGTTGTCTTCAGCAAGAGCTCCCACGAGAACTCCAAGAACAACAATGGAGACAACTCCTCTTCTCCACAAGAATTACTCCGAGATGAGATAATACGAATATAAGGGTTTCTTAATGATTCACATATATTATAAGTGAGGTTTAAGTGAATCAAAAGTGTTTTTGACCTAAAAAAATTGAAGACTTAAAATGCAGCAGGTCTGCAAAAGGCGGAGTTGAAAAGTCTTATAATATACCTAATGAGAGCAGGTATTTATAGCCAAATAAAAAATTCAAGGTCGCGGCATGTTGTTTGAATGACTTCTCAGGGTAGTTAGATCGACATTGAGATGTCATTAGATGGGGAGTTGAACAACCTGAGAAATAACTAGTTAAAAACCAAAACAGTACGGGGTGGATTGATCCAAATTAGACCAGGGGCATCAAACGACCCTTTAAACGACATGTGCATGTCGTTTGAATGACTGTTAGCGAAAATTCTTTTATTTCAAATGCCAACCTTGTTTATGATAAATTAAAATCAGTTGAAAAATCAAAATAAAAATCTCCCAAATATAAATGTGAATATCAAGAACTCCAAATAAAAATAATACCATTAACGCAATGGAGTAGTGGAGACCGGTTAAAGTTGAACGACGCACGTTGAAGATGATAGGTGCGTGATTATGAGATGCCAATGATTCGAATAGTGAACGTCATGGATGATCGTGTGTAGACGTGCTAATGTAGCGGAATAGGACATATCATATCTTATCTAGGACAACTCCAACAATTCCTAGATTCTAGTCGAAAATCACAAGATTATGTACTTACAAATCTCTCCCTCTGTCTGTGCCGGTACATACATAAAATATCTGAATTATGCAACAAAAAAAAAATCCCTAAGACATATGATATAACACTCCCCAAATCCCTCAAATGGAAATATCAAGATACATGCCATGAAATCTTCAAAATCTTCCAAACTTTAAATTTCCAAAGTTTCTTTGTCATCATCAAAGTGTGCCAAATATATGGTCTTCAAATTGTACCTACACACTTGATACAAGAAACAAATACCCATGACGCACAAAAGTTTGTAATAAAGAAAGCATAAATTATAAATTAATTAAGCACAAGAAAATGTTTAAATAATCAAACTTTCTCACTCCTCCAAAATTCGTTCTCCCCCTTTTTTTGATGTCCCAAATAGACAAGGAAAGAAAACTTGAACAATAAATACAGAGTGTGCCACAAAAAAATAACTTTCTCTCTTTGAATTTTTCAAAAATTTTCGCACATAAAAAATATAAAACAAAAATCACACCATGAATTTACACTAAGATAACTAAGTCGATAAAAGCGTAAGGGTAGGGGTGTGAAAAAATTCGATAGTAAAATAAACTCAAACATTCATAATCATATGTGCACGATGAATGTTGGATACTCTTAACAAATGAAATGAAAATCTTCATTAGGTGTGAAAAGGTGAATTTATATGAAATAGACTCAATCTAATTGACAAATCAAAGTCTAAAATGATTTCCATACCAATAACGTATAAAATTATATAATGTTTTTTCGAGACTTTGTTAGGACTTGCAAACCGTTTGATTTCCGACCAAACTCCCTCATAAATAATAATGCATTTTTTTTTATTGAGGTTCTAAATTCTCTGTTTAAGAGATTTCCTATTATCCCCATTTTGGCATATTTTCCTTTTTATTGCATGAATTTTTTCTTGAGCTATTTTCAAACAGTGACTTTTACGACGAGTTCACATGCCTCTCGCAGCGCTTTCTCGTGTTCACTCATTATCTTTTCAGTATTAATTAAACTTTCACGAGTAAAGGTTCTTACATGCACTACTTTCATTGACTCGTTTTATCGCATTTGGTTCATTTTAAGACAGGATTGAGATGAAAATATTTTGACCAATATGTGATTAACTAGTACAAAAATAAAATAAATCCGTGCATGTGTGCATTAAAGGAGACAATGAGTCAAACAACTAAAAAGCAATCCCCAATTACATCTCAATGACTCAAAACATTATGAAGCACGTGGATGAAATGAAGTACTGTATCAAAACACTACCTAATAATCACGTGGCTAATGGAATGATGTGGTGACTTGGCCATCCTAAACATCCATACATAAAAGGTGTAAGTAAACTCCAAAAAACTTTTTACGTTTTTTCAAAAAACTTATATAAACAAAATCTTTTCGCCTTTTTCATTTTTCTCAAAAATCGAAAATATTTTTGTATTTTTCTCTTTTCTTAAAAATCAAAAATCTTTTTGTATTTTTCCAATTTAAAAAAAAATGAAAATCTTTTTGAATTTTTCTAAAATATGAAAAAGGGAAAAAATAATACAAGAATAATACAAATGATACAGTCTAGCAATAGGAACCAAGAAGATGCACGTGAAAAACCATCATTTACTAGACAAAGTAACCAACCCTCGGATACCTAAAGACTTTATAAGACTCTCGAATCTAGGGGTATCTAAAGGTTTTGTAAAGATGTCACCTAGCTGACGGTCGGTGGCCACAAAGCTCAAGGATACGACCCTCTCCTCTACAAGGTCCGAATAAAGTGCTTGTGTATCCTAATGTGTTTAGTACGCGAATGCAGTACTGGATTGTGGGATATGTGTATCTCACTCGTTTTATCACAGGAAATAGTCATGGTATCCTGTGATATCCCGTAATCCTCTAGCATCTTCTTCATCTATAAGAGTTGCGTACAACAACTCCCGGCGACAATGTACTTAGTTTTCAAAGTGGACAAAGTGATGGGGTTCTGCTTCTTACTCATCCACGAGACAAGAGTAGTACCAAAGAAAAAGCACCCTCCCAAAGTGCTCCTACATCCATTTACATTCCCGCCCCAATCGACATCCGAATAGGCGAATAAACGATCATCGGTATCAAAAGAATACTAAATGTCATATGAGAGAGTCCCACTAACATATTTGATAATACATTTAAGAGGGTGTAAGTGTGACTCTTTCGGGGATGCCTGATATCGCGCACAAACTCTAAAACTAAAGGTTATGTCGGGACGACTGGCAGTCAAGTAGAAAAAACTACCTATCACACTCCGATACAAGGCTTGCTTTACCTTTCTTGAAGTGTCCTTGCTAAGTTTTATCGAGGTACTCATGGGGGAGAGATAATGCTTAGCGGTGTCGAACCTAAACTTCTTCATAAGGTCTCTTGCATACTTGGATTGGGAGATGAACATCCCATCCTCTAGCTAATGAACCTGGAGACTAAGGAAAAATGTAAGCTCACCAACCATGCTCATCTCAAACTCACTCTTCATCTCATCCTTAAAGTCATGAGCGTGTCGGGAGCACGTGGATCCAGAGATTATATCGTCCACATAGACCTGGGCAACCAATATAACACCTTTTCCTCTCCTAACAAATAATATCTTATCTACTCCCTTTTTCTTAAAGCCACAATATAATAGATAGAAAGTAATTCTCTAGTACCAAGCACGTGGTGATTACTTCAAACCATATAGGGCTTTCCTCAGATAGTAGACGTGTCAACGGTGCTTAGGGTCTTCAAACCCTTTCGATTGTTCCACGTAAACCTCCTCTTGTAGAATTCCATTTATAAAGGCACTCTTGACATCCATTTGATATAACTTGAATTGCAGATGACATGCAATAGCAAGTAGTAGGCGGACGAACTCCAGCCTTGTAACAGGAGCAAATGTCTCCTCAAATTCTACACCTTAAATTTGTGTATAGCCCCGAGCGACCAATTTAGCCTTATTACGTATAATGGTACCATTCCCATCCATCTTATTCTTGAAGATCCATTTAATACCAATCACATTCTTCTCACTAGGTTGGGGGATAATTTCCCAGACATCATTCTTTTTAAACTGAAGCAACTCTTCCTGCATAGCGAATAGTTAGTGTTTATATTTGATTATTTCTTTGATATTATTGGGCTTGACTTTGGATGTGTAGCACAAAACGATAACACCATTCTTTACTTGAGCGCGAATTTTGACCCCTAAGGTTGGATCTCCTAAATTGGAGGAAGGATCATGACTCCTACGAACCCAAGCAGGTGTGTCCCTTAAGTCAGGAGTAAGGTCCACCCTAGGTTTGTGAGGAATAATGGGGTCATCACTACGGGGTGCATTATCCTCACACATTTGGTTAGAATCAACAAACGTCAGCGGCTCGTCATCTTTAACAGTGATGTTTATTGATTCCTCGACCTTAGAGCTGCTCAGGTTAAAAACTTGGTATGCTCTACTCGTCGATGAATATCCTAACAGAATTCCCTCATCGCTCCGAGAGTTGAGATTTATCCCTAAGGATGTATCATTTACTCTCAAAGACATGAAAATACGAAAAGTTAGGCTTATTCCTTGTCCACAATTCATATGGCGTCTGAAATGTGTGTGGACGAAGATATACCCTATTCATCGTGTGTCAAAGTGTAGACATCGCCTCTGCCCAACACCTCCTGGAAACTCTACGACCTAGAAGCATAGATCTAGATATTTCTCGAATCGTTTGGTTCTTCCTCTCAACACTCCCATTTTGATGAGGAGTTTTCACAGTCGAAAATTCATGTTTAATTTCGAGGCTATCATAGTAATGATCCACCTTTGATTCTTTAAATTTTATGCCATTATCACTATGCATTCTGTTGATAGTGACACCATGTTGATTTTACAGGACACGTCACTTGATCGTAAGAAACTCTACATCATCTAATTTCTCTCTCAGGATACCAGCTATCGAATAACGAGAGAAATCATCTACCATCACGAGGATATAACTCTTACCACCCAGACTCTCAATGCGAGTAGGACCCATAAGATCCACGTGAATCAACTTAAGCACATGAGAAATGGTAATGGAATTCAACTTTCGATGGGGACTACGGACTTATTTTCCCTACTGGAAAGGACCACGAATCACGGAAGTTGGATTTTTAAGAGACGATAAGCCACGTACTAGGTCTTTTTTCGCTAAATGCTCTAAATTTTTAAAATTAACATGACCTAGACATTAATGCCAGAGATCCATAGAAGAGACTGTGACGCCATTGCACACAAATGAGGACTTAGGCGCAATCTCATAACAATTATATTCTGTCTTCATCCCTTGCAGTAGAAGTTTATCATATTGATCATAAATGTTACACTAGTTCCGGTCAAACTTTACAACAAAGTGCATTGCACAACTGGCTAATGCTGAAAAGGTTTGCTTTCAAACCTTTGACGTACAAAATATTATCTAGCTTAAGAAAAGTGGGTATCTCTATTTTACCACGTCTTATAATGCTAGTATTACTCCTATTTCTAAAGATGACTTTACCGTCCTTGCGGTCCTCAAGGCTGGTAAAAAATGTGACATCACCAGTCATATGCCTAGAGTAATCACAAAATACCACTGGGAGGTATTGTGAGCCTTAAGAGCTACATAGACAACAAGGGCTTTCTCTTCATACTTAGGCACCCAAGTAGAGGTAACGTTTCGTTTACCCTTGTCGTTTTTGGGTCTAGTTAGGATGTTCGAAGTATCCCCTAACGCCAAAGACATCCGTTAGAACACTTCCATAAAACTGTGAGAAGTGGTGACTCAACCTGCTCCTTAAGGCTAGAAAAATCGCTAAAGCCGTGCGACGGAGTATTTGTACGTCGAGTCCGACCCAAACTATAACAAAACTCCCTAAGATAGCCTTTTTCTCTCGCAACCAGTGTCGAAATAAATAGTCTTGGGCTTAACTTGGTTTACTTTTCTTGGCCGAACTTTCTTTTACGATTTTGGTTTAGGGCCATAAGGATTCATAATAAAGTTAGGAACCGGTTTCAGTGCGGCATGTGACATGTAAGCATCGTTGAAACCTATTTCTTGCCTCTCACTAAACCCTAAAGCGAGGCCGAGGAACATCTCTTCCCATCTTTCCAGATCTGTCCTCAATCTTTACTTTGACCTTCAGGGCTTTCTCAAGATCATGAGTGAGTTGGTCTATAAGGGCTTTAAGTTTCTTCTAAGTCTCCACGGATGTAAGGATCTCACTCGTAAGACTAGCCACTTATTTAGTCAAGACCCCTTTCTCTTTCTCAAAACTACTCTCTCTCTCTCTCTCTCTCTCCAACTCTCTCTATTTCTCTCAAAGGTCTCTCTCTCGTCTCTCTCTCGTCTCTCCTAAGTCCTTCTCTAGTGCAATGATCCTAGTTTCTAACCTTTTGTTTTGCTTTTTCATTTTAAAGAACTCGGTGTATAACTCAGCGTAGGCGCGCTGCGAGTCATACTAACTTGCAGTATCCTCACCCTCACTCATATCGTTTTCACTATTGAGGTGTCCATGTGAAGTAGCTTCCTCATTGTCGTGAGGTGCACTAGAAGTGCTCACGTGACTAGCCATAAATGTGGTGAAGTTACATTCATGCAGTGATTTTTCTCCTAAATCCACCGACTCGACCTCACTCTTATCACTAAGGGTGGCATTTAAGGCGGCTTTACCCTTGCCTTGACACTTTAACCTAGTCAGACAGTCATATGCTTTGTGACCTCTCCCATCACACTCGTAACACCTTTCTTCCTTTCTCTTTGGGGTGTCCTTTTTTTTTATCGTTTTCAAATTTCCTCCCATTTTTATTTTTCTCAAAAATCTTTTTATCTTTAAAATTGTCCTTACTTTTTAGTTTGAGAAATTTATTGAAATTTTTAGAAAAAAGGGCTCTATTAACTAAATCAAAGTCATACTCAGAATGAGACGATACTTCCTCTCTCTTTTTTGACAACTCCTCTCTCTTCCTAGACGACTCATCCCTCTTTTTAGAATGGGCTTAAGTGCGATCCCTTTTTATTTGGATTTAACCGTTTTAGGAAACATATCAGTTTCGTAAGTCTGAAGGTCTCCTATAAGCTCTTCTAACCTAAGAGAATCTAACATTACTAAAGAATAAAGCACAGTGACTTTCGGGATAAACGTGCAATGATCTTAAAATCTTTTTAACTACTCTTGTGTCAGGAATTATTTCATTAAGATTAAAGCTAGTATTAACTATATCTGACAGACGTGCATAGAACTTATCAAAACTTTCAGATTCAAGCATAGTTATAGTTTCAAACTTAGTCGTTAAATTTTGTAGTTTTGATGCCTTAACGCCATTTGTGCTCTCGTGTGTAAGCTGCAGGATATCCCATGCCTCTTTTGACGTGGTGCACGTCATGATACGTTGGAACTCATCGGGTGAGACGTCTTCGAAAATTGCATTAAGGCCACATGAACCATAAGTTCTCTATTTAAATTCATCATCAGTCTAATTACACATAGGTTTAGGATTTGTAAGGACATTTTTGTTCGTTATCAATTTATATGTCATATACCACTACACCGTCGAAGAAGATCACATTCACATCAAGACGGATTCGAATAATCAAGGCTCTTCAATAAACAGTCTCCGCAAGGTTAACTTTGGTAAGGTTACGTTTTAGAGTACCTTAATAATGCACTTAGAGTATTAGGATTATTTTTCATAAAATATTTTCCAAGTGTTAGAGGAGAGCTTTAAAAGTTTTTAAATTTTTTTAATTCATACTATCTAAAGATTTTGTTCTCGTACACCTTTCCGTAGAAAAATCATAACTAATTCATAAAAAATAAAATAAAATACAAAACTGGCGGCCACGCGTTCGCATCGAAATTATCTACAATCATGGCCTCGTTTGATAGGTCGCTCGAATAAAATAAGCATCTCGTTCGAATGAGATAATAGCATCTCGTTCAAACGACATCGTATGTCTTTCGAACGAGAAGAGTTTTTCCTGACACGTCACCCCCTTGGTTTTTAGTATTTAAAAGGTGTCGGAGAAACACTGGTTTTAAACATAATACGATTTTGAGTGTTTTACATTATTCTTTAAACCTTTTGAGAGTTCAATCTCTTATTTTTCAATTCACAAAACATCCCAATCTTTGGTGAATTGTTTTGGAACCCAATAACAGATCTTTGATATTGTTCAACTCTTTGTCGAGAAGATAAATCTACACCGAACTGAGGTCAACATTAGGGAGTGTTGCAGTATTCCTAGACTAAAGATAGGACTTCGGTTCTTATGAGTTCGCTGCGTGTGGATTCATTGCTGACGACTGCGACCAACACCTACGGGTATTCGTAAGTCAAATTGTATTTTCACTGTAATCCGATTTTAAACCGTTACTCTACAAATTAAAGTGGAAATAAGAGGTTTTTACCCTGCGGGGATTTTTTCCTTAACTCGGTGTTTCCAACCTTTTCATGCTTCTTGCTTTATTATTCCATATCACTTAGATGCATGTTCTAAGATAAAATTAAAACTTGGTTTTAATTAAATCTGATTTTGTTGATACACAATTAAAATTGATTTATTTGAGAAGTCGCATTAATTCCGCTGTAGCGGCTCTTTCAAATTGGTATCAAAGCGGGTTACTCTAAATTATAGAGTGATCCTGATTTTTAAATTTTTTCCCTAATACAATTTGACTACTCAAGTCGTCAAAGTGGTATCAGAGCAGGTATCGCTAATTTATTGCGTTTGATCCTGTTTTTCGAAAATTGTGTTGAAAAATCAGTTTTTGATCCTATTTTCTCTCAAAAATGGGTTTTGGTGGTTTTGATGATTTTCGGTTCAACTTTCTGAAAAATCTAATTGGAAAATTCACACAAACTCTTGTTTTAAATCTTCCGTTGAAAATAAATCTGAGAGGTGTTCGGATTGTGAGGGTGTAGGTCACACGATATATGAGTGTCCCAAAAATTTGAGGATGAAATTGAATAAACCGACATCTTGAGTTTCTACACTAAGTGACAGTGATTCAGAAGAAGAAGTTTTTTTTGCTTCTAGGCGAGAGTTTCCCACCCATGTGACTAGTGATAAAAGTGAGGTGAGTGAGGACGACACAAGTGAGGGTGAGCATGACTTGCAAACTGATTTCAATGAACTTTATGTTGAATCTTTGAAAATAAAGAAAGAAAATTTGAAATTGAAAGCCCATTTACAAGAGCGTGCCTTAAAAAATGATAATGATGTTTTAATTGAAGAACTTAGGGCACGAGAGAAAATTTTGAGAGAGAAGCTTGGATATGTCGAGGGTGAGAGAGATGATCTTCGAGGCGTGATGGAAGCTGTGAAAAAGGAGCTTCTTGAGTTTGAGGATTCCAGACGTTTGCTTGAATCTAGGATAGGTGAACTTGAGAAAAGTTTCGGAGATTCGAGTAAGGTGAAATTTTATGGAAATTTTTTCACTGGACAGAACTGTTTGATAATGTGGGTTTTCTAAGTATTTATGTTTCTCGTTCGAACGAGAAGGCTGATCGTTCGAGCGACGACCTCTGATGTCGTTCTAACGACATATCACATCATTCAAGCGACCTGGTTGTATTTGACCATTCTGTTTGCAGTACCCTGCATTCATCTGCTTAGGTTTATTGGTATTGTTGGTTGCTTCTGGAATAGTTTATATGCAATTATTTTTAGTATTCATGCTTAATTGCTAATACTGCATTGTTCATTTAATCACACCTATTTGGCTAATGATTCATTTGTGTGATTTATGTTTTGCTAGCATAGGATGACTTTCATATTGATATTGTGCCTGTTGCTGATTGTACTACATTTGTCATATATTTTAAAAAACCAAAAAGATTTTTGGTTTTGAAATATTTTGAAAAAGACAAAGATTTTTGTATTTTGTTTTACACCATATATGAATGGATACTTAGGATGACCGAGTCACAATTTCATTCCATTTAATTCATGTGACAATTTAATAGTATTTTGAGACAATATATCATGTCATCCATGTGCTTTACAATGTTTGGAGTCTTTGAGATGTAATCAGTTGTTACTTACTACACATTTGACTCATTATGTCCTTTACTGCACACTTGCACAAATTTGTCTGATTATTGTACTTGTCTATCACATGTTAGTCGAGTGTTTTCATCTCAGTCCTATCCTTAAAATGAACCAAGTGCAATAATACGAGAGTAATAAAAGTAGTGCATATAATAACCATAGCCCGTGAGGAATTTGTTTAAATTTTAAAAAAATGATGAGTGGCACGGAAAAGGGTTGTGAGTGAATAACTATCACGCCGTGAAAGCCACCATTTGAAAAGAGCCCGCACAAAAAATTAAGGTAATAGAAAGATGAAATATACCAAAAAATAGGCCAATAGGTTTTCTCTAAGTTGATAATTTAGTACCTCATTAGATATAAAAAAATTGCATTATTTTATACGAGGGGGTTTGGTTGGAAAGTAATCAATGGGTTTACACGTCATTTGAAAAGTTCTCGAAACGACACTAAATAGTTTTGGACGTTATTGGTGTGAAAATCACTTAGGCTTTGATTTGTTGATTTGATTTAATCGATATCATCTAAATTCAACAACTTTATACCTAATGATGCTTTTGATGTTCATTCGATAGGAGTACACGTATGCATCGTGCATATATGCTTGATTGAGTTTTATTACCTGTTGAGTTTGTTCACACACATTCATTCTATATCCCCGATTTGGTTATCTTAATAAAAATTCATGGTGTGTGATTTTTGTAAAATTATTTTTACATTTTTGTATGAAAATATTGAAAAATTCAAAAATAGATTGTTTGCTTTGTTTCTCGTGTCACCCCAATTTGCTTTATTGTGTTTATTCTTTCCTTGTCTATTTCGAACAAATAAAAAGGGGGATAATGGATTATGACTTTATGGGGGGGGGGGGGGGGGGGGTTGAATTACGGGGGAGATTTGAGATTTTATATATGTTTTGATTTGACTTTATGTTTATCTCATTTCAAACTCGATATGTCACGAAGGTTTTTGCTTTATCTCATGTGTGTAGGTGCAAAGTTGGAAATTAGTGGATTGCACACCCTGATAAGAAAATCTTTGAAGTTTGAAGTTAGTTGAAGATTGAAAAAGTTTGAAGACTTGTCATTTGCCTTTCCAGTTTTGGGTTCAAGGGAGAGTAGATTTGTATAGGTCATATTTTGATTGATAATTCAGATATTTTCGTTTTGTACCGGCATAGACATAGGGGAGATTTATAAGGAAATTTTTGTCCATTATCAATTTATATGTCGTATACCGCTACACCGTCGAAGAAGATTAAGATCACATTCACATCAAGGCGGATCCGAATAATCAAGGTTATTCAACAAAAAGTCTATGCAAGGTTAACTTTGGTAAGGTTACGTTTTAGAGTACCTTAATAATGCACTTAGAGTATTGGGATTATTTTTCATAAAATATTTTTTAAGTGTTATAGCGGAGCTTTAAAAGTTTTTTTAATTTTTTTTTAATTCATACTATCTAAAGATTTTGTTCTCGGACACTTTTCTGTAGAAAAATTATAACTAATTCATAAAAAATCAGAAAAATATGAAACTGGCAACCACGTGTTCGTATCGAAATTATCTACAATCATGGCCTCATTTGATAGGCCATTCAAACGAGATAAACATCTCGTTCAAACGACATCGTATGTCGTTCGAACGAGAAGAGTTTTTTTCTGACACGTCACCCCCTTGATTTGTAGTATTTAAAGGGTGTTAGACTACTGGATTTCGGTTGGAGAAACACTGGTTTTAAACAGAATACGATTTTTAGTGTTTTACATTATTCTCCAACCTTTTGAGAGTTCAATCTCTTATTTTTCAATTCACAAAACATCCCAATCTTTAGTGAATTGTTTTGAAACCCAAGAACAGATCTTTGCTATCGTTCAACTCTTTGTAGAGAGGATAAATCTATACCGGACTGAGCTCAACATTAGGTAGAGCTGCAGTATTCCTGAGCTGAAGATATGACTGCAATTCTTGTGAGTTCTCTGCGTGTGAATTCATTGCTAACGACTGCGATCGACACCTGCAGGTATTCGTAAGTCAAATTGTATTTTTGCTGTAATCCGAATGGAAACCGTTACTTTACAAATTATAGTGTAAATAAGAGGTTTTTACCTTGCGTGGATTTTTTCCTTAACTTGGTGTTTCCAACCTTTGCATGCTTGTTGCTTTATTATTCCATATAACTTAGATACATGTTCTAGGATTAAATTAAAACTTGGTTTTAATTAAATC
The DNA here is from genome assembly GCA_949130495.1 of Sambucus nigra. Taxonomy (NCBI): domain Eukaryota; kingdom Viridiplantae; phylum Streptophyta; class Magnoliopsida; order Dipsacales; family Adoxaceae; genus Sambucus; species Sambucus nigra. The sequence goes on along the minus strand of OX422208.1, from coordinate 236,781,964 downwards.
TGATTTTGTTGATACACAATTAAAATTGATTTATTTAAGAAGTCGCATTAAGTCCACTGTAGCGGCTCTTACAGGATTTGTCACATTATCTACGGTGACAGTGGGAGGAGTCCACCCTCTTTCACTAATTAACCGGACACATTCATCAATAGCCTTTAAAGTTGATTTCATGCAGACTTTCCAATAGGCATAGTTTGTACCATAAAAAATTGGCATTGTCTAATACCAATTTAAGAATGCACTTTGGTTAAATGGTTCAACTTATTAAATTAAACTCCAATTTTATAATCTGTTTTAATTAAGCCTAAAACATGCAACTAAGTGATTAAAAGCAATAAATCTATCTATCATGACAAAACTTTTTTATTTCACTATCGTATGTAAACCTCGACTTACATATACATAGAGAAATGCAGACGCTTTGACAGACGAATACCCACAGGCCTCGGTTCGTTATCTTCAGTAAAAACTCCCATGAGAATTCTAAGAATAACAATGGAGACATCTTCTTTTCTCCACAAGAATTACTCCGAGATGAGATAATATGAATGTAAGGGTTTCTCAATGATTCACATATATGATAAGGGAGGTTTGAGTGAATCAAAATTGTTTTTGGCTTTAAAAATTGAAGGCTTAAAGTACAGCAGGTCTGCAAAAGGCGGAGTTGAAAAGTCTTATAAAATACCTAATGAGAGCAGGTATTTATAGCCAAATAAAAAATTCAAGGCGGCTACATGTTGTTCGAACAACTTCTTAGGGTCGTTAAAATGACATTGAGAGGTCGTTAGATGGGGGATCGAACAACCTCTGAAACGACCAGTTAAAAACCAAAACAGTACGGGTTTGTTTGATCTAAATTAGATCAGGGGCATCAAACGACCCTTTGAACGACATGTTCATGTTGTTTGAACGACTTTGGGCGAAAATTCTTTTACTTTAAATGCCAACCTTGTTTATGATAAGTTAAAATCAGTTGAAAAATCGAAATAAAAACCTCCCAAATATAAATGCGAATATCAAGAACTCCAAATAAAAATAATACCATTAACGTAGTGGAGCAATGGAAATCGGTTAAATCTAAACAACACACGTTGAAGATGATAGGTGCGTGATTATGAGCACATTGAAGGCGCGGTCGATCGCGCCCCTGCGACCGGTTGACCGCGATCACCAGATATTTGTTGCTCTTTTCCTTTTCTTTTCTTTTTCCTTTATTTATTTTCCAGGTTACTATATAAACCAATTTTGGTTTCATATTCAGATATAATTCATTTTAGGTTAGTTTAGCTTAGGGTTTAGGGGTTGAGAGCTCATTTCTTCTTCCTCTCTTGGTTTGACACCCATTAGGGTTTGTAAGTTGTACTTTCATCTTCCCTCTCCATTAATTTAGTTTGTATTTCTTTAATTCTTGCTTTTTAATTTAGTTTACTTGTTTTATTTACATGCTTTCATTTACTTGCTTTGTAGTGTAGTTTTATTGCGTTTATTTACCGCTTTCATTTATCGCGTTTTTAATATGCTTTCTAGCTAAGTTAGTCTAGGTTGTGTCGGATTGAACTCATCCCGGGTTGACATGTTGCTTTGCTTTGGTGATGGAGTTTACGGGTCTATTTCGGGTGCGTTATCCTAGTTATTACCCCTAGGGGATTTGATGGGGCATATTATGTATGTTTTGTGTTTACGACCTTACGTGCGTAATTTTCGGGGTATTTGTTGACGCCAAAATCGTATTAGCATTTATGAGAATTTAGGGGCGTGACAACCCTTGATTTAATTAACTGTCGAAACGAGACACATTCGTAATAACTCGTCGACCCATGTAACTATTTTATACTAATCAACTCGGGTGAGGGATATTCGACGCCACCTATAGTTTTTACTCGCTTTCTTAATCTAGCTTTATTTTCCCTCGCCTAGATTAATATTTCCCTTTTGTGCATCTTTTCCTTTTTGTGTATAATCACCTTTTGCGCTTTTATTTAGGAATACTAAACCATATAAATTATAGCAACTCGTCTTTGTGGATTTTCGATACCCGGACTTGGACGCTATACTCACCCGTTGAGTGTAGTCATAAGTTTAAGTTTTTGTATAGTTCAGGTGAGCCGAATTCAAAACGACCGACGCGTAGGTGACTCTCGCGCCGCGACGAAACCCTGCCTATCAACGTGCCAATGTAGCGGAATATGACATATCATATCTTATCTAGGACAACTCCGACAATTCGTATATTCTAGTGGACAATCACAAGATTATGTCCTTACAATGTCATAAGCTTTCAGTATTAAAAATTCATACATACATAAACGGAGTTTCAATTTACATGAAAATAGTTGTATTAGGAGCGATTGCACGTGTTCATCTACGAGTTTATCTTAAAGAGTCCTTCTACGTCAACTTTCAAAACTCACTGACGTGTCACATATGTCAACACTTATCAAGGTTTGTCATCTAAGAAAACTTGTCATTCGGTCGACAATATATACGAACATTTGAGCCATTTTTGTTTAACTAGTACGATAACAATAATTCTATGCTGACTCTTATTTTCGATTCATTGGGCGCGATTCATTGCCTAACACGTCAATAAGTTGCACCAATGAATCGAAAAGGATACTCAGACGGAAATTATTGTTATCCTCTGAGTAAACAAAAATGGCTCAAATGTCTGTATATGAGAAACTTTAGATGAACTGCCAATTACCCCGCCTAGTGACCGCATTCCCTTTTTTTTTAAAGTTTCTTATTCTTTTATTTTTAACAATTAATATAAAAATAGTTTTTTAAATAAAAAAAACAATTTTCCTATTATTATAAAAAAACAGTTTATTTAAAGTAACAATTTTTATTAAAATATTTTTTTTTCATAAATAAAAAAATTTATGTTTATTGACATGATATCGTGATTGATTAGTGCCACTGGCGCGGACCCACATCATTTGTTGAATGTGGGTCCGCGCCAGCGGCATGTTAGTAAACATATGTTTTTTTATTGGGGCATATATCAAATAGTCCCTCGAACTTTGTTTAATACACGTTTAGTCCAAACTTTTTTATTTTGCACAAAAAAGTCTTTCATCATGCCAAAAACGCTTTACCATGCCACTGACGCAGACCTTCAAAGATAAGAGAATAAGGGACTTTTTGGTACAAAATAAAAGGCTTGGACTAAATGTGTATTAAAAAATGTTTGAGGGACCTTTTGGTATTTGAACATTTTTTATTTATGAAAAAAATATTTTTTTAATTCTAATTTTAATAAAAAAAAACTGTTTAATTTGATGTCTTAGATTCGAGATTGATTGGTGTCGCTGACGCGAACCCACATTCAAGAAATGATGTGGCTTCGCGCCAGCGACACTAATCAATCTCAATATCATGTCAATAAAATATCGCGATTAATTAGTGCCGTTGGGGGGCGGACCCACATTTTCGGACCCGTATCATTTGTTGAATGTGGGTCCTCGCCAGCAGCACTAATCAATCGCGATATCATGTCAATCGCGAATATCATGGTTGATTAGCGCCGCTGGCGAGGGACCACATTCCCGACCCCACATCATTTATTGAATGTGGATCCACGCCAGCGACACTAATCAATCGCGAATCTAAGACATCAAATTAAACAGTTTTTTATTATTATTAAAATTAAAATATATATTTTTAAATGTTGTCTTTAATTAAAAAAATATTTATTTATTTTTTTAATTTTAATAAAAAAATTTATTTTTATATCAATTGTTAAAAAAAAAAAAATGAATGAAAAATGCGGTCGCAACGCAAGGCGGTCACCAGGCGGTTCATGTAGAAGTGCTCGTCCGTATATATTGTCGGCCCCATGACAAGTTTTCTTGGGCGACAAACCTTGACTAGTTTCGATCGCTGCTCTGTACAACATCGGCGCTCAGGTTCTCTCTCTTCTCCCTCTCCTTTACGTTTCTTCTTATTGTAAAATTTTATTTCGTTTATTTGATGTGAGAAATATGTTATCATGATTGTAGTTGATGTTATATCTTATATTTCGTAATAATTGACTTCTGAACATCAAACTCTGGTTTAAGAAAAAACCCAACTGTTTTATTTTCTCTCTCTATCTCTATCTCTATCTCGACGAATGTGTATTTCTTTTATTTAAATTTTGTACAGTTATTTTTTAAGTAGTTTTGTGCCTAAAGAATTGAGCTTGTTTAATATGTATCCTTGTAATTATTTGCATAGCGTTACAGTGGCCGTACCAATTTGGTTGAGGTGGATGCTCTTGGGTTGTATGAATGTGATCAAACCCTAAGATAAACCCACACCCAAGCAAAAGAAAGTAATTGAAATCCGTGTTTACATTATGTAAAGCTTTTATCAAAGAGTGATGATGTTATGCTGATGGTTGTAGTGGATATAATCAGTTTAGGAGGGGCTTGATGTTGAACAACAACCAAGCAATGGACCCTAGTAGATTAGAGTTTTCCTGGTGCTAGTATAACAGTTCACACAGTGTGGTTTGTTGGTTTGGGTGGGGGGTGGGGGGATTCGAGCTCGCATAAGTCTGGGATAGCCACGATAAATCCAAAGTTGACCTTTTTTCCAATGAAAAACCCTAACCAATAGTGTCCCCCACAATATCTAATTGCGGATATGAAAGAAATTTTGGGTAATGGAAGACTCTTATTACAAATTAATTTTTATTTTTAAATATTTGCATTGGAGATGATTTTTTATTTACAATGTCTACATAGAATTTTTTAATGCCACATAAGATAGATACTGTCTAATTCACATAGCTACATGAAAACCAATTCACATTTGCATTGGAAGAACACCCACCTGTTGAAGTCAGACCCATTCAGGGTTTTCCCCTCTTTTCAACTCCGACTCCTCTTTTCAGCACTTTCGACACAATTCCGCTTAAGGTTTTCCACTTCCGACCTCAATCCGCCTAGGGTTTTCAACTCTGGTATGTTTTTTTTAGTTTGCTTTTAATTTGGACCTTGTTTTTTTTCTTTTCTGTTTTCTCTTTTAATTCTGCTGTTTTTTTTTTCCCTTTTAAGTTATGCATTCTTTATATATTTCATTAAAATCATTTAATTCCTTCTTCAGCTTTCCTTCTGTTTGTCTAAATCATTTTGTTCTTTACAAAACTGTTTGAATCCTTTTTTCTTTTACAAAAACTGTCATTCTTTTTTTTTTCCCTATACTTTTGTTTTTAGATTTTACGAAAACTGTCTGATTAATATATATAAAATAAAATAATAAATATTTAACATATTCTAGCGTATCTGTATCTTACATTTTGAAAAAATCACATATTCCGAATCGAGTCGTATCCCGTATTACGTGTCAAGTCCGTGCTTTCTAGGTTGCCACAATGACTCTTTTTTTAGGACAAGGGAAACCCCCTTGTAGCTCAGAAATACACGAGGAGGAGGAAGAAAACAAAACTCATATTAAATTAATGAATTCATGGTAATGTAGCGGATGTTACATTGTTTAGACCTATTGGCTCAAGTCACCAAGCCAAATTTCCTCAATGGTCCGTAGATAACACAAAATTACTTTCACGGCTGTGGCAGTGTTACTTGAATCGTGGGTCGCTTTGGTACGTGGTTACGGGTATGGGTATGGGTACGTTGCATTAGCTGGTACGCGGTACGATAGAAGTATGTTTAATCTATGTGTCCTAAAGTGGGTGCGAGTGCGGATACGAGTGCGCCAATGTGTCATTTTTAAATTAATTGGATTTAAGAGCGCCACGCGTGTGTCTATATGTTTAATATATAAAATATATTTTTAATATATAATTATGTTTATATATATATATATATATATAATTATGTTTTTAAATATATATATATACACACACTAATAGAGAAATACTATCAATACAACTAATATAAAATATTTGGAAGGACATTTATGAGAGTAAAATAATTTATTTAAAATTTTCATTAAAAAAACACAACTAAATATAGGTATTAATGTATATTTAATTTAAGCACAAAAAACTATCTAATGTATGAATAATTAACAGAAGATTTTATTTAGATGGGTATATGTTCATACATAAATTAAATTTGTATATATCAATATAAAAAGATGGGGCTATAATATAATTTGATATTGAAAGTCACAAAGGGTAACAACAAAATGCTCTTTCCCACATCGGAGAGAGCATGACTAAATTTATATTAAGGGTTAATATATTGGAGTTTTAAAACCCTAGTCCCACATCGGTTGTGCAAAACAAAGAAACATTGTATGTAGTGGATAATATCGATATTTTGTAATAAATAAGATAGATGAAGAATTATGTACATATATTTGTTGAGAAGCCTTTTTTCTTCCCATTTATACTGTTATTGAAGTTAAAAGTTGTCTTGTAACTATTAAAAACTTAAATTTGGGAACACCCTTTTTGGATATCCGTATTGAGAACCCACCATATTTCGGGTTATACAACCCCGGATCGCGGTACGTAGGGAGAAGTAGTGATCCCGGTAACTATGGGATGTGGCTCCAAGTTTGTGGTCTTTTATTGGTTGGCCCTTTTACAAGCCTCATTTAGTGATTTTGAAGGAGCATGTTATGAGGTTATGATAGTTGATATGGGACTTGGATATGCTCTTTCTCCCTGCAGATATGCCGGGCGAGATAGTGACAAATGGGGAAAGTCGAGCCCCCTATAAACGTAAAGGCAATCATTGCTGCTGCTTTGTTCGTATAGATAGGATGGATCTTCTACCTCAGCTGGAACTTGCCTCGGGAACTAACTTGTTTTGGCCTTCCACCTTGATCAGACAATCACTTGAAGAATCGGCAATGTTATAAAATGCACTAGGCAGAAAGCGGGCTGCAGGGGTGGCATAGCGCCCGCATTGGCATTTTTTATTTTAATTTTTAAATATAATACTATGACAAATCAACTATTTGAACAAGCTTACCAATTCAAATCAAAATCTAATCAACTATATCAATATTGCAATAAGAGTACATGTACTGTAAAACAGCAACCAACTATCTGTAAAGGGGCTTATGCAGTCCACTTATTGTATACGCAATGAGCATAACACCTCACAAGTGAAGCTTGCAATTTAGTTGGTATTCCTCCTTTTCACCCTACTCTTTTGTTTCTGATTAAGCTTCCTCTGTTTAATTCAGTGTTACAATACTGCCTTCCAGTTCTCGGATACGCTTTTAGGCCACTTTAGCATCTTAATTCTTTCAATCTTACGCCCCACTTTTGTTTTGAAGAACAGAATAAAATAACATAGCAAAACAGTAAACCATTTATGTTACTGAATTCTCTTTCTTTGGTCCTAATTGAGTATATCTACAGAAATTAGGTACACCAAAACTAAGTGCCTAATAGAAAAACTTAATTTAAATTGTTAAAAACTGAGCACGTGCGTTTGGGTTTGTATATATATGTATATATACTTCATATAGTACCCAAAATGATCCAAATAATAATTATAAGCGAACCGCGAACCAAATAGCGTCCCAACTAAGCCTCCCCTTAACGTACCGTGTAGCAGAATATAGTTGAAAGTTCTTAGGAATAAGAAAGTCTATCACAAGTGATGTAGCATAGCGGAATTAATCACCAAAAATATCATAAGGAGAACACCAAGTTTTTTTTTATTATTTACTTGAATAAATAAAATTGACTAAGGGGGCTTTGTTTATAGGCCCTTAAATGAGTTTAATTCTAACTAACAAATAAAGGATAATTTTAAAAGAACTAAAAGATATATACCGAACTAAATTCCATGTCTAATAGTAATTATCCTAATTAACTAATAACAATGCAAAAATTACAAGATAATTCCACCATAAAATCCCAAAACCCCCATTTGCCCATCCAAGTAGTCGTTCGTATCATTCTACCCTTCTTTAAATAAACCCGTCTACGAGCTTTTGCCGAAAATTGGAGATTCCAAGCTATATAAATAGGTTTTCTAATAGTTTTCTTGCTTGAGTGTGGACACGGGATGAATTTGCTGCAAATAATCTTTCCATGCATTAAATTGCCATTGCATGAATATCCGGAACAATTTAAAAAGTTACAAACCTGGTAAAATCATTCTTGGTCGATTTGGTGTACACATCTGCTATTAAAATAAGCCGGGGGGCTGCTTTGTAATGTCAAGGGGTCAATATGTTATTTTTAAGTGAGGAATGAGGTTTCAGTTGCAAATCAAAGGATTAAGGTCACAATAAGTTTGTTTTGTTTGGATTTGATTAATGAAGTAAACAAACCCTGCATTTCCAACAGTGATGGGCATGGCATGGTCATCGTACCTCCGGTGAGGTTCGATGGATGTCGAGCCTCGCACGAGGCCAGTGAAGGGGGATGGGACGCTGGGATGGACGTTGGGGTGGCTAGATCTAGGGTTAGTGTTGGTACCTGTCGCTGCCGGGCTAGACGAAACGGGATGGGATATGGTGTTTTGGCGGACCTGCGAAGGGTATGGAATGTAGATCGGGTGGTTTTCAACGCAGTAGTTAGGGTTTTGACCATTACTTCCTGTGGCACCATATGGGACAAGAAGGGTTCAGGCCCGAGGCCACATCGGCTAGCCTCGCTGGACGTCACCAATTGTCGGTTGTGGTGGTCTGGGTTGTGGTTTGAGGTGAGTAGATCTAGATTTAGCGCCCTATTTTGTTGATTTCCAACCTTGAGTTCTCTAATTTGCTTCTGTAAATCATCAAATAGGGCCTCTATTTATGCATTACTTTTTGCATCTATTGAGATCCATTCACATTTGGTTATTTTTTTACCCATTCTATTATGAAAACAAACTACTTCCATATCAAATTTAGACCTACCAAACGGCACAAACACGTACCCAAAGTGAAGATGGCTTTGATACTAGTTTGATGTAGCACAACAAAATTAATCATCAAAAAACACAAAAAACCCCAAAAGAACACCCAAAAAATATTCTTTATTATTTGCGCGAATAAATAAAAATGACAAAGGGAGCCTTTATTTATAGGCCCTTAAAATCCTAATTCTAACAAAGAAAATAAAAGATAATCCCAAATAAACCAAAGGATAGATAAAAGATAATCCTTTATTAAATCTAATAACTAATTAATAATTATCCTAATTAACTACTACTAATAATGCAAAAATACAAGATGATTCCACTATAAAGTCCAAAAACCCCATTAGCCCATCTAATTAATCATGCACATCAAAAAGACTATTTACTAATCGCTCTTGTTAACCAAGGGTGCTTGGATTGTAAGTAGCTCTAAAAAGGTTTTCTTTGAGCGATCAGTCTCTCCAATCTTTTTTGGGTTGCATGCCAAAGGCAATGCTTGTTTGAGTTTGAGATGAGATGGAATGACCTTGATATTTTGCCTCTTCCCACAAAATCATTTACCATCATTCTTATCAATTTTCAACGCTGTCGAATTTTCAAATGTCCAAGACACCTTTGGAAAGCTTATCTTCCTTTTCAATAAAGGATGGAGTTGCGACAACAATAGGTGAAGTTTAGGTATAGTGGTGACAAATGAAGCAACACCCTAATCCCATCGGTTTTACAAAGCATTCCCACTTACTTTTTGTTCAATTTTAAAACGACAAAAAGTGTCTAATTTAATTGAAAGAGAATCATAAATTTTTTGTGGGAAGGGTGGGGTCAGGGTAATTATGACTATATTTAGTTTACTGAAAAGGGATAGACAAACCTAAAATTAAAGGGGGCTTGGGTACGGGAAACTTAAGGGCAATACAAAGACTTGTTAGCAAAATAGTTATGGAGGTTTCCTTTAGATGTTGATTTCCTTTGTTAAATTATCATTAGCCAAAAATACGGGTTGGATTAAAATGGTTGATTCTCCAATAGGGTGGAGAGAGGTTCCTTTAGAAGTCAATGGAAGTTAATTTCGCAAGGCATTTGATTTCTTTCTTAAGTGTGTATCGTCGGTAGTTGGGGATAAATGGATTGTACATTCAGTTTAAGGGAGGATTGTTGGAATGGAGAAGTTTCTCTTCAATTTAGATTTCCCCGACTAATCATTCTTATTTGAATAATTTCTATCAATTGCGTTGGTTGCTTTAATGAATTCAACATCGTCGGTTTCGTGGAATCTATCTTGTCGAGGAAATTTTGACGATATGGAAATGAAGGAGTTTATATCTTTATATGGTTAAAAAAATGTGGAAGTTGGACAAATAAGACTTCTCTTGTAAATCCTCCTTTCATATCCTTCGTGATAACCCTTTCTCTTCCTCCTTCCACGATAATGTGGGTTGCCGGAATCCCATCCAAAGTTTACGTACTGCGTGGTTGGTAACTCCGAGAGAGTCGAAGTGTCAAACACAAGTGGCTTAATTCAAAGGAGAAGACCCTTCATGAAACTATCACCAAATTGGTGTTGTCTTTGCAAGAAGAATGTTGAGACCAATTGTCACATTTTTCTCCATTGTTCCATTCGAGATTTTATTTGGAGAAAAGTTTTTGAAGAATTAAAAATTATCGGGGTATTTCCCTTGTCTTCGATAGATTTCCTTCTTTGAGAATGGGAGGGTTTGGGAGACCCCTCGAAGGTGATATATCTTTGGAGATGTTTGGTGTCAGCATGTTTTTGGAACATATGGATTCAAGGTAATAACATAGTTTTGAAGGAAAAGAACACGAGAAGGAGAGAATTGGGGAAAATAAGTTTTTTGCATCCTATGGGCGTTAACATCAAAAGAATTTAAGCTTATTTCTTTGCACACGCTTTCTCGGGCAGAGTCATGCCGCTTCATATGTGAGCATATGAGGTGGGCTTTTCATTTTTCTTATCTTTTCTTAATCATGGTTCAAAGTTCTGTTATAGGTCTGTGACTCAGACGCTTAATTTTTAACTCGGTCTCGATATTGGTCTTGGTATCGGGCGACACACAGTGATATACTATTTAGAGAACCCAAAACAGTTTAAAAAAATATAGAAAATTTTAGAAAAATATGACTCAATTGGACTAGTACAAAATCATCATTTAGTATCCATTACATTGTCAAATTGCTTATATAGATGTTGTGTCGTACTTGTTAACGGCAATATTCCATAATTGTGCAATAATAAATAAAACAATTTAATTAGACAACTAATAAAGCCGTTACATAAGATTTTACAAAGAAAAGTTACAAATTACTATATATTAAATACATATGATATTTTACATAAATGTAATAATAATACTTATTATTAATTAAGTAAATAATGATACTTAGTCAATATATTTTGAGTAATATGTTCTTCGTAAATGTAATTATAGTACTATTATAAACTAAGTAAATAATGATAATTAATATATTTCAAGTGAATAATGGTGTAATTTTTAAAATATATAAAGCAAATAAAGATGCATTTAAAGAAGAGACATATAATAATACTTCTAATACAAGTTAAGCAATACAATTTAATGAAGTAAATATGAAAAGAGGGTTAAATGGAAAATAACCCTTGTCATAACACTAAAAAAAAGAAGAGAGATTCAACCATATTCGCGACCATGAAACATTATCGACCCTACTTCGAAATGAAAGATTGCTCCGCTAATGACATCACCGATATGGACCGATATGGACCGATACTACAAGGATATTGCCGATATGGGCCGCTTCGTATCTGAAAGATCTAATACTCAACTCGTAACTCGGAATGGAATTGGTTGGTACCGATGTATCGACCGTCACTTTGAAACATGTTTCTTTAGCTTGTACAAAGTTTTATTTTGGTAATATTTATCAACTGGTGCTGGGCAACTATTTTTCTTATACTTTCTTTTGTACCTTTATCTCTAAGTTTAATAAAAGCTTCATGTTTTAGAAAAATGGCTTATGAAGCATCATAACTCTTCCGGAGGTCTGATGTCGGACGCCGACTCTCCAAGACACATTTCAAACACACCTCTCTAATTCTTTTTTTTACCATTTAACCATGGACATATTGGGACGTGTTAATGTACACAATGTTTTAAAAATCACTAGCGGTAGACGTCTTGAGGTGTGCCTCGAAGTGAAGCAAGAAAAAAATGCCTTATGGCTTAAGCCTCAGGTGCCGAAAATGAGGCTTACGCTTCAGAGGGTCAACGCGCACCGCCTCAAGGCGGTTTGGGGCGAGGCTATGAGGCAAGGCACGTCCGTTTGAGTGTGTTTTGAAAAAAAAAATGAAAGAGTAAAAGATGCAAACATAAAAACCTGACTTTGTTTTCTACTCTGGTGGTTGATTTCTTGTCTGTGGCCTTCGTTTGGCTCATGGTTCAAAATCGCGGTATCGGTTAATGACTTGGATGCTCAATTTTTGACTCGGTATCGGTATCGGTATCGGTCTTGGTCTCGGTCTCAGTCGATATGAAACTGTACACTATTTAGAGAACTCAAAAATTTTTGAAAAAAATACAAAAAGTTAAGAAAAATAAGAATAATAATATGGCTTAATTAGACAAGTACAAAATTATCATTTAGTATGCATAACATTGTCTAATTGTTTATATTGAATCATCATCTAGTATACATAACATTGTCTAAATCAATGGATTTTTAGTAATATATTCTTTGTGAATGTTATAATAGTACCTATTACTAATTAAGGATATATATAAAGTAAATAATCATGCACTTAAAGTATAGATAAATAATGATACATTTTAATACAAATTAAGTAACACTACAAGAAAAGAATTGAGAGATTGAATAAAAAAAATCCGATTTGCGACCAAGAAACATTATATACCTTGCTCCGAATTAAAAAAGATAGCTCAGATCGGGATACAAAATTGAGGCTCAGTTGAGTGAGTTAGAAGTTGAGATAGAGAGATCGATGCTTAGTGACTTATACCATCTTGGTCTATATATCACCGATATGGGCCGATACTACCACGATATCGCCGGTATGGGCCGATACTACCACGATATCACCGATATGGGCCGATTCTACCACGATATCACCGATATGAGTCGATACTACTGAGAAATCACCGATATATGATCAATTCACTTCAATAATCTAAAACTCAACTTGTAACTTGGAATCGAATCGGTGGGTACCGATACTTACTCAACTCGGTCGTATCGTCGCGATATCGGCCTAGACTTTGAACCATGGTTTGGCTTGTGTGACATGGCAGATTTCACCTCTGATGGCAGAATCATCTTTGATGGCCTTATTTATGTTGTGCGACTGCTGCGATTTGTTAAATCCCAAGCTTGGTTTCTTTTTGTTTCCCTTTTTCTTTTGTTTTAAACTTTTATTTTACCAACTTAAAACCCCACACTCACTCCCCCATTTCTTTTTGTTTCTCTTCTCTCTTTTTTTTATAAATATTTTATTTTACTATTTTTACTAACTCAAATTTTTTTGTTTTTGTTTTTTTAACTCGTATATGTATCAATTTCTTATGTAATTTATAGATATAGATATAAATGTATCACTCTATTCAATTAATTATATTTACAATATTTTCTTAGTAGAAAATTATTAATCAACCTACACTAAATAATTTGATTTTGCATTGATTAATTTATTGTCATATTATTAAATAACCAATATGTGCGAAACTAAAAAAAATTGATTTTGTCAATTTGGCTTTGCATTGATTAGTTTTTTGTCATATATAAAATTACTAATATGTAAATGAAACTAAAAAAATTTGATTTTGTCAATTTGATTTTTCATTGATTAATTTTTTGTCATATATAAAATTACCAATATGTGAATGAAAAACAAGGGTTTTGCATTGATTAATTACTTGTCATATTGTAAAATAGTCTATGTATAAAATTGATTGTCAAATTATTTTTTTTGAAAAAAGTCATCTGGAGGGCACAATTTTTTTTAAACTACGTGAGAAAGGCCTCTAAGATATTTTTTGTGGTATTATTAAAGTTTTTTTCTTACATTATTTTTGTGTTTTTATTTGTTTTTTTAAATATTATTTTGATCTTTTTTTGATGAGGGTTACATCTCAGTACGCCTCGCCTCCACCTCGCGCCTTTTTAAACATTAAATGGACATGCTCAAACACATTTAGCGACTACAATATCAATACCCTAAAAATGGGCTGAAATGTAATTTTGTTGGTTGAAATGTGTGTTCTTTTCAATTAAAGAGATGAAAGTACAATGTTTCCAAACTATCTGTACGTAATGGATACAAAAATGTAAATATTTCTGTGTCCCGTGTTCTACGTTTTGTAAAAGTATCGTGTCAAGCATGTAGAGTCGTGGCTTGTTGGGTGGCGTGTCATGTGTTTGTGTCTGTAAGTGCTTTTTATAGGTGATAGCCAATTTTTAAAAAGCAATCGACACGTCAGCGTCGAGGCGAAGTGTGGAAAATTCGATTCGAGGCTTGATGCTATAGAAGAGGCCTCGAGGGGTTGAGAAGTTCTGCCCCAATACGACTCGAGGTGGGGCTTATGACGCGTAAGATGGAAGAAAATAAAATACCCAAGCTTTCGTCATCTTCTTCTTTTTTTTTTTTAAATTTATTTTTTAATAATACACAATGGAGCAACTATTATATAGTTACTCTAATTTTTGTTTGCTCTACTCGCGCGCGCGCGCACACACACACACACACACACATATATATATATATGTGTATACATAATATGATAGCATGGTTTTTGAAATTTTTTGAAAAATATCTTCACTTTTTGGATGTATGATATTTTCCTCTTTCATGTTCATGCATGAAATGTCATGCTAAAGTGTTTTTTTTTTTTTTTTTTTTTTAATAAAAAGGGTTTTGTTTTTGTTTTTTTAAAAGGGAAATAATTATTTTTAAAAAGGGAAATAATTTTAAGTAATTTAATTTATATATTTTTTTAAATATTTATATTTTAAAATTTTTTAATTCATATTTTTAAAATATATTTTTTTAATTTTTTCTTTTTTTTTTATCACGGGGCAAATTTATCGCCGTGCCCTCGGCACGGGCATCCGCTAGCATGACATGCTTCCTACATCACCTATACTTTACACCCAGTTCTAGGCATGAAGTTAACCTTCCAATCAATATATGTTCAAAAAATTAGGTCAAAATACAATTTCTAACTATTTTTTAAAAATCCATTAAAAAATTGTTGAAAATACCGCATGAGCATAATTTTTTAAAAATAGCTAGAAAATATATTTTGACCAAATTTTTTAAAAATGTGTTGATTGAAAGGTTAATTTCAAGAGAAAAATAAAAAATTTAGAAAAAATGTTTCTTAGGGCCTAGAACTAGGTATGATGTAGGGGCGGATCCACCCAGGCCGAGGTGAGGCCGCCGCCCCAGTTCAATTTTATAAAAAAAATAAAAAAATTAGGTTTTTTTGGTAAAAATTCAAACTTGGAGCTTATTTCTTATTATTTGCAAAGATGAGGGTGTAAATGTGTAATAAATTAAAAAAGAACACACTCGTTTTATACACACGTTCGCCCCCTTTTTATCTCACAACATTTAACCTATTCTCTCTCCTCTCTTCTCTCAAACTGCCTCAGCGTCGCCCCTCTATCTCCCCCTCACCGCTGCCTAAGCAGTCACTACCTCACCACCGCTGCTAACCACCTCACCGCCGTTCTGTTGTTGGAACAACACATCAATATCAGTCAAAAATAGCTCTCTGCTCCCTCCTACGGCTCCCTTCCCTCATCTATCTGACTTCAATCAATAAAAAGAGAGATATTTTTTATGTGTGTTTATTTTAGATGTGAATATTTTTACAATGTATGCTATTAGTCTGTTGGATTAAATTTTATATGTGCTATTAGTTTGTTGAAATTTGTCGAAATTTGTGTTTAAAATAGTTTGAAATTGGTTGAAATTTGTTGAAAATTGTTGAATTTTGTTGTACGTATAGGAAGTCAAGTCATGGAGAAATATAATGTTGAAATATTATAAAAAAAAATCCACGAACAAAGTAAAAACTGCAAATTTAGTTAATTATTACCGCAAACATTTTTAAGGTTAAAAATTGCAAGAAAAAAGTAAAAACAACCCCAAAAAATCGTCTCGGAGGCTCCCGTCCCCGAACCCCCGGGCTTCGTTAGAATTTTTCACCCCACTTGACTCAAATTCTCGGAACCGCCACTGGTATGATGTATAGAGTGTGATATAGGAGAGCCTCTCTCTCTCTCTCTATATATATATATATATATATATATATATATATACACACACGAGAGAGAGAGAGAGGGAGTATTATATACTCGGATGATATATATATACCAATTTTATTAATATATGCTACCAAAAAAAATTAGCTTTGGGACATTTCGTTACATTTATTCAGGTTGTACTTTGGATATATATATATATATATATACATACTAATCAATTAATTATATTTACAATTTTTTGGGTACACTATTTTTAATCAACATATTCTAAATAACTAATTACTTGACGTGATCCACTATTTTCTTGTGATAAACTGATTTAGACCTTTTCTAGTGTTAGTGATATTCATTATGGATTTTTTGGTTAAAACTGTTATAGTAAGTTATTTGGTTAAATTGTTATAGTACATTATTTTGTGATTTATTGGAAATTTCTATAATAACTTTTTAAAAGTTTAGGCTCACGCCTCAATGCGTCTCACGCGTTTTTAAACATTGGTGATGTCGACTGGTGCATGGTTTTGAGGGTTCCGTGGAGGCTTGGTAACGAAAATAGGCGTGGGGGTCAAAATGTGAACTTTTAGCACACATCCATGCCTTTCTTTTCCTCTTTGCTTGGAAAAACATGCCTTGCGCTTGTTTCTGGCGGCCCACACAAAGGCACATTGATGTAAACATATAATTAAACAACGAAATACACACATACATGAAAGCAATAGAAATATTCAAGCCAAATACTCATTGAAAGAAATTATTTATTATTGATTAAAATTAAGGTGAAGACTTCTTTAAATAGGCATTAACACTTGATACCTAAGGCTCTTATCCAATGTTTTAAAAGGCGAAATGAGGCGCGCCTCGTGGCGAGGCGCTAGGTGGGCGGCCTGAGGCTTACGCCTCTACATTATTATTTGAGGCTTCTGCCTTGTGTGGGTGAGGCGTCCGCCTTGAGGCTTTGCGCATCGAGGCTGTTGACGTGTAGGCCTCTTTTTTTTCCTCTTAAGGGTGAAAGTGGTCAAAAAGGTAAAAAAAAAAGCGTGTCGTTTCATACCCATAACCAGCCGTTTGCACAAACCCAAAAACCCTAGCCGATTTACTCTCAAAGATCATCGATAGTCTCATTTCCAACAGAAAACCTCTTATTTGCTTTTCCTACACGAAACCGATCTCCGATCGTCTTTGTTACACTAAATCGAAGGTAAATTCCGTGTATTCTTTATATTATCTGTGCCGACGTGTTTTTTTAATATTTTTTCTGCTCTCTCTCTATATATGTATGTATATATACATACATAATCTGTTTTTTTATAAAACGCTAAACCTCTGTTTTTTTTTTGGCTATCCCCTATTTTTTCTGCTATGTATATATATATATATATATAAGAGAGAGAGAGAGAGAGAGAGAGAGAGAGAGGTTCTAAAGTGAATCTAAAAACTTAACTTTTTAATGAACCTAATAAAATATTATAAATAATCCATTAATTTTTAATTCCTATGTTGTAATTGGTTCGCACTAGCGGCACCCGAGACCATTCCGTCCAGCCCCCCCCCAACTTCAATACCACCTGCCATGCACTACCCGAGCAGGGTTAAGGGTTAAGGGTTCAGCTGGGTTTTGGGTTGGATTATGGGAGAAGTCAGATCCGGGTTTGGGCAGTTGGGGTTAATCTCGCCGGAGATGGCTGGGGCAGTGGTTTTAGAAGTTAGTTTGGAGCAGATCTGGAATGGGTTTTGGGCACACCGGTGTGAAGGGTTCAGACAATAAGGTGGCTTTCGGCGGTTGAACAGGTGGGGGATGGTTCGGTTTGGACAGTAACTGGAATGGAGGGTTGAACTCCGAGTTCGGGTATGGGATAGTTGTAGCAGGGGTAAAAACAGGTTATGACCTTTCTGGGTAGGGGTGGGGGATAAGGTGTGTGTATTAAAAAATACGCGTGTTATAGGCGTGTCCATTACCGCTGACGCGGACCAATTACAACAACAAATTAATGTTTTATGGGGCATATACCAAATAGTCCCTCGAACTTTTTTTAATACACTTTTAATCCAAGCCTTTTTATTTTGCACCAAAAAGTCATTCACCATGCCAAAAAGGCATTACCATGCCGCTTGCGCGGACCTTTAAAGATAAGAGAATAATGACTTTTTGGTACAAAATGAAAGGCTTGGACTAAGTGTGTATTAAAAAATGTTTGAGGGACTTTTTGGTATTTGATTCATGTTTTATCAGGTTCATTATTTAATATTTTATTAGGTTCATTAAAAAGTTCGGGTTTTAGGTTCACTTTAGGACCTCTCTCCCTCTCTCTCTCTCTCTATATATATATATTGAGTTTTTGCGCACGCGCGTGCACACACACACACACACACATATGACTTTTTTGCTAACACAAAATTTGTATTATTGTCGTGAGTTGTCACTATGTCAGATAGGAAGGATCCCGCTTGGAAATACGGGAAATATGTGGAATTTCCGGATAAGGGTTACAAATATATTGAATGCGACTTTTACGGGAAAATTATTAAAGGTGGGGTTAAGCAAATGAAGGACCATCTAGCGGGTACCAAACAAAGTGTGGCTAAATGTGTGAAGGTACCTCTTGAGGTTAGTCAAGAGATGAAAGATTATTTGATGAGAGGTGATGATAGGCAAACAAAAAAAAGAGAAGATGAAAGGATTAATAATGGCTCTTACTATAATCAATCGTTTAGAGGGTCAAACACGGGTAGCGGTTCTATGAGGGGAGTTTGAGGACCAATGGATCATTTTAATGTCAGTGTTGATGATGATAGTGAAGCAACTACCATAGACAAGGGACACGTAAAATATCTTCGCAATCAAACGTGTTTAGATGTTGGAAGATTCTTGTTTGAAAACAGTATTCCTTTCAATGTAGCAAGTAGTCCTTCTTTTGTGAACATGTGTCTGGCAATTGGGGAATTTGGTCGTGGTTTTAAGAGTCTTATCTAATGTAGCAAACTCATATGCAAAGGAAATAAATAAGATATAAACCATAATATTATCACTAGCTAAAAGATAAATGCGACAAGTAATTAAAACCCCTAATTTATTTCTCTTTTTAGGGGCGCCCTTTGTTATCTACTTCCCTCTTCCTTCTCTTCTTGACGTGGTCTCTCCTCCGGGTTCTAGTGGCAAACGAACTTGGGCGATCAAAGCTTCCCCTTGCACTTCCTCTCTCTTCATTCTTTAATTTGAAAATAGAATTTCAATTGTGTTTGATGTACTTTTCTCTCTTCTTTAGATCCAATTGGTGGACATTGTATCAAATTAGTATCATAGCAAGGTGAGCTCCTCAGTGTGTATGTCCTCCCATTGCATCTCTATTGATGGCTCCCAAGAAGAGAAATCAGAACGCTGATTTTGAAAATCAGATGGATGCGCTACAAGAAGCAATAGCTTTCATGGTGGCTGAAATCAAAGAACAAAGGGTTGAAATGAGGAGCTAACAAACCTTACTCTTATTAAGACTTAAGGAAGTGTTCCAATTCAAACCTTAATCACTATTTTGGTCCCTAATTCCGATTTTCACCAATTTGACCCACCCCAAACTATCGATTGCACCCCCCCCCCCCCCCCCCCACCACCACCACCACAAAAAAAAAAATCTCACAAACCCTCATCAACCCACTTTTGGGTCATAATCTCTTATAACCCTTCCGCTACAAACCCTAAATCCTTTGCTAACCCTAGACAAGCAAAACCGTAGGGATGTGACACTCAACCGATCCTCTACCAACCCACAACGATCCAGCATGCGACCCTACCCAGGGTGCGCAACATCGGATGTGTTCCATCATCACCACCACACCCACGGACCCCTTGCTGAATTAAACTAAAACAACCTCTAATCGTTACTAAACCATCTCCTCATAATTGGCCCCACCAAGATCAAAATACCCGCCTCACTGCCCTTGCCATGAACATCAACATCCAAGGTTGATGTGTATTTGACGGAGGGTTGAGCTGAGTACCAATTGACAATCGTTCAACTCTTTTCGCTCCTTTGGACCCAAATCAATGGGTTCGTAACAAGGGATAATGCATTCGCAATCGGGTTCAATGACTACCTCTGCGGTGGATTTTCAAAATTTTGGTAATTCTTACGGCCAACCAATTGAGGTAATTAGAACCAAATTTGACGGCTTTCCTGTACCTGTTGTTTCGATGACATGTCCCTTACCTTCGACTCCACGATATAGATGATAAGTTCGCAAATTCCCTTTCTTATTCTATCCCCATGGCAACCCCATGTCGTTCAGTTCGAGAATTAAAGTTGTTTGCTTGTGGCAAGAGACTACACCTCAAAGTTGATTGTCCCACCCAATCCAAATGTGGCCTAAGAGCGAGGGAAATTTCAACCGCTTCGTGCTCACATCGAGGTAAAAGCCCATGTGCATTGGGGTCATATAATGAACCGTGGGACTATGAAGGATGATGAGGAAGAAAGTGCCACACACGGAGGGGATGATTTGACCCATTTTGGGCTTGTATTGGAACACTCCTTGAAAAGACTTCAAGTAGACTTATGGGCTGCTATTCTATCATTGATGGAAGATAAATGGATGCGGATGCTTTTGTTGATTGGATAGATATTATGGAGAAAGTTTTTGATTTTAAGAAGTAATTGGGCAAAAATGTGTCAAACTCGGGGAGACAAAGTTTACATGGTTTTGAAAAGTACTGTGGAATGATTTTGTCGGAGAACAAGCCTTTTATGACCAACCTCCCATCCACACATGGACCGAGATGAAAGAGGCCTATGATGGCTGAATTGTTTCCAATTTCATACGAGCACAATCTTTTTGC
Source organism: Sambucus nigra (assembly GCA_949130495.1). Classification (NCBI taxonomy): domain Eukaryota; kingdom Viridiplantae; phylum Streptophyta; class Magnoliopsida; order Dipsacales; family Adoxaceae; genus Sambucus; species Sambucus nigra. The sequence continues at coordinate 236,761,036 of OX422208.1, read as the reverse complement.
TGGCATCCAAGACTTGTGACAATCACAATACTACTCTAATGTAAGCGACTACAAAGAGACGTTTCGCTTATTGTGTACCACGCTGCCTTGAGGGAGATTGAAGATCAGAAAATTAGCCGATATATCTATGGTTTGCAAGCACCGATCAAGCATGAACTAGCCTTGCGAGAGATGATGTCTTTTTAAAAGGTCGTAGAGTATGCTGTGCAAGTGGAGTCCCATCTCCGGGGAGAAAAACTGATTCCAACACGGCTGCCCACCCAAACTCAGTAACATTTTTTAGCCTCTCTCCCCAAATTAAGTGCTACGTATGCGGCCAATTTGGCCACAAAATGACAAATTGTCCCAAGCGATAAAAAGGGCTTACCAAAGGAGAATTCCTTTATGATTGAGGACAAACTCTTTTAAAGGAGGGGCGAGTGATGTGGCGGTTTATAACTTTGTTTTTTTAAATGCTAGTATTAAATGTAATAAAAGAGGTTCAATCTCTTTAGGAAATATTAGAGTAAATGAAGGGTTCTTTGGTCTTTTCATACTTCCTAAGTTGGAGTAGGATTACCTTTTAGTATAAATAGGAGATGATGTAACGAGATGTTTCATTCTTTGGTTTGCTAATAAAATTTCAGTTGTGTTTGGCGTACTTTTATCACTTCTTTTGGATCCAATTGGTGGACTTCGCATAAAACACGCGTGTGCGTGTAATTATGCAGCGAAAATATTTAAAGCCAAAGCCTCAATAAAAGAAATCTAATTAATGTTTGTGTTTAAAATGAAGGTAGAATAGGCATTACAATACTTGATCCCCAGGGCTTCCAATTAATCTAGGAAATAAATAAGAGATAAATCCCCTAATATTTTCACTACCTAAAAAATAACTAGCTGAAAAATAAATTAAATAAATAATAAAATGATCCCTAACTTATTTTTTTCTATTTCGGGCCGGAACCCCTTGTTTTCCTCCTCCCTCGTCCTTCTTTATGTCATACATGGCAACGGGATCTGGGAGTGGTAAGGCGATGTTTGAAGAGAATGGTGGTTCGCTGAACTTGAATCCACACCACTATCAAGGGCGAAATGAGACTTGATCATCACTCATGACATATGAGATACTAATTCAAGTATCACATTAACTATTCTTCTAGTGCTAGGTTTTGTTTGGTTGAAGTTTTCTATTTCTGCCGGTTATGAATGTATTGATATGATGAAAGGAAGTAACATTTGAAGCTCTATTTGTAATTCTTTATTTTTTGTCTTGAATCCTCTAAATAAACAATGTAGCTTTATTGAAAAGGATTCCATTTGTTGTGGAATAATTTGTGGAAGAGTAGATCTGCGACAATAACCAACTCTGGTTCATCTCTAAACTCGGAACAAAAGAAAGAACCTATATTTTTATGCTAAGAACTAAAGAGTCTTAAACTCTTTATCGTACTTCTGCTTGTAATTAATGCTACTTTAGAAATGTGATTTCTAGTAATTCAATGTTTTGTATAATGTTTTATGTATGGCCATGCAAGTTGGTACCAGCTGAGGCTACTCTGTAGATCTCTTATTAAAAAGTCATCACATGGGATTTATTGTAACAATCGTTTCTAGAGAAAGTTCACGTTTATTTATAGTAAGCTGCTTCCTAGTATTGTCTATGCATAAGTATTTAGTTATCTTGAATTTAGAACGGTATTGCATGTTGGATTTCTTATATATCTGTTTATTGGATTGTTTAAAGAAATTGGCTTTCCTTGAGGTGTCATTAGTATAATCTAGAGTCATTTGGGTATGTTGAAGCAAAATATTAGTGTTATCTCATTGTTTTTGAATTTGTTTATTATATCCCTGTTAAGTTAATTTCTTGTGTGTCACAGGTGTTTGTGATATGGCAGAGGAAAAAAGTAATCACGAAATGTCACCATCATCTACTTCTGCAAAACCAGCTATGAGTTCATGTCGTAAGAAGAAGACTGATGATGATGCATCTTTCTTGGAGGATGTTAAGGATCACATTGATGAGTTTATTCATGCTTCAATGGATGAACACAAAACTTGTTTTAAGAAGACCATCCAGAAGGTCAGCTTCGAGGCTTTGACTTCCATTTTCATAATAACCCTTCACAGTTTTCTTTTTCCTATTCCTTTTAAAACTAATTGTTTATGTTTGTGGCTGATTAAATATTTTATATGCTTTTTTTAGATGTTTGGAATGTCAAAAGTAGTTTCACAAAGGAATTCTGAGACTAAAGAAGTTGAAAGTTCTCTCCCCCTTCGAACAACCGTGTCTGATTAGGATATCTAACAAGGATGTATAAACTTTTTAATGAGGGCATAGTTAGTTGTTTGGAACTGGGCTATCTGTTTCAACTTGGCAACACCAGTGTTTGGAGATATTTTAGAAAATCCTTCATCCGTGGATGTTCAATGCGGTTTGTTATACAATGATTCATTTTGTTTGTGGAATTTGAAAATACTGATGGAGTTGAGTTATATAAATTAGCACTACTATATATGGGTTTCAGCATGAAATGGTTAATAGAATTGTGTATGAGCATTTTTTTTTTGGTAATTCGTATGAGCTTTATATTCCTGCTTTTTTTGTGTGTTATTATAGCCCTCTTTGTGGGCCAAGGCATTGAATATATATTATAGATTTTTTTATGTAAACGCAGAAGCGAAATAATAGAACCACTAGAATGAACAAAGCAAAAGAGAATTTTATATAATTAATGAATTACAAATTACAAGAGGCAGACCTTGACTTATGCTCTTACATAAAGAGTCCTAATGCAATAAAAAGTCCCAAAAATTATTAAAGAAAACAAAAATAAGTAAAGAGTTAATTGCAAATATAACCTTGATGTTTGGGCTGATTTTGAACTTTAGACCGTTTTTTTTAATTTTTGTAATGTTAACCTTGACGTTTCAATTTTAAATTAATCATTCATTAGAGAAGGCATTAGGATCAACCCTTTGAATGATTAACAACCAATTATATACCTTAACATTTCTTAAAACCTATTAAATAATTAAAAAAACAAAAACTTGTCAAAAGAAATAAAGAAAAAACCATAAAAAATATAGAAAAAACATAAAAACTGTGTTTTATTTAAAAAAGTACTTAAAAAAACTGTATTCTTTATAAAAAACTGTATTTAAAAAAACTTTATTCTTTTATAAACACTGTTTTTTTAAACTAAAAACTGTATTTTATAATTTTTTTTTTATTTTTTAATAAAAACTTTTATTTTTTTTATAAAAACAGTATTTTTAAAAAATAAATAAAGGAAATAAAATAAAAGATATACAAAAACTGTATATTTTTTTTTTATAAAAACCGTATTTAAAAAAAAATTGTATTTTATTTATAAAAACTATATTCTTTTATATAAAAATTAATTATTAAAAAACCTGTATTATTAAAAAACCTGTACATTTTTATAAAAAATGTATTTAAAAAAAATACAATTTTTATATTTTTTTTTATAAATAACATAACATTTTTTTAAATTTTTTATAAATAACAATTTAATAAGTTTCAAAAAATACATTTTTTTAATAAAAATAATGTTTTTTTAAAAATACATTATTTTTTTTCTTTATTTCTTTTTAAAATACAATTTGTATAAAAAATAGTTTTTTTTTTTAAATGCATTTTTTTTTATAAAATTCAGTTTTCGTTAAAAAAATACAATCTTTTTTAACTAAAAATATATCCATTGCACATTGAAATTTTCCACTGCTCTTGTTGGTCATCTTATTTGAATACACATGTCAATGCATATATGTAGCTACAAATAGTCGAATATACAAATCGACTCTGAAGAGGAACCTCGACCCCACCCCGTCTAACATGATTCTTCTCACCATTATTTGTTGGAACATACACACCGTTCATTGGTTGTAAACGAAGCGGTTGAAAGGTCTTCCTCACTTGTGCACCTTGCTCCCAAATATACCATCAACATCAATATAGACGACATCAACAAATCACACAAAATTCGTACATGTGATTCTTGAACTCCACCTACAACTGAGCAACGTTGTCCTTGGAATTCATCACTTTTGGAATTTTTGAGAATATCCTCCAAAGTCCAGCATATACCGTAAACCGTCTTGAGGTACTTTTTGAGCTACCACCATCCTTGTATCAAATACCGAACCAAGAAATGATTCATTTCATCCACACGTAACAATGCTCATTGTCCTCGGATTTAGACTAGTTATGAGAATATCCCTCACAATTAATTTTCTTTCGGGTGAAAATTAAACCGTATTAATAGAGCTTGTGGGTGGCTATCACAACGTTACCAAAGTACATTCCGGACTAGCAATCACATCCTCTCTCAATCTTTATTCGGCTTCTATTATTCCATCAACCCCAATACACAATTTATGTTGACAAAACGACCTCCACTCTACATCACCGAGATCTAAGCAACCACTACCTTTAAATCTCTCCACCCCGCAATATTTTTAACCACTAGGGGTGTGCAAAAAAACCGACCGAACCGAAAACCGAACCGAACCGGCCCGAGCCGAACCGAAACTGGCGTTTTTTTTTAGCCCGGTTCGGTTTGCGGTTTAAGGATTTAAAAAACCGACAATATCGGTTCGGTTGTCGGTTTAGACAAAGAAAAAACCGATTCGAACCGAACCGAACCGACATCAATATTATATATTAAAAAACCCTTAAATATCTTTTATTTTTATATCCAAACACCATTAACCAACCTCCAAAATCGACCAAAACCGAAAACCGACCTACAAAAAACCGACCAAAACTGAAAATCGGTTAAAACCGAACCGAAACCGAACCGAACCGAAACCGATGTGAACCGAAACCGGCGGTTTTTTTCATCGTCGGTTCGGTTTCGGTCTGATTTTTTCCAAAACCGAACCGATCGGTTCGGTCTGAATTGCGGTCCAAAACCGAACCGAACCGACCCGTGTACACCCCTATTAACCACGGTTGAATGTAAAACGACCCAAAATTTTCAAACACTAGGGGTTTAACATCAAAGTCTAAATACCGACTTTTGTCAAACAACTTGTGTGTACCTGAAGCGCCGATACCAGTTGTTGTGCACAAATCCGACACCATAATCAACCAAATATAAACAACTATATGTGAAAATAAATGACAAGCACATAAGAGACACGAGATTTAATGTGGTTCACCCAATATAGGTTATTTCCAGAAGAGGGAGAGTTTAATTTCACCACTCTTAACACTGAAACTCTCTTGGTATTTACAGCTAAACTCAAATCCCACATTTATAAGTCAAAAGGAGACTAAAACCTGGCCACCAAGTAAACTTGGCCACTAAGTAAACTCGGGCGCTAAGTAAGCCTGACCACTAAGTAGACTTGGGACCGGGTACTTTATTATCTTCACACACCACCATGTGTCCTAATCGCATAAACGTGTTCACATTGATTTTGACTTTAACATTGTAAATAGGTTGTCAACTCTAACATCAATCTCATAATCAAAGCTGTCATTTTGAAAATTCAGTGTAATCCTATTCGATTGAACCAACTATTGATGTCAAGAAAGTAGGATTATAACCTAAATCCATAATTTTAGTTCTAGATCATAGTAATCATCTATTCAAACCCCATTCTTGGGTTAAGAGCATTCAAAAACAATTATGACAAACCTAGATCGAACTAAAAAGCCATATTGATGAAATATTAATTTTCACGGAGGGTTCTTTTGACAACCCAATTTCAAGCTACGAAAATGAAATTGGAAGACCAATATTAATTCCACATAATTGGAATTGCTCTTTCAATTCCAATTCCAATTCTAGGAATTGGATTGCCAAACGGGCCTTGAGTTCAATTCATATCCATGGATTTGAACCCGCATTAATTCACACCTAGATCGATAAAGTCTAGTTGTGATTCAAACCCAAAGTTTGGTTTTTATAGAGTTCGATTCACATATATCGACTTTGCACAAATGTATTGGCTTGCAAAGTAAACAAGAGATTTGCGTTAAAATTTGTTAAACTAGTGTTTCATTCGTAATGACTGCAAACCTTTATGGGGTTTTGAATTTGGGTTGCAAGTTTTTAGTTAAATAAGATGATGAAGTGGTTATTGAGGGTATTCTTTGTCTTTTCATTATTAAGGGGCTATAAAAAATATTCAGGGTGAAAGTGAAATTTTGGAAACTGCAAAATTAAACATGCTTTATGGTTCTCTTTTTGATAAATCTCCGAGAGAGCATTCCGAATATATGAATTTTTGTATAACATAGACTTATGTTTTAAAAGATTAAATTTTAAAGTTAAGTACAAAAGGATAAAATAGGAAATATGTGATAAATCTGAGAACCCATTATGCACCAATTATAAAAAAGAGATTATAAAAGGGGCTTATTACGAAAAGGTTAGAGGGGTGCGTAATTGAAATGTCTTCACTTTTGGGTATTGATGTGATGTGCATAGCTTAGTGATATTTTATGAATCCGTAAAAGTAGGCAACAATGGTTTTGTATTCAAAATTCAAATAATATCTAATGTTTGCCTTTTCATAGGCAAGCAAAGACTTGCAAGAACAAATTTAATCATTCCAACAATCTGAAAGAGCATTACCGAGTGATTCCTCTTCAATATTAGTGATAACATGAAGAACAAACAACCCTTGGGCATGTGCCTTCATTCATCATTCCATGTGTTATTATTTTTCTTTTTTTTTTTTTTTTTTCCTAATGTAAGGAATTCTTTTTAGGTTTAATGGTAAACAATATTGATACAATATATTTTTAAAATAAATCTAGGTAGACCCACTTTGTGGACACATTTCGTAGACACACTGCATGTAAAGTTTATACCTTATTATTTTGGATCCCGTCGGGACATTCACCAATGCATTAAAAATTTGTACTTATTTTTGTCTTATTCACGGGTCACGAAATGGGTCTACGAAATGGGTTTCTCTATCCTTACTCATGTTTTTATCGGAAAAAATCATCTCCAAAAATTTCTTAAATTGATCTACAATTTATGATTGGTTTGAAAAAGCTTACGCATTTTTCTTCAATTGCCTCTAGTGATGATCACTTACACGGAAATTAAAATTTTCAAATCGATCCTATATTGTGGATTCTTTTAAAAAATCTTTTGTAGTTTTTTTTTGAAAAAATGTGGGACTGGGAATATTTGACATTTTCTATTATTTTTAATTGTAAAAATTATGTTAAAAAATTAAAATTAAATGCATGTTTGTATTTATGTTACATTTCTACAATTGTGCAATATCAAGCTTATTCGTCAAAGAAAGTTATGCTTGTTCAGATTAAACAAACATGACAAAGAAAAACAATAATGGTTCTCAAGAGAAATATGCGGGCTCAATTCATTTTCCAATTTCCATCACAGAAGAAGGTAATGTTTGGTAGTTTTTGTTTTTCCATGACTTTGTGCCATTCGAGGTGTAAATCTTAGCCTTTTAGGGTCGAAAGGTTCGGTGTGAAATATTGGTAATCGTAGTGAAAAGTAAAATAGATAAATGTCTTTTCACATATATTAAATTAAATTTCACGCTATAATTTTGCCACTCTGAATATAATATATCCCAAATAGGTAAAAACACATTTCACCAATTAGTTTTCAATGCGATGATATATATTTCACCCTTAGGGCGACGACCTGTAAATTCCATACTTGGGGTCATTAGGCATAAAAATATAAATTATGAGCGTCAAACAATTAATAATCATTATACGCATGTTGAATATTATAAAGAGTACATATCACTACACCAAAAACAGCAATCTAGCACGATTTAAAACTATGCGAGATCAAATTTGACACAGTTTTGAACAGTGCCAGAATCAGGTGTTTCAAAATGATCATTTTTTGGCATAGTTTAAAAGTGGTCAAATAGGAACACTTGGCATATTTTAAAACCGTGTCAGAATTTGATATTTTTGGCACACTTTTTGCATACTTTATAACTATGCCAGATTGAGTACATATTGGTACACTTTTGGCACAGTTCAAAATCGTGCCAAAATTTGATATACTTTTGACACGATTTTGAACTGTGCCAAATTTTTGGATCAAACAAAAAAATTAATTATAAATAATATTACCCAAAAAAATTAGCAACATTTTCACTATTTTTCGTACCTGTTTTAGAATAATAAAAATTCAATAATAATATAAAACCAGCATGGCAAAAATAGTATAACAACACTAATACAAATAGTCCGCAACAACACTAATACACATCTAGATAATAAACCCACTAAAAATTAATGGCTCAAGTTCCATTAATATAAAATTCATGTCAATGCATATAAAATTCATCTCAATACATGAGGAAATTTGAATTTGATCTCAATTCATGTCAATACATATGAAATTCATCTCAAATTCCGCGGTCTTCTCTTTAAGCAGCACTAACGTGTTTAAGTCCTCATTTATCAAGCAGCACTGGTTCGCCTCTACATGCACAATCATCGAACTTCCAATGAGTTCCAACCTATAAAACAGACAAATAAAAAAGTGTAATTAATTCTTATCATTTGACAAGATTGAAGGTCAGGAGAGTATGTGGAATTAACACATTATCATATACCTGACTTTTTACAATTTATAACAGATCATTTTGTTGTATTGATAATTTATTCATGAACATATAATTTATTCACTGTATATGCAACTTCTATAATGTATATGCGATTTTAAATGCTAATCTTGTATCCACGACACAAGACAATATATAATGTACACGTAAGGGGTAATGCCAAGTCACCAATATTAGAAAAAATAAATGGATAGTCAATACAAATATTGAAACCATAAAGCAGTCACCCTGGTACCTGATATTCTCAAGAAAAATGACATGATAACGACCTTCAATAGATTTTCCAATGTCTCTTGCCATTTTGTAAAGAGAAAGAACGCGATTTACATTTCCATTCCGGGCATATCTCTCGAGAAAACTTGAAATTATGTAGGACTTGCATATAACTGCAAGCATCTGATCATCGCCCAGATATTCTGCCAATATCAAGATAAACAAAGAAAAATCAAATTCCAGGTACGTACGAACTTTCTTATTCGTGAAAGTCCAATATAAAAGAAGAATGAGAAAGAATACCTGCTAAGCTCATTTGTTTCAACTGTTCCGAGAAGGGCAAACACACCAAGTACTTGTTCCCAAATTCAATAATTGGCATTCGCATACACTACAAAAAACTAGCTTTTGAGATGGTGGCCTAATAGTCCCAAAAGAACGTTTATCCGTCTCAAATACTTTTGTGACGCTATTTGGGATGACTAGGGGGTCTTTTTGATAGGGGGTTATAAATACTTTTTGTGACGCCATAGCCGTCTCAAAAGAGTTTTTTGAGACATGAACAAATCCGTCTCAAAAGGTCTTCATTTTATATGACCCTTTTGAGACAGCATTGGAGTTGCCACAAAAGATTATTTTTGAGTCGAGATTTAATCTGTCTCAAAAGGTTACTATTTTAGAAGACCTTTTTGAGACGGCAACATAATCGTCTTTAATATATTTTTGGGACAGTTTTAACCATCCCAAAAGAAGTGAAGGAATCTTAAAATTTTTGCACCAATATTTTGTGGAGATTAAAATCTACCGCTAAAGTTTAACATAGAATTGAATTACATTTGAAACAACACAAACAACGAATAATCGTAAAATGTAATACATAGGATGATTTTCAATCAACACAACGAATCATTTTCATTCAACAATAATAGAGTTCTTACAACCATCTCCACATATTCATCAAAATACGAATTATAACATTGAGTTCAAATATTTGACCTGACAACAAAAATACATTAATTTATTAATACTCCAAGCACGAAATACTTTTATCAAAGTAATTCCGCAACATTGAAGCTTACGACCTCCAAAACCACTGATTAACATTTGCATGTTCTACAAAAATTGTCACCTGCACAAAAAAAATATAGTGTCAATTATGTCAGAATTAATACCCCTCGTCAACAATACAATTTCTAAAATGAATCAATATAGTATATTCTCATCACAAATAATATAAATATCTAGCTACTATTATTTTAAAAAAAATTCGGTAGAGTCTCCTTTGTTTATTCATGAAAATCACATGTAGCCAACCTATTTTGACCATTAAAATTGATTATGAGAATAATATACACCAACCAACAAATTTTTTTAACCACCACCATAATAAATTCTTACCACCATAGCAAATTTTCACCACCATCACTGAAAAGTTAACTTTAAACGAGAAAATTTTCCATTCGAATATCTCTTAATATATATATATATATATATATATATATGAATTATATTATATTACCTAGTCGGATTGAATCGTCGAGGTAGTTGAAGCATGATGAGGGGTAATACTTTGGAACAAACTTTGAAATTTCACTTCGCATATCATTCTTCATCTGTAATAAAGCTTGTTGGTTGCGAGTCTCTAACTCTTCGAGCTCCTGTCGATGTCGAGTCTCTCGACCTTCAACTTCTTTCTTTAATTGATTAATTTCTTCCAATAATAACTAAGATGAACATGGTTTTATCGACGTTGGCCTAAAACCTTCTCCCTTTAGTAAAACAGACCCATGCCCTCCATATCTTACTACATCAGTAAAAATCTTGTTCCGCACTTCTGGGTCATTTTGTTGTTATTCTGGTTCTTTCAAGCATTTTCTACCAATTGAATTAATATTATAATTAATGAATATAAAATAATTTCCAAGAACACAATTTATAACAAATATTAAATAAATCTTTCAAGCATCGCTCACGAATTAATATTTATACATACCGCTCTATCAAATGATCCATCTTCAACATTGAAAGGTTTATTATTTGGAGCTCGAGTAGCTTTCCACATGCTAATCTTATCGATGGGGTCCCCCTATTCTATCCTCTGAAAAAAATAATATATATATATATATATATATATATATATATATATATATATATATATATATATATATATATATATATATACTATTAGATTAAAATCAGAAATATTTATAATAATAAAAATTCCAACCTCCATGGCTATTTTTGCATGTGGCTTTCGCCCTGTCCTTGAGTAAGCACATTCAACTTCACGGTTCTTAGTGTTTTGATCCACTATATCGTAAATATTTGAAGAAACAAAAATAAAAATTATGATACTAGTGAAGAAGAATGTAGCTATAAAGTCTTAATAAGATGTGATATTTATACCCTAATCTTCTTTAGACCCCAGTATTTCACCAATTCAGGCCACTGATCTTTTTCGACTCGTTCAGGCGTATAACTCAACCAGTCTTCATCCTTTTGAAACTTTTTATAGTGGTTCACCTTCACTCAATGCTTCCATTGCTTCCATGCAAGTCCCATCCTTGCAAAACAGATTTGTTTAAAACCTTCTGGTGCATTTGTGTTATTCTAAGAACAAAAAGAATAAATTAGTTAAAACTGGACAAGCTAATGTACACTGAGATAAATAAATAAGTCAAACTAATAAGTCACCTTCACTTCCTTCCCAATATTGTCAAGTGCTTCCTTGTTTGTCTCGCTCCAATACAACATTGACAATGGAAATATATTTTTGAACCTTGCATAATAACCTAAACGTGACATCAATTTACTTTCAAGCTTACAATCTGGCTGAGAAAGTTCATTCCATTCCAATATATTTTTTTTTATCATTCCATTCGAGCCAAGGCCTTTCCCCCTTTCTAACCCTTTTTTTACTAGTAAGGGTAGTCATTGAACCTGAACAAAAAATTGATAAATAATGTGTATACATCTTGTTCAGTATGAATATAAACATAAAAGTAATACAAATGGAGATATACAAATAGTGCATTGTATAACACATCATACCTATAATATCCTCACCATTTAAAGCCATCTCATTGGATGGAATATTGACATTTCCAACTGAATTATTAATCTGTTCAATATTTGAGGAAGGTTGATTTGTAGGTGTTTGAAATAAAGAAACATGATCTCTTGAGTTGCGGTGTGTATTTTATGACTGGAATGTTAATTAAATATTTGGGGAAAGTTATGGTTGCATCTCTCTAGTTCCATAGTCCCTTATATTATGTTGAACATAACTAATTTTGGGTGTCCTCTCAAAATCATTTCCCACTGGAGCTGTGAGTGGTTGCTTCTCGAGTGGTCTTTCCTCGGCTACGAGGTCGGACATAGTCAAACGATGATGATGACGCTTCAACGTCATGGATATGTATATATGAATTTATCATAGAAATAAGTCACATTTCAGTTATATATCACATTTCAATATCGGTTATAAAACTAATCAAACATAAAAAAATAAAATAAAAGGATCGATCATTATCGTGGAATGAGAGGATCGAACATCAAAAGAGATTTTTGAAGCACCCTATATTTTTGACTCACTTGAGTCTCTATTATATAGGTGCTCATCTAGTTTGAAAATAGTGACAAAATTGAGTCATATCCTAATCTACCAAAAAGCCTTCAGACTCTACATTTGAAGTTTTCTAAAGTTCCTAAAGGAAGAACACCAACACATTCACTTAGGATTGCATTTATGTGTTGCATTCTTCATAATATGGATGCGTGTGAGTTAAATCCCATTAAAATGATTTTCTATAATTTTTGGGATATTTTAAATAATTTTTGGAATTTTTATAATAATTTTTGAAAATTTAAAATTGGATTTTATAATGTTTTGGGGCTGTTTCATAATTTTCATAAGTGCCTAAAATTTAGCATGGGTAAAATCCGAAAGCACTAGAGAATATTGTGGGGGAAAATTGAATTAATTCAACATAAAACACACACGTTTTTCAGTTAATCTTAGCCTTACACGTGTTGGTATTATAACGTTTAGATTTGTGTTTTCTTTACCTCACATATCTGAGACCTTAGTTACACCGTGGGATAATTTTTATCAATGGTCTGCATGTCTTTTAAAGCGATCCATATGTTAACCCTTTGAACTAATCAGAGTGTGTTTAAAATCAGTGCATCGTCAACCATTAGGTTTACTACGATCATTTGTATTCAATCCTGATCATTAATTTACTTCGTCCTTCCAGAGCCTTCCATGCTCTAGTATAAATAGGACTCATATGTGCAACGTTTACAATCTGTGGATCACTTTAACCTCTGAGAGAAAAAGGAGAGAAGAGAGAGAGAGAAATAAAACCCTAACCTAACTCTGACCAAATTTTCACCAGAAAACCCTTCTCAGAGTTGAGTTAGTTTGAGATTTGAGAAAAACCATCCTCTCTAGTTCTTAATCTCTTTTCCAACTAAGTCACGTAGTTCTAATCTCATTTTCTTTCATAAAAAGTTAAGATTTGATACTTTGTGATACATATCACGTAGATATTACTGAGATTGATTTCTTCTTTTGAGAAATCTTTATTTTGTTGGCTGTTTTTAAAACGTTTATGTTGCTTTCAAAACCTAAACTAACAAAATCATTTAAGATTTTAGTTTCTGAGAATATCAAGACTTAGATCTAGTTTAGATCTTGATTGGGGATTTACACTTTCATATATTTCACATTTTGTGAAATATTTGTACATTTTCGAATAAAGAAAGTGTCTAGGATCTTGGCTCCTTTATAGAGCAAGATTCCCTCTTGATCTGCGGATAAATATAAAGATCAAAAGGGCTGAGAGTTTTGATCAAACTGATTTTAGAAATTTCTATTGCATATTAGAATCTGTTTGTAATTTTATACTCATTCTTTTTGTAATAAGTTTTTGTGAGTTACATGCATGTGTTAGACACATCACATCACAACACTTTCACACTACAACACTAAAATGCGTTGGTAGAGATATTTTGGACTTTAAGAGTCGACGTAAAGCTAAAAGGAGTGGAGTTACAAAGGCGAGAAAACATCTACAACATAAGAGCCTTGGGAGAAGTCAAAATAATCCAGAGGAGCTGGTATATTTTCTGAACATAAATTAGGTCCGATTGTGTGTTTAGATTGTTAAATAGTTTGTAAGTTGTTACTTTATTTTTGTAGATTTTTGTTTTAAGGTGTATAGACCTCCGTGGATGTTTCCCCAATTGGGTGGGATTTTACCACGTTAAAAATCTTTGTGCACTTCAGTACTTAATCTTCCTCTCATCCCTTTCTATTAGTGTGCTGATTTAAAACTATATTAGTTTTGGTTTTCAAAACTTGGCTACATAGTACCTGAAATATCTCGTTCATAATTTCTTTTTACATATCTTGTGTTAGCTGTTTATTTTAAGAAAAGTGTTTCTTCAAAAAACTGTTCGGAGCCATTTAGACTGTTTAATCTTGAATTAAACAACTTAAGTGGTACTTTTTTAGTTGGTACCAGAGCTTTGATTTTTCAAATTTTTTAGATCTTGAGTTTCTAAAATTGTTTTCTCAAAACAAACAATGGACGAAAAATTTAAGAGATTAGGTTACCTGTCCAGGGCCCCTATCTTTGATGGAACCAACTTCCCTTACTGGAAAGTGAGGATGGTTGCTTTCATCCAAGGGGTATTGGGAGATGATGTCTGGGATGCTATTGAAAATGGTTATACTTTTCCTACTAAACCAACCGCTGAAGGAAGTACTGTGAGGATTAGAAAGTTACTAAGTGAATTCGCTAAAGAATAGAAACATACTTCCCTTAATAATAACAAAGGTAAAAATGATATATTCATGTCTATCAATGAACACGAATTTAAGAGGATATCATTCTGTACTACCTCTAAGGAAGCATGGGACACCCTAGTGACTGCATATGAAGGAGACACACATGTTAAAGCTGCTAAAACCCAAATGTTAATCTAGCAGTACAACACGTTAGTCATGACTGTGACTGAGTAATTTGATGACTTCTACATTAGGTTGACCGACATAGTGACTAAGATGCATGCTAATAGGATAATCTATGATAGAAAAGAAATTATCTCTAAAATTCTAAGGTCACTTCCATAAAAATTTGATAATAAGCACTATGCAATTGAGATGGACGATCAAAACCTTACCCCTGAACTCCTCAGTAGCAAGCTAAGAACTGTGAAAATGGAACTAGACTTTAAGAAGCAATTAACTCAGACCCATAAGAAACAATCTGCTTCCAATCTTATATTTATATGTAAGTTGACTAAACCTGAATGTCATTTACCTGAAATTGAATTAAATTCTGATGAGTACTATAATTTAGAGAGCTTGGATAACCAGATTGCCTTAATGTCTAAACATTTCAAGAAAATTGTGAAGTTTATAAATAAAATTGCAAATAGGCAAGGCAAACCTACCTATTCAAACAAATATAATAATAGGCCTCATGAGAAAAGACTTGACAACAAACTTAGCAGAGACCACAAGAACACTGAATGCTATAGATGTGGCAAGTTAGGACACTTAGCCAGTGACTGTAAAGTTAATTTGAATAAGAACAAGAATACTAGGGCTAACTTGTGCAAAACTTGGGATGACTCAAGCGAATCAGAAAATGATGAACCCGAGTTATCTAATACTTATGACCCTTGTATGTCCTTCTTTGCTAAAATCATATACACTGATGATAAGGAACCTGATCATGCTATGTTAAATGATGTTATTCCTACTGATTTGTCTGCCTTGTTACTTTAGAATGATGATAATTCTTCAAACGCGGTGCGTGTGAGTCAAAGGGAACGATCTATTATTGATGTCAATGGGTGTGTGAGTCCTAAAAATGAATCGCTAGGGGACACTGCACACTACACACTTAGTGATTTCGACAATGAAGACCTTCCTAACATTCACACACTGTACAAAAAAACTCTCAATAAAATCACTAGAATTGAAAATATTATCAAATATCTTACCCAAAAGATAGAAACCCTAAGTCATATGATCAAACATAATGCTAAAGAGTACACTTCTCAATGTTTAACTCATGAGAATTAAACTAAAAATTTTGAAAAAAATTAAAAGAGTTGTCTTACTCAAATAAAATTCTGGAAAAGAAATACAGAGAAACACTGTTAGAATTGGAAAAAACAAAAGAAAAGACATCAACTGTCTTAAAAAAGTTTGCTAAATTTGAAAATAACTCTAAATGTTTTGAAGACTGTGTTGCTGAAAGCAAGACCAATTCTAATGATAGAACTGGAATAGGCTTTTACACCAACAATTCCAAGCAAACAAAATCTTTTGAAGCTATCAAGTTTGTCTCTGGTTGCAAAAGACCTATTGAAACTTATCCAGATTTTCAAACTTTGAAAAATGATTTTGACTCAAAACAATAAAAGTTATACATTGGTGAATCAAGTAACTAAAGAATAATGTTTAACATAAGTCTAAATACCTCTGCCCCCTATCAGACAAGCTGATTTGTCATTTCATCTTATGCCACCTAGGAACAAGATTAGAGCTCAAAACCCGAACAAGCCTTCGAATAACAATTTTTCTAAGGTTATGAGTTCTACGTGCCATCTTTACTGCTCCTATTGTGATGTCTATCGACATTACCTTGATGGTTACTATTCTAAATGTCTATATAATCCGGTCTATAACTCTCATAATTACCATAACTTCAACTATTCTATGAGAAGCCGAAACAATTATGTCCTTCCTAGACAGCTAGACAAGAATTCTAACTATCTGAATACGAAGAGAAGGACTAATACTAAAATACCATCAACTAAAAGGAGTCCTAGATTCTTTTCTAAACCAATTGCTCAAACTATCTATAATACTCATAAACCTGCACAAAAATCTTTAAAAGAAAAGAAGAAAGATCGCAAGTTTTATCAAATACGAGCTAATAAGCACTAATTGAAAACTAGAGAAATTTGGGTTAGAAAAGATGATCTATTACCCCAAATAAAATGCAACATTGTGATCAGTGATTTTAAATCTGAACACACAACATCTGGATGGTATTTAGACT
The DNA here is from genome assembly GCA_949130495.1 of Sambucus nigra. Taxonomy (NCBI): domain Eukaryota; kingdom Viridiplantae; phylum Streptophyta; class Magnoliopsida; order Dipsacales; family Adoxaceae; genus Sambucus; species Sambucus nigra. The sequence goes on along the minus strand of OX422208.1, from coordinate 236,744,144 downwards.
CTGGATGTTCCAAATATATGACCGGGGATGATTAAAAACTTTTAAACAAAACTAACTTCTCCGGAGGAAAAGTCTTATTTGGAGATGGTGTATCAGTCCAGATAATTGGTAAAGGAACACTCCATGAATAAGGATTACCCATTCTTGAGGATGTTCTCTTGGTAAAAGGTCTTAAAGCCAATTTACTAAGTATATTATAGGTTTGTGACTCCAACCATACTGTCACCTTTTCAAAGAACAATTGCAAAATTTTAAATGAAAAAGGTAACTGCATTATTACTGGACTTCGTACTCCAGATAAATGTTACATAGTCAATCCAAGTACATAGGTTTGTAACATTTCCAGAATGGATTACAATGAGATATGGCATAATAGGTTGGGTCACATTAATTATAACAGTTTTAGTAAATTGTGCTCCCAAGAGATAGCTAGTGGTCTTCCTAAGATCAAACCAATTTCAAACATCATATGTGGTCCCTGTCAAGAAGGAAAAATTGTTAAGGCTCTCCACAAGAAAGTTAAAGAAGTTCTATCCACTAAACCTCTAGAACTCATCCATATGGACGTAATGGGTCCTTCTCGTACTTTTAGTCTTTGTGGCAACAATTATATCTTAGTTATGGTTGATGACTTCACTCGATTTACCTGAGTTGCCTTTTTAAAACGCAAGTTAGAAACTTTTTTTAAGTTTTTGAAAATCTTAGTTCGTATGGAAAATGAAAAGGATTTCCAAGTAAATAGAATTCGTAGTGATAGAGGAGGAAAATTCATAGATTCAGGTGTCATCGAATACTGTGATTATAATGGTTACAAACACGAATTTAGTTCCCCTAAGACACCTCAACAAAATGGAATTGCTGAGCGTAAAAATCTCACTCTTCAAGAAATGGTCCATGTGATGATTCATGCGAAGAACCTACCTAAATATTTTTGGGTAAAATCCATTCGTACAGCCTGTCACACAATCAATTGAATTTATCTAAGAAAAAATACCAAACATATTAAAATCAGATATCATTTCATACGCGAGTTAGTTGAATCTAAGGAGTTAGAAATTAATTACCTGCCTACTGAATTGCAATTAGCTGACTTATTTACTAAACCATTAGATTATATTCGATTTGAATCTTTGCATAAATTTATTGGTATGGTTATGGCATAATAATGATTTATTGTTTCATACTTATTTTCTTTGCCCTTTGTCCATTTGAGACAAAATGGGGGAGAAATTTGAATCTATGTGGACATTCTTTTTATATTCCCAACTAAAAAGCTTGATCTTAGTTATCTCATTTTTAGGAATAAGTATCTTTATTTACATCAGAATTTTGATAGGGTATTGGTTTGTAACTAGTTGAGTTATGTAATTTTCTTTTTCTAGGATATTGGGTAGATAATTTTTTTTATAGGAATAGTTTTTTCTTATTTTTTTGTATCCCTACGAGTCCTCGATGACTCAAAGGAGTTTTTGCCTCACATTTACAAAGGGAGAGATTGAAGCACTCTATATCTTTGACTCACTTGAGGCTATATTATATATGTGCTCATCTAGTTTGGAAATAGTGACAAAATTGAGTCATATCCTAGTCTACCAAAAGGCCTTCAGACTCTACATTTGAATTCCTCTAAAGTTCCTAAAGGTAGAACACCAACACATCCACCTAGGATTGCATTTATGTGTTGTATTCTTCATAATATGAATGTGTGTGAGTTAAATCCCATTAAAATGATTTTCTACAATTTTAGAATATTTTAAATAATTTTTAGAATTTTTATAATAATTTTTGAACATTTAAAATTGGATTTTATAAAGTTTTAGGGCTATTTTACAATTTTCATAAGTGCCTAAAATTTAGCTTGGGTAGAATTCGAAAGCCCTAGAGAATATTGTGGGGAAAAATTGAATTATTTCAACATACAAAACATGCCTTTTTCAGTTAATCTTAGCCTTACACGTGTTGGTATTATAACGGTCATATTTGTGTTTTCTTTACCTTTACATATCTGAGACCTTAGTTACACTTTTGGATCATTTTTATCAATGGCCTGCATGTCTTCTAAAGCGATCCATGCGTTAACCCTTTGAATCAATAAAAGTGTGTTTAAAAGCGGTGCATCGTCAACCATTAGATTTGCTTCGATCATTTGTATTCAATCCTGATCGTTGATTTGCTTCGTCCTTCCAGAGCCTTCCATGCTCTAGTATATATAGGACTCATATATGCAACGTTTACAATCTTTGTATCACTTTAACCTCGAGAGAAAAAATAAAGAAGAGAGAGATAAAGAGAAATAAATAGAGAGAGAAATAAAACCCTAACTTAACTCCGACCAAATTTTCACCAAAAAAACCTTCTGAGAGTTGAATTAGTTTGAGATTTGAGAAGATCCATCCTCTCTAGTTCTTAATCTCTTGCCCAACCAAGTCACGTAGTTCTAATCTCATTTTTTTTAATGGAAAGTTGAGATTTGATACTCTGTGATACATATCACGTAGATATTAATGAGATTGATTTCTTCTTTTGAGAAATCTTTATTTTGTTGGTTGTTTTTAAAACGTTTATGTTTCTTTCAAAACCTAAACCAAAAAAATCATTTAAGATTTCAGATTCTGAGAATATCCAGACTTAGATCTAGTTGAGATATTGATTGGGGATTTACACTTTCATATATTTCACATTTTGTGAAATATTTGTACATTTTCGAATAAAGAAAGTGTCTAGGATCTTGGCTCCATTATATAACAAGTTTCCCTCTTGATCTACGGATAAATATAAAGATAATTTTTTTTGAGAGTTTTGATCAAATTGATTTTAGAAATTTCTGTTGCATATTAGAAATTTGTTTGTAATTTTATACTCATTTTGTCTGTAATAAGTGTGTGTGAGTTGCATGCATGTGTTAGGCACATCACATCACAACACTTTCACACTACAACACTAAAACGCATTGGTAGAGAAATTTTGGACTTTAAGAGTCGACGTAAAGCTAAAAGGAGGGGAGTTACAAAGGTGAGAGAACATCTACAACATAAGAGCCTTGGGAGAAGTCAAAATAATCTAGAGGAGCTGGTATATTTTCTGAACTTATATTAGGTCTGATTGTGTGTTTTGAATGTTAAATAGTTTGTAAGAGGTTACTCTATTTTAGTGGATTTTTATTTTGAGTGTAAAGACCTCCGTGGATGTTTCCCTAATTGGGTGGTGTTTTACCATGTTAAAAATCTTTGTGCACTTGAGTACTTAATCTTCCTCTCATCCCTTTCTATTGGTGTGCGGATTTAAAACTATTTTATTTTTGGTTTTCAAAACTTGGCTACATAATATCTAAAATATCTCGTTCATAATTTCTTTTTACACATCTTGTGTTAGCTGTTTGTTTTAAGAAAAGAGTTTCTTCAAAAAGCTGTTCGGAGCCATTTATACTGTTTAATCTTGAATTAAATAACTTAAGTGGTACTTTTTCAATTTTAGGAGAGTTCTATTCAACTACTTAACTCTCAAGTATGAGAGGGGACTGTCTTAATAAACATAAACACACTGCTGCTAAACAAACAACTATAGACCTCATTGTTGCTAAACAAACACACACACACACACACACGTGTAATACACTATAGGATGCGCGCGCGCGCACACTCACACTTACACACACACACTGCTGCTAAATAGGGCTGAAAAATGATCCGAGCTGCTCGAACGCATGGGATAGGCATAATGAGGCAGGGACGGGCAGGTTCCAGTGGCCATGAGTGCTAAATAGGGCTGAAAAATTATCCGAGCTGCTCCGCATGCACTAATTTGTAGAAAAATGTGATAATAACAATAATGATTAGAGAGATTAAAGACCATCAAATGCTGCTGATTTTCTATCCAACCCAATTAAATAGACCACCCAAGATGTAAGTTTATAGTGAAACAAAGATAAGATCCAAGTGTGACAATCCATACTAAAAATGGTAGGCATTTGAGAGTGAAGGGCAAGGTAAGGTTATTGAAACCATATACGCTATTGTAAAACATGATTAAAAAAAGCCCATGTAGGAATACCTGTAAACCTAGATTTAAATACATATATGTACTAGAACTAAGATGGTAAAACCTCAAAACACTCGAATAAATAATACATTAAAAAACCAGATTGAACAATGAACATTGTTGTAAGGTATCATTTTCTAGTAAATAATTAAATTGTGACTAGAACAGTGTATTCAACTCATACTCATTAAAGATTGAAAATCTGACGTGAACAAACTTGACGGAACAGAGAGACATAAACCTATGCAGGTTCAGATGTCTTGGAACACAACACGTAGAACAAAAAGGAAACTTTGTTATATTTTCCATTTTTTGTTATAGCGTATTACATATAGTCTATTTGGTTGGTATTCCGTGTATCATTGGGTTTCTTCCATGATGTTGAGAGTACAAGTCTCCATATGGTTTGAGAGAGAGAGAGAGAGAGAGAGAGAGAGAGAGAGATCCATTTTGGGTGCAGATGTTGGTGGTCAGTGGAAGGTGGAAATTGGTCGCCCTTTTTGGCCCATTCGTCAGGTGGCCCCAAAAATCGGTAATTAAGTTAAGCCAACAAATCAGTGTGGGGGAACTTACCTAAAAGTTGGTATGATAAATTGATATCTCATAGATTCATACTTGATACCTTATAGACTCAGATACTTATACTGCTTGGTTCTCCAAGAGTAATGCTAACGTGATAGGAAAAAGTGACACAAAAATGCGATAAAATTCACATGTCGCACTAGCATTTGTTCATGTTCGAGCCGAAGAATAATAGAGCTTAGAACGATCCAATGTGAGTGCAACACCTCAATTGTGTCAAACTTTTTTGTCTCATTTTTGTGTTGGCCTACCATTTTCCGTTTCTCCAATTCCAACAAAATTTTTGTATTCCAACAAAGTTTTAAAATTTGTTGGTGTCACAAGGTCACATCAACACCAATGTTGACATGATAATCAGTACTAAGGACTATCGCTACGTGTGCATATCTTAAAAAAGGGCCAATTTGCTGCATGTGTATATCGAGACATCGACCAAAGCGTGGAAAAAGAAATAAATGATGATACCAGAATTGGTATGACCAGGCCAAAGTGATAAGTGAGCCCACACTAGTACAACAATGGCAGAATATAGCAATATAATAGTGGAGAGAGAGATAAGGAAAAGAGGAAGAACACCTAAATTTAAGTGGTTCGATCGGAGCCTACGTCCACTATGCAGTGTGAATGGTGGTTTTCACTATAACAATGACACTAACGACCTGTAAATACAACATTCAAGCTTTTCTCTTTTACTAAGCAATTTGACAGAGTTCTTCTAGGGTTGTGAATAATCGACCCTTTACAATGTAAAAGATGAAGTATATTTATAGTGTCTTGGGGATGTAATGTAACCCAAGCATGTAATCAACATGTTCATGGTAAAGCTCCTAATAGTGAGTTGACACCTGTCCACTATACATGTAGCTAATTGTGATGTAATATTCCCTCACGTGAGGGGATGATATTGTTGTAGCAAACTTATCCGCGTTGAACTTTCCATCCTCAAACTTTGTACTGCTCGTACAAGAGATGTCATCTGGGGAGGTCTCAGCTTGGCTGAGTATGAGACTGCTGATGTAGTGTAGGATTACAAGTTGGAAAGGTATCGAGTGTGGTCTCGGCTGAATGCGTCAGGTCGAGATGTGCTATACAAGGCTGAAATACGGGAATGAGACATGTCTTCGCTGATGAAATGCTCTCCTGGGGTCTCAGATGTAGATGATGCTATCCCTCATCCTAGGATGAGGTCACACTTATCCATTTCAATCACCCTTAGCCCTTAGCCATTTATGATAAGAGGTGGCTGAGGGATATGAGTAGGATCAATCTTGATGAGAGTTTTCTGAGGTGTCGGAGGCTCATTGCTTATAGGTTGAGAGAGTGACATGTCTTAGTTCTAATTGGATAGTTTTTTCCCCAAGTTGATTTGATGGCTGGGCGCTTAGGAATTTGTACCCTCAATGATGGGCTTTCGAACTCGTGCTTAATCATTATAAGGTTTAAAAATGATTCAAACCCCACTTTCTTAATTACACGCGCAATATCTCTCTCTCTAAAATTTCTCGTTTTCCAACAACCATATCTGCCTTCCATTCTCAGGTTTTTTTCGACCTTCCTTAGGTTTTTTTCGATAAGATTTACCTTCAGGTAACCTCATTTCTCTTCCTCTATGTTTCTTTTCATTGATTTAGGTAGATTCTGTGTTGGTTTATTTTTTCGACGAGTTCTTAGTTCTTCGGCGACCCCCACTAGTGGCTTTAGCTCCTGTTAGGGTGTTGTTCGTGGTTGGGTTGTGGTAGTCTTAGGGTTTCTCTCCCCTTTACCTGGTAGTTTTTCCCCGTAGTGATTTTTCTGGTAGAGCTCCAGTCATCTTCTCTGGCAACACTGCTTCCTGTTCCTTGGGTGTTCTTGAGCAGAACCATTAATCTTCTAGCTTTTGATCATTTAGTCAACAAAAGTAAACTTATATTTTATTTGTCCTTGTTTTCTATTTTCATTCAATTTGAGTCTCGTCTTGTTATTGTTAAGACAATTGTACAAACTAGACGAGGAGTGTCCAAGCCTCAGAGAGAGGTATTTTTACGAAATTAGGAGGGTAGAGGTTGAGGAAGCCGAGGCATTTCCTATCCATCCCATTTATCCCCCCCCACTGACTATTATTCATCCCTCGGTTGTTGAGCTAAGTGACCATATATCTGAGTAATCTTCTTCTACAGACGACAATATGTCTATCTCTTAGCCGACCGAGAATGTTAACTCTTATGAGGAAGCCATGACTTATCTAACACCCCACACTGAGGGGTCTAAGGTATATGAAGCTTCTTCTCATGTCTCCTCCTCTTAGAGGGCCGAGACGTCAGATCAATCCGACTTTTCCATCCAAATACTTGAGCCTAGTGCTTCTATTCCACCTCTATTATAAGAAATTCCTCTCTCGACTGCGACAAGAGCTGAGTTTGACCAAAAACTCCCAAGTGGTGATCCAAATAATCCCCAGGCCGTACCATCAGAAGACAATGGTGAAGAGAGTGAAATTGACACCTCTGTCGCTGAGTCCTACGAGAGAACTATCTCTGAGGCCGACCTTCTGGTTTGGAGACACCTTTATAGAATATGACCTTCTATTTCTATAAGGAAACCCTATGAAGATGAGAGAGCCTTTCATGGCCAAGAGGGTGAAATCTGTGTCTATGAGCAGATTTAAGGTCGGCTTCTGACTACCCATTCACCCGACCATCTGAGCCATTCTATATCACCTAGGACTTGCCCCATCTCAGCTTTCTTCGAATTCATGGAGAGTTATTCTTGGCTTTATTTCTATCTGGAAGATTGTTCACCAAACTGACCTTCCAGTTAACATTTTTATGGCTCGCTATACTGCGTCATCTTCCAAGACTCGACCTGTCTACTATCATCTCGTAGATAGGAAATCTGAGAAGAAAGTCTTGTTATCACTCAAACCTCTTATCACAATTGGAAACCTTGGTATTTTTTCATCTCCGGGGCTTGGGAATTTGGTACCAATTATGCTTGTGGTACTTCTGAGCCTAGGACTCCTCAGCAATAGGCTAATGACTCGACGTCGGTCAAACTTGATGCCGGATTGAACCCTAAGGCTACTGAAAAAGTTAAGAAACTTCGTGAATAAGGTGATGGTGGTCATCTTGTTAAGTTTGATCATCTGATGACCCGATACTACTTGGCTCAGACAGGTTTGGGGGCTGATCCCCTAACTGAGCTGCGTAAGTGATTTTTTTTTTATCAATTATTGTCTTGTACCTTATAATTTTTCATTGCTGACCTCGTCTGTTTTTACAGATCGTCTAGAGAACATACCAGATCACCTTTAGAATGTGGTGGCCCAAAACCTGAGAAAGATTATCGACAAACACGAAAAAGAATTCCGACACCCTTATTGCCCCAATAACCAAAACCACTGTGGTTGGGCCTAGCCAAGCCGAAGATGCTGGGAAGAAGAGGAAAGGCTGAACCGAAGACATAACTACTCACTGTCAAGCTAAGCAGGTTCGTCCTGATGGAGAAATTCACATTTCTACAGATGAGGCTTTGGTAGCTTGTCTCTCCCAATTGAAACTAAACAATGAGAGTATCCTTGGCCATGCTAAAAAGGACATGGATGGTGTTGGCTGCCTTATCTCAGAAGGTGACAAGTTCTTCCTCCAGTACCTGGTCATCTCTTTGCTCACTGAGTTTTCCATCCATTGGGCTGTTCAGATATTTTCATAGAATTTTCAAGTGTAATCTCTTCCGTCCCATCTCATACTGATTTATTTGTCCATATCTTCTGTTGTAGGGGTATATTCCTTCTATCAGATGTGGGACTGGACCCACAAGAAACTTCCCTTGATTTAAAAGGGAAGAGATGCAATGATGATTGAAAATAACCTGAAGGACGAACTTCAAAAGTCGAAGTCAGCCCTTCAGAATTCATTGGACGAGGGTAAAATCTGAAGACCGAGCATGCCAACACCCTGAAAATGATGGCCGAGAACAAGCAGGTCAAGATTGATGCTGATATCAAGGATGCATTGAACGAGGCTAAGGCGTAAGCCATACCTAAGTTCAAGGAGTCTGATGAGTTCGGGGCTATGCCTTCGAATATCTTGAGATGGGCATAAGGACTGCCGACCGATGGGAAGCACTTAAGCACGCCGAGGTTGGAAACTTTACTCCAGAGGAATTTATGGGTCTTGACTTTAGCGACCCCCTTCTTGAGACTGCTTTAGACGATGTTGAAAATACAACGACCCTTTGGAGGTCAACCCAATCGAGGTCACTAAGAACAATGATGCCGAGGGAGATACCGATGCTAATGATGATGGGGCTGAGACTATACTTACTGGGGCCACTATTCTTGCTTGTGGGTTGGCTCAAGAAGATGCTGAGGACAGTTTACAACCTTAATCTTTAGTTATTTTATGTTTTTGTTGGGACGGCCGTTTGTGGTCATATACCCGGTTTTTGTGTAGCTCTTGTACTTGAACTGATTTGTAACCTCATTGTCACTAAATGAAGCTCTTTTTTTCCTATCTTCTTTTTGTGTCAAGCTTGGAGACTCCTCATTTGTGGGGAATCAAACTCTCACGCAACTTGCAGTCTGGTTCTACATATCGAATTGGGGAGTTCCGGTTTTCTACCCTAATTTTTCATTAGTATCATAATTTGAATCAACCATATTTCATAAGTCCTCTCTCATCGTTTTGAGAGTGCATGGATGAGAATCGTCTTGTTCATTCACTGTCGTCTCGACCGAGAGAGAATTTTCACCAAGTTAATGATGTTTAAATAAATGAACCATAATTAAGTGATTTTAAATTTGAATCCACCAAATTATGGTGTTAAATCATAAGTCCCCTCTCGTCATTTTGAGAGTGTATGGATGAGAATCGTCTCGTCCATGCACTGTCGTCTCGACCGAGAGAGAATTTCCATCAAGTTAATGATGTTTAAATAAATGAATTACAACTAAGTGATTTTATATTTGAATCCATCAAATTATGATGTTAAATCATAAGTCCCCTCTCATCGTTTTGAGAGTGTATGGATGAGAATCGTCTCATCCATGCACTGTTGTCTTGGTCGAGAGAGAATTCTCACCAAGTTAATGGTGTTTAAATAAATGAACCACAAGTGATTTTAAATTTGAATCCACCAAATTATAGTGTTAAATCATAAGTCCTCTCTTGTCATTTTGAGAGTGTATGGATGAGAATCGTATCGTCCATGCACTGCCGTCTCGATTAAGAGAGAATTTCCACCAAGTTAATGATGCTAAATCATAAATCCCCTCTCGTCATTTTGAGAGTGTACGAACGAGGATCGTCTCGTCCATGCACTGTCGGCTCGACCGAGAGAGAATTTCCACCAAGTTAATGATTTTTACTAATGAACCACGACTAAGTGATTTTTACGCCCCTCAATGTCATTGGCAGTCCATGGATGAGGTCGACCCCGTCTAGGCTATCGTGTCACCGAGAGTAACTTAAAGCTACTTCACTATGAATGATATTTTATAGCTTAAGATGAGTTGATATATACAATCAACAAATATTCAAATAATAGACAAAGTACGAGGGAACACTAGAATTTTTTTATTGAATCTCATTCATTTTTTATTCTCATACACATACTAAAACGGAATTGATAAGGGACAATCAAAACTAGAATCTTACTGGTAATATTTCTTGAGATGGTCAGCATTCCATGGATTAGAAAACGACTCTCCTTCTAAGTTTTCCAATCGACACGTGACTGAAACCACATCTTCAATCACCTTATAGGGACCATGCCAGTTAGTATGAATCTTATTGGGCTTTCACCATGTCTTCTTCAAAACGAGTTCTCCTAATGCCAGTGGTCGGGCCTTCACTCTCTTATTTTAAAATCTTATTATTCTTTACTGATAGGCAACTTTTCGAACCTTAGTATCTTCTCTTCGTTCCTCTACAAGATCCAAATCTAGTATCTTTTCTTCCACATTTTTCTCCGGGTCATACATTTGGACTCTATGGGTTGGGAGACCTATTTCTTCTAGCACTACAACCTCTAAGCCATAGGCTAGAATGAACAGAGTTTCCCCCTCCGGAGTCCTCTCTGTTGTCCCATATGCCCATATGACAGCATGCATTTCCTTACTCCATCTCCCCTTAGAGTCCTCCAACTTTTTATTGATTTCGTCAAGGATTGTCCTATTAGTGACCTCTGTTTTCCCTTTAGCCAGAGGTTAGCGTCAGCCAGGGGTGGAGAAGAAGTGATTGATGCTGACTCTTTCATAATTTCTCTCTAGGGAGATGTTTTTTAACTACGCCCCGTTATCAGAAATCAGGGTGTTTGGTAGGCCGTACCTATAAATGATGTTTTTCCAGATAAACTAGAAGGGTTTCCTTTCTGTGATTATAGTCATCGGCTCGGACTCTACCCGCTTCAAAAAATAATAAATCGCCAAATCAAATAGCGATAATTATTCACAGCTCTTGGTAGCGGCCCCACCAAATCAATCCCCCAGACTTCAAATAGCCAAAGAGAGGTAATAGAGGTAAGAGGCTGATGAGGCTAATGGGGTATGGTGGCAAGCCTTTGGCACTTATCATATTTTTAACATATGCATCTGCATCTTTGGCCAACTTCGACCACCAGTAACCCTGAGTGATGATCCTCTTAGCTAATGACCTCCTTCCAATATAAACTGAGCATGACCCTTCATGCACATCCTTTAAAATATACTCTACCTCATATGGATGGACACATTTTAGTAGAGGAAACACGAACCCTTTCTTGTATAAGATGTCTCCTATGAGGGAAAACTTGGCCGCTTTATACCTCAGCTTATTTCTCTCGGCTCTAGACTCTGGTAGTTCCCCCTCTCTAATATATCGGATGATAGGATCCATCCAAGAAGCTACCATACTCAAGTGGAGGCAAAGTTCCATAGTATTTTCTTATCCTTCAATCGTCAACAATCAAAGAATCTCTATCGGGACCATTCTTCTAATTTCAGTTTTTGTGGCTGAGGCTAACCTTGTCAAAGTGTCGACTCAACCATTGTCTAGGTGGGGTACCCTTTTCAACTTCACTTTACTAAAATGCTTCAATACTGTCTCTATCCTTACCAAGTACTTGTCCATTATGTTATCCTTGGCCTCATATACCCGTAGACTTTGGTTCACGACCAACCTGGAATCACTATGGATAAGGAGTTAGACGACATTCAGGGCCCTAGAAAGGGATATACCTGTTAGGAGGGCCTCATACTTTGATTCATTATTAGAGGATTTAAAGTTAAATCTTAGTGCATATTCTATATCAGTCCCATTTGGGGCCGACATAATTAATTCTGTTCCACTTTCGTTCTCACACGAAGAGCCATCGATGAACAGGTTCCACACTGTACCATTTTTAGAAAAACTGCCCTCTTTTAGGTTTCCATTCTTGAAGAGGTATCGCTCCTCCTCATTTTCAGACACCTTATTTCTTGCTGAACTCGTCTTGGCTTCGATCAGGGGAGGCACACCCTACTCTCTTGCTCACAAGCTGTAGCTTCAATCTATTCAGTATCAGCCTCATCATAGGTGAACTCGACTACAAAGTCTGATAGGGCCTGCCCTTTAATGTCCGTTCTTAACTGATAGATGATATCAAATTCTCCTAACTCAATTGCCCAAGCCATCTGCCTTCCTGACTTCTTAAGCTTGTGAATGACCTGTCTGAGGGGTGAGTCTGTGAGGACCGCCATAGTATGTGTCTAGAAGTAGGGCTTCATCTTCCTTCAGATATGGATCAGAGCATAGGCCAACTTCTCCGTTTTGGGCTATGATTGATCGGCCCATTGGAGGGCCTTGCTGTTAAAGTACACTAGTTTTTGAACTCCACCCTCTTTTCTAAAAATAACGACACTAATGTCCGACTCTGAAATCGCTAGATAAAGATACAACCTCTCTCCTTAGATTGGTCTGGATAACAAGAGTGGAGAGCCGAGATAGGACTTCAAATCTTAGAAGTCCTTATCACACTCATCGTTCCATTCAAAAGATTTTCTCAACACTTTAAAGAAAAGGAAGGCATTTATCTATAACTCTAGACATAAACCTATTTAAAGAAGCTACCCTTTCAGTTAGTCTCTACACATCCTTTATTATTATTAAAGTCTTCATTTCTAACAAAGCTTTTCTCTTTTTGGGGTTGGCTTCGATTCCCTTTTGATTTACGATGAAGCCCAAGAACTTGTCTGGTCCCACACTAAAGACACACTTATCGGGGTTAAGTTTTAGCCTGTACTCATCCATCATGTCAAAAGTGCGCTCAATGTCGGCCACGTGAGTGTCGGCCTTGAGTCTCTTCGTTAACATGTCATCGACATACACTTCCATCAACTTCCTAATCTGGTCCTCAAAGATTTTATTGACCATCCTTTGATATGTTACCCTAAAATTTTTCAATCTGAAGGGCATGACCTTGTAGCAATAGGTCCACTTAGCAGTTATGAAGGTTTTCTTCTCTGTAGTGGTCTGATCCATGAATATTTGATTATAGCTTGAGTAGGCATCCGTAAAGCTCATTAATTCATGGCCGATGGTAGCATCGACCATCTAATCTATCCTTGGCAATGGGAAGATGTCTTTGGGGCAGTCTTTGTTTAGATCCGTGAAATCAACACATATCCTCCATTTATTGTTGGCTTTAGGGACGATGACAGCATTCATAAGCCAGTAGAGATAAATGACCTCCTAGATGAAGTCAGCCTTTTCTAACTTCTTCACCTCCTTTTGGATGACATCATACTTCTCTCACAAATAAACTCTTCTTCTCTGTCGGATCGACTTCACATCCTCGACCACATTTAGCTTATGGCAGAGAACCTTCGGATCAATGCAAAGTATATCCATATGGATCCAAGAAAAGATACTCTGTCTCTTCTATAACAGCTTGATCAACTCCTTTTTGACCTCTTTTTTAGGGCTTTACCAATTTGGATGGTTTTTTTTCGATTCGTCCTTATTGAGGATGATGGATTCTACCTCCTCAACGGCCTCTCCCTTCTTCATCTTCTTTTCATATCTAGGGTCCAATATATCAATGTTGTAGGTTGTAGTGGCCCTTTTATATGTTTCTCTCTCCTCGGCTGAGTTGAAGTCGCATTCGTGTGCCTCAACTTGGTCCCCTGAACTTCCCCTACCCCACATGGGGTCGAAAATTTAATCATCTGGTGGAATATTTAGGTCATAACCTCAAATTCCTTGAGGGCTACCCTTCCGAGAATTATATTGTAGGCCGAGTAGACGTTTTCATCCATGATGAAGAATCTGATCTTCTTTGTAAGACATTTTGGCCAACTCTTTCCCATTTTCACTTCGATTTCATATAGACCCAGGGGCTGCACCTTCTTACCTCTAAAGCCGATGAGTGGTTGGTGATAGGGAATCAACCTCTTCTTGCTCAGACCCAAACCTTTGTAACAACCCCAAAATATAACGTCGATCGAACTACCACCGTTCACCAAAATTCTTGGCACTTCATAACCATGTACTATTGTGGTGATGACCAGAGGGTCATTGCGAGGATCCAAAATCATTTTAAAATATAATTTTGAAAAACTAGCAACTAAGGTATTCATATTAACTTTAGCTTTCTTATCTTTCACAGGATCTATTGCAACTGAGTTCACAGTCTTCGACTTTGGAGGGAATGCTTTGGCCTCTGCTACATGTGCTTTTATATTAGCGACTTCTTTCCCCCCCTTCAAGTCCTCCACAAATATTCTTGACCTCACGTGAGATCATATGCAATCGACCTTTGGGATCAGTAAATGGATGAGGAAGGTCAGGGTCATCTCCCTCATCGTCATCTAATTCATCATCATCTCGATCGGATGGAGCATCTCGCTTGCACTTGTCACTTCTCTTCTTCTTTAGGGTGTCATCTCTACCACCCTTTGAACTGTGATTGTTTACATACTTTCTCAATGTCCCAACTTTCAACATCTTCTCAATTTTATCCTTGAGAGCAAAACACTTATCGATCATGTGCCCATGGTCTTGGTGGAACTCACACCATATATTCTTGTTTCTCTTATGTGGAGGAGCTTTAAACTTTTTAGGCCACCTCATGGGACGATAATTTTTTATCTCGTTCATAATGTGCTCGCAGCTGACTATCATAGGAGTGTAGTCGATAAGTTTATCATCCATCGACCTCTTCTTACCGTCCTTATTTCCTTCTTCTAGAACTTACCTCCACTGTTTGTCACCTTCTCATCCTTATTCTTTGTTGCCATAGCCTCTTCGGCATTCATGACCTTATCATCCATTGCCAATAGCTCGGCCATGAACTTTGGTGGGTATTTATTAACTTTCCAAAGCAGTTTTCCTTTTTTCAGACCTCCAATCAGAGCTGTCATTGCGATGCTCTCCTCATAATTTTCAACCTCTAGATTTTCTTCACGGAACCTCACAATATACTCCATGAGACTCTCATTTTTCCCTTGCTTAACATAGAATATGTATGTTGTCTTCTTTTGGGGTCTCACCCTAAAGCAGAAGTTGTGTATGAATCTCTTTGTGAGCTATTTGAAATTATTAATTGAGTTTATAGGTAGTGATGTGAACCAAACATGGGCAGCTCAGGTCAAAGTGCTTGAGAAGGCACGACATCTCATCTTATCTGAGACTGAGTAAATGTTGACAGCCGACTGGTATATTACCATGCGGTGGATTGGATTAGTACTCCCATCAAACTTGAGAGTGACCATCAGTAGCTTGAATTTCATCGGGGTTTGATAACTCACAATCCTAGCCACGACGGGGGAGCCTTCAGAGTAGCCCTTTGAAAGGGGTCTCGTCTCTTCAAGATATCCCCTATTTTGTCCTCCAACCTCTGAATATAATCATTCCAGGGTCTCTCGGCCGTCGCTATGACATCGACTTGGGTTACATTATCTCCGACACCCTCTCTGACATTCAAACGCACTGAGTGCTCCCTAAGATATGTCCTTTATCAGGTATTAACTTCTATTTTCTCCTCGTCTCGACCTCTTAAAGGCCGATGGTCGTCAACTCTCTCATTTCTTCTGGAGCCTATAATACTTCTGGACCTAGAAATGCATTTCCTTAGATCGCCCGCTACTAGGCCAAGCCTATCAAAGGCCGACTCCCTGCTCAAGCTATCTAATGCTGATGCTCTGGGTTGGATTGGTCCTATAGTGCCTCTAAAAATTTCATAAGGTTCCTAACATTCCCTTTCGTCCTCATTATCATACTGGTCATCCTCGTCATCAAGGCATTCTTGACCCAGCCTCCATAGGCATAGATGCCGAGGGTCGTCCATGTCCCCGTGCTTGTGTTGAGGAAGGATATCCTTGTGTGGAGCCTAAGATGGTCCCCTGGCCATTTGATCTACAACACCATCTCTCACGACCGGAGTTATCAGTTGATCTCCGACGGTGCATGCCTAACTGCTATATTTTTGCTGAAAGCAGCAAGGGTTACTTGCATCTGTCATTGACTGTCTACCAAGGAGCGTAAGACCGCTACTATTTCAGTTATTTCTGACAGAGAAGGGGCCTGGATGGTACTAGGACCACCCATAATTAGTGGATCTACTGCTATTCGAAGAATTTCGATAACCGACAAAATAACTAAGATACTGGTAGTAAGCTGGAAGAGCAAAAAATGAACTTAAACTCACCCAGAGCTCTTTCAATAGTGGTTCAAGCTCACTAAAGGATGAGATAGGACCACCACCAGAGGATCTGGTAGAGTGGCTATAGAAAAGGGAAGAGAATGGATATCCAGTTCTCATAGACGACGCCAGAGTGATGATACCAGAATTGGTATCACCAGATCAAAGTGATAAATGAGCTCACACCATTACAACAATGGCGGAAATATAGCAATATAATAGTTGCGAGAGAGAGATGAGGCAAAGAGTAAGAACACCTGAATTTAAGTGGTTCGGTCGGAGCTTACGTCCAATGTGTAGTGTAAATGGTGGTTTTCACTATAAAAATGGCACTAGCGGTCTGTACAATTTAGAAGATGAAGTATATTTATAGTGTCTTGGGGGTGTAATGTACCCAAGCATGTAATCAACACATGCACAGGAAAACTCACAATAATGAGTTGACACTTGTCAACAACACATGTAGCTAATCATGATGTAACATTCCCTCATGTGAGGGTATGATCTCGTTGTAACGGACTTATCCACGTTGGACTTGCCATCTTGGAACTTTGTACTGCTCATACAGTAGATGTCGCCTGGGGAGGTCTCAGCTTGGCTAAGTATGAGACTACTGATGTAGTGAAGGGTTATAAGCTGGCAAGGTATTAAGTGTGGTCTTAACTGAATGCATCAAGTCAAGACGTGCTATATAAGTTATTATCAGGTGTCGGCTGAAATAGGGGAATGAGACATGTCTTCGCTGATGAAATGCTCCCCTGGGGTCTTGGCTGTTGATGCTGCTAGCCCTCGTCCTTGGATGAGGTCACACTTGGCCATATTAATAAAAGCTATATATTTTGAAATCAAAGGTTACGAAAGACTCTGGAAATTTCCTTTTTAGCCTTCACCATCGACATGCCTGATTTTTTACGTTGAAAGATGTGAAAATTGCTTTGGCTCTATATATTGTACTACTAAATTATAAAAAGTGAGCACAATTGCAGTTCTCGTCTTAGATACAAGGATCTGAGTCCCTTGAATAGTAACTTAATATATATAAATGAATCACTCAGGGAGACTTTGAAACCACTTGTGGAATAGTAGCTATCAACCTTTATAGTACATCAAATGCAGTATAATCAACTTATCATTTTCGAAATGAGTTACATGGGTTGAAATCAAATTTAAGGAGACTTTGAAACCAGATCATAAGGTACATATTAATAAGATTGTTGATCCTTCGTTTTCCAGATGACCTAGATGATGCAGAGGATGAGACTTTGATAGGTGTTATTTTTTCTTCTTATGTTGGAGCCGAGAAAGTTAAAAAGGACAACTAAAAAGGCTTGTTATATAGCAAAGATCTTCTACAATGGCCGTGAGGAACATGTAGTTCCTTAGTGTAATGTTTTGCTAGAAGAAGCTGTGAAGAAATTGGGCCTGAATGTTGAGTAACATCGATAATTGAAACAAAGTTAAATATTGATGAGTATTATCTTGTTACAATCAACATTGGAGAGCTTAGGGAGGCTGTTATATGCAAGATATTGTGATTAATCGTGTCACATTCTCTTGGGTATAAAGTGAACATGTGATTGTGATACGTAACATGCTGGTCGTGGTGACATTTACTCACTTATTGATTGCAAGCTGAAATATACCCCCTTATGTTATTTCATTTGTTGAATCTCGTAATTCGCTATCTATGAAGCACTAACACATGACACGTGACTCGACATGACTTGACAGATTGTCATGATATTAGGAAAGTAGGATATGGACACGATAGGGATATGTAGACTATTATTCATATTTTTGGATATATTACTGAAAGTTATTGTTCTAGTAATTTTTATAACTTACCAAATTTGGACCAACTTTCATGTATGTATATAATATATAGACTACATTGATTTCATGGTATTTATAGATTGAATTGATATGTACTGATATCTGACAAAGATAATCAAAGTTTGAATACTAATATCTGGAAAAGAAAGTCAATGTCTGAGTGCTGAATTGTATTGATATGTAATTTTATTACAGTCACAAGGTGTGGGTTCTACAAAAAAGGAGATTTGTAGGCGAGGTTTTAAACTCTTCAGGTCACAGTTGATATGAGTATATAGGCAGGGATTCCCCAATGATTTTTGAAGCCTCATTTGGATAATTTCTCATCGGGGAACCTTATAATGGATGCCAAATTCAACAGTATAGTAACTGTTGCCAAATGGGGTCGTGTTAATAACAAGTACTACTCATTTATAGTAACCTCATTTATACGGTCAATGACCCTAACATTTAAATTCTTGTAAAATCGACCAAATACTAAGACTAAAATGTAGAACACTAATAGGGTTAGCTAACTGAAATTCTAACACAAACAAAATTAAGTTAATAAGTAGACTCAAACAACAAAGGATACAAGATTATTGATTGTTGTACTGTATATAATGAAGCCGTCCCCTTCTCTATTTCACTGAAACATGGACTAACATGGAAAATAAGTTCATGATTTCATTCATACTTAATTCAACATCCTCCTTCAGATATATATATGGGAATTCTGCTATAAATTCCTCACCAGGCCATTAAGAAGGTAATATACCTGATACTGGCTACATACTAACAGAATCAACAAGGCACATGTGCCTTACACAGTTGGACAATTAACTATAACATGATGGACTATAGTCTATATATGTAATTAAATATAACAGATCTTTCCAATTAAGTCCCCACTAATAATGTTTTTAACTTTAGTCCACTAATATATTTTTACGGTACTAGGATCCATTCTCGCCCTCTAGTGTGCACCATACATGTTAGTGTATATACAAACTCAACAAGTTTACAGAACAAAAACTCATATATATGAAGTTAGATTCCACGTATGAACTACAAAATATTGCATACACATTATACATAATTTCATATACATCATTGAAAATTCTAGTATACATTACACACAAAGACCGCACTAAAAAGATTTCTTTATCGTATTTGAAATTAAAAAAAATACCTAACCTACTAGGGAGTAAATCCATATAACCCGTAAATATAAATAGTTACTAAGACACTATGCCTGTAAACAATAACCACTTTATATGTAATGGCCACATACTCTACTTCAAGCTTTGGTTACTATTGTACTTTCAATTTCTGAAAATTAGAAACAATAATTCTATTTTAAACCACATTTGTATACCAAATAGAAAGTGAATGATAAAGTGGCAATAATACACAACAGGTGTTCTCAAATGTTGAGGAAAAATAGGTTATGAGGTTTAACCAAATCAAGGGCGGAGCTAGGATTCTTCGAAGGAGTGGGCTAAAATTAAAAACGGACCCAAGAATTTTTGTCAATGAGGCCGAAGTTCCGACCAATGTCCGGGGTTGAGAGCGATTTCCTAAGTGGAGAAATTTATGAAGTTTTTGTATCTATTTATCTATATTATTTTTTATTTTCCAACAATTTTTAACCCTTACACATTTTGGGGTTATTTTTTAATAACAATTTAAATTCAAGTAGCAACTTTCAACCCTTATAGATTTTTTTTTCAAGTTGGGAGGGGTGGGCTACAGCCCTGGTGGGCCCACCCCTGGATTCGCCCTTAAACCAAATACACCCATCAGTCCATTTGGTTTGCTTTTGGTTTACAATTAAGGTTCAATGTTCAATTAGAAAAGGCAATGCCTTAGTTTTCAATGCATAAAAATAATTAAATAGGGAAAGTGAGGCAGTATATTTAACTTCATCAAAGCATCCAGATATTTGATTTCAGAATCTTTGGCCTTGCATATTTAGAATACTAATTTTTTCACTGTCATATTTTTAGTATTATTTGGAATTTGCTCTTCATTTGTTTTGTAGTAGGGAACAGTTGGGCATCTAGCGAAATGCCTCCAATACCACTCTCCCCTAGGTTGCCTCTTGAAGAACCATTAACATTTAGTTTAAAACTATCATTGCATGGGAAGATCCACCTAGAACTCATAATTTATAAAAGTCTAGGGTTATATTCCCAAGAAAATATTTAATGAGAATAAGTCTACATCTAGCAGAAAGAAACTATCATTTCTAGACTTTTAATTTACTTATAATCTTTTTTCAAGCAGGTTATAAAAGTACTAAGAGTAACTTCAACATTATGATTCGAATATCACTACAAAGATAATATCTATATTAAATAAAAATATGCAATGATCAGATGATAAAAGATGATAACGGTGACGATTTTTGCGTAAAATACCCATAACTAACAATACAAAACCAAACTACAAATGCTCCAAGTTCAAAAACAAAAATAACTAGTTTATGACTATATCTCCGTCAAGCATTGTCCCTTTAAATATCATCTCCATCTTGTTCTCCATGTTCATCTGCACTTGCATATTCATGATAATTAGCTTGAATCACACTAGTGTCAACTATTAATCCATCTCCATCCCTCGCCCACCGTAAGTTTTGATATTCATTTAAATTTTGCATGACAAACAACTTATCTCCATTAAGAAACAAATCTTCTTCAACTTCTTGAACTATCGTGTTCCAATCAAATTTGTCTCTTGGTGCCATGGGAACAACAACGTGCCAATCTGTATTTATAGGGTCCTGCACGTGAAATACTTGTTCTGTTTGGGATACTAATATAAAAGGTTCGTTACACTCTCGACCATACTTATATTTCAAATGCTTGAAATTCACTAACGTAAATTTAAACTCGTTAACTTTTGTACCCATATGATTTTCAACCCAATCACATTTGAATTACATAAACTTCATGCCATTAAGATACTGAACTTCAATAATTTCCGTTAGTTCCCCATAGTATGTAATATCACCCACAATGGGGTTTTTATCCTTCCGGCTAGAATAACTCATTTGTTAGGCTTTTATAACAACTCCTCTATTTTGAGTTTTCTTTCCACTATCAAGTTTCTTTGTTCAAAATCCAAAACCTCTACAATATAGGTGTTGAATCTGACTGCATCCTTAAGAGGACCTAAAAACAAGCCTTTGATTTTGTCGGATACTTCCACATCGTCACGTTCCAATTTATTAACATATAGTATATTAAAGTAAATGTCAATATAAAGGTACAATACTTATTCATAATTCAACTATTATTTATGATATTTTTGCTAACATAATCCTTAAACCATTTGTGAAACTCATCGTTGTGGAGACGATTAACACGATGCTTTTATGAATATTGAGGATACTTTGATAAAAGTTATGCGAGATGTTTTCTAAAAGTAAATAAATAGACATATATCAATTCCACAGAAAATATAAAAATGGTTTTCAAAAACACGAAATACTAATAATAAAACTTACTCAAAAAATGGTGTCACTGCTTTAGTGTTGGTAAGAACGTGCCGATGAGCTTGCATATACATTACAGAATCGAGTTCAAATTGAACTTTTTTCCCAATTTCACTACCATTTATATACCCCCAATTATCATTTCTATCCGGCCGGTTAGCCTTAGTTTCCACATCCACATACTGGGAACAAAAAGTCATGCATTCTTGAAGAATAACAGAGTTGGTAATCGATGCCTCAGGATGAGCTCGATTACCAACGTATACTTTTAAAGTGTGGAGGTAAACTTCAATCGGATACATCCAATGGTAAAGGACACAACCAACAATTAAGAGTTCATCTGGAAAATGTATAGGCAAGTGTTCCATCACATCAAAGAAACTGGGAGGGAATATCTTCTCAAGGCTACAATGTGTAAGGGTCATCCGATCTTCAAACTTTTCCGTATTAGTTGTGGTAACTGCTTTTAAGAACAATATCACAAAGCAATTGCTTAATTAAATCAAGGATTTGACAATATGATTGGGCAATGCCCTTCGCGTTGCTATTGGAAGTAATTATTGCATTAAAATATGATTATCATGGCTCTTTAATCTTGAAATATTTCTTTCTTGCATGTTCATGCACCGTGAAATGTTCAAGAGTATCCATCAAGAGCTTTAATATTCTGCAACACTTTTTAAAAAATCTCCTTCTCTTTGTTACTCATCGTGTACTCTTTGGGGAGGTAGTGTAGATTTGACCCTCGTCATTGAGAATGTAGTCCTGATCTAATACCCAAAATTTTGAGATCTTTTCGAGCCTATAAATTGTATTTTATCTTCTCTTTAGTACCCAACAATGTAAAAAAACATTATCATAGATGTTTTTCTCAATATGCATGACGTCAAGATTATGGCGAATAAGATTATCCTTCCTGTATGGAAATTAAAAAACTATGCTCTTCTTTTTCCAACCAAATCTATGTTTTGGAACTGCATGTTTATTTTTTTCTAACGCTTCTCTTTCCCTCCTTCTAAAGACATCTTCCATCTTATATTCACATTCAACGTCAAGATCATTCGACTGTTGTAATACTTGCAAGCCCGAAAGTTTAAGTGGGGATGGCCATAATTTTACCCTCCCCACTAAATGGTGCCTTATGCCTACGAAGCCTATGGCGCAAGTTTAAGAATCAACGATGACCCCAATAACAAAACTTCTTACCATTATCTAATCACATTGATAGGTGGTCTTCATTATAGCAAGGACAAGCAAATGTAACTTTTGTGTTCCATCTCGATAACATGGCATAAGCAGGGAAATCATTAATGGTCCACAACAAAAATGCATGCAACTGAAAGAACTCCTTACTTGATGCATTATTAGTGCGTACACCATCAACCCATAGCTCAATCAACTCATCAATCAATGGTTGTAAAAATACATCGATCTTATCTATGGGTCCTTTTGGTCCATCCATAAGAATAGACAAAATTAAGTTAGTTTGCTTCATGTACAACCACGGAGATAAGTTGTAAATAATGAGGATAATTGGCCATGTATTGTGCTTAATGTTCATATTACCAAATGGATTAAATCCATCAGCAACTAACCTAAGTCTAACATTGCTCCCTCGGAAAAGAAGGGTTTTTCTCATTAAAAGTTTTCCAGGCAGGAAAGTCAGTGGGATTTCTCATTACATCATCTTTGATCCGTTCCTCATCATGCCATTTCATTAGAGGAGCTGAATAGGATGACCAAAATAATTTCTGCAGTCTCGGTTTCAAAGGGAAGTATCTCATTTTGTACGACTACCTTCAAACCATGGACACCATCAATACTTGAGTCCTCATCTTTATATTGAGAAGATCCGCATATGCCACACTTTTCAAGACCCTCATTTTCATTATGAAACAACATACAGTTATTTGGTCATGCATCCCATGTTTCGTACTTGAATCCCATGTCTTTTGTTAGCTTGTTAGCTTGGTAGTAAGACTTGGGAATTCTAGCATGCGAAAACATCCTCGCCAGAAATTTTAATAAAGGCGTGAGAGAATAATTTGTCCAACCATGAAGTTGGTTCATTTGCTAGAGTTCAACAACAAATGATAATTCGGTAACCCCAGGCGGATAATTTTCATATAAGTCGCATTGAGGTTTTTTCATAAGTTTATAGTACTCTGGAACATCTTCATCAGATTCAAAGACATCTTCGGTGTTGCATTCCTCCTCACGCATATTGTCATATGTGTGGGGAATAGCTACACCCTCTTGAACCATTGTAACCATGTTATCTCTAGCACTCAATTCAACAGGTATAGGTATATAATCAACTAACATATCATCCCGCGGAGTATTTCTATCACTATTTACACAACCAAAAGTTTCTCCGTGAAAAATCCAAACCTTATATGTCATGTAAAAACCATGCATCTTAAGGTGATCTCTCACAGTTTTTTGGGCATGATATACTCGATTTACGCATCTCTTACAGGGGCAATATATTTCTGTTGTCTCGATGTTTTGATTTTCATATGCATAGTTAAGAGACCCTTTAACCCCATTAATGTATTCTTTTGAAGATCAGTTGCATAAATCAATCCAACTCTTATCCATGGTTCCCATCTATGAATTTAAGAAAATGTTAGTAAATTTATGTTTCATAATATAAATAAGAGAAAATCTTCATAATATCTTCGAAAGATGATGAAAAGATAAAGAGATTAATAATGACAAACATGAATTCCTAAAGATATTAACACACAAAGGGGGACAAGCTATAAAAATAAGAATATAATTCATCACATCAATTTAAGTATTAATATGGCTAACTAAAATGAACAATTCAGATTTGAAATATTCAAGTACTAATGCATTGATGATAATGGAAAGTATCAAATAATAATTCACACAATTAACTAATTAACATATACATCACAAAACATTTAGACATTAAAAAACTCACAAGGCACATACCCATTTTAATCCTCGTTTGAATCAGTATGCTCATTGTTTTCTTCACGTGGCACAGACTCGTTATCATCACTAATCAATTTTTTTTACTCTTTGAATCACTTTTTTTATTTTTATATTTTTTTTGAATTACCGAATACAATTCATGTATTCCAAATTCTTTCAATTTTTCTCTATTCTGTTATATTCTCTCCCTCTTTTGTTTCTCGTATTTTGTCACAAACACTTTCTTAGAAAAGATATGCAATAAAAGAAGGAATGAGACTCATAATACTTCTTTAACATGTTAATTTCATTTCTATACTTGTTGTCAAAGTAGTTGTAAAGCTTTAAAGTATTTTTATCCTTGCATTTAGCTTTGTAGTAATAAGACCCAATATCATTTAACTTCATTCTTAGAAACACATAAAAAAAGATAAGATCTACCAATCACAACTTAACATAAAAAACCTAAACCAATCATTCTACAATTCTCAAATACATAAAAAAAACATTAATGGTCTGGGAGAAGAATAATTTTAGGATCTTTGAATAATTCGTTCATGCATTTAAAATTTTTGTTAAAAATAAAATAAAAGCCTCTTATCGAGTCATTGAGCCAACATGAACCATAATGCTATATAACATCAAAAAAAATAAATAGCCTATTATAGATATGCATATTAGGCCACATTGAAAACTAAAAAAAAAATTAAAATCAACAAATAAGCATCCACTCTTTATTTATATTTTATATAAGTATTATATATATGATTATTTATTTACAGTTTATGTATATGGCATCATTAATTATGTCCAAAGAGTCACTTTCCACCAGAAGATTTAGGAATCCCTTTTGATGGGCATACATAATAATTTTCAAGGCTTCACTTTCCACTCATAAGACTTACAGCAACATATTTTGAAGAAGAAATAAATAAATAAATAATGATAACCTTCTTTGTTGTTACCTTGAGAATGAAAACAGCCAGAGAGAGAAAAAGACCGAAGCAAACTATTATTGTTAAACAACAGAGGAGGAGAAGAGCTCCGGGGGGGACCAACGGAGGAGAAGAAGCTGGTGGGGTGTTACTGTCGGGTATAGGTTTGGGTGTTGGCAGATAGGGGAGTAAATTTGAGTGGGTTTTTGTTTTTCATTTTTTATTTTTTTTGGGTGGGTTGTTTAGAGCGGGAGATGAAAAATGTTAGTGGTGGGAAGCTATTTTTTTAGCCATATTATTTGGTATATCTTTTGAGACAATAAATATTTGTTGTCTCATTTGGTTTACTTTATAAGACGAAAATAATTAATAGTGTCAAAAAGGGACCTTTTTGAGACGGATATAATTAATAGTATAAAAAAAATAGTTTTTAAGACGGCTAATTATATCTGTATAAAAAGGTATGTTTTAAAGACTATATTTTGTCTGTAAAAAAAAAGGTCTTAAAAGCAACTTTTTTTTGCATTGTAAGTTGCAAACAACAGCTGCGTCTGAGTCATTGAAATTATGCTCATTTATTAAATGGACCATTTTTTATAACTGTTTTTATATAAATGTTTATATAACTGTTATATAACAGTTTATATAACTTTTACATAAACTGTTATATAACATTTATATAAACTTTATATAATAGTTTATATAACTTTTATATAAATGTTATATAAGCAGTCAAATAAAGTTTATATGAGCCGAGCTAAACAAATCCCACAATATCTAAGCTTGAAGCAAGGACTGTCATATTTTTCTTCCCAAAACTCTAAGCTTATAGCCCACTCATCCTCATAACAGACACATGTCCCTGACCCCCTCTTCTCCCTCTTCATCAACCATTCCCTCTGCCAAAGCCAGTTCTTATTATGGACATTCCCCTTCTCTTGAACTGAAAACATATGTCTCAATCCCAAGATGTCCAAAATAATGACATGACACGTGCACATTTAACACATACTCATATTTCAAAGTATGAGATAAAAATCAAACAGGAATTTAAACAGAGAGTGATAGTAGTTCATTTCCATTACATCAAGTTAAAATCCAAACAAGTGATTAACTGGATAAAAATAGGAATACTATACCTCATTAAGAATCATGTAATCCCATAGGATGTTATCCTCACTCCAATCGTCAAAGAATTAATGATCTCCAAGTAAAGATTTTACATTGTTCCGAACAATATCTCAAGTTGTAAAAAGTATACCTCCGTGCTATAGGGAACATTATCGTAAGTTGTAAGAATTGAATAAAAATACATATAAAGGTATTTAATTCGAGATTGATAAGGATAAAGACCATGAAGTTTTTACCAAATATGGATGTAAAAAACAACACCCCTTCTGATCGAGAAATTGTTTTAATAGTACATGAAGATCCAAGCTTGTTTTATTGTGATGGAGTAGAGATCAATTCATGTTTTTAAGACATGTTTTTATCGTGATGGAGTAGAGATCAATTCAGTTGAAATTGCATAACAAAGAAAATTTTGAACCTTTTCTGAACCTAAAATTAGACTATCCTCAACTTCCAATTGACGTGCTAGTTTCTGTCGTGTATGCTAACTGTGTTAAATAAGAGAGAAGAAATAATTGGTTATGTTAATACTTACTTATCTTTCGGATTTGAACTATTATTTCAATTTGAACCGATTTGAGAATGAAAATTCTCAACTTATTTTGTTTGCTTCGCTCTTTCCGCATCAAAATGATTCCTGAAATGAGAAAGCACATATTAGTAAAACATATTATATATTGCACCCATACATGAACACACATACAGAAAACCAGGACACATTTGCACATCATTTGCAATACATTACTGTAAAATCCTATTCATTATCAAGGTTATTCCATCAACATCGGATACTGTTCTTTCGCACACCAATCACATAGATTCTTCTAGTTCAACAATATTATTCAAAATTGATTTCTTGAACTTAGGTCTTGAGTTTCTTATATTTTTCACTCTTTTTTATCCATGTATTAAATTATGGCAGTTTAATCCATAACAGAATCCACTATCCACAACATGATTCAATTAACTCACATTTTATATGCAAATTGTAATGCAAAAAATATATGCCCACAGTATAACCTTGTTCTTTAGGTCAATAAGGAAAGAGTGCATTAGTTTGAGACTCTTGAACATGGAAAAATTGTACATGGTTATAGAAAGGGTATATAAGATAAAAATAATGAGTTCCACCAAAAAAATAAGACACATTAAAATAAAATTGTAGGATGTAGATCAAACTTAAGATTCATGAGGTATATTAGATGAAACAGGGCAGCTTGAATAATAACACATAAAATTGCCTAGCAATCAAAATGTATTTAAAGAACAACTTACTTCTACTCATATTCATCTTGTAGCATAATAAAGCTACATATATAACATTTATATTAGTGATACAAAACCAGACACTATCACCTTATACAACGTCCTCCATTTGCTTTGAATGAGATAATCAGATCAAAGCCCATCAACATGCATACATTATCATGCATAACATGCCAAATTATAAAAGGAAAAATAAAATGTGCATCACCCAATACTGTTGATACATCTATGACAATCCAAGACAATTGTTGCATATAGTAGTCTAGTAGATGACAAGTTGGTAAACCTATTTGACAATCAAATTGTAAGTTAGATTGTGTCATACAAACTCCTCTCATCTGATATCCACTCTTATTAATTCCAATTTTTTCGCAATCATGGCAATGGCACATTACCATCTTATTGAAAAAGAGAGAATAATATGGTAGTGTGAATGTATTCCTGAGCAGCGACAAGGCCATTGATATGAGCTATCGCAAAGAAAAATGGTACCACATTTATAGGCAATGCACCAGTGCCCTCTAATTTAATAGCAACGTACCACTGTTGTTGTTGGCATCGCTGCTTCTTGTGGCAGACATTAGAACAACTAATGTAGGTTCTCATCAAATCAGAAGCCAAAAACAACACTTTATTACATATGTATATGTGTGTATATATTTACAGATTTGTACCTTAGAAGGAAGTACTTCTAAGCAAGGTGGCGTAGGTGGAAGAGGATCTTGTGGATAATCCTCTTGTCCGCACCCTTCCTAACCGTATATGTGTACCTCATAAGAAATAAAATGAAAAATTAATAACTTAATTTTAAATTAGAAAATATAGATGTTAGGGTCTAACATAAATTAAACTAACCTTTCTTTAAGTGATCCATAATTGAGTCCCAAATTCTCATTTTACTGAAGCTATAATCATCATCCATGACAAAAATATTTGACGTAAAGAAACAAAGGATATGATAATAATATTTTATCCCAACACCACAAAAAATAAAGATAGCAGTTATATTGTTAGAAGTGATAGTTACTTTTACATTTGGGACTAAAAAAGTGGATGCAATACCTTATTAGCACCAAGACAACTATTTTAACGATGTAAGACCTTCATGTTCATCAAACACAATACCACAAAAGTTAACTCAATTACATCATTCGTCGGTGTCACCAATGGGAGGACAAAGGTCATTGAGCCAAAACATAATTCCATTTTTTCCAACATCTTCCAAGTTCTCCTAATGAGCTTATTTTCCACCCCAAACTGGATACTTGGGCACTTTGATGTCATCGAGGAAAACTCACACTTCATTCTCTGTCAACGTATGGAAGTGAACAGTAGAGACAACACCCAGTTGTGTTTTCCTCCCATAATGAACAAGTTCACGTTTGTGGGATAGTATTTTGCATTCAATTAGAGAGGTGAAATTTGGAACCTTGAATGCAGGGGAGGAAAGAGAACACGAAGGAGTTCCAGTGTCTAAAGTAGGTAACTCTTGAATGTTGTGTCCAACACATGAAATTTTCCTAATTTTGAAGTCAGTAATGAATTCTGATAATAAGGACTTCATCCCTACTATTTCACTCCTAAGGTGATCAATATGATCCTTCCGATTTTTGGTGTCCTCTTTCATCTCTTCAAGCATTTTTCTAGCAAATGCTGACCCTAATATAATGGTTCTCAAAATTGTGTACCCAACACAATGAACACGTCCTCATGTATCTTTTCTGAAAACCTCAAAAATAGGCGCGACATCTAAGGTCTCCTCCTAACCACTCTCTTTGTATACATCCAGAAGAAATTGAATTTGGTCATGTACAAAAATATATTAACATTAGGTTTGATGATAAGATACTTGTTGAGGACAAAACGAACTTTAAAAATTTAAATTATTGCAAATATTTTGTCACGAGGGACATAACCACCTCTTTTGACTATATGAGTCGCCAACCACAATTCAGCACGAGTGGGTGCATTCCCATGCATCTTTCTCCAAATATCTGAAGCTCGGTCATAACCATGAAGACCTGTGTTATGGGTTGTCTTTCTCACATAATTTTGTTTAGTCTCTTTGTTCTTTATTCGCAAAGTCTTTTGAAACTCTAAAGCTTCATTATTGGAAAACACCTACCAGTCCTCAGATTTGACATTTCGGGTAACTTTCCTCTTCCACATTCCAACATCACCATCCTTCAAATTAACTCTTATCTTTGACTTGAATTTTTTCAAGCATTGCTCGCTTTTTTCATAAAAATAGTCTTCAGACTTTCACGAACATCTGGGATGTCTTTCTACAATATATGAAGAAATAAAATTAAAACATCACATAATTGAATTTACTAACTATTAGATTCTTTGGAAAAGAAAAAATAGTATACCATTAATGATGACAAAATTGGGTTCTTATATCACACATCCACTTGTTTCCAACTTGTATAAGAAATGGGAACATGTGTCCTTGCTAGGTCTCCCAACCTGGTTGAGAGTGTATATGATATTTCACCAATTGGAAGGCTGTGCTCATTAAATTTCAATTTCTTAGAGGAATAGTCATCACCTGCTCTCACAGCACCCGAAGCAACCTTAGAACGAGAGGTTGATATAGGTTTCGCCCCACTTAGTGACGGTTACGAAGTGTCAGCCATATGAGACCTTTATCTGGAAAAAAGTGACTATTGGACTCCAAAATAATTAGAATAAACATTAACAAGAATATTACATGTTCACATATTAATATAAAGGATATTACATGTTCAAATAAACACCAGTATATTGCAAGTTCAAACATCAGAAAACATAAAATTACAAGTTCAAACAGCTATACCTATATTAAGTGTTCAAACAATAGTGAACTATTAAATGTTTACAACAACAACAACAACAACAACAACAAAAGGAATAAATAGATTATTACCTGTTCAAAATAATAAAAATAGAATAGTGAATATTCAAAAACAAGTTCAAAACTAAATTATTGCACTAGAACACTTCATCACTGTCCAAAAGCTCCGATAATTTATCATTTTCCTCGATAATGGAGTCAAACATCGTATGGTCAATATCAATTGCATCTATTTCTTTTGTTAGTTTCTTAGGAGAGTGTAAACCAACTAACCACCCCTTCAGCTTTACATCTTGACAATAAAATAATTGACTTGCTTGAGATGTAAGGATGAACTGATCGTCGTGAATGGTATTTTTACTCAGGAACTTACTAAGATTCACCATCACAAATTTTGGAGTGGGTTCAACTTTGCAAGCATTCTTATCATCAACATCCACCCAATAACAATAAAAGACCGTATGTGTGAACTCAAGGTAATTGAGGTCGAGTATTTATCTAATAACTCCATAAAAGGTTATCATAATCCCCTTCATATTTAAGGCCTTAGTGGATACATCACTAGTCTGAAAGTTGTGTTTCTCTTCATATGCATAAGTACAAAAAGTGTACCCATTGAAATTTCTCATAACTGGTAACCCTATGTTGCGAACCATCGGCATATGGAAAAATTATCATATCATTAAATTTCGAGTCTTGTAAGGAAATGATAATTTTTTTAGTTTCATTAAAAATAATTATGATTGATAAAAAAGTATACGTATAAATAAAGGCTTGTCTCGTTCCTTAGCCAAAGGATGAAATCATCAATTCTATGCGTGGATTGAGTCTCTTTTACCACAAATTTTCTATAAGAAATTAATTTTAAAATTCAGAAATATCACATTACAATCAATTAATATGAATTAACATAGAACTAAGTGTGTACCTTCTCCATTCATAAACACCGTCGCATTGAGATAAAATCCATCTTCGTCCTTTCTCATATTGTACATTATTTAATATCAATTATTTACTTTTACCTAATGCTCGTTGACATTCTGAGTCATTAAACTCATCATCAAGAAAACCCTCAAGATTCCTCTTATGATTTCCTTCACCTGTTTTCGATATGTACTCCATGGAATACAAAGAAGTTTTATGTAACAAATATGCATTAGCGATGCTCCCTTCAATGTACCTCTTGTTTTGAGATCACTTTTTATATCTTCCCATTTTTCTCTTAAATAACCTTATCACCCGATATCTTGGCAGCCCAACTATCAAAGCTTCATCGGCTAAATGGTGCATGAGGTAGATCATCACCACAAAAAGTCAGGTAGAAAAGAAATTTCAAGGACACAAAAAGCCTCTACCAATGCATTTTTAGCCTTCAAAAGATGTTCCCTTAATATCACTTTGGCACACAACACGTTAAAGAATATTCTTATCCGTTGTATAGATTTAAACAAAGGTTTATGATTTGAAAATGAATGCATAAGAAACGTAGGAAGCAACCGTTGCATAATGATGTGATAATCGTGGGACTTGAGATTGGTTAATCCAGGTGGATCGAGGTTAACATTGTTGCTGAAATTTGATGAAAATCCAATCGGTAGATTTAATTTTTTTTGTGTACTATAAGGACATATTTTTATAAATGTCCATCACAATTAATTATATCCTATACCGTTACAACCGTCAAAGAAGTTCAAGAGCAATCTACATCAATATGGATCCGAATATATCAAGGTTCTTCATCAAAAAGACTCCGCAAAGTTTATTTTGGTAAGGTTATGTTTTAAATACCTTAACTTTGCACTTAGAGCTTTGGGATATTTTTTTCAAAATATTTTCTAAGTGTTGGAGCGGACTTTTTTCGTCAAAATTTGAGAATGAGTAATTTTTTTAAGTCCTGTAGCGTTCCTCGATTTTGAGGCCGAGGTCGTTCAAGCGAGATGTCATCTCGTTCGAGCAACATGGAGATGTCGCGCGATGTCGTTCAAACGACATGCATCCTTCATTCGAGCGAGATCTCTTTGTCATTCAAATGAGCTCGAGGACCGAGGTGACACGTTTTTCTATAAATACTCATTAAATGTTTTTTTTTTCATTAAGAAGTCCTAGCGTTTTGAACGACAGAAAACTGCGAATCTACAAAATTCTTTTGACTTCTTCTTTTAGGGTTTAATCCCTTTTTGTTTTCAATTCACAAAAATCCCATATGCTTTGGTGAATTATTTTGGTGTTCAAGAACATACTTTGCTTTTGATAATTCTTTGTGGGGAGAACTCTACAATCGAAGAGTTACGTGCTATTGTGGAGGGAGTCCTTGTGAAGATGTTAGATTGCGTGTCTAGGCTGTGCGTCCTTGTGGTATAGATGCGTGTGAACCAATGCTGATTTCTAGCCGTTACTTTGAAGGTCTGACGAAAACACCGTGCGTTACTCTTGTGGGCAAAATCAAGATGGTATGTAAGTAAATGGTCTTGTAAACTTGTCAAAGTTCTATAAATAATAGGTTTTTCTCTGCGGGGATTTTTTCTAAAATTTGTGTCGCATGCTTTATTTATTTATGGGTTGACACACGCACACAAGTAGTTGCATGTTTAGGGGCTGAATTGATTAGGTTTAAAAATAAACTCTAATTAAATAAGTGTGCCAAAGTAGAAAATTGTGAATTTAATCAATTATCACACAGACATATTTTACAAATTGGTATGAGAGCAGGTTACGTTAATTTATCGCGTGATCTTTATTTTCTGCAAAAAATTGTGTGATATTGTTTTTTTAAAAATCATTTTTTGTGAAAAAAAATCTCAATTTTTTCGATGGAGAACTCAGATACCCCCCTTTGATGACACGAGTCAGATTTTTGATGATATAAATCGTTTGAATTTGACGTTTGCTAAAAGAATTGATTTTTTAAAAAAAGAAAATTCTCATTTTAAATCCGCTATGGATCACTTGCAAGCGGTTCAAAATCAAAGAGATTTTTATCGTGAGAAATTTGTTGCCTTGGACCATGACTTTGTTACTTTAAAATTGTCCAAGAAGGAGAGTGATGATAGGGTTCTATTTTTAGAAAAATAATTAGAGGACCTTAAAAATTCGGTGGTTTGTGTTTGTGCCAAAAAGGATAAAAATATTTTAATCAATGAGTTTGTGGCACGTGAAAAGACTCTTAAAGAAAAGTTTATTTTTATTGAAGGGGAGCGAGATAACCTTCTAAGTTTGATTGATAATTTTAAGAAGGAGTCCCTCAGATTGGAAGAGTCTAATTCTTTGCTTAAGTCAAAAATTTTGAAGTTAAAAATTGATTTGGCAGACTCGAGTAGGTTTGATAGTGATGGTCATGACTCATTTTGTTATCATGCTTCGATCATAGAAGCCCAAACCATAGTTTATTTTAGAGGGTCAACCGTTCCTAAGGACGTCAGATAAGGTCAATCCATAGGTGTCGTTCCACCCATTTACACATGTTCATATTGTGGTAGGAAAGGTCACAATAGGTGTTTTTGTCTTGATCTTGGAAAAAGTCCTGGGAAGTTTATGTCTAGTGTTACTTTGGTTCCTAAATCCCCCACACGACGTTTCACATATATTTGGGTTAGGAAATCACTTTTAGAGGCACTAGATTTTAGACAAGTTGATTCCTATTTGCTTGCACATGATTATTCTCTTGCCATATCATATAGATGATTGTGTTTGCATGTTTGTCATACACCAGTTTTGGTTTCATGATATATATTTGCTAGTATAATGACATGTACTTTTTGTATTAGGTTTTTATTTTAGAAATTTTTTTGAAAAATACAAAAAGATTTTATTTTGATAAAATTTTGAAAAATCCAAAAAGATTTTTGTATTTTGTTTGCACCGTTTATGGATAGACACTTAGGATGGTCGAGTCACAACATCATTCCATTTATTTATGTGACTATTTGATAGTGTTTTGAAAAGATATATCATGTCATCTTTGTGCTTTATAATGTGTGGAGTCATTAAGATGTAATTCAGTGATACTTCCTACATGTTTGACTCAAGATTTCCTTTATTGAACACATGCACGGATTTGTTTGATTATTGTGCATGTCTTATCACATGTTAGTTGGGTGTTTTCACTTCAATCCTGTCTTTAAAAACAAACCAAGCACGATAAAACTTGATAAGAAAGTAGTGCATGTAAGAACCGTTTGGTGAGATTGTGTGCTTTAATTGAAAACGGGGAAGGACTGCGAAAGGTATTCTTTTGTCCTTTGTGAATACTAAGCCACCATTATATCGGACCTAAAAAATTGAGGAAATTTATCATCCGGGGTCCAAAAAGGTTTAAAAGAGCCCAAAATTTTTTTAAAGGCAATAAAAAGAAATTCATGCCAAAAAGGGGCCATTAGGTTTTTTGCACTAATTCTCCAATGTTTGAGAATTTAGATTACCTCTAAAAGAAAATATGCATGAGGGAGTTTTAATGGAATTTAAAACGGGCTTGCACGTCCTTAAAAGTCTTGAAAAAACGTTAAATTGTTTTGGACATTATTGGTGTGGAAATCCTTTTGACTTTGATTTGTTGATTTGCATAAGACGATGTCATCTAAATTCAACAATTTTTACACCTAAGGATACTTTTGATGTTCATTCGTTAGGAGTACACGTATTCATCATGCACATATGATTGATTGAGTTTATTTACCTATCGAATGTGTACACACCCATTCATTCCATTTCCATGACTTGGTTGTTTTAGTTTAAAATCCATGGTGTGATTTTTGGTATCTTATTTTTGTACGAAAAATTTGAAAAATTAAAAATAGTTTGTGAAATTTTTTGTGACACTCCTTTACATGCGTAGTTTGATTCATGTTTGCTATGCTTTTGTCGTGACACTCCATGTTTAAGTTTGTTTCTTCTTATCTGTCTATTTGGGGACATCATAAAAAGGGGGAGAAGGAATTATGATTTTATGGGGGAGTTTGCATTATGGGGGAGATTTAATTTATTATTGATTTATTCTTATATCATTTCAAACTCGATACTTCACGAAGTTTTTGTTTTATCTCATATGTGTAGGTACAAAGATTGAAGATCACTAAGTTGCACTCCCTGATGAGAAAATCTTTGAGATTTGCTGAAGATTTTTTGAAGAAAAGTTTGAGAACTTGCAAATTTATACCTTTTCACTTTTGAGATTTATGGGAGGGTAGATTTGTATAGGCACTTTGGTATTTGATAATTCGGATGTTTTTATGTATGTTCTGGCATAGACATAGGGGGATATTTGTAAGGATATATTTTTATAAATGTCCGTCATAATTAATTATGTTGTATACCGTTACAACCGTCGAAGAAGTTCAAGAGCAATCTACATCAAGACGGATCCGAATATATCAAGGTTTTTCATCAAAAAGACTCCGCAAAGTTTACTTTGGTAAGGTTATATTTTAAATACCTTAACTTTGCACTTAGAGCTTTAGGATATTTTTTTCAAAATATTTTCTAAGTGTTGGAGTGGACTTTTTTCTTCAAAATTTGAGAATGAGTAATTTTTCTAAGTCCTGTAGTGTTCCTCGATTTTGACTCCCAGGTCGTTCAAGCGAGATGTCATCTCGTTTGAGCGACATGGAGATGTAGTGTGATGTCATTCAAATGACACGCGCCCTTCGTTCGAGTAAGATCTCTTTGTCGTTCGAACGAGCTCGAGGATCGAGGCGGTGCATTTTTCTATAAATACTCATTAAATGGTTTCGTTTTCATTAAGAAGTCCCAGCATTTTAAATGACAGAAAAATTCGAATCTGCTAAATTCTTTGACTTATTCTCTTAGGGTTTAATCCCTTTTTGTTTTCAATTCACAAAAATCCCATATGCTTTGGTGAATTGTTTTGGTGTTGAAGAACACACTTTGCTTTTGATAATTCTTTGTGGGGAGAACTCTACAACCAGAGAGATGCGTGCTATTGTGGAGGGAGTCCTTATGAAGAAGTTAGACTGCGTGTCTGGACTGCGCGTCCTTGTGGTATAACTGCGTGTGAACCACTGTTGATTTCTAGCCGTTACTTTGAGGGTTTGATGCAGACACCGTGCATTACTCTTGTGGGCGAAAGCAAGATGGTATGTAAGTCAATGGTCTTGTAAACTTGTCAAAGTTCTAGAAATAAAAGGTTTTGCCCTGCAGGGATTTTTCCTGAAATTTGTGTCGCATGTTTTATTTATTTATGGGTTGACACACGCATACACGTAGTTTAATGTTTAGGGGTTGAATTGATTTGGTTTAAAAATAGACTCTAATTAAATAAGTGTGCCAAAGTAGAAATTTGCGAATTTAATCAATTATCACACATACATGTTTTACATGTACGATAAAAGGCTTATTTCTCTTCCATTCCTAATGCAAAATTTGCCTTTGGCATTCACCTTTTATTACCGCCTTCAACATCTTTCATCCATAATTTCATTTTAAGATTTAAAGGATCTTTCAACTCTTCGCGGGCTTTGATCGTATCTTTATTTGACGATCCTCTCACCAAGAGTATTGTGCATAATAGTGTCTCTGTGACATTCTTTTCAGCATGCATAGCATCTAAATTATGTCTAATATCATGATCCTTCCAGTACTCTAAGTCAAAGAAAATTGACCTCCTTGAAAAACCCTCGGTACCCGTTAGATGCTCATCGTCACCCTAAATTGGATAATCATCGTCTTCCATTACGACATCCTCCTTCTCCTTCTCCCTTCCCTTTCCCTTTTTGTCCCCCTCTCCCTCTATTTGAACACCTTCTCGAGCGATAAGTGACACTACCTGCTTAACTTCTACACTTGTTAACTTTCTTGGAGCCATGCCATCCTCTATTTTACCATTAAATGTTTGCTTTGATGTGTCAAACCTGTAAGGATGGTTTTGAGGAAGGAACATACGAGATCGCTGGTAACAATATTTGGCTGACTTAGGCAGATATTAAGAAGGTTTATTTGTAGAACAAATGGGACACCCATTGTAACCTTGAGTTGAACAACCTTCTAACATCCCATAAGCTGGAAAATCATGAATACCCCTCATTAATATGGCTTGTGACTGAAATTGCTCATTTTTGTTCACATCCCAAGCCTCAACTCCTGACCATAAGATCTTTATCTCATCGGCGAATAATTGGAGGAAGATGTCTATATTACTTGATGGTGACTTTGGCCCCTGGAATCAATATAGACAACATTGAAAACTCACTTTTCACACACGTTGATGGAGGAGGGTTGAAAGGTTGAATTATCACTGGCCAAAAACTATACTTACGTCCAAACATGTTATTCGAGCTAAAACCATCAGTTGCTATTGCAAGTCGAATATTGCGTGGATCTTTTTCAAAATCTCTCCACATAATGTTTGAATTTACCCATTTTGTCGAATCTCGGGAATGACGCAAGAATTCTATACAAAAGCTTGCACGAGCGTGCCAAGTTATTTTCTCTGTTATCCATTTTATGGTATACAACCATTTTAGCCTAGGGATTAAAGGGAAATTAAGCATTACCTTCTTAGGAACCCTAGAGTACTTTTTTTTCGATTAGTATTCTGAATTTATACCCCGTCCTCATCTAGACAAGCAAACTTGTAGCGTAAAGAACCACATTTTATACATCTATTAGATTTTTCATACTCTTTCCAAAATAACATACATTTATTAATGCATACATCATACTTAACATAATCCATACCGAGATCTCTAATGGTGTTTTATATTTCTGTATAACTATTTGTCAAGTTGTTCCCTTCAAGAAGTAGTTCATTTAAAATATAAGAATTCCACCTAGAGCACTATACGACAAATTGAATTATATTTTCAAATCATTTAATTTTATAAGAGCATACATTGTGTCTTGACGCGAGGAACCAGTAGCTGGGTGCAATGGCTCCTGTGCGAGTTGATGTAAACAATCATACTTCTTATTTTTGTATTTATATGTGTGTGGATCATTGTGAACCTCAAAAGTTGAGGGGCTTCATCACTTCCTACACAATTAGGTTCCGCTTCACCCGTAAACATCTCACAAGCATCATTCATAAGATCATTTAAAATTGGAATATTGTGCACATTAGTGTGTTCTGTCGGTGTCACAAATTGAGGTGGTGGTTGGATTTGATCAACAACTAATGTCCCACCATGAAAAATCCATAAGGTATAGTTCATGTCCATACCATATGCCATTAAATGAACGAATGTATCATCTATAACAACATGTCCTTTCCCATTTGGAAAATGTCTACAAGGACATAAATGTTTAGCATTCAAACTATTATTACGAAAATAATGTAGAAACTGTAACACCCCATCTCTATACATATCGGTCTCAATATTTTTCTCATTTATCCACTCTTTGTTGATTTCTGACGACATCCTGATAAGTTTAAAGAACACACATTATAATATAAACACTTACTGTAGATGTATTTAAGTTTTTATTCAAGTATAAATATGTATATATTTTGGCTCCAATATTTCCTCCATCTCCTCTAAAGGGTAAGGGTCCTATCCCATTTGAAAATTCATATTTTTTATTGTTTATAATGTCTCATGCCATGTCGTAATCTGGAAAATTTCGCCAGCATCTCACTACAGTTCTGCAAGTACACAACTTAAATTGGGAGTGTTCATGTGTTACTTAAGTTTTTCAACCAAGAAAACACAAATCATTACATCAACCAAGTAGGCACCGAAAGAACATAATGAGATACCATCAAATTTTCCAAAATAGGACATGCATAAACATTATGTACAATACACACTTTTGCATTTCCAAACTGTCCAAAAATAGGACAATTCAAGAGTCTTCACCACACTCGTAGTGAGATCTCTTGAACGGGTCTAGGGTTTTCCTACATGTGTAACATTATTATTAAATGTTTAACATTAATGTCTACTTACTATTTAAAGAGTTTTTTTTTTCTTTTTATTAAATTTTCAACACAAAATCTCATTTATCCATATAATTAGTGGGGTGTCTATTTACTATTTGAATTTGTTTTTTACATTATTATTGAATGTGTAGCAAATTTTCTTAAAACTTCGTAACATATACGAATCAGAACAAATATGCATTTTAAATATAAGGGTAAGAACATAAAAACATAGATTTCCACTAAAAGATCCCAAGCTCCGTCCAAGTACCAATGCTTTATTTATTTTTCATTATCAACATTCAATTTGTACCAAAAACTCACACATTAAAAAAACACAATAAACATTTAAAAATGAATATATAAAACCCTAAAAATGCAAAACACAAATCAAATCACGGATTGCATAAACTCTATAATGAGATCTGATACCTTTCCAAGAATAATTTTCAATAATACTTTGAACCCTAACTTTGACAGATTGTGAATGCCTTTGCAGAGCAAATCACCAACATCAATCTTTATCCACATGAAACGAGAGGCATCTTGTTAGGTTGTCTTTGCTAAGACTTAGGTTAAAAAAATACAGATACTTTTAAAAATTACCTGATTGGGATGAGCGGAGTGAGAGAGATCTGAGTGGAGAGAGAGAGAGAGAGAGAGCGCTAAATGTGATGAGAGGGTGAGCGAGAATCAACAAAGTTTCTATAATGATTTTTTTGAGGGTATTTTATATTTTAGTAAGTGTAATCAATTTTGGCACACTTTAAAATAGTGTCTGATTAAACCATGCAAGAATTTTGCACAATTTTAAACTGTGCCAGATTTTTAATATTAGGGTGTGCCAAATTCCTGTTTTGGTGTAGTGAATGAACACGTGGATATCTCAACCATTCAAAATGATAATAAATCAAAACTGGGATATCCATAGCTATCAAAATAAACTAGAGTGGGTGTACTGATCCAACTAGAATATAACTATAATCCTCTTAAACTAAATTTAATGATCATAATTTCGGAATCCCATAAGCCCAGGATCCAAAAAAACGTATATGAATAATCTCTGAGAGAAACATAACCTAAAAACCCTACATCACAGCTCCTTAGTTGCATCCAATCTCTAGAAGAATCAATATTCCCATGCTATTTCCCATGTCAATTTTAGCAGAGGTGATATGAGCTAAGCTACCCTTTTGTTCCCTAAAGAGACAAACATCAACTCCTTATTCTAGCTAAAGACTTATGATTTCACACCACTAGCACAAGAACCCAATTAGTACATCACATATATACTATAATAATCTGCACATTCTGTTATCGAAGCTGACCAGTCCCTGATACCAGAATACGCAGGTCATTAAAATTAAATACCATTCTTAGCATGTGACAAAAATATGAAGCATTCAAAACCTTTTTCCAAAAGATATAAATAAAGATAATCCATCACCATGACAAATCCCAATAATAAATCTCAAATTCAAATGTGATAAAACTCAAATGAAATTAAGTCAACTATAAAAGTTCTCTAACTGAAAATCATAAACTACTGTGAAATCGAATGACCCACCAAATCCCGAACAATGGTCTCATAAATAAACGACTAGAAGGGAAACTAAACTAATGTAATAAAATAAATCTCCAGCTACAAGTCCTGCTAAACTTCAAAACTCTGCATCTACCCAACAACCTATCCGAAAAGGTTAGTTAATAACGACGGGTAGGAGCCCACCGCAAGAATACCGGATACTCTTCCCAAATAGGATTCGTGAATCTAGTCATAAGCATTGTAAGAGCTATATATCACAATAGAATATTTTAATTGACATAGCAATTTAATAACGATGCAAGTAATATTAAACTATAACAACTACCTAGATAAACTAGTCATCTCACTAATCAAGTCTAATTTTTTTTATTTCAATCTTAATTAAATATGTTTCTATTATCTTACTCAATTTAAATTATCTTTATCAACATAAATTATATTATCTTTGTAACACCATTATAGCTAGTTTTCCCTTCAATTGGCCATAAACATACTCAGGGTGCGCCTAATGTCTCATATCATCAAATCCATAAATACTAGTATAGCTCGTTGGCGCAATTTTCCTTTGCTCGCACATACCGTGATGTTCCCCACATAAGAGACGTCAATATAATGAGTTACCCTAGGTTTCGCAATCATCGTAATGTCCTCCTCTCACAAGACAGTGGACATACTCGTGACACCAACACAAATTGTCAAATTAGCCAAGACAGTATGGGTCCTGCAATAATTATAATAGTCGGCATACCCACACCAGTATATACAATGATGCACATCAATCCGTCTCAAATACCGTTTACTATCTGAGGTATTAGTTATATTTTATTTATCATGTTTTCATTATTTACAACTAGCCGCCAAATATAATTCGGGAATCCAACCAAAATTTATCCATAATCCCATACATAGAGTTCATGTAATGCCTGGATTTTTTTGTAAATTAATGAAAAATCACGTCATGAGAAATTATGCACATAATCGTATAAGAATAATATTGTAATTCAAATTAAGAAGAAGAATATAAAAATATCGCAGACCGCCTTTCGCGTGTTAAATCGAGTTATAAATTTTAATGGGGATTAAATAAATTTATTAGAATAATTTAAATATTTATTTATTGTAATATCATATGGATAAAAGAAAGAAATTCAAAGAAAATAATAATAAAAATAAATAAATGGATTTTTCGTCAAAAAATATAAGTGCTCAGAAAAAATTGAAAATTTCAGTAAATGTAAAATTAAATTCTTAAAAACTTTTCCATCTTCGGCGACGTAAAAAAATTGTTTGACCCATTTAAGAATATTTTACTGTTCGAAGTTGTCACCTACTTTGGCTTCTTTTAAGTTGTCAACTTTTTGAATAATTGAGGGAGCAAATGAACCAACCCTCATCAAACTTTTGACTTTATTATCAAGCCTCTTACCCTATTATACTTAGTGGAACCATTGTTGATTAGTGGGTGGGTCATTAGGATGGGTTTGAAGACTTTATAAGGGAATATTGTACGACTTTGTCCTCACAAATCCTCCTCAAATCCTTTTGAGTTTAGGTAGCACTTAGCTCTTCAATCCTTGCTCAAAATCAGTAGCCAAAATTCTTTATACTCTCTCCATATACTAAGCTTGTAAGTTAAT
Organism: Sambucus nigra; assembly: GCA_949130495.1. NCBI lineage: Eukaryota > Viridiplantae > Streptophyta > Magnoliopsida > Dipsacales > Adoxaceae > Sambucus > Sambucus nigra. The sequence continues at coordinate 236,701,416 of OX422208.1, read as the reverse complement.
CATTATACCTTTCAATTAGTAAGGCTTAAGGAGGATATTAAGGGTAGTTATTTGAAGAAGAAAGCTTGCAAGTAGTTTGAAAGTAGGAAACTTATTTAGATTTATTTTAACCTCTTAATCAAAGGAATTTATATCTTTAAGAGGTAGGGGTTCTACACTATTTTCAAGTTTAAAATTAGTCATGCTAATGATATGTATACATATGTATGATTTACATAACTATTTATGCTTATTATTACTATATATGAATATATGTTAATAAAGATGTGATAAAAATGGTTGAAAGTTTAAGTTGGAATTAAGTTAAAATTCATAATGTTTATGGAAGTTATTCCTTATGAAAACATTGTTTAAACTAGTTATTTCATGTCAAATATTAAGTTGAACTTGATGAAGAGATATTAGGATGCATATATGGGTTTTATGGGTATAAAACCTTACATTCATGAATATAAACTCATGTGATTGGAATAAATGGATTTAGTAAGTTGAAAATACATTTAAACAACCCTTGGAACATGAAATAATAATATTGGAAAAAGCAGCATATTAATTACATAAAATGATGCTACTTTATGTGGTAAAAGTTCAAGAAGTTTAAGAATTAAGGGACTATAAGTGAAAATAGTAAAGTGTTGAGGTTAAAACAATAATTATAATAATATTTACACATAAAATGACAAGGATAAAAATTTCAAAATGAGAAGTTATCAATTTGTAAGAATACACCTTGAAATGTCAAAAGTATAGTTTTAGTACAAAAATGTCATTTTAAGTATGAATTTCATGAGTATTGTTTTGAAAACATAGTTTCAAATGAAGTATTATGACCACATAAACTGATAAGAAGTAATATAAAAGTCAATAAGTTGGAAATATAAGTCTTGAAATGATAAAAGTGATGTTTTGCGCAAAAGTGTGATTTTTATGAAATAGTGGACTTATGAGTATACTTTCCAATCTAAAGGACTCTAGTTAAAAGAGTTGGATTTTATGTAGTTAAAAAATCATATTTTATAAAGTAAAGATGAGAAGAATTATTTTTGGCAAAAAGTATAAAACCCAAGTTTACGAGTGTGCGTGAATAGTGAAAAGTGTAACAAAGTGTGAAACTTAGAAATAAAGTATGCTGGGATTTGTCTCGTCCAGAGTATGTGGCCCTATCGACTAGTAAAAATGGAAATAAAGGAAAAATGTTTAAAAGTAAATAAGAAATAAAGAAAGAAAGAAAGGAAACAAGGTTGCAAATATGAAACAAGTAAAAGACCCTAGGAGGTAACCAGCAAATTTAAGAAGGGCCCAGAGCCATAGGGTGCAGATTAATGCTTAAACCCTAAACATTTGATCAGTAGTATATTCCGGCAAGGTGGGAGTTGGTAAAAGTCTATATAACACTCATAGATTAGTACTCCCATTAAGAAAGTGATAAGATGATTTTGAGCATGACACTCATTAATGTAAATATAAGTTTATAAAACAACTTGAAATAATATGAAAGTACGTTAATGATTAAATTAACAAAATATAAGTATTGCTAAAATAAAGAATTAAGTATGAGTGGGCTTATCGCCCGAGTTACATGGTCAAAATATCAATTGAATATCACGTTGCATTTTGCATGAGAACACTTAATCAAATGATGGATGATTTCATAATTAACATACTTTATATGTATAAATTTTCTTTGTAGGTATTACTATGCTAGTATTTTTCCTAATGGGCGCACACTTATTCCTCACCATTTGGACCCCCCCAGGTACTTCGGAAAATGATAAAATCAAGGAAATCGTGAGAGGCAAGGAAGGATTTACGCACTAGTAGAGCTCTGATTACTATTTACTTTAAATGTGTTTCTCTAATGGAATTTTTGTTTGATTGGAATTATTGGGAACTATTTTGAAGCATTTTGAATTTGGTTTGTAATAAGATAAGATGATGTGAACTTTCCTTAAATTTTTATTTACTCTATGATATTGGCAAGCTCATTTTTCTAAGTGTTCTTACAAACTTCATAAGGTTGACATCATTTCATTAATTAAAACCAATTGATTTTGTGACAAAAATTTAGAAGCAAGATTTTACATTAAAAGAAGGATTTTATTAAATAAATCAAAGTATAAAAGGTTTTTCGCATTGATCCCCGAAAATGGTGTATCACAGATCACCAAACCAATAAGTATCAGCTAGTACCTCACCTAGGAAGAATACCTAAATCAAAATCATCACCTAGTCTCATGCCTAAGATAAAATAACATACTGACGCACTACTAGTTCCATACCTAGGAAATACCCGAGCGTACAAGTGCACAGTATTTACTCCCACACCTAGAAAGCATCAACAATAATTATTATGCCTACTCACTAGTCCCATACCTAGAAAGTAACATACTAATAACAAAGGTGAAAGTACAACTAACATGCAAATCCCAACGATGTTATATTTATTAACATATACAATTTCTACATTGATTATATTATTAATCCAACATTACAATTATTTGTTTCACAATTATACAAGTCCGATTTCATGCACAATAAACTAATTATATCAAGTAAGAAACAAATTCTACTAAATATCTTAACAAGTTGTCCAAATTCAATATTTCAATACAAGTGATAATGTATCGAATTAAATCATAAACCAGTTCAAACATGCGTATTAAATATTTTATAACATTAAAATAATACATTCTATATCCTATTGGTCGTCTACATGATTTTATATATCAACACATATGATCAAATTACATATTTTATTTAACACGCGACTCGTCCCAACAACATCTAAGCATGCGGTGGTTTGAGTATTAAATTCAATTTCAGAAGTTAATAAAAATATAAATATAATTAGGTTATCACTTTACCTAATTAAATTTCTAATGATATTAAGAAAACATACATAATTATGGTTTAGGCTACATTTAAATCAAATAGTACTTAAGGATAACAATAGTGATAGTCTTGCCTACAAAATCCAAGTGCACCGTCGCATTCGTGTCATGAAGATAAAAAATTTCATGATTGGTCCATCTCCAAACTTTATGTAGATATTCTTGAAAAATAGGGTTTAAAGATATAGAATATTGGAGGTTTAGGGTGGGTTTCTATGAGGGTACTGTAAGTATTGGTTTAAATATATTAATCGTTGAAACAAAAATGTGGTCCAACATGTGAAAACAAGTGAGGGGGTTCATCTCTTTAAATAAAAAAATCAAGCGACAATAGAGTCCCAACAAACCAAAAAAATCTTTGCAAAACAACCTCCAAAAACCCATTCACTAACACCCATTAACGCTACCTTCTCAACCCATCCACTATAGCAGTGGGTACCAAGGTATGATCTCTCTCTCTCATCTTCTTCTTCTTTTTTCTTTCTCTTTACTTTTTCTTTTGTTTATCCTCTCTTATGATTCTCTTGAATCCTAATCCAAATAGGATTCTAACAGAAAACAAGCAAGAATTACACAAATCTCTCTTGTTTCCCCAATCCAAAACCAAGTAACCAAATAGTCCAGGCCTTCCAACAAAATTTCGAGAATAAAATAAATTTAAATAAATACTAATAAATGAAAATAAAAATCCAAAAAATATGCAGTAAATTCTAGTAAATCGGTATAAAAAATGCGAGGTATTACATATACCATGTTTTAGTAGGGTTTACCTCTTACTCTATGTGACACCTCTAAACTATGGATATACACAAAATCCAATAGCACAAAAATAATCACATAAGAAATTAGGACATAACTTCGCCCATCATAAATCATAACAGGGCATCCACACCGCTTGTCACTTTAAAAAAGTCCCAAGAAGGCTTGCCAATATTTGGGGATCTCTTGAATATATACTAGCTTTGACTAAAAGTGTGTCCCCACCTAAGTTCAAAAATAAATTGAAGGAAATCTCTAAACCATCCCTACACATGCACACAAGGTAGGTTCCCCTACATAATGTTTACACAAATAAAAATAATCTGATAACGAATAATGTCCCAAATATGTCCCCCTTTAGATTTAACCTAGTAATACCACTACCACTAACATGAGAACAAACCCCATGTCTAATGTATCGAATGTCGAATGTATCCTTACTCTATGTACATCCCGTAATACCACAACTAAGACAAACATAATATTTATATAATTATAATAATAACCCAATAACGACCCACATTTTTCACATAAAGGTTGGCCATCCACAATATGCCGAAGATGGGGCTTGCCTAACAATTTATATCATTCTCGGAATCATAATCATAATATGACATTTATAAATTATAAATCAACACACACAATAACCCATTTAAATAATAAATTATAATAAATAAGTCCAACACCCAACTAGTAATTAAACATCCACTAAATTATAGCAAATATCTCAAAATACTAAACAATAAACTCGGGCTTATGCCCATACAATACTTCAAATATTAAACTGAAGGGAATGGAAATAATAACCTAGGCTAAAGTCATACAAACTGAAGTAATGGTTATGCAAATATGACCGCAAGTCTGATCTCCTGTCAGACCTGCTGTCCCTATCTATGTAACCCCCCCCCCCCCCCCCGGGGGGGGGGGATTTTATAATTTGGGGCAGTGCCCTAGAGTTGTAAGAATTATCTTACAAAATTAAAATGCAATGATGAATTGAATTCAAAGCATTCACTATCCATCGACACTCATATGAAGTAAGTATCTCACCCCTCATCTAAGTGCAATACTATACGCATATCAATCCAAGTCCTAAATATGAAAGTCTGATAACTATAAAAATAAGGAATTATTTAATGCACCTAGTATAATTCATATACGTAATCTAATCATCTACACAAGTGCTTCTAGTTCCCAGGGTAACCCCTACGATACTACCCACAAGAAGTAACATAACATTCATTATGCAATATGTAGTGTTGGGTTCATTATAAATTGTCAATATCATTACACTACCAAGATAATTCTCAATTAATTTATATAATTATATATGTCCTTACATATATATGACACATACAAGCATTTACCTTCAGTGTTCCGTTTGTGCTCGATCGGTAAGGCCGAAGGCGGAGTCCCTCATTCAAACGCACATAACAAAACATACATAAGCGGGGCGGTCCCTAACCAGTACGCTATTGGATGGTCCATACCCTGCCGGTGACAATGGAGCCCAACCTCTACACCTACCTCCTCGTAAGGGGTGCTTCTATGCAAGACCCAAATAATGAGCTACACAATGCCTATCCTACTGGTGCCGAATTGTGCTCTGGTCCCGAGATGTACGCAACCCAACCGATAGGCCATCCATGAACATGGGTATGTTCATAAAAATTAATAAATACATATTTTTATCACATAATACGTATAGGTAATGAATCCTATAATTACCCCTAAGAAGTCTCATTAATTTTCAATTAATATTTATGCTTTAATAATTAACCATCTACTTAATCATTAACTTCCCCAAATGATCGAAATGTGACACAACCCTAATACATAATTCATCCCCGGTTAACCTAAGGTACTTCCTAACCTTCCCTTTATATTCCCAGAAGTCCAATTCCAATTTCAACTCCTAGAATCCACAATTCATGCCGAACCCTAAACAATCCATAAAAAATCACAAAAGGCAAGAGGGACCAGCATAGAAAACCGAACCGATTCGTTGGATGGACCGAACTGATTCTATTAGATAATCGGTCCACCCCTCCTAGCGAACCGATTCGGTTCTACTGGGCTGCTAAGACGAACAATGACGGGATTTTGCCTTCTCCCTTTATCCATGGTGTCTCTAACCTTCATCCAAACCCATGTGTTAACTATAATCTATTCTCAATTATGAAACAAAAATTCTCTACATGAAAGTCATCACGAAAACACATCAAATTCATCTGACAACAATCTATATCAAGAATCATGCGCTATTAAAACCCTAGTTTTCAAGATTAAATCTTTTCTATTTTAAACCCTTCAAGAACCAGTATTTCTTACCAATTTACATTAGATTCATCATTCCTACAACGTGAGTTCTAAGGTTGAATTTCCACTCATCACGATACTCAATTTTTGGATTTATCACCAATTAGTTTAATCATTAAACATTATAATTTCAAATTTGTTCTTCAATATTCATAAAGTTTATTCCAATCATATAAATATCAATTATTCTACATAAACCAAATTTTTTTATGAGGATTACACAATTGAATTAAGAAACACATTGAAAAATAATTTAACAAGAGAATTCTTGCCATAGTTTGACGGTTGGGGATCTCTTTCTCTTGGATCTTTGATGTTCCTCCTTTATCTATCTTTGGTAACTTCTCCAATGGGTGTAGGGATGCTAGGGTTGAGTTGTGGTACTGTTAATTATCCTCTTATAACACTGATCCCGATTTACCTTTAAACCCCCCATTTGGACCCCTAAACAAGCCCAAAACCTTATTCGGATTGGCCCAATAACTCCCCTAATGGTACATATACCTCAAGCATATTTTTAGATGTTTAAAACACCTAAGTGAGTCCCAAATCATTCCGGAACGTGCCCAAACTATATCTACCCAATTTACACACTTTTATTATGTTGAACACCATATACTAATAATTTAATTAATATGCATTTTATTTTCTATAAGTAAACATAACATGCATAAATGAATCAAATAAACATACAATTACAACTAAGTAATTTATTCATGATTTTATTTAATTAAATTCTACTAAATTAATTTAAATTCTACTAATTTAATTTATTATGAAAATACGAGGTATTACACTCTTCCCCGTAATAATGGAATTTCGTCCTTGAAATTCATTGAAGCATAACATAAAAAATGAATACGCACAATTATCATAAGTTTATACTCAATTAGTCTATAGTTGTATCTCACTAGATAAAACAAAAAGGCTCATCTACGCCTACCATAGTGGACTGGGATGTTCATACGCCACATATCACATGTACACATGCACAAACATCATATATGGATGACACCTATACATCCAAAATGAACTATACATACCATGCATATCTATAAGTTAAAATATACTCGTATATCCTGCTGTCTGTGACTCAATTCATATATAGATTGTCCCACTTATTCCACTAGTGGTGTAACTATTTCTAAGTGATCTCATCATTGCACTCCTTAGCCCCGTTGGCCTTAACTCATATAATTTAACGTCGCTTGATGCGTTATATCTCCACACACATATAACATATTAACAAAAACATCCTTGAACGTAAAAAATTATCAACTCCCGACATTTGCTAAATTTCATGCGTGGGACGTCTCTTAAGAGAAATCCAAATAAGGAACCCTCCCAATACACTACTATATAGCTTCATCGGTTACTGAGATCCGTTGGTCCAAGATTAAACGCGAAACAATACGCTAGCCACATAGATTTCCACTTGTTCCAATTTTAATAAAAGGCTCATCCTTCCAAGAGTTACACTAAACCCCGTTAAATTAATTAAATAATGACAAGAACATCATGTTCCTTTTCACACATACGATAGGACACCCTCTGTCCATCCTTAAACCCAGTAGATCACTTAATCACTTTTAAGCCTCTAAAGATCTACATATCCCAATAAAGTCTAATATCTCCCATTTTCCATGACAACTTCACTATGGTAAAACTATTATTGATCATACATAGCTTCAAGTAACTAAGGCCACTGCTAGCCATAAAGCTCTCAAAGTAACCCAAAACTTTTACAATACAATTGCTTCTCATTATGCCTATCCTTACCTACTAAAATAAATTTATCCTTGGATAACCATCACATTTATTCATCCCTTAAAGTATGCCATTATTAGCATCTAGTCTATATCCGTACCCCGACTCGAAAATTCATTGTATCCCTAATTCAAGAAATACGTCAATACCCAAATCGTGAAATTTCCATATTATTGTGCATACTCTCAATAAGGCTAACACTTACCAATTCATGCGAAACCCGTGGCTAGAATACCAATGCCCGTATAAGCTCTCACTAAATAAGTTTTATAAAATTTCATTGAACAATTATGGGTCCTACGCTACTATTTCCAAAATTTATATTTAAACATCTGCTTGTCCATAAACCTTATCCATTATTAGACATCAATAAAAGACACGTCTATAATGCACAAGTCACATCATCCTCATACAAATTTTCTAATTGTGTTATCTCCCTTTATACAGATACAAACACTCTCACATTATTCTCACCGAAATCACTAACGGTTCAACAACACAAATGAATCTTGCCAATTTGAGCGCAACATCAATTCGACGCTCTTAAATAAGATTTTTTCTGTGCCTAAATCTTTCCTCAAATCCTCACAATCGTATGAATATGTTTCTCTCTTTTAGGTACACCAAATTTCCTAAAGTCATCGTACGAACCCAAGTTTACTTCACCATCCATTTTACCATAACTACATTAAAACGTGATATTTTTCATAATCATTCTCATAGCTATGGTGAACACCATTGTCTAACTAGTCGTTCTACACTTGATCATTAACTCTAAGCGGTCCCATGAAAATCAGCACAAGCCCTGCAAGTGGCTTGTCGATCCATCCCTAGGATAATGCCATACTCCGATATATCTAATGCAAATAGGTCTGCCACGAGCCTAAATATCCCAATATCAATCTCTATACCTCTGCACACGAAGTTTATAAATACCTCTTTACCCATGGTTGAATCAATGTAAAACACTATGTAAAGTGTTAGGCTTGCCATCCTCAATCCACTAACAAAGTAGTATTAACAATGGAGTATAATGACCTAATATGGAACTAAATATGCTCAACAATATTAAGAATAGGGAACATACCCTCTACTGCCTATGATGGTGTTGGTCCCTCTCTTGGTGTGACATGATGCACACGCCCATACTATAACTGCGATTGTTGACCTTGAGGTGGGGCGGGTCGTGCTGATAATGCTGCAACTATCGCCACTAGCTGAGTTGGCAACGATTGACACTACTCCTGGTACCCTCTTTGTCCCCCAACTCCCGTGCCGCCCGATTGACCTGAGGGAACTTCCTCACCAAGTGTCCTTTATCTCCACAAACTTAATAATTTCCTTAAAACTAATGTCGATCCAGCTGTTTCCACTATGGTCCCTACTGGCCTCGAGCCTACTGCCACTTGCCCTGATGGCCCTGCTCATTTCGATCATCAGAACCCCACGCCTCTTATGCTAAACACCTGTATGTGACCCTTTAAACTGATGGGTACCCTAGATGCTAATCCCATTCATCTTACCTTACTGGCTTGATGTCTCTAAACTAGCTCTCTTCTCCTCCTTACTTTTTTTAAATGTCCTATGATCCTGATAATGCAGCAAAGAGACATTCACCATCTGGGTGTTAGTGGTAAAATCCATATTACCCAACAATGATTTCCTGCTATGCCAAGCCATCCCTGACGCGAGCTTCTTCATTTTATTCTCTTCATTGTTTACCTCGTCTCCAGGAAAAATAAGACAATTCGGTAATATCCTCCTTATATTCTGCTATAATGGCCTTCCTTCTTAAGGTATATTGATTTTCCTCCTCATCTCTGATTTCATATTTGCTGGGAAATACTTTTCCTCAAGTTTGACCCAAAACTCATTAATATTTGACCTATCCTGCTCCTCCAATGTGGTGACAGACTCCCACCACTAAAAAGCTACCCCTACTAGTCGAAATGAGGTTAACATCTAGGGATGGCAATTTTCTCCGAAATTTCGGATCCCCGCGGATACCCGAAAAAAAATCACCGAAAAATCCCCGAAATTTCGGGGATCGGGTCGGGTTCGGGGAGTAAAAAAAATCCCCGAAAGATTTCGGGTCGGGTTCGGGTATACCCTCGGGTCTCCACGGGGATACCCGAATTATTAATATATATATTTATATTATAATAAATATATAAGTATAAAGCATCTAAAAATAAACAAACCCTAGATCTCTAACTATACACACAACACACCGCTCCATCTAAAAAAATAAACCCTCTGAGTCCTTCACTCTTCTCCCTAGTCCCTCACTCTCTCTCACGCCGCTCTCCCTCATCTGCCTCTTTTCCTCACGTTCCCGGCATCGCTGCATCGCTGCGTCATCTTTCCTTAACCCCTCATCTGCGTCGTCCTCATCCCCTCATGTCCCTGCGTCGCTGAGTCATCAAGCAGTCTTGTAAGGTAAACTCCACGATTCCCTGGCTCTACTATTACAATAATATATAAACTGATTGTTAGGGGTCTTGATTTAAGTTGATTGTTTGGGATTTTGATTTTAGTTGAATATGGTTTAGTTGAAATGTAGTGCTGTTACAAATGTCCAAACGATCTATTTATGAAATAACTCTCTTCAACAAGAAAAATAAAAAATTTCAACTACTCCATTTATGAAATTGATTCAAACTCCTACCCGAAATTTTAGATGATTAAACCACACAGAGAGAGAGAGAGAGAAAATCAAAACGGGTTCCCCGCGGGGAACCCGATACCCGTTTTAAACGGGGACGAGGATCCCCGAACCCGTTATAACGGGGAACGGGGCGGGGACGGGGAATGGTTTTTCTAACGGGGACGGGGATGGGGAGTTAAAACCCGACCCCGAACCGACCCGTTGCCATCCCTATTAACATCTGCTTGTGCAGTGGCGTGCACTCAACCGTACTCAAGTGTTGTTGTATGTCCTTCTCTCTCTAATTGGCCACCAATATATCTGGAATCCTAACAAACTCTGAAGAGTGGATTTTAATGAATTCCTCCTTAATTCTTTCCCATCCTGAGCCTTGTGCCAGAATGGGTAGCACCACCTTCTATGTGGGTGGTGGTGGCTGCTGCTACTGCGGTGGCTGAAAATGTTGTAGTACAGCGGCCATCACCTTAGAGACTGACTATGTCACAATTATGGAAATATATGATGGATTTACTAAGGGTGGGGCTTGTGGTGGCTATGGATGTGACTGCGTCTCCTGCTGAACCATCTCCTCTGTAGCCTTGGTGGTGACATGTCGTGGTCTACCGTACCTACCATTTTCCATTTAAAAGAAAACAAGGTTTGTCTTAGTAATAGATCACAAAAAATACAACCGTAACACCCCGCCTATTTTAACCACGGGTGATCAGTCCATTATCAAAATAGCCAGGAATCTCATTTGGTTCATTCATAGCATCACTGTCGAAAACTTTTTAAATTACTAGTCACCTATGTCAAATTAAACCGATGCCAAATTTTATCTTTCATTATTTTAATATCATGCGGAATACAAATAAAATAAACCAAACCAAACCATCCACACGATAAAATAGTCTAGATCAATCACATGATAAATAATTTAATAAATAGTAACGAATAAACCATCGGTTCCCCAAAATAAAGTCCAACTACAAGTCTAAAGTAAATAAAACAAAATCTGATAAATACTAAATAACTGAAATACTGAATCGTCTGAAGGGGCAACATGCCCAAATGAAATACCGAAATGAAAATCCTAATCTAGAAATGAATAACTGAAGCGTTTAAATCAATCCTGCAAGCCTCCACAAGTGGTGCAACTACACATCCCTGAAATGAACCATCAAGCTGGGCGTCCTTGTGGCTGGACACCTAAAATGTTTTGGAAAATAGATTTGACATGGGTCAGAGCCCAAAGCCTTTTTGAAAATATTTTGCAAGCATTTAAATCATAATTTAAAAGCAGTTTTAAGTACACATGTTAGTTCTACATACACTCCCTTGAGTTTCTCACCTCTCAACTAAAGTGCACACCTAATGTCTCATACCTAGATATGCTGCCCAGCCTAACTAGATAACGTATCTAACTAACAACAAAAGGTTTAGCTCGCCCGTATTACACATACGATAAGCTACTATACTACCAATAATTAATATTATTCATATATTATTATTGAATCATTATTTAAGTTTCCCTACTTAAACTACTTTTAGATATACATAATCTATTGGTTCTACCATCACACATAAGTAGATTGATCACTCTTGTATATATTTATCACACATATAATATATACGACTATAGCATTCCCCGAAATGACCCCCATGATGCTGGAATTCTCTGATATCATGTCCATGTACCTTTTGTACAAAATCAAGGACTACAGGTTTGAAATGTCTCCTCGAAACCTCAATCAAACAACACGCAATGCAGGCGAACATAGTTCTAAACCTTTGGGATACTCACATACCTAATGTATCAAATTGACTTGCCAATCTCACTAATACACAACCCATAGTGAGACATCTGAAGTTCTATGTTTTAGGGCACACATCCAAACCTCACTAGAATCGTCATGGTGGGATCTCCCTCTGCGCGGAACCTCCCGTGATAGCAAGCATCGTAGGTATGTTCACACACATAGCCAAATAATAAAATAGGTATTCACCCGACCTATATGTATATATAGGTATTCACACAACCTAACATATAAACCCGCGCGTAGTATTTATCTCTCTCGAATACTCAATATACTAATAATTTTCACAAAATATTGATTTCATATTTTTTTCGAGCAGCACTCACTACCCGAAGGGTCCCATCTATCCCTTACGTTAATTCAGTAGTTTATACATCACTATAATTCTAGTTTAAGTCATAGGATATCGTTCACTCGTCCCGTAACCCAAATCGTGAATTCCTTGTATGTCCCTCAATCGGTTAATCATCATTGGTTCAAGTCCCAATTTACCATCATTAAGAACAATCGAGCCTTTATCATGTACCTACTAAACATACCTAAGTATTTGTACAGATATTAAAATTATCTCAAACTTTTCCCATAATTAATTTCTTGAAGAATTGAAAAATTAATTTTTTTGGCAATACGAGGTCACTCGGACCAGTTCAGTATGGTAGGTGAATCGATTCGCTGTCGAACCGGTTGGAGAGAGGGTTCGAACCGATTCAAGTCCCCTGACAGTTCATCTTCTTTGTTTTATTACGTTTTCTTCCATTTTATCCAATAAAACCTTCATGCATCGAAACTAAAATCCTACATAAATCAACCCATTATCAAGTAAGAGTGTATGAACAATTTCTAACCAATTTATTGTACTCAAACATCATTAAATTCATAATAATCAAGAGTTCATCAATGGTTTGTTTACAAAACCCTACTTGCACTTTTTCATGCATGTTCTTCAAGGAACCCAAATTTTATCCTCTCAAAATCTCCCAAGAATCAGATATCGTATTATTAACCGTAAAAATCAAAACTCTAATATGAATCCTAATCATTAACACGATTTTAGCACATTATTTTATCTCAAAATCATATCTTCATGATAGATTTCATCAAGTCCTACCATGGGTATTATAACTTCTTTAAAAACATTCAAGATAAGCACTTGCCTTTGCAATAGCAGATCTGATTTCATTTTTGCGTGATGAAGATGCCTTCCTCTCCTTCCGTTTTGCATTCTGGTGGTTTAGGTGACGCAAGAATGGTATTAAATCTTCAAGAACTCTCTTTTTTCCCCTCTCTAATGGCCTCTCCTCTCTCAAGATAGTAGTGTCCTTAGACTCTAACTCAAAGGGGCTGACATAACCTTTCAATCTTCGGAGTTCTCCCTACCTTAATCCACCAAATGTTTAAAATGCCCTCATATGGTTCCGGGTTGGTCTAAAATCATTCCAGGATCCAAATAATATACCCTGGTATACTATTCCACCCATTTCGATCCATTAGGAATCAACTGTGACCTCGAAATCACCGTCCGAGGCACTTTACACAAATTTTCTATCTCAATCTCATATAGTCTACACACGACACCCAGTTGAGAGATAACACCGTCACATCACTATCACTCGCTATGACGTAAAATAATAAATTACTATTCACTTAGTAATTATATTCAATAAACATTAATCATTATCTCTCTCAATTATTATTTTAATCAACCTATAATATTTTATTCAATTAAATTACGACACACGTGTAATTTAAAATAACCGAATTAATTAAATTTTAAATACTAAAAAATACGGGGTGTTTCATACTCCCCCTACAAAGGATTTTAGCCCTCAAAATTGGGACATACCGGCGGTGAATAACTATGGATACTGCTCTCGCATCTCATCCTCCCACTCCCACGTCGAATCATCCACATTATGTTTCCCCACTGAACTCGAACTAAGGGTACCACCTTAGACCGTTTCTTACGCTCACTATGATCAAGTATAGCCACTGGTCTCTCCTCATACAAGATGTCTGTTTGAAAGTCGATCTCCCCTAATGGAACGTGCCAAAAATCTCTCTCGCTCCTCTGATATCTCTTTAGCGACGACGTGGAACACATCGTGAATCCACTCTAAGTGCTATGGTAGTCCCAGCTTATATGCTAATGGTCCCTCCCTCTCGATAATCGAAAACAGTCCCATATATCTAGGTGTTAGCTTCCATTTATTACTGAATATCATAACTCTTGTCATAAGAGATACCCGTACCAAAACCTGATCGCTAACCTCTAGCTCTAAGTGCCTCCTGTTTGCATTGACGTAACTCTTCTAATTGTAGTTATACGGACGCGCCCTCGAATCAACTCAATCTTGACAGTGGTGTGCTAAATCATCTCTAGACCCAATAGTTTGTTGTCCCAAAACTCAAACCATTAAGCGAGTGAACAATAAGGCCATCCATACAATGTCTCAAATGGTGTCATAATGATGGTGAACTTGTAGGAACTGTTATATGCAAACTCCACCAATGGAAGATACTGATCCCATACTCCCCCGAAGTAAAGTATGCACATCCTCGGTATATCCTCAAGCAACTGATTATCTCGCTTTGTCTGCCCATCTATGTATAGGTGACACATTTTACTCAACCGTAAATTCGTACCTACTGCCTCCAGAAAGATCTGCCAGAAATGGGACATAAAAATCTTGTCCCGATCTGACACAATATTAATCAGAACATCATGTAGCCGCGCTATCTCAAAAATAAACAACTGTGCATACTGTCTCATCTTAAAACCTATACAAATTAATAAAAAACGGGCCACCTTAGTCAACCAATCAACTATCACCCATATAAATTTGTGACCTTGCTGTGATGTTGGTAGTCCGATAATGAAATCCATGGAGATACTCTCCCACTTGGACACTAGAATCTCGAGTGGATGAAATATCCCTATTAGTCTTTTTTGGTATACATTCACTAGTTGACAGGTAACATACTTCGAGACAAACTCCACTATGTTCCACTTCATCCCCTACCACTAGTATTATCAACGCATATCCTAATACATCTTATCCCAATCGGGATGTACCGTAAACCTCGATCCATGAGACTCTGACATCAATGCATATCTCAAATCCTCATCCAATGGAACCACGAGCCTCCCATTAAGGAACAATCCTCCCTAAGATCTAATCAAGTGAGACTCCATCCCATCATCTAGTAACTGGCGAACTCTATCCTGGAAATACTGATCCCTTGCTTGTGCTCTCCCAATCCTCTTAATAATCTCAGGAGTGATAGCTAAAACAAACATATAAGCTCTGGCAACATCATCATCATGTTGAAGCTCTCTCCACTTAGCCTTCTAAACCTCCACTATCTCCCCAGCAGGTCGTCGTCTCAATGTGTCTGCCACCACGTAAACCTTTTTAAGGTGCTACTGAATATCAAATCGGTAATCCTTCAAGAACTCTAATGATCTCCTCTGCCTCATGTTCAGACCCTTCTGCGTGAACAAATACTAAAGTGATTTATGGTTCATGAAGAAGGTAAAATTATCTCCCAAAAGATAATGCCTCCAAATCCTCAAGGCAAACACAATTGCTTCTAACTCCAAGTCATGCGTGGGGTAATTTCGCTTGTGGGAATTAAGCTTGTGAGATGCATAAGCTATAGCCCTCTCCTCCTGCTATAACACACCCCCAAGTCCCTTCAAGGATGCATCTGTGTAAACACGGTACTCCACTCCTCCCCTAGGCAGTGCAAGCACATATGCTTAGGTCAATTTGTACTTTAACTCATCAAAAGCTAACTGACACTACTCGTCCCAAACAAATGACACCTCCTTGTGATTCAGATTTGTCAACGGACCTACAATCTTTAAGAAATAACTAATGAATCGTCGATAATATTCGACCAGCCACAGAAAACCGCGAACGTTCGTCGGTGTTATGGGTTATCCCCACTCTTTCACTACCGATACCTTACTCAAATTGACCGCAATACACCTGTCAGACACAATGTGGCCCCAAAACTTCACCTCTCAAAGATGAAGCCCACACTTCTTAAATTTGGCATACAACTAATGCTCCCTAAGTGTCTATAAAACCATCTATAAATTCTCGACATGCTCCTCCTCCGAACGAGAGTAAACCCAAATATCATCAATGAACACGATCACTAACTGATCAAGGAACTCTCTAAAAATTGGGTTCATTAGATCCATAAACATTGCTAGAGCATTGGTGAGCCCATATGGCATCACCCTAAACTAGTATGACAATACCATGTCAGAAAAATAGTCTTAAGAATGCCCTCCTCTCTGACACGCAACTGATGATAACTTGACCTATATAAATCTTGGAGAAGTAAGATGCTCCCCTCAGCTGGTCAAATAGATCATTGATATGAGGAAGCGAGTACTTATTCCGGATCATGACCTTGTTCAACTCCCTGTAATTGATACACAATCGAAGTGATCCATCTCTCTTCTTGACAAACAACACCGACACACCCCACGGTGATGTACTCCGTCTTATGAAGCCCTACCCTAGAAGATGCTAAATCTGCTCCCTCACGTCCCTCATCTCATATGGGGCCATACGATAAGGTTCTTGGGCGATAGGCTTCGTACCCGACGCTAGGTCAATAATGAACTCAATTTACACCCTAGGCAACAAGCCGAGTATCTCCTAGAATTCTTCCTCAAACTCCCTCACCACTAAAATTGAGTATAAAGAGACAACCACATCCAGTGAGGTCTCCTCCTCAACGTAATACAAATGTGTGCTCGACCCTCTCTCAGTAAGAGGCATCGCCACTAGGAACATCTCCTGCCCTTGGATAGAGAACACAATGGTCCTCCCGAAACAATCCACCATCACCCGGTATCAAGGTAACCAATCCATACCCAAAATGATGTCATACCCCTCTATATCTAACACTAGAAGATCAGCGGCTAAACTTAATCTCCCCACATCAATGTCCACACCCCTACAGATGGAGTGTATAAGTGACCCACTACCCAACGACGAATCTAAACACATAAGGAAACTACCGATCGTCTTTAATAGACTAAAAGATCTTACAAATATAGTTGCTATGAAAGAGCGTGATGCCCCCATATCAAATAAAATCCCACCCTCAAGAAAGTGAATAGAAAACGTACCCTCTACTACAGGTGGTGCCTGCTTTATGATTGCATCTCGAATGTTATAGACATGTCCGTACTGTAACTTCTCCTGTTGTGATGGGGATGGTGGTGCTGGTGCTTCTGGGGGTAACTGCACCAAAATTAAGTTTGGCACAATGTGTAAAATGACTCGAATACCCTTTTACGGGCCCCGTTTAGCCTAAAAAGACTCCGGAACCAATTATAACCCCCAGGTACCTAATTCTGACTATCTTGACCCATTCCAGATCATTAGTGTACTCGAAATCACCATCCGAGTTACTTAACATTGATTTTTCATCTCATTCCCAACTCGACCCTATTTGCATGTCCGGAATGAGATAACGTTAAACCCGTCGATTTTACTCACTTAAGACGTAAAGTAATATAACATATTTCCATTTACTTATCACACAAGTAAATATAATTTCACATATTTATTAATAATTTTATTCTCTAATTAATATTTATGTAATTCACTTTATTTCTCAATTTAATCTAATTATATGCACATGTGTAATCTAAAAAAATGCTAAAAAATACAGGGTGTTACAAAGAACCAATATTTCTTATCAATTTACATTAGAGTAAACATTCCTACAACATGAGTTCTAAGGTTAAATTCTTAGTCATCATGATTCTCAATTTCTGGGTTTCTCACCAAACAGTTTAAAACTTATCTGAGGGTTTATTTGTTTTCGGTTTGTGTTTTATACCGGAATAGCCAAAGGGGGAGATTTTTAAGAGCAAGATTTATAATCTCTCAACATCTATTTTAGTTTGGCTTATCTTGTTACACCCCATTGCAGTAGCAACATGTACTGTTCAAGAGCTTCAAGTGAAGATGCATTTGTCACCGAGCAACAATCGAAGATCGAATTATTTGAAATTTGCACTACATTAGTGGAGAAGGTTTATGCAGTTGTTTCTGTGTAATATTTTCGTTCATGGGTATTTTTAAAGATTTTAAAAACTTTGAATATCTTTCCAAAATATTTTTAAATGGTTTTTCAATTTTTTTGTAAGTCTTTAGAACGACATTTGCATGTCATTCGAATGAGTTCCCATAACTCGCTTCAATATCTTCGAGCGTCATTCTAATGAGATTAATTATCGCATCTTTTGACAAGCTATGGAATATCTTTCAATCAGTCATTTGATCAATGTTTGAGGAGAAGGGGTACATTGTTTGAACCAGATGTACCTTCATTCGAACGAGTAAGTAAAAATTATTTTTTATCAGATTTCAAATGCAATCTTTCAAGCCCATCTATTAGAGATTCTTCTTCCTATAAATAGAGATGTGGACCTGCATTTTAATTTTGTCCTTTTAGACATATTTTAGTGATCAAAATATTTTATTTTTCAATCTGAACCCCTTAGATGATTTGAGATCATTTTTCCAAACCATGAAGAACATAATCCTTGTCCATAACCTTGTGAAGTTAATTCTTCACTGCTGAAGATAAGAATACTGATTCCTGAGGTTGATCGGTGGATACCGAGACAAGTGGAGCTTGCTACGGGGAGGTGTTATATATGCATTTTTTGTTGTTGACACTAAGGAGTGAAGACATTGTTGCATCACTTAGTGGATCAATAGGTTTTTTAAGTCTATAATTGTCGTTTTGTAATACCTGGTTGTAAATAGTGTTGAATATAGGTTTTTTCCAAAAGGGATTTTTCCTCATCTCCTATATTTTTTTTGGTTGGTTGTGGTTTGTTTTTTATTTAGTCTGAATATCTTTCATTTTTAGGTTATCCTAAATTAACAAGATAAAATTTAGACTTGACTGAATTTGTTTTGTGTGCATGTGACATAGTTATGACTTAAACATATAATCGGACCACTCTGCCCTTGTCAAAGTAAAATAAAAAACTTATCAATGCTCAGATAAACTAAAAGGTAACATTCATTCACGATTATTACCTACAATAAACATTACTCAACCATTATCACCCGTGCTACATATTTACTATTTATGTAAGGTTTATCCAAACTTTTATGTCTTTGAAAAGTAGGATTTTACACTCTAAACCTACTGGTATTAATTTATATAACATTAACAAAATGATCCCTAAAAAAATCTAGCAATGAACACCCCATATGACCCCCAACCTAAATGACACTCGGTGAAGTCCTAGGACCGGCTTGGGTCAGGTCCACGGTCGGGCATGGGTAGGGTGATCCTCCTTCCTCTTGATCCTATGAGGCAATAGCCAAAAATATTTCAAACTTAATGTCTCTAAAATCCTAAATTAACTTTTATTATTCTTACCTAAACCTGTTATAAGTTCTACCAATAAGTCGTGATAAGTTTTCGTTGATTAAAACATTATTTAAAGATCCAATTATAGAAATTATGATATCTAGCCCTAAGTTCATAATCTAAATACGATTAATCAAATTAGCCTACTAATTAATTCAATAGTAAATTAAAGGGAGGTATTTTACATAATATGATTACTAGGTGTTATAATTAATGTTTGTAGGTCCAGGTTACATGATTTCATATTTCAGTTTGATAATTCAATGTTAAAACTATAATAATTATTTGTTACAAAACTAGGATTTAAACATTTGATTAATATAATTGCAAAATTATGATTACTAATCAGATTATATTAGTTTAATTACATATTTCAACATACTACCATTAGTCTAACACAAACCTAATAATATTCTTATTCAAAATAGACATAACTTTGATCGATTGTACGAATCAAATCCCAAAATCTCCAATTCTTCAATTCCAATTTCTCCCTCTTTCTCTTTAGTTTCTAGTTTTTTTTTTATAATTATGTGATGAGAGTTTAGGTTTACCTAATTAGGTTATATAAAATATTAATCCCGAAATTAGGCTTAGACACGAAAATGGTCGTAACCTAACAAGCCTAAAACATGTTCCAAATGGCCTGAAACTTGGAACAACTCAAACACTAACCCAACGAACATAAATTCTACCATTTAAAATTAAAAACAAACTTTCTAAATGTCCCGAGAACAAAACCCAAAAGGGAGTGTACTTTATAAATTAGTTATCTCATTAAATTAATTAATTAATTAGTCGACACTACTTAATTATATTAAAACTTAATCATTAATAGCTCACTGTGACACGATATTATAAGAAATCATTTCACGATTCATGGGACCCAATAGCGTGGGAATAATACAAACCGGGAAAACCCGGACACCTAGTCCCTAACCATTCCATAACAACCCATAATACTAAGTCAAATGGAATATTTATTTAGTGAATGAAAGTTTGTTTGATACGAATGTGTATTCACGTAACACGTAAAAGGATCTTGAAACATTATTACTTAAGCAATATACACACACACACACACACACACACACACACACACACATATACTAAATGACATATCTCATGTCATAATAGGAAATTAAATAGTTAAAAAAATTAATTAAATGTAAGGAAAATACGGGGTATTATATCGAGGGTCCTTAGGCGAAGGGGTCTGAGGGGCTGCAAAATGTAGTAGCCGAGGGTCCTTAGGCTGAGGGAGCTGAGGAACCTTAAAATATTGAAGCCAAATGAGCAAAGGGACACCAAAATGTACTAGTCTTAGGTCGAAGGAGGTGAGACACATTAAAATATTTAAGTTGAAGGAGCTGAGGTACTCTAAAATATAGGAAATGAAGGTCCATAGGCGAAAGGAGTTGAGTCACCATAGAAGGTTGAACCTAAAGGAGATGTGAGACTCTAAAAAGTAAGATTCGAGGGACTTTAGCCTGAGGGAGATGATTCACCTTAAAATTTTAAAGCCGAAAGATCCAAAGGACAATAAAATGTAGGAGCCAAGGGTCCTTAGGTTCAGGGAGCTGAGGCACCATAAAATATTGAAGCAGATGGAACCGAGGTCCCCCAAAATTTAGGAGTTAGAGGAGATAAGTAACCGTAAAATATTGAAGATGGAGGTTTAAAGTCCTACACAATTGATGGAGATGCCATTTTACCTTAGGTTGCGGTTGTGTCATGAAACCTTTATGAATACTCGATCTTTTACAGTGTTTGAGAAGCTCGTGTCTCTTCATATTTCGTCATTTACACTTACCAATGATAGCCTTCATATGTGAGTCCCAATACCACTAGCTCTCTAAATGAGACCTTGCCCTCATTTACTTCAAACCACCTAAAAACTTTTTCAAGATTGAAATTTCTTTCTCTAGGATGACTCTCAAGAGCTTCAAGGTGTTATTGTTGTCCTTCATTTTCGTAGCCATATCCGGTAAGAATCACCTCCTTTAGATATTTTCCATCATAATTTAGTTGTGTATAACATTTTTCCCTCTACCTTTAAAATCAAAAGTTACGACATTAGGATTATTTGTCTTAATTCTAGTATAAATTCATCCATGTTTGCGCTTTTTGATTTTAAATCTTTCTCTATATGATCCCTTCGAAAGTTTGTTAATCCCTAACCCTTTGAGGACTTATTTAGTGAGTTTAGTAGATACTTAGTTATAGAATATCTTTGTGTTCAAAGAGTGGTCGAAGGGTATTATAGGTTGACCCTCTGGTTGATTGATTATTCTTAGACCCTTCATATTGAGGATTCATCTAGGCGTTGTAGCCAACCTACATAAGAGAGTCCATCCATATTTAGGTCAATTATGCCTAGTTACCCTAATGACTTATAAGTTAGTATAAAAACAATGAGTTCAAATGAGGACTCTTTTACTGCCATGATGAATAATTATCCATTGAGTAAGTCATCATATGTGATTAAGATAAACCCTATGACAACTTCAACATATAGGACTTTTACTAGAATTGATGTTGTACTTTCATCCACATACATCTATGGATCAACTTGATGATACCACATTTAACTGCTCGAGTATTCCAAGGGTTTTTGCCTCTTACTCTCCCTCATATGGAGGATGAGGTCCCAAGGCCTATCAGAGATCTCTGACGATCCTTAGTGACCATGGATGCTCTAATGAATGATCAATAAGTGGAGTAAAAGATATACCAACAATATTAGTTATAGACACCACATTCTAAGACCCCATAAGTCTCTCCTTAGGTCCCTAGAACATCCCCATTTCATTACAAAACTTAGTTCGTACTCCGAATACCAATTTAAAGGCCATCGGGCGCTCTTGGGCCCCTTTTGACTCCGATCAACTTTATCGTCAGAGAAAAATCTCAATGAATCCTTGAAGGGAACTGAATCCCCTTTACAATCGTCCACACCATGTGTGAATTGGCATAACGACTCTGATAAATGGACCATTTTACTACCAAAAACCAATCTGGAGGCCACCGGGCACTCCCGGGACCCTATTTAACCCCAATCAACTTCATCATTAGAGTGAAAGCTTAATGAATCCTCGAAGGGCACTGACTCCCCTTTCCAACGGTCCACCCCATGTGTGAATAGGGAATAAATGTTTAGACCAACGATCAGTTTCCCCCCAAAAACTGATCTGGATGCCATTGGACGCTCCCGGGATCCGTTTGACTAAGGCTAACTCTTTAGATTGAATGATATTGAATGAATCTTCTAAGGGTAATGAATACCCTTCCCAACAGTCATCCACATGCATGAATCAACCTTACGGTACGGACGAGAGACACATTTTACTCCGACGTTTTACTTCGAAAGGTCACTAAGCGCTTCCAGGCCCCGGTTGGGCAAAGTTAACTCTCCCAACCAAGTGAAGCTCTTCGAAATGTCAAAGTACCTCACATAAAATTTCAAACGGTCCACCCTGTGTGTAATTTTGACTTACAATTTTTATGAATGATCTATTATCATCTGATGATCTCCCGTCCAAAGGACCGACAAGTGCTTTTGAGCCCCATTTGACCCAAAATTAACTCCCGAATCCGGAACCATCTTAGGACTCTTGAAGCTATATGAATTTCCTTTATAATGGCATGCCCCATGTGCAATTTGGATTTAGGGATTGCGTTCTATGACCCTTTTTTTGAAAAAAATTGCATGAGACTGCCGATTGGTCGGTGTATTTCCCATCCTATAGGCAGTGTGTTTAGGGTTACCTATCGATTGGTAGGGCTAGGTCTATGTCGATTGGAACCCATACCCTATAAATAGAGGCCATGATATCACTCTCATGACACACCTCAGATCCATCAATATCAGTGATCTTAATAACATTCTCTTGCAATCAGTTAAGTTTACTTGTGTGAAATTCCTTTCCATCTTTCATTCCCATATTTTTCATACCCAATTTAGAAAAATCTAATTCTCTCTCATCCAACATTCATCTCAACATTCAAGGGATCTCATCAAGGATCAAGATCAAGCCTCAATTCTCTAAAGAAGGTCCAAAAATCCTTCTCTCTCTTTAAATTCTATATATTCTCATTAGTTACATAAATTCTTAATTTAGATTTTACTTTAGTTCATACACACTAAAATCTCATCCTTTATTAGTTATATTTCACATACTTCATTTTCTCAAATAAAAACAAAACAAAGAAAAAGAGGGTTTCCCCTATAAATTCCAACGGGATTATCCATTACAATCTCTCAAAACTAAAAATACATTTTCTACACACACATATTATAAATTCCCCTTTGAATCTATGGGATAAATCCCACCCTTATATTGCATGAGAACTATATGGATTTTGATGCGTCTCGGGCTAAAACCTGAGACTCGAGTCCAATTTCCCAATTTTCCAATTTTTCCATTTTGCATTTTCATCCTTTTTATCTATACTTTATTTAATATATATTATATTTGTGATCCATATTGGCGTTTTATCTAACATACATTATTGTTTCATCAAAACGTTCAATATCTCTATAAAGGCATACATCTTATTTTCTAGATATTATTTTGGGAACATTCCTATGGATGACCTCACACTATCTTTTCCATGATATGAGTTGGGCGATTCCGATATCCATCTATATATACACGCACACACACTTCATGGAGAAATTAAGAAAAATAATAACAAATGCCCATGAGAGACCGGAAGGGCAGGATGGGTGTCTAACACCTTCCTATTACGTAACTTAGCCTCCAAACCTCTGAACTATTGGTTCCGTATGCATCAGTTTGTCTTTGATGCCATTCTCTCGAAGGGACAATATTTTCTTTTTCCCATTTTATGAAAAATAGGTTGGTGACTCCATCTATTTACATCACCCCACATCCATGACGACCGAAGAGCTTCTAGAGAAATAGGAAGAGAGACCTTCTCCCTCTTTTTCCCCCACCGGTAAGGGAGAGATATATGGATTTCCATAGTAGCGACTCCGCCGGGGAACTCTTAAGAGGGCTAGACTCTGTTTGCACGGGTGTTATCATTTTCTTCTTGTGTGCGTATGCACCCACTTGTATGTTCCATTTTTTCTCCTCTATTGTTTCTTGCATATGTCTACCTCATGCTTATATCACTACTCACTCACACACTTGTAGATAATCTCTTTGTACACCTCACACTACTTACACTTAGGATTAATTATATCCAAATATTTCACACACCACTTAGAATATCCTTGCTTAGGTGTCACTAACACACACCTCCACTTATCACACTTGTATCTATCCATGATCACTCACACTAGTCACACACCACATATAATTTATCTATGTTTTGGTTCACCACCACATACTCACTTATAGATATTCACACATCACTCACTCTTATATATCCATGATTAGTGTAATATCCATGATAGATTTACTTTTCATATTACTTGTACATTCTCCCCTATTAATATTAGTGCTCATTATGTTAAATAAAATACTCTCTCCATAATGTACTAATCAAGAATCATGCATTTTGCATACTACATCACCAAAGAGCATGGCTATTGACTAAATTCCGTCCCTTAACTGGGGGTCACTTTGTGATGGGCGCTGGTCTGGAAGGTCACAGTTAACTTAAGTAATATGACTCTCACCTGCCATTGTCTAAGTACCTTTGACGTATATCAAATCGTACCCCCGCATCATACCTCATGACTGAAGTCATGATGGGAGGTATATTGTTGGGAAGTCATTCACGTACGTTGAGTATATCGAATTCACTCTCACATGTACTGTCTCCATAAGGTATATAGTGAGGCAATTTGGGTACACTCAGGTATATCAAATGGCTTGTTCACACATACAGATTTCCATTAAAGAAAGACATATATCGTGGAAGTCAGGCCGGGGGGGGGGGGGGGGGGGGGGACCCTTCAATTAACCCAACAACTACATTCCCTCATATAGGCGTAAAACCTAGGGCACTCATATTTAGTTTGTCGATAACTACCCGAAACTCGGTCAAAATGAAGGGTCGGCATGCAATACAAATTTTTGCGCGATTTCATCTTTTTTAAAATGGGACCCTATCCATGAGCCTGGTAAACAAGTCAAACTGTATTTTACATATTTTTCAAACCCAATTTTCCCCGGCTTAGTTCCCATTCAGAATTTTTTTAGCATTTAGGTATACCTAATACAAGTGAGAACATAATAACAATAATCATGTTGAGGCATTTTTTCTCGTTTTTCCTATTTCTTGACCAAAAGTGTCAAATTTTTTCCCCCATCTTTTATAAATACCAAAATATTTTCCTTCTTTTTATCGTAAATGTCAAATGTTTTTTCCTCCGTTTTACCCAAAAATATTTTTTCCCTCTGTTATTAAAATACCAAAAAGATTTTCCTTCCTTTTATCATAAATGTCAAGAGCATTTTCCCTCCCCTTTACCCAAAAACATTTTGTCCTCCTCTTTTCCAAAAATGTCAAAAACATTTTACTCATATAATAAAAGAATTTCCTTTTTCTCTTCCAAAAATAATTTCAAATATTTTTCCTCTCAGGTCGATCGCATACCCGAACCTTTACCTGCTCCCTATTGGGTTCAATCTTTCGTCGAACCGCCCCAAAGGTCCATCAATTCTCTTGCTACTTCCTCCGAGTCCAGAATCCACATTCACATGCTTTCCATGGAGAACACAGACCAAGTGCCGAATGTGCAGCCTGATTTGATGATGATTCTAGCCTAACATACTGCCAACCTTCAAGTCAAGATTCATGAGATGCAACGAAAATGGATCCTTATTCCCGAAGAGCCCAAGGTTCACTTCCCTCACGCTATGGGTCCACTCGCACCTAAGCCTATTTGTGTCCCGGAAGAATATCAGTACGCTCAATATGCCCCTCCTGCCAATGGGCCATCGCCAGCTCAGCTCCCTATACCGAATCTTGCCCAACCTGAGGCTAACCTACGCATGACTATTGATCCGAAAGAAAAAGAGTTGAACAAGGTCAAGGAATACCTTAAGGTGTTGATCATGAAGTTTTACCAAGTTTGACTCTACATGGATTACACCCATATGTCTTCCTATTCTAAATTAAGGCTACCAAAAAAGTTCAAGATGGCTATTATTGAAAAGTTTGTGTGTAGTGGGCCCCCAATTGTTCATATCCAAAGTTACAATCGATCCATGACTCTCCTAGGTGCCTCCGAGGAAATAATGTACCAAATGTTCCAACAGACTTTGAAGGACAACACTCTTCAATGGTTCTAATCCCTCGAAGAATCCAGACTTCACAGTTAGGAGGATGTTGACCGTGAATTCATGTCACTATACAAATATAACGAGGAGTTAGAGGTTGCCCATTGTGATTTAAAACTTCTCAAATAGAATCATAGGGGAAGTAAAAGTAACTTCTTAGCAAGGTGCAGGGAGAGAGAGGCCACCATGACCAACTAAACTTTCGAAGAGGAACAAGTCAGTATTGTGAAGAAGAACTTCTTACCCCATGTCCGATAAATAGTGGGAGGACATTATTACCCCCATTTCTGAGCCCTCTATGAAGCATGAGTGGCTATTGAAGAAAGTCTTACCAAGACAGAACTTGAACCGAAGAAATTATTCGAACAGTTCACTCCCAAAAAGTATGAAAAGCCTACCAATACCAATACCATAGTTTTAACCATCAATAACGTTTCTCAGCCTTCCACTTCATGGGCACCAGAAAATTGCCCTAACCTACTAAAAAAGGAATACACCGAGCTTCATGCTCCCCTATCTAAAGTTAACCTAGATCTTTTAAGCCAAAATCTTATTAAGCCATTAGACACTCGTCCATTACTAAACCTACTTCCCAAAAAATTTAAACCCAATGCCCATTGTTCTCAGCTGCATCGAAATGCCTTGATTAAACTAGTTACTGGGCCCACAGTCCCTCCTTTCACCACGCTAGAAAAATCAATGAACCTAGTCGAATCTCTAACCTCTACTAGAATTCTCTCATTCTCCAAAGAATAAATCCCTAAGTTTGGTCCAAATCATAACTATACTCTCAATATCTCTATTGAAGTCATGGGTAAGACTGTCCCACTTTCTCTTATCGACGATGGGTCAACACTTAATGTTTTACCGTTAAGAACCCTCAATTTCTTAGGACTAAAGTGGGCGACCTTGCTCCAACCTCTTCCGTGGTGCATGCTTATGATAATAATCATCGGGAAGTTATGGGATCCATAAAGCTTTTAATAGGGGCTGGTCCTATAAATCCCATTAGTGAATTCCAAGTCACTGACATACGATCTTGTTTCAACTTGTTGCTCGGACGACCATGGCTCCATAGTATCAAGGGTGTGTCTTTTTCCCTTCATCAAAAACTGAAGTTCTTCTCCAACGGGCAGGTCATCAGAATCTTGGGCGACGATGATAATGTTGAAAATGCAATCACTAGTAACCCGGTACTAGAAATACAACATGTGGCTAATGATATGATTTTGTCAGGTTTTCAAGTTGAAGCACTTCCTCTCCCAGTAGGGGATGATTTCAAAAATCAAGTTTGTTCAGAACACAACCCTCACAGCAATGTCAATGTGATACAGATGTTCATGAACACGCACTACATACCTAGACTGGGGCTGAGATGACGATAATAAGGTATAGTAGAACCCATAGTGTTGAGGAAAACCGTTCCTCCTTATGGCCTGGGTTATCAACCATCAGTAGAGGAACTCCAAATTCTCCACCAACCTTAATTGAAGAGAAGGCTAAAAAGTACCAAGACTATCTCAGGGGATTAGTTGAATGGAAGATTCATCAAAGAGGGTGAAGATTTCCCCTTTTGAGGCTTTCCCGAACCGTAGTATGATCATGTGGACAAGAAGATGACGTCAGGAATGGAGATCTTTTTCTAACACAGCTAATCATGGGCTAAAAGTTCCCAGCATCACGTGCAACCATTCGTTGAGAAGACCATAGCTACTATCAGAGATTCTAAGGAAAGTGATTCCAAAGATTCATTTAACTTGTAGACACTGGGGCTGACAGTCTTCATGATCCACTCAAGTGATACATCATCACATCCATCCATCCTGGTCAAAGATGCTGATGGACCTCTCCTCAACTGGCATGCTATACTAGTTCCACCCACTGAAATGCAACCTAACTTAGATATTTATCCCATTTCCTCTTCATTTGTTGTTCCTCCTTGTTCTGATCATAATGTAACTGATACCTCCTTTGATGAGGTTCTCAACTCTATTTTTTCCAACAATAAAATCAATGAATATTTTGAGTATCTTGTTATTCCTTAGATTAATTGTCTATTTTGAAAATGAACAATTCTTAAATGATCTTAATAAGGTTAATAAATAGCAACATAACCATGTTGAAACTAATGAAAATAAAACTGTTGTTATTAATCTCGATTCTAGTATCCAACTGTGCGAGATTAGGATATGGTCCACCTTTGATGACAAAGAGCGTGCGCAACTCGAAGAATTGCTGAAGGAATTTATGGATGTCTTTGCATGGTCCTATACTGACATGCCCGACCTTGATCCCGAGATAGCTCTGCACGAGATTCCAATGCTCCCAGAATGCAAACTGATTAAACTAAAACTGCGTAATCTCCACGCTGAATGGCCACTCAAGGTTAAGGAAAAAGTTTTTAAAAAGGTGAATATAGGCTTCATCCGAGTGATGGAATATCCCACATGGATATCCAATATTGTACTCGTGCAAAAATCCAGAGGAAAGGTTCCCATGTGCGTTGATTACTGATAATTGAAGAGGGCCACTCCAAAAGATAATTATCTGCAACCTAATATCGTCATGATTGTAGACAACACAACCATTCACGCTCTTAAGTAATTAATTGACGATTTTTCCGGATACAATCAGATCAATATGCACCCGGATCATTAACCTCATTCATCACCCCTTGGGGAACCTTCTGTTACACCGTTATGTCGTTTGATCTAAAAAAATATAGGGGCTACTGTAATACCCCGTATTTCTGAATATTCCAAATATTCTATTTAATTAAATTGGAGGATTAAATGAGAAAATACGGCTTAATTTAAATTACGTAAGAGTAGTAATTTATAGAGTTTTATTTAAAATTGTAATTTTGGAATATTAATCGAGAGATAGATACCGGTTTATATTGCCTCATTATATTTACTTAGTGCGAGTGGTAAATAGTTACTTAACGCGTGTAGACCGTGTTGGGGTGAGAACGAGTAATAATTTTTAAGTGACTCAAATAATAATTTAGAGGTCACAGATGAGTCCGGAAGGGTCAAATTAGTCAAAATAGTATGCCCGGGGGCACTAGTTGAGTCCCGGGGTAATTTTGGACTAAACCGAGACCGTTCGGGGGCGTTTTGGTCTTTTAACATGAGAGGGTATGGAGACCTACGAAAGTGAGAGCTTTATATCAGCCGTATGATAGAGGGGTTAGGGTTAGAAAGCCCATGAAAACACACCATAGCCATTAGAGATAAGAGAGAAACCATTCTCAAGGCAAAAGGAAGAATTGGGAAGGATTCAAAGGAGATTTTCACAATCAACTTGTTGGGGAAGAAGGATTAAAGGATGAAGATCATCAATCATCAACAACAACCACGAAATCAGACCCTACTGATCATAAGGCAAGTTATTTATTGCAAAAATTATAAAGTTATAATACCCATGTGTAGGGTTTTTGAATAGTCTTGTTTAAATCAATATGTTGATAGGAGAATGATGATATTTATACATGTTGGGATAGGAATCGCACGTAGAATGATTCAACTTATGTAGAGGATTAATATTCAGATTAGACTTGATGATTTTTCGGAATAAAATCTGTATTTTGAATGAAAATATGGGAAGAACACCATAACTAGGGTTTCAAGAAATTCTGGGTTTAATTCACCATTTCTTTAAAAGGGATTGGATGATGCATTTGACACGTTAGAAATTGTCCTAGTATATGTGAAAATATGTTAGGATCATTGGGTCGAAGTTTGGTGGACGATAATAGAGTTTGAAGATTTGTTAATGGAGGAAAAGCTTAACAAAAAAGACGAACTGCGTCTGTCCCTGTTCGATCGATCGATCGATCTCGAACTATCGATCGATCTCGAACTATCGATGGATCGACCATGTCGATCGATCCAACCCAGCAGTCAATCGATCGACTCAAGTTGTTTTTCCCGAATTTTTCGTGTTTAAGTTTTTGTTGATTTTCGGGAATGAATGAGTGTCCTAGGATTTACATTATACTTATATGGGAGTGAGAATATTACCAGTAGGTATATTGTTGAGGTCTGATAAGTCCATTGGGTGTAGGGCTTGGATTACGGACCGATGAGGAGAAATTCAATTTAGTAGAGTATCGGGGAATTCGGAATTGAGTTATGAGGCGAATTAAATTCAATTTAAATAATAAACCAGTAGGGTAAGTAATAACTACTGAAATTATATGTGAGGGGTAACTAGGACCTTTAGAGTTGTGTGAATACTCAAATAAATGCAATAGTGAAATAAATTGTAAATTAATGAGTACGGTGGATATAAGTAAAATATATTTCGTACGTGCATGATTTGACGGGTCGGGTGTGTGCCTACTAAATTATATAAAAGTTTGGGTTAAGAGAATATTACCTAAATTAATTATGTTAGGGTCGATGAGACATTCCAAACTAACATAAAGTTATTATATGTTTGGGGTCGATGAGAAATGCCGAACCAAACCTTGAACTGGTGTCGCGATGAAAGAGTCCCGAACCAGAATATGTGTGTATATATATTTTTTTAATAGTTGGGGTCGATGGATAATTCCGAACCAACTCTCACTTGGGGTCGATGTATCATTCCGAACCAAGAATCATTTACGTGTGTATATAAATAATTGGGGTCGATGTATCATTCCGAACCAAGAGTCCTTTACATGTGTGAAAAGGACAAGATAGTACTGACTAATATTTAGTATATACTGTGTGTGAAATATATACTTGATGATATCTACTTATGTGTATTAGCAAATTGATATATGTTATGTGTTTAAAGATACATACCGAACTGGTAATTTAAGTAGTAAAACTTAATTACGAAACGTAACGTTAAATAGAGAATATCTATTTAGTAATTTAAGTAGTGAAACTTAATTAGAAAAGTGGGAAGACAGAAATTATGATTATTGTAGAAATTTAGTAGTGAAACTAAATGAGAAGTTTTGAAACATAATATATAGGAAATGTTATTTGTGTATTAATTAACCTTTGTGAGATGTTAATGTAATGAATGTACGGTGTGGAAAATATGAGAACTTAAGTATAGATAAGTTCAGATGATTACTTAGTCCTAGATAGCTTGGAAGATATGGCTAGGTAGGCTAAGTGTAGAACGTTAGGTGTGCACAAGAGATGAGGGGTGAGTAAAGTCAAGAGAGTGTACGAGAACCTAACATGTGTAATCAATAACCGCATTTTATATTGTGATAAACGCTTGCTAAATATTTTCAAAATGTTTTGAGTACTAACTATAAAATATTTTCAAAACCTTTTAGGTGTCCAGCCACAGGGACGCTATGTATGATGATTTTATTCTAGGGACTCGAAGCTGTAGCACATTGGATGCTTACAGGATTTTGACTAGACGATATCTCTCATTCAGATCTAGTACATGATCTCACACTATTCTATGTATGGACTTGTGGTCCGGTATCAGTCTCAGATGTTTAGTTTCAGATTAGTGGTTTGTTCTTGTTCTATGGTTGTTTGGTATTTTAGCCGATGGTTTATTCGGTATTACTCTTATTCTTTTGTACTTATACTTTGTTGATTGGGTTTTAGTACATGGTGGTTGTTTAACTATTTTTTCGAATGGTTGATTTACCTGTTTTAAGAAAGATAAAATTTGGCACCGGTCTAATTTTACTTAGGTGATTAGTAATTAAAATGTTTTCGACAGTGATGCTAAGAATGAACCATTTGAGAAACCTGTTTTAATTTAATAAAGGCCTGATCACCCGATGTTTAATTAGGCGGAGTGTCACAGATGGTACCAGAGCATCAGGTTCTAGTGTCCATATGATCTGTACGGCTTACTACGTTTTCAGTGTATCGTTTGATTGATATAGAGCCCTATCTTAGGATTGTTGTACTCCTCTACGTACGTATTTTATGTTCTCATGCTATTTAGTAGATGTAGTTTTATATATATGAGTTCGATTGGGCATGGTACGTCGAATATGGAGGTAGAACCAACATTGGCGTTGGAAGGACTGCAGGAGGGAGGAGCTCAACATGAAGCCTGGAGTGTTCAAATATGGTAATCATAGGAGAGATGACCATTGTTGAGGTCACTCCCACTATGTAATGGAAGTAGATGCTGCAAGGGTTGTTGAGGCATAGCAGGCATTTTCCAAGTATCACGACGGCAAAGAGGGATGCTAATCTAGACCGCCCAATGCAGTGATAATGGGAGTAGGTCTGAAGAAATTTTGATGAGAACGAGCCGTAAAAATGTGATAAAATGGCGACTGTGCCTCTTAACTAATGGAAGTAGTATGTCCAGAGATTTTGGCATTAAGGATGGAGTAGAAATACTCAGAAGTGAAAATTTGAGTAAATTTTTGAGGCAACGTGGCGGGGATACCAGTCACTACATTCGGACCGAGGGTCCATATACAAATAGAGGAACCTTACATATAGTTTAATCGCAAAGTTCTCTAATGATGATTCAGAAGCGAAGGGAATGGGAATATCTAAACCCCTCACGTGAAAGCTTGGTAGAGGGCAATCGTGAGAGAGAAATTTATCCATTGAAGTGAACTTGTACCGATGAGATATGTATAAGGGAAAAAGATCCCTTGAGAGAATGGACTCTCTAGTTGTAATTCGTAATTTTTGGTAAAACTCTTCTTGAACAACTTATGTATATGAAGACAGTATGGTACTTCTTACAAGGTTGAGGTAAATGCTCTTAGGTGGGTGGAGATAATAGAGTTTAAGAATTTAGTCAAAGAGTAAGACTAAATGTAATGGGGCTGATGCAAGCCATAAATGGAAACCCACTAGGGGATTTAATGATTAGATTCTAAGTCGGGACTGTTAAGACCCATAGTACGTTCCTTTTGGTCAGGAGAACTAAGGGAACCAGAATGATAGTGTTCAGGATCGAGACTACCAAGTCCAAGAGGAGGGATACCCAAACCGGTCAGTATGGCCTAGAGTCAGGGATTTTTGAAAAGATGTCTAGTGTAGATTCTAGGTCCATGCATTTTATTTTAGCTTGAAGTTATTTGAGGAAATAATAACTCCAATAAGTTTTGCATTACAGAGAGGACAAGCGTGTTATGTCCGGAAACCATCTGAACCACCAGAGCTGTGGACAAGGAAGTATATGGGTCTTAGCCTCGAGTGAATAGGGTGTATGACGATGCCTCACCTGAAAAAGGGTCGAGTTGTCATTATTCATCAAAATGTGAGAGACTTCGGAGATTATGAACATCTCATAGTAATTGATTTCGATGTGTGGGAACCTAAATGATGTGAGTCAAGGCATGTAGTATGACCACTGAGCGGAGAGATCGAGCTTGCCGTTGTAATTAGTGCTAAGGACTTAGTGATAGTATAAGCGCGGTGCCACTTGACTCCTTTAGAAATATTGGAGTATGGTTGCACATATTATGGAGGAATCGAATTTGGGCATCTCAACTATGTGTTGTTCTGATAATGCTCAGTAAGAATACATGGGGAGAAGTCCCTTGTTTAAGTTCGGTTGCGAAAGGGAATACAACTAAATTTTTATGCACGTCAGGAGAAGAGACGTTGATAGATGCTAGGGCATCAGTGAATCCGGTAGTGTTGTGGAGGAACAACGAAAGGCTTACATCCCCACGAAGGGATAAGTGGGACTTTGTGGGCAAGGATTTGATTTTTGTCTATAGGGGATGGAGAATACCCGCAAGATTGTAGTCACGACATGTACACAAGGATAAAGTTGAGGAAAAACGTGTTACGGGTGCGACACTTGCAATGTTTTTGCAAATGTACACGGAGAAAAGGGTGTATGGGAGCCCTAATCAATTGGATTCCTTAGACATCCGAGATAGAGGGATGCGAATTTTTTTTTGTACGACGGTGGGGAAGTTAGGAGACAAGTATTATCGATGAAATGGGTTGAACGTCATGGGAGATAGACGATGATCCAAGATTATATGTGCTGAGAGATCCAGCACACCCTATGGGATGAAAGTCGGTGGGAAGCCGTTCAAAAGTTATCTCTTGAATTGGGAGGCCTAACTGTTGTGAAGAAGTGATACAAGGTGTTACTCAACTGAGTGTTGAGAGTGACTTACGCGTTACTAAAATGTTGATAAGTGGGAAGCGATGTTGAGGAGAGACATAGTGAGATTGTCTCCATACACACCTCTTGTTAATAGAGCGAGATGGACTCGAAATGAGCAACCGGAATGTGGTAGTGAACCGACGTTTCCAATGATGTAATGAGGAGACAGACTTATAAATTATTGATGGGTTGTGAACATCATAATTAAGCCAACATTTCATTGGGGTAGCGAAATGGGGTGATCGGGATGGATTAGTATGTAGTTGAAAAGGGAGAGTGCATGGTGCCGCTCTACATGATTGTGAATCAGGAGAAAATTCTAAAATTCCACCCTGTGAGAGATGGTCAGGGAGGAATAGAGATTAAGTATTATTTTGAGTATGTTGTGTTGCCTACGACTCAATGTTAGTGAGAAAGGAGGATAATACGCCCTTACGATAGTGGAGTTTTGTAGAAGCCAACTGATCAATTCGTAGGTTGAATGTATACCTATATGAACATATTTACAGGTAGTGTGAGTGCCTATATGATCTGTACATAAAGTTTAGGTTCTTGGATACCTATTATGAACATATGTGTGCTTTGAGTGGTGGTTCGAGGACATGTGTACTTTGAGTGGTGGTTCGAGGAGACATTTCAAACTTTTAGTCCTTAACGCGTGATATGAGTACATTCTATTGGAGTATGACATTTTAGGGTATATGAAATGTGTAATATATGGCTCACAAACTGTCTACTCATGTGCGATGAGATATACATACATACATTGGTGCTCGAGATGTGATTCTGAGACAATATAATTAATCACCATTGGTGATCGAGGAGGGATTCCGAGCCAATAACCCCAAAAGTTTTACAGAAGGGGGGTGATTATAAAATAAGTGCTTATAGTATATGTTATGTGTAAAATATATACCTATTGATTTTTTCTACTTATGTGCGATGTTAAGTGTGCTTAAATTCTGTATTGGGGTCGATGATGTTCCGGACCAATACATGAGGGATCGATTTGGGGTCAATGATATTTTCGAACCAAATCGATGATAAATATTCGTATCGACGGAAGGTATGAACCAACATATGCGTTACATTTACCTTGGGGTCGAGGGATTTCCGGACCAATGTAAATGATAGGATTATTGGGAATGATGGTTTTGCCGGACCGATTTCCTTATAGTATATATTGTGTGCAAAATATATACATTATAATATTCTACTCATGAGTGATAGTAGACACATGGATGCTATATATAGAGAGTTATACATCAAAAGGGTAAATTAAGTGAGACTTAATTATGATATAGGCGACATGGGTAACATGTAACAAGAGTTTATAATGAAGCAAGACATGTACTTGGGACGACCGTTAGGATGATATGATTT
This sequence comes from Sambucus nigra, assembly GCA_949130495.1. NCBI lineage: Eukaryota > Viridiplantae > Streptophyta > Magnoliopsida > Dipsacales > Adoxaceae > Sambucus > Sambucus nigra. Next base: position 236,665,076 of record OX422208.1, on the reverse strand, counting down.
GATTTTGGGGTATTAGAGGATGCAATGACGTTTAAGGTCCTTAGTCTTAATACCAGCCTTATCCTAATTTCGAGGACGAAATTCCTTCCTAAGGGGGAAGTATGTTATACCCCGTATTTCTGAATATTCCAAATATTCTATTTAATTAAATTGGAGGATTAAATGAGAAAATACGGCTTAATTTAAATTACGTAAGAGTAGTAATTTATAGAGTTTTATTTAAAATTGTAATTTTGGAATATTAATCGAGAGATAGATACCGGTTTATATTGCCTCATTATAGTTACTTAGTGCGAGTGGTAAATAGTTACTTAACGCGTGTAGACCGTGTTGGGGTGAGAACGAGTAATAATTTTTAAGTGACTCAAATAATAATTTAGAGGTCACAGATGAGTCCGGAAGGGTCAAATTAGTCAAAATAGTATGCCCGGGGGCACTAGTTGAGTCCCGGGGTAATTTTGGACTAAACCGAGACCGTTCGGGGGCGTTTTGGTCTTTTAACATGAGAGGGTATGGAGACCTACGAAAGTGAGAGCTTTATATCAGCCGTATGATAGAGGGGTTAGGGTTAGAAAGCCCATGAAAACACACCATAGCCATTAGAGATAAGAGAGAAACCATTCTCAAGGCAAAAGGAAGAATTGGGAAGGATTCAAAGGAGATTTTCACTATCAACTTGTTGGGGAAGAAGGATTGAAGGAGGAAGATCATCAATCATCAACAACAACCACGAAATCAGACCCTACTGATCATAAGGCAAGTTGCTTATTGCGAAAATTATAAAGTTATAATAACCATGTGTAGGGTTTTTGAATAGTCTTGTTTAAATCAATATGTTGATAGGAGAATGATGATATTTATACATGTTGGGATAGGAATCGCATGTAGAATGATTCAACTTATGTAGCGGATTAATATTTAGATTAGACTTGATGATTTTTTGAAATAAAATCTGGATTTTGAATGAAAATATGGGAAGAACACCATAACTAGGGTTTCAAGAAATTCTGGGTTTAATTCACCATTTCTTTAAAAGGGATTGGAGTTTTGATGCATTTGACACGTTAGAAATTGTCCTAGTATATGTGAAAACATGTTAGGATCATTGGGTCAAAGTTTGGTGGACTATAATAGAGTTTGAAGATTTGTTAATGGAGGAAAAGATTAACAAAAAAGACGATCTGTGTCTGTCCCTGTTCGATCGATCGATCGATCTCGAACTATTGATCGATCAACCATGTCGATCGATCGAACCCAGCAGTCGATCGATCGACTCAAGCTGTTTTTCCCGAATTTTTCGTGTTTAAGTTTTCGTTGATTTTTGGGAATGAATGAGTGTCCTAGGATTTACATTATACTTATATGGGAGTGAGAATAAGACCAGTAGGTATATTGTTGAGGTCCGATAAGGCCATTGGGTGTAGGGCTTGGATTACGGACCGATGAGGAGAAATTCGATTTAGTAGAGTATCGGGGAATTCGGAATTGAGTTACGAGGCGAAGTAAATTCAATTTAAGTAATAAACCAGTAGGGTAAGTAATAACTACTGAAATTATATGTGAGGGGTAACTAGGACCCTTAGAGTTGTGTGAATACTCGAATAAATACAATAGTGAAATAAATTGTAAATTAATGAGTACGGTGGATATAAGTAAAATATATTTCGTACGTGCATGATTTGACGGGTCGGGTGTGTGCCTACTAAATTATATAAAAGTTTGGGTTAAGAGAATATTACCTAAATTAATTATGTTAGGGTCGATGAGACATTCCAAACTAACATAAAGTTATTATATGTTTGGGGTCGATGAGAAATGCCGAACCAGACCTTGAACTGGTGTCGCGATGAAAGAGTCCCGAACCAGAATATGTGTGTATATATATTTTTTTAATAGTTGGGGTCGATGGATAATTCCGAACCAACTCTCACTTGGGGTCGATGTATCATTCCGAACCAAGAATCATTTGCGTGTGTATATAAATAATTGGGGTCGATGTATCATTCCGAACCAATTCTTACTTGGGGTCGATGAATCATTCTGAACCAAGAGTCCTTTACGTGTGTGAAAAGGACAAGATAGTAATGACTGATATTTAGTATATACTGTGTTTGAAATATCTACTTGATGATATTATACTTATGTGTATTAGCAGATTGATATATGTTATGTATTTAAAGATACATACTGAACTGGTAATTTAAGTAGTGAAACTTAATTACGAAACGTAACGTTAAATAGAGAATATCTATTTAGTAATTTAAGTAGTGAAACTTAATTAGAAAAGTGGGAAGACAGAAATTATGATTATTGTAGAAATTTAGTAGTGAAACTAAATGAGAAGTTTTGAAACATAATATATAGGAAATGTTATTTGTGTATTAATTAACCTTCGTGAGATGTTAATGTAATGAATGTACGGTGTGGAAAATATGAGAACTTAAGTATAGGTAAGTTCAAATGATTACTTAGTCCTAGATAGCTTGGAAGATATGGCTAGGTAGGCTAAGTGTAGAACGTTAGGTGTGCACAAGAGATGAGGGGTGAGTAAAGTCAAGAGAGTGTACGAGAACCTAACATGTGTAATCAATAACCGCATTTTATATTGTGATAAATGCTTGCTAAATATTTTCAAAATGTTTTGAGTACTAACTCTTGCTATAAAATATTTTCATAACCTTTTAGGTGTCCAGCCACAAGGACGCCATGTATGATGATTTCATTCCAGGGACTCGAAGCTGTAGCAAAGTGGATGCTTACAGGATTTTGACTAGATGATATCTCTCATTCAGATCTAGTACAGGATCTCGCACTATTCTATGTATGGACTTATGGTCCGATATCAGTCTGAGATGTTTAGTTTCAAATTAGTGGTTTGTTCTTGTTCTATGGTTGTTTGGTATTTTTAGCCGATGGTTTATTCAGTATTACTCTTATTCTTTTGTACTTATACTTTGTTGATTGGGTTTTAGTACATGGTGGTTGTTTAACTATTTTTCCGCATGGTTTATTTACCTGTTTTAAGAAAGATAAAATTTGGGACCGGTCTAATTTTACTTAGGTGATTAGTAATTAAAAAGTTTTCGACAGTGATGCTAAGAATGAACCATTTGAGAAACCTATTTTAATTTAATAAAGGCCTTATCACCCGATGTTTAATTAGGCGGGGTGTCACAGCTACCTACCAGAGGTGTACCACAACCATCTAGCATGATCTAATACACAAAGAATTTGAGGTTTAGTAAATGATATGATCATCAAGTCTAAGACTAGGTAAGGTTATGTTCCCGCTCTCTGTAAGTTCGTTGAGCTACAGCGATACCAAATGCGACTTAACCCACATAAATGTGTTTTTGGAATTACCAAAGGAAAGATCCTGTGATTCATGGTTTGTGATAAATGGATTGAAGAAGATCCTGCCAAATTGAAAGAAAAACTTGAAATGCCACCACCCCGAACGGAGAAGGATATTGGGGGATTCTTGGGAAAATTGAAATATATCAGACGGTTCATCATCTAGTTGACTTCTATTTTTGAACCCATCTACAAAATCCTCTGAAAGGATTCAAACAAGGTTTGGAACGAAGATGTCATGAAGCGTTTAACCGGATCAAGCAATATTTAACCCAGACTCCAATACTCATGCCACCAAATTTGGTCTACCCTTAATCCTATACCTGACCCTAACAGACACTGCAATTAGGGATTTATATGCCCAATACCTTGAATAATCCCGCAAAGAGAGAGCCATCTACTATGCCAGTCACAAGTTGTCTAGGTACGAAGTTAACTACACTGCCTTGGAGAAAGCATGTGTCACCCTTGTTGGGGTCACCTAAAAATTACGAAACTACATGCTCTCTTTTCCCATCAGATTGGTATCCCATATGGATCCTATCAAATACCTGCTCGAGAATCCCCGGATGAATATATCCATTAACCTCCCCAAAAGACTTCCGATGATAAATGTTCTTTTATGGTGCCGCCCTAATTACCCCTAATGACTCTCGCATTCATATTGCCATCAAGCTAGATTTTCCCTGCACCAACAACCTGACCGAATATGAGGCATGCACGGTAGGCCTCTAAGTCACTCTCAAGAAAGGAATTCGATGCCTAGATGTCTATGGGGATGCATCACTCATCATCGTTCAAGTATTGATAAGATGGAAAGTCAAAGAGGAAAAACTCTTACCCTTCCATGACCACCTAGAAGAGTTATACTCCCAATTCCAAGATATCACCTTCCACTACCTGCCCCAAGAAAAGAACAGTTTAGCCAATGCCCTTACTACCTTAGCCTCCATGGTTGACATGCCGGAGTGAATAATGAGAAGGCTAAGACAGCCCACTGCTACCATATTGAGCTAGTCATAGAAGAAGATCCTGATATAGCCGATTGTTGGTACTATGATATCTGGCACATCCTCAAGCATGGTAGATATCCTAAAGATTATGATAAGAAAGACTGAGAAACCCTCTACAAACTAGTTGCCCAGTACACTGTCTGTGATAAAGCACCATTCAAGATAAACTTCGACGAAACCCACTTACAGTGCATTGCAGGGGCTGACATTGAAGGGATGATGCAAAAAATCCACAGTGGGTAATAAGGACCCCACATGAATGGCCATATGCTCGCTAAGAAGATTATTCGATAGGGTTACTATTAAACTTGTGATTGATTACTTCCCCAAATGGGTCAAATCCGAGACATACGCAGCGATGAATGACAAAAAGGTGGCCAAATTCATTCGAAAAAATATCATCTTGCGATATGGGGTCCTTCATGAGCTAATATTATATAACATGTTGAATTTTGACGCAAAAGTCATAAAATTGATCGACGAATATGGGATTCAGAGACACAAATCTTCTCCCTATTGACCTCAAACCAACTATGCAACCAAAGCCGTTAATAAGAACCTCAAAGCAATCATAATCAAGATGACCTGAGTTTTTGAGATTGGGACGATCGGATCTCTTACGGCCTATGGGGCTACCGGCTTAGTAAGAAATTCCTTCACAATGCATCATGCTTAAAAGAAAAGTCAACGAGGAAGACTGACATCAAAGTTGTCTTGACGAGTTGTCACTCTTGGGCGAAAGAAGGTTAAAAGCTCTATATGGTATACAAGGGTACCAACACCAAATAGGATAATCATTCAATAAGAGAATCAAGGATTGTGGTGTCGAGAAGGGGATTTATCCCTTAAAGAAATCGTAGAACCCATTTGGGACCCCAGAGGGGAATTGAATCCCCATTGGAGCGGCCCCTATATTGTGAAGAAGATCCTATCTGTGGCGTTGCTATGCTTACTAACCTTGATGGAGAAGATATGGCTAGTCCAGTCAACCTGGACCGTCTTAATAAATTCTATCCTTAATATTAGCGTGCGACGAATCTTCTTAACTCCCTTCTATTCTAAAAAAAATCTGCATTTCCCTCTACTCAGAACTATGTGGGGCCTGATCCTCTAAAAATCCGTTTACATTTAAAAATGAAACTAAATTTTTTTCAAACCCCCTAGAGGTACATAGGCAACTCATATGCTTTACATAAGCACGACCCCTTCTTTTTCACAAAATGCTATTCTTTCTTATTTCCGAGAACGACAGTTCATTTTATCATTTACATGAACAAAAGGATTATATATGCCTTAGCGATAGGTATAGATAATTCAAATGCAAAACTCATCAAGAGGCACAATGATATAATTAAAATCTTTTTTATTCCATTTCAGTACGATTATAAATATAAGCGTAGGGGGTCAAACATCTCCCCCTCCAACCTTATTGTCCTAAAAACAAAACAAAACCTAACCTAACTATTCTTAAACATCCCAAATTTATTCCCAATAACCAAACACATAACCATCATAAAAGATTCACGAAAAAGATCAGCTTCACAAAGGTCCCTACCCGCAGTGTCCAAAAGAACCATACCTATCATCATCTACATCCTGGGGTCCCCAAACTTCCCCTGCTTAGATGGGAAATTGAAGGCATTCCATGGAACGGTAAGCTCGGACCGACCTAGGGAAAATCACAACACCTCCCTCCACGGTGTAAAAAATGGCGAGCCACCTTTGCCCAGTCTCTTCGGCTAGAATTTTAGCCACTACCATCCTCTACAGCCATTTCATGAAGTCCGCAGAAACATACCAAACTTTGCCAAAAGATTGGGAAGGATGGGTCGACGACCGAAGATTCTCCCACAGAGAGCCCAATCATATGCGCAAGACTTCCATTAAATCTTCCACAGGAAAGAAGCCCAGAACACGGGAAGGCACGATGTGTTCCCATCCAACTTGATGTAAGAGATGCCAAGGAAAGTAGAAAGTGGTCTGCCAGAGGCTAACCAACCAAACATACTGGTATTCCTCCAATTTTAGAATGGGTTGCGACTCCCCCCACCAGGGTACCGACCAATGCAAACATCGAGCCCCGTGCTCCACAAATCAATTTTCCCAATTCTCGATAGTCGGGCCAAAGCTGATAAAGAAACGGGTGAAAAAATTCAGCACAACTGCCAAGGGTATTCAGGAGGCAACGCTCTTAGGCAACCACATGAACAACATAACTGGGTTTCCCCTCATAAAGTTAGAACGACCTTCCCGCCAAGAATCTATACCATTCAGGGTCTTTGCAAATATCATCATCGCAGGATTGTGAAGACATGACATCCACACAATAATGGCTGTAAGTTGAGGGTTCGTCGGTCAGTCCTCGATCACCAGTAGTAGCTTCAAAGTCAAGCCCAGTGCAATAGCTCCAATAAAATCAACATCGGTACAATATCTTTAACACACCAGATTCAGCACAATCCAATGAAGGAAAAAAGCACCACTTTACAACCCAACTTTCTATCCTCTAATCCATATGCCAACCGAGCCTCCAAGTCCTTCCACTACTCAAAAATTTTAAAAACTCATTTTTACTACTTTTCAAAATAAATCCCGTCAAAAGGGAAGCTCTTTTTCAACCAAGCCTCCGTGGTCATCTTCTACTCAAACATATTAAAAAAACATTTTTCTAACTCTTTCTTAAAGAAAAAACTCAACAGCAAATTAAAGTGCATGTAGGGTAAGCCACTAAATCCAACTAGCCAAACAAAATTCGCATATCTTTTTGCCTTGTTTGAGTTTTTTTCATGTGCAATGCCGCTACATCAAGCATGAAATATGGTCAACACCAAGCTCCCACACTAAACAATGAATCTACAAGAAAATCTCGAGGATCCATCCCCCAAGGTCACCTGCAAGGTCCCCAGTGGAAAATCAATATTTGAAAAAGGGCATCGAAGAAAAGTGGTCTCAAGAGGAAAGAATAATTAACCCGATCGCTCGCACCACCGATCGACACTATCCCTTCACCTAACTAAGGTAGTCCAAAAAAACATGCCACTTTCGTTTGTTACCCCTACACCCTACTGGTCGGTACCTCCCTGAAATTTTGTACAAAAAATCCTAGAAAATCCAAAAAATTCCTCAAAAAATCCCTAAAATTCCCAAATAAATTTTAGAACATTTTTCTCTAAGAAAATCAATTTTCAAACTCTCAAATCCCCAACCGAATTAGTACCACGTTTCCCCCCCAGCTTAAACACCATAATGGAATCCCAAAATTATTTCCCGAGCAGAATTCTCAAATCCAACTCCCCTAGTGGAACTTTAAGCCAATTAGATATCTCTCCAGCAACGTCTTCAAGGGACACATTAGAAATTGAAAAGCTCCCCCAGCAGGGCTACATCCAATCCTCGAATTAATATCTTTTCCCCGGAGGAGTCTCCAAAATTTCCCAAGAAAAATATACCCTACTTCAGCCCTCACCACTGGCTTCGACCCTCAAAATTAGTCACCCATACTTCAAGCCTTCAGAATTGGCTTCGATCCTCAGAATTTTTCACTCCTACCTTAAGCCCTGAGAAATGACCACCTCCATTTAAACCCTCAGAATCGGCTTTGACCCTCAGAATTGGTCGTTGCCATTTCAAGCCCTCAGAATTGACTTCGACCTTCAGAATTGGTCACCACTACTTAAGCCCTCAGAATTGGCCACCCCTACTTTAAATCCTCAGAATTGGCTTTGACTCTCAGAATTGGTCATCTCTACTTTAAGCCCTCATAATTGGCTTCGACCTTCAGAATTGATCGCTCCTACTTTAATCCCTCAGAATCAGCTTCGACCCTCAGAATTGGTCATCCTTACTTAAGGTCCTTAGAAATGACATCGGCCCTTATAATTAGTCGCTCTTACTTTAAGCCATCAGAATTGGCTTCGACCTTCAGAATTGGTCGCCTCTACTTAAGGTCCTCAGAATTGACCTCGACCCTCAGAATTGGTCGCTCCTACTTAAGGTCCTCAGAATTGACCTCGACCTTAGAATTGGTCGCTCCTTCTTAAGCCCTCAGAATTAGCTTCGACCCTTAGAATTTGTCACTCCGAGTCAAAGCCCTAAGAATTGGCTTTGACCCTACAAATTGGTCATCCCTACCATAAGCCCTCAGAATACGCATCGACCCTAACAATTGGCCGCTCCTACTTTAAGCCCTCAGAATCGGCTTCGACCCTAAGAATCAACTTAAGCACTCAGAATTGGCTTCGACCCTCAGAATTGGTCGCTCGTACTTAAGGTGCTCAGAATTGACCTAGACCCTCAGAATTGGTCACTCCAACTTAAGGTTCTCAGAATTGACCTTGACCCTCATAATTATCCTCGACCTTCATAATTGGTCACTCCCATCTTTAGGTCCTCAGAATTAACCTCGAACTGCAGAATCATCCATTACTAGCATTACCTTAGACCCTCATAATTGACCATGACCATCTGAATTGGTCATCCTCGTCCCATAGGTCTGCAAAATCAACCTTTTCCCCAAAATGTCATGTGGTGTCTATTCGAAGGCTTGCACTTGTTACAAGCTCAACCGTCGAGGGGATCTGTAGACACCACATTCTAAGACCCCCTAAGTCTCTCCTTAGGTCCCTAACACCTCCCCATTTCATTAAAAACCTTTGCTTATACTCAGAGTATCGATCTAGAGGTCATCGAGCGCTTTCGAGCCCCATTTGACTTTGGTCAACTCTATTTTCAAAGAAAAAGATAAATGAATCCTCGAAGGGAAATGAATCCCCTTTCCAACGATCTGTCTCATGTGCTGATCGGCATAACGGTTTGGATGAACGAACCATTTTACTGTAAAAAACCAATCTAGAGGCCAACGGGCGCTCCCGGGACCCGATTTGACCTTAACCAACGTCATCATCAGAGTGAAAGCTCATAAATTCTTAAAGGGCACTGAGTCCCCTTTCCAATGGATCGTCCTATGCACAAAATGATATAACCATTCGTACGAATAATCTGTTTTACCCCAAAAAATGATCCAAAGGCCACTGGACGCTCCGGGATTTATTTAACCAAGGTCAACTCTTCAGCTCGAGTGATACTAAATGAATCCTTGAAGGGATCTGGATACCCTTTCCAAAGATCTTACCCGTGCACGAATCAGCCTTAGGTTACATATGAATGACCCATTTTACTCCGAAGGGTCACCGAACGCTTTCGAGCCCTAATTGACTAAATTCAAATCTCAGAACCAAGTAAATCTCTTTGTAATGTTGAAGTAACTCGCATAACCTTTCCAACGATATGCCCTATGCGCGATTTTGACTTATGTTTTGGACGAACGATCCATTACCGTTCGATAATCTCCCATCTAAAGGACCGACCAGCGCTTTTGAGCACCATTTGACCCAAAGTAAGCTCCCTAATTCAGGAGCGTCCCAAAGACTCTTGAAGGTATATGAGTTACCTTTCTAATTGTATGCCCCGTGTGTTATTTGTATCTACGGATTGCGTTCTATGACCATTTTTTTAGAAAAATCTGCATAAGACTGTCGATTGGCAGGGGGCCTCTTGGAAGTGTTTCTAGGGTTACCTAATGATTGGTAGGGCTAGGTCTATGCCGATAAAAACCCCTTATCCTATAAATAGAGGGCATGAGCTCACTCTCAAGACACACATCAGATCCATTAATATCAGTGATCTTAACAACATTCCCTTATAATCAACGGAGTTTCCTTGTGTGAAATTCCTTTCCATCTTTCATTCCCATAATTTTCATACCCAATTAGACAAATATCATTCTCTCTCATCCAAAATTCATCTCAACATTCATTGGAGTTCATCAAGGATCAAGATCAAGCCTCAATTCTCCAAATAAGGTCCAAAAATCCTTCTCTCTCTTTAAATTCTTTATATTTGCATTAGTTACATAAATTCTTAATTTAGCATTTACTTTAGTTCATACACACTAACATCTCATCCTTTATTATTTATATATCACACACTTTATTTTCTATAAAAAAATAAAGAAAAGAGGGTTGCCCCTATAAATTTCAACGAGATTATCCATCAAATCTCGCAAAACTAAAAATACATTTTCTACACATACACATATAGTAAATTCCCGTTTTGAATCTCTGGGATAAATCCCCACCCTTATGTTTCATGTGAGCTACATGGACTTTGATGCCTCTATAGGCTACGTAGGCGTTTCGGGCTAAAACTCTAGACTCGATTCCAACTTTCTAATTTTTCAATTTTTGTATTTGCATCCTTTTTATCTATATATTATTTAATATATAATGTATTTTTGATCCATATTGTATTTTTATCTAACATATATGATCGTTTCATCATAATGATCAGTATCTCGATAAACGCATACATCGTATTTCCTAGATTTTGTTTTAGAAATGTTCCTATGGATGACCTCATTCTATCTTTTCCATGATATGAGTTGGGTGATTTTGATCTCCATCTATATATACACGTACACACACTTCACGAAGAAATTAAGGAAAATAATAGCACAAGCCTATGAGAGATCGAAAGGGCGGGATGGGTGCCTAACACCTTCCCATTCCGTAACTTAACCCTCGAACCTCTGAACTATTGGTTTCGTAAGCATCTGTTTGTCTTTGATGCCGTTCTCTCGAGGTAGTGACATTTTATTTTTCCTGTTTTGTGAAAAATAGGTTGGTGACTCCATATTTTTACATCACCCACATCCACGACAACCGAAGCGATCCTAGAGAAAGAGGGCACGAGACCTTCTCCCTCCTTTTTCCCCCCACTGGGAAAGGAGAGATAATACGGATGGCCACATAAGTGGTACCAAATACTCACTCTGCATTTAAACCTTGAAGACCAAGCTCAGAGACATTAGAATGAATGACATCAAGCATCAAACGAGTCTAATAGATCATCACTTAGGAAAGGATGACCTCTGAATAGTTCATATACTCCATTATAAGGATAAATCCGTCATTTGTGATGGAAACAAGCTTAGACAATCCCAAAGTCACCATATCCACCTCAGACATCCAACAAAGCTCTTACAACTTCTTCGATAGGTGGGTTAAAGGTACAAATAGTGTTATAACTTTTGTCACCCCTTTCTCCTAATAGTATTGAATGATCTAATACTAATTTAATTATCATATCAACTACCTTACACCAACACTCCACCATGTTATTATATCTCTAAGACCTATGGGTAACTCCACCCATATCGCAACAGTCCACTCACATTCTTTGTAAGGGAATGCCTATATATTGAGGACTTGTGAAGGGATAAATACCATCCAAAAATTATTTATGCAACTACTAGAGTGAATAGAAAACCTTTGTATCCAAGTTATACATCGTTTAACATTAGTTAACTAAATGTTAGCTATACAATTAAGAAGGATTATACCACTTCCATCCACCCACTAAATTTTGCCAAGTGGATTTTTATCTCGTGACGAGGACCTCATAAACCTCAGATCCAATTGGACGAAGTCCAAGAGTTATTTAGATTGTAATACTTTTATTTGTAACCCAATATATAAAGCAAAACTATTTATAGTGGATTTTGGATCTTCACTTGAGATTCCGATCCACTCTATATCTTTGTCTCTCATTTTGACCTCCCTCCTTACTGTCTAGTCTAAGTCCTAGTGGGGAGCATCTATTAGGGTTGCGATTTATAAAGAAATTTCAAGCACCATCAGTTTGGTGTCTTTTATGGAAACAAATATTCTTTAAAATTAAAAAAACATACACCCATTTCCTTATTTGAATGACCAGGAATGCCAAGTTAGCTCATTCTAAAAGGGGCATTGAGGATCAACAAATGGAGCTCTAAGAATAAGTCAACGGTACCATACCCCCTTTGATAAATGAACCTATCGGGTCTCAGTAAATTTAGATAGGGATAACCATGACTCCTAGTGAGAGGAAAAAAAATCAAGACGGTGTGGCCCAGGTTCCACAGAGATATGTGACTCACATCCCTATTAGGGATTGCTTTTCACTCCCTGAGATCAACTACATGGAGGTGCCAGGATGGCAAGTTCTTGGGATAAAAAAAATTAAGAAGATGCAAGATAGGCTGGGTAATTTCCTCAACCAACAAAAAATGCTAACTCTAAAAACCATATAGTTAGCACTTCATAAGATGTTGTCTCCATTATCCAATAGAGTTTAGCATTATACTTTTCCCCCTAAGTGGAAGATGCCTAATATAGAGCCTTTCTATGGGTCTAAGGATTCCATTGACTATTTAGAGACCTACCGATATCTCATATTCTCCAAGATACCCTAGGAAAGGTTTTTTGCAAATCCTTGCCCCCTACCTTAAAGGGGATGACTATGCATTAGTTTACCTAGATCAAATTAGGTACCATTGGGAACTTCACTGAATGGGCAAGAAATTTTGTTACCCATTTCATAGGGGATCAAAAGATGAGAAAGCCTGTCGCTTCCCTTCATTTTAGGAAAAAATATGAGAATACCTCAAATAATATCCAAATAGTTTTAACGAAGAATCCCTAAATGTTGATGATTTGAATGATACCATTTTTGTGGATGATTTTTATAAGGAAAAACAAATTTGGATTGACATTTAATAAGAGGAATTTTTTCTACCTAAGAACTTTGAAAAATCATGCTTTGAAATGGAAAAAATAAGAACTAGGTTTAAATATTAAACCTAAGGTTTATAATACATACCATAGAGAATCATGTTGTGATTCGTATGAGGAAAAAGTCTGAAGAAGATGATTTTTTATTTCCCTTAAAGGTCTCCAAAAACTATTTTAGAAATCTCCGAATGCCGTAAATCTTCTAGTATGTGGTCCACCCAAAGTAAGCCTTATGTGTGGGAACTTTTTGAGATGACACCATAGTGAAATATGAGAGGAATCACCTTATCTATCCACACCATTGAAAAAACATGAATAGTGTTATTTGTCTCCTTCACTAACCCTCTATAATGGACCATTAACGTAAAACCTTATCTTATAACAATATAAATAGCTATGGTCCATGGGATTTAGTGAAACTAGGATTCCAGAGAGTTTTAGGCCTACTACTTGGGTAACCAAAGACAAATAATTAAATTGGCTTCCAAATAAATACGTGGAAATACCAATTACATTGACCAAAATTATTTTCTTTCTTTACTGAATTGTGATTGACTCCATTAAATAATCACAACTTCCTTCCAATTTAATTATGTCTAAATCACTCAGAATAAAGAGGTCTTATTTGCAAAGTTGATCATGGTACATAATATTACTATCCACGTTAAGTTTTCAATACCCATTGTTTAAATCAAATTGCCACTAATTGATTTTAAAAAACCTATCATCAATAACTAGATTCTTAGACTTAACTTATTTGCTACTCCACCAGGATTATAAAATAATCCACCCACCATGTTTTACTAGTGGAAATAAAACATACAAGTCTATCAATGGGGTAGTACAATGCAAGATATCTCTTGGATATAAATTCCAATGAATTAAGATCTTAGACCTACCTGCACAATGATTTCCTAACTAGCGGGGATCACTTGATTCAATCTAAAATCAAATGCCACCCATAGTAGTCAAAACAATAATCGTGCAAGCATTCCAATCCTCATAGTTCTCAGGATTAAGAATCTATCCATCCTTTTCAAATGGTGTGATATTACCTAAGTCTAATCAAGATAGTCCTGAGACTTTAAATCTCACGTGTAGTCCAATTTCATACATTCCTAGATGTACCGGTCACAATCCTCTTTCTAACTATCGTACAAATTCTAGAACCATCAGACATGTTCTCATATTTGAGATAAACCAGTAGGATTGTATCATAATCATTTCGATAGGATGTAAACTCCCTATATTGGTTATGAATTGTTCTATTATACTATAACTAGAATTCTGATCTCCCGTGATCAAGCCGAACCCAACTTACCAAAATTTCCACTAAGTACAATTGACTAACATGTTTACAATATATTAAATGAATATATAAGTTATTATCATAACCATGATTCTTATTTCAAAATAAAGTGACACACATTTACTAAAAAGTAAATGTCATATATGGTTCTAAGAATAAAACCCCAAACAATCTCCAACTTAGTTATAAATCCATGCATCCAACTCCCAACCCATCTACACAGAAATTTGCTTCTTATTGGTATAAGGACTCACCGGGTTTTATGTGACACAACATTTGACATAAACATATCACTTTCTTATTTGATTTCTCCATTAGGTCAAACCTACAATTAACGTGCTTAGTCCTTTTATGGGTTATGGGTTCTCTTAAACTTGTAATCGTACCACTATGAACACCAAAATTGTAATAGATAATTTCACTTAAAGGAACCTCACCCAAGTTAGTAAGTAACCGATCTATATTACTATTTTATTTGTCTCCTAAGTGGAAAAAACTTTGACTTCCTTAGTGGAGTCATAAGTTTAACATTAATCCACACTTTTCCAACTAAACACGTATTCCAAGGTAGAAAACTAGGAATCTTTATCTGACTATAAACCTAGTCTTTGTACCTAAAATCTACCAGACTATGAGATTAAAATCTTCTGACCATACCAAAGGTGTAACACCCCCGATTTCCCACGTCGGTTGGTCAGGCCAAACTTAAAATTCTGGAAGCCCTAAAATAATTTATATCATTATCAACATAAATGATGAACAAAAACTATAGTAAATAAAAACCACCCACAATAAAAACTCAATGAAGGATTACAAGAAGAATAACTGAATTGAAATGACTGAAATTTCAATAAATGATTTCACTATATAAAATCTCTCATTACAAATATCCTAAATGAAATAAAAGAAACACAATCGAAATTATCCTTGAATTAAACCCCGGAATACAATGACAACTTGAATCAGACAATACTCCAACTCTAAGAATGATAACTAGATCTCCCAGACTTCAAATCTGACTGCTCAGGCCTGCTAAACATGTATATAATAACAATAGTGCTTGTGGGGGGGGGGGGGGAAACATTAATAGATTTGGGTCAGAGCCCTAAAGTTGAAAGAAATATCTCTGATACACCAACATAAATCATTCAACTAATTTATAATAAACATTCCATTCGTCGGATCTCTCACCTCATTAAGTGCAATACAATGCACATGTACTAACCCAATGCATAACTATGCTAAAAATCTTTATATATAGACTAAAAATATCATCACATAATGACTAACTATCACATAAAGCAATTGACTACCCAATTAGGATTACACCCCAATCCCACACATATATTTCTACCAAGATATTCACGATCTCATTAAAGTACCACTCTATCAGTTTTAACATGTTTTAATTATATTTGTTCTGCTTTGAACTACCATAAATGATAGTCCACAACTATCTATCATGGAATAGGAATGTAACTAATATGCGTGTAAGAATACAACCTAAGTACTAACACCCGCAATTCCATCCATAAGGAAATACAAGTAAATCACATAATGTATATAACATTATATGTGATTCATTATCAATTTCCAATAAGTAGGCTATATATTAAATTCTTTCTCATTATTTACTGCACCACACGAAGACCACTACCTTTGGGGGAAATCTCGCGCTTCCATCAGCAAGTCCGTAGGGATCCTTCACCTAATGGACTTGACCAAAACACATAATAAAAATCGGGGAAATCACTACGTAGTAGCATAACAAATATGCCAATACCTAACTCAACTATTCGACCAAGTAATCCAACCTTCTCTCATCATGAAGGGGTGACATCCCTAAACGTGTGATCTGACGACCTCCACTACATCCTACTGTAGTCATCCAAGCATATGGTACACGGTCCTGATCACGAACGCAACCCCAATTGATAGATTCCCAAGAGTAATGGTATATATATATATATATATATATATACACACATGATAATGCATACTCTCAAGCGTACCCATAACATCCCAATCCCCAGATGCTGGCTTGTCATCTTAATTAGGTTTACTCTCTCTCGACACCAGATTAAACAAATACAGCCAAGTAGGATGCTCCAAACTCTCCCCGTATCCCAAAACTATCTCAATCCTCGCCGTCGGATTATTTATCACATTTCTAGGGTCATTAACTCGCAAACCTTATCATATCTAACTCATAGTTTAATATATCTCTAAACTATGAGTGCTTGTCTGTACATATATATAGATTCTCTCTCTCTCACACACACACACACACACATATATATATATATATATATATATATATACGATTATAAGGTATCTCTCACCCGCACATTTTACCAAATCATCCCGATTCCCTCATTGGAAGGTTCTAAATTCACTAAGGTTTTCACACTCACGAACCTATAATCTCATTCCACATAATAACCAAGCCCATCTTATCAATATAGTAGGTTAAACAAACATTACATGAACGTCGAACAAAAACTAGTTCCCGAAATGAAACAAAGAAAAAAAATCAACCGAACTTGAGCAAAAATTCTGGGGTCAGTTGATCAACTTCCCAACATCGATCGATTAACCTTTTTTTTGATTCATTAATAACCCCCAGATCGCAAGTCATCTTCTCCAACATGAGATTCTTTTTCCCCGAAATTGCCATTGATGAATTTCAAATCTCCAAATCAGCAACCAATTATTACAATAACTAAATCTAAGTATATGGACATATTTCTAATGATTTCTAATAATAATATCCAATCCAAAATAAGGATTTAAGGTCTTAATCTATAAAATCCATAATTTTTCCAAACACATGATCGAATTCCAATTTTTCTTTAATTCATTAACCAATCTTAAAATTAAGACATGGATTTATCTTAAAAATAAGATTAATTCCTAACAAATGCATTCTAACTTAGATTCACACATAGTATATCATCAATTTCAGATTATTCATAAAAAAACATAAACTTTTAATAAGGATTAATCAATCTTTAATCCTAAATAGCCCTAAGTAATAACATGATTATGGTATGACAGATTCATCCCTAAACATGAAATCTAATCCAGTATATAACAAGGGAAAACACGAATTATAAATGAGTTATAGATTCACAAGAGTATTTCAAGAGATTTCTTGCAAAGAACGTCGAATATAGTCTTGAATCCTCTTCTTCCTGCATTCTCCACTTCTTCCATGTGCCCCCTTTCGCTAGGATTCTCTTTTCCAATGATAAATGACTCATTAAATGTAATACCCTATCTTAATATTTCATTTAAATTTTTTTATAAATTGTAATGAAGTGAGGTTTGATGTTAATTACTAGAATTTATGGGTGAAAGTTGAATCAAATAAAAGAAATTGGAAGAAAGGGTAGTTCAAGCGACATGGAAGTCGTTAGAAGAGAGAAACAGGTCGCACGAAGGTCGCTTGAAGCAGAGGTTCAAATGAGCTTTCAGGGAGATATCACTACTTAATAGTAAAGGGTCGCGTGAAGGTCGCTTGAAGTTGGGGATCGAATGAGGCACCTGTCTCGCTCGAACAAGGGGCGAATCTCGTTCGAATGACGACCTTTGAATTTTTAAATCTTATTGCCCTTGTGCGTTGTCTTGTTTTGGATAGTTAGATGGATGAGCTTTCGATTTTTGGTGAGCCCAAATTGAGAAAAATGGGATTTTAAGGCTTTTGGTTCATTTTAGTCATTGGAAGATGGAATAAGAGGGGGAGATAGAGAGAGAATGGTGGTCTTACACCATTATTGAGCATTCCTACTCCTCAAACCACCATCCCACCATCAAATATCGACCTTAAACTATCTTATTCTTCTAGTTTTCATAATATCTAAGCTTTAGATGCCCAATTCCACCATTTTAAAGCAAAGTTACGAATTCAACTCCTACAGAGTATGAATCAAGAATATGAAAGTGTCTAAACAAGGTCCACAACTCCATAAACTTTCATAGCATCGTCAATAGACCCAATCCTCAATGGTTGGTGATGAGAGGGAAACTGAGTGTTTGTGTAGGGACACTGTCGTTGATTTCGGCTCCCGCTCTACATGCAAAAACCTAAGCTACAACTGAACTAGATAAGCAAGCACAACGGTAAGTCGGGTATCGTAAGAAATCCACAGGGAGTGATAGAATTTTAGATTTTAATTGCTTTAAAACTTCAGGAATAAAAGTGTAAAATAAATAAAAGAAAAGGTGATGGTTGGGAATGATGGAAAAAGAAAAGAATAAGTTATGCTACACAAAAGTAAAGCGAGGATCGGGATCTCATTCCACCACACGGATCGAAACAACTACTAATTAAAATTAAGGCTCAAAAGAAATTTAATCGAGCATTTTAAATTAAGCATAAATATCACACAATAAGGAATTTAATCAAAAGTTGCGAGATTAAACATTTAACGGAAAATGGAAACACGCGGATTAAACTCGGAATATCGCTATAAGCACTAACATTGCGTGGCAAAGAAAGTTAAACTCGTAATAATCCGACTTTAATACGTGAGGTTTCAATTAAATGCAATTTTACACAAAACATAACTTTCAAGGTCCAAACCCATAAATGGCGGAACACAACCCTGACCCTATTTATCTAAGGGCACGACATAAATGAAACTAATTAACAAAGCAATAAACTAATTAAGCAAGAAATAAATTTATCTAGGCAAGAAAGTAAAGAAAGCATGGAAATTAAGGAAGACAACTAAATTTATGTAATTAAAGTTAAGGTACAACTTACAAAACAAAGAGTACGAGAGAGGAGTAGGGCAAATCTCCCAAGTTTACAAACCCTAAAATCTATGACAAAATGGAGATATGAAGATCTCTCTCAAAAATGAGAGAAGAGAGTATTTATACCAAAAAATATCCCATGGCAAACTTGTAAAAAAATGAAGAAACAAAAGATATCTGCAGGACCGAATTGATTTGGGGTGTCCGAATCGATTTGTTCAAAGGTAACTGATCACACTGGTCTAAACCGAATGCCGAATCGATTTGGGGTGTCCGAATCGATTCGGTACCTACAGGTATGAAATCTGCAGCTTGTCCTGTTTTACAGAAAATGCCGCCATTTCTTCGTTATAGCTCAGAATTAGGCACGGTCGGAGGATAAACGAAGATAAATCAGAGTGCTACAACATCCAAGAAGACATTGAGCCAAAAAACCAAATTCTAAAATGATTAAAATGCCCTTGAATGTGCCCTTAAGTTTGAATTTTAAGTCAAAACCATCCTAAAAATGCCATAACTCCCTCATTATACATCGGAATCATGCACCGTCGGCGGCCACGCGAAGAGAAATCAAAGGGATTAAACTTCCGTGAAGAGATCAGGATTCAAACCTGAATGATGAAATTACTAAAATGCCCCCGAAGTTGCAAAAGTAGACGAAACGTTTTCGAAAAGCGCCCGAACTTCATACTAAGCATCCAAATACCTACAAAAGCTCAATTAACCCTTGCAAAAACATGTTAACATAGAAATCAGAGGTTGTCTGGTTAATTAGCATAAATATAGGGATTAAGATACCCAAGGGGCTAATAAGGCGTAGGTTAACGAGTGAAATACGCAATATTTGCGTCGTATCACACCCCCTAACTTACACATTGCTAGTCCCTAGCAATGAAATAGGAAACAACAAGAACTACAAGAAAATCACTTACAATATACAAGTACAAAATGGGATGAAAAAGTAATAAAAAGATAAGGCCACTTTCGCGGGCGAACTATTGCATTTAGCGTATGCAATACGCCATTAAACCCCTAGGTTACCCTAGTGGACGAGTGTTGTCTCATGAGGGTTTTCAGGGATGGAACCCACAAACATCATATAGTTTCCTCAAAATATGCCCAACCCAATATGCGACAAACTCAAGAACAACGAAAAAGATTTCAAACATGTTATTAGCATATTGAACGAATTCAAGCTAAAGTCCGTTGTTATTAATAGGTTGAACGCACCTCATATAATTGAAACTTTAAAAGTGGGAGGGGGGAGCAGATGCAAAATATGATTTGGTAAAAACTTAAATAAACTGAAATAACATAAAGAAAACATATATTCAATCATCACGGGCATTACGCTCATTAAATGAATTCACTCGGAACGGGAGGTAACACACGCAACATGCGGGCATAAAGAGTAAATGTAAATGGAAACAAGGCCGCACACATGTCACAAATGAAGAACGCTATATATAAAATGAAAAACTATAATCTCAATGAAAGGATGCCTCACACTAAAAGAGACGAAATGCATTTTCACAGATTATCAAAACTATTTAAACCTTTGAATTACATCAACCTAAGATCACATAGGACTTGTAATAGGGTTGTAATGTAGGCTATGCTAGGGTACGAAATGAAAGGTATATGTACGGATTCAAAGTGTTTGGAGATGAAAACTTGGAATAATGGGAAGAATGCGGGCAATATAAAAAATGGAAAGTAACTTCCAAACAAGCATTAGATATAACAATTTGAGAGTAATCAAAGATTATTGAACTATACACAATATACAACTTTCTCTTTTCTTTATTTTATTCTTTTTATCAATTTTTTTTTCTTTTGTTTTCTTTTGCTTTTTGCTTTTTCTTTTTCTTCACACTTTCTTTTCTTCTTTCTTTCCTTTTCAAACTCTCATATGCCTAAATTGCAATCGACATCATAACAACATTCAATCCCAAGTAACATTCCAAACAAAGGTATGGAAGGTGTATGTATGGTTTAAAACTCCAATTTGGAGTTGGTTATGATAATGGGGTTATGAAACGAAGGGCTATATTTAGGCTCAAAGGGGTTAACGAGGGTAAACATATAAGGGTGAGGTCAAGGATAATGTGGGTGATATAACAAAGAGGGCCTATGATCATTTCATAAACTTTACACAATTCTCGAGTCAAAACAATATATGAAAATCATGATCAAGTAACCCATTTCAAGTATGAACTCAATTAATGAACGGTCAAATAAAAGATTAGTGAGATTACCAACGAAATCAACGTTCTTAAAGAGGAAAGAACAGTGTATAACACTCACAAACGACGAAAGGTATAAAGCTTACTCGGTGTAAGTATATACAATGCAACAAAAGATTACCGAGTTATAAAAATCTTAAACCAAATCAATATAACAAGGAAAGTGCATATGCTCATGGGATAAAGTTTAATTCATGAAGTTATTTACAATATCAATGATTTGAGGACTAAAGTCTAATAACTTCTAAAATCGAGAACTTGCATCATTGAGTTGTTTATTGGATCGAGCAATTATTAAAATTTATCATCGGAAACAAGGCAAAATACCCAATAAAGGAGAAAAAAGAAAGAAAATATTTTTGAAAATTTTCAAAGTTTCACAAAAAGGCATACTTAGTAACTAGATGTGAGAAAATCCATGGACAAAAGAAAGAAATGGATAAAATATCCTACACCCCCTAACTTAAATGTTGCATTGTCCTCAATGCGCATTAAGAACACAACACAAAGAGAGGAAAAGAACGATATTACCCAAAATTGGAGCGATCTCCATAAGCGCGAGTCCAAAGGAATCTACAAAACCAGTTAGTACCGAGCATAGCAAAAACAAATAACAAAAAGTTAACTAATTACACTAGACTGTGTTAAAAAGAAAGAAAAAAAATTAAAAAGCTAACTATTTACAACCTAATATTTAGGCTTCACACTAACTATACATTAGAAGTCTAAATAGTTGAGGGTCCACCCAAAAAGGGATTTGACTTTGAAAGATCAACGGTGGACCCTCCAAAGTGAACATGCCTCTCGGAAAATAAGAATTCCGTTTGAACAACGGAAGGCATGTGGGTGGTGAAAAAAGTGAACCATCGCCAATTTGAAATTTGGGGTGGACGATGGGGGATTTGGATAATAAGGGGGAAAGGTACACTTGAGGTCCAAGAAAAATTGACTCATATCCCAAAGATTTTTCAAATGGAATGGGAGATGGTGCACATGTGGGGATAACATCCATCGAAAACAAGTCCGGTAAAGAGTCCTTGTCGGCAAAAAGTGTAGAAGTTTTAAAAGTTTCTACCGACTCATAGGAATCAATCGATAATTCTAATGGTTCAATGATGGAAAACGTATATGGTAATGAAATAAATTCAATCTCCATCAATATATCGTCGGAAGGAGATTGAATTTTGGGGGAGAAAGATTCACATTCGATGAGAAATTCTTTGAAAAATTGAGATGAAACACAAGTTTTCACCTCCCTATTATTTTGTGCATAAGAATTCATCTCATCGCAAAGTGCTCCAAGTCTCATTCCAGCACCATTTAGGCTTTCCAAACCTTGGGAGTAAAGAAGAAAAGTTTCTTCCAAAGTAGGCTTCCTCTGCTCAAGAGCCTCGGACTCCTCATTTGGTTGAAACTCATCTTCGAAAGTATTGAAATAAGCATTTTGATGAGAGGGAAACCGAGTGTTTGTGTAGGAACACTGTCGTTGATTTTGGCTCCCACTCTACATGCAAAACCTAAGCTACAACTACACTTGATAAGCAAGCACAATGGTAAGTCGGGTATCATAAGAAATCCACAGGGAGTGATTGAATTTTAGATTTTAATTGATTTAAAACTTCAGGAATAAAAGTGTAAAATAAATAAAAAAAAAGGTGATGGTTGGGAATGGTGGAAAAAGAAAAGAATAAGTTATGCTACACAAAAGTAAAGCGAGGATCGGGATCGCATTCCACCACACGTATCGAAACAACTACTAATTAGAGTTAAGGCTCAAATGAAATTTAATCGAGCATTTCCAATTAAGCATAAACATCACACAATAACGAATTTAATCCAAAGTTGCGAGATTAAACATTTAACGGAAAATGGTCACACGCGGATTAAACTCAGAATATCGATATAAACACTAATGTTGCGTGACAAAGAAAGTTAAACGCATAATAATCCGACTTTAATACGCGAGGTTTCAATTAAATGCAATTTTACACAAAACCTAACTTTCGAGGTCCAAGCCCATAAATGGCGGAACACAACCCCGACCCTATTTATCTAAGGGCACGAAATAAATGAAACTAAGTAACAAATCAATAAACTAATTAAGTAAGAAATAAATTTATCTAGGCAAGAAAGTAAAGAAAGCAAGTAAATGAAAGCATGGAAATTAAGGAAGACAACTAAATTAATGTAATTAAAGTTAAGGTACAACTTACAAAACAAAGAGTACAAGAGAGGAGTAGGTAAAATCTCCCAAGTTTACAAACCCTAAAATCTAAGACAAAATGGAGATATGAAGATCTCTCTAAAAAATGAGAGAAGAGAGTATTTATACCCAAAAATATCCCATGGCAAACTTGTAAAAAAATGAAGAAACAAAAAATATCTGCAGGACCGAATCGATTTGGGGTGTCCAAATCGATTTGGTAAAAGGGAACTGATCACACTGGTCCAAACCAAATGCCGAATCGATTTGGGGTGTCCGAATCGATTCGGTACCTACAGGTATGAAATCTGCAGCTTGTCCTGTTTTACGGAAAATGCCGCCATTTCTTCGTTATAGCTCAGAATTAGGCACGGTCGGAGGATAAACGAAGATAAATCAGAGTGATACAACATCCAAGAAGACATTGTGCCAAAAACCCAAATTATAAAATGATTAAAATGCCCTTGAATGTGCCCTTAAGTTTGAATTTTAAGTCAAAACCATCCTAAAAATGCCATAACTCCCTCATTATACATCGGAATCATGCACCGTCGGTGGCCACACGAAGAGAAATCAAAGGGATTAAACTTATGTGAAGAGCTCGGGATTCAAACCCGAATAATGAAATTACTAAAATGCCCCCGAAGTTGCAAAAGTAGACGAAACGTTTTCGAAAAGCGTCCGAACTTCATACTAAGCATCCAAATACCTACAAAAGCTCAATTAACCCTTGCAAAACATGTTAACATAGAAATCAGAGGTTGTCTGGTTAAGGAGCATAAATATAGGGATTAAGATACCCAAGGGGCTAATAAGGCGTAGGTTAACGGGTGAAATACGTAATATTTGCGTCGTATCAGTTGGCATCCTTATGACTGGACACCAGATATACATATATATATATATATATATATATATATATATATATATATATATATATATATATATATATATATATATAGAGAGAGAGAGAGAGAGAGAGAGAGAGAGAGAGAGGAGAATGTGCAAGTAAACGGGTCAGATCCCGAAGTGAAAACAATTTTAAAAACAACAAGTGAATTAATGCTAGATTCAACAATTATTATATACGCGTTAACTTATCGGACTCTCTCTTGAAATTCACACCTCTCATCTAGATTGCACGCCTATCGTACCTCTAAGCCATACTAGTTACAATGTCATGCTAACTAGTTCATCCCAGTGTATCAACTAACCATATCCCAATTCTTTCCCACATATTACTCTCGTAATATATGTAATAATATCATATGTATCCATTTAGATTCAACATGTATAAGCCCCTTATTAATTCAATTCAATTAAGTTTTCTCATATATAATTAATTCCAGATATCATTATCTTTCAATTCTACTTTAGTCACACAGTAGATATCATCATGTATATATATATACATTCACTTTATTATATATATACAATACTGCACCCCGAGACACATGTGGGGTGCTGGATTACTTTGCTATCATGTCCCAATACATCTCGTCACTATAGAGGGGACTATAGGTTCGGTAAAGATCCCTAAAACCACAAATATTAAATCACAAATAATGGAAGCGAGCATAGTCCTAAGCCTTTGGGCTACGCACATACCTCACACCCAAATGACCGTTTTATACCATTATTCTCATTAATGGTAATTGACCTAAGTACAATGTTATCGATTGTAAAGTCAAGAATCCCATAGATTTATCAGGATATGACTGCACACACACGTAAAACTCCCATCGATAATAAGTAAGCTAGGTATGTCATACACATATATCATTAATCAATAGGCATACATTCAACCTATATAGAAATAGGCACAGAGGATATGACTGCCCTCACGCACGGACCTCCCTCGATAGCAAGTAAGCTTAGTATGTCATACACATAATCATCAATCAATCAAATATGCATTATCATCTACCTATTTAGTGTTAGGTACTCACACGACCTATATCATATTAGGAATTCATCTTATCCCAAGTATACGTCGTATTTCTCGAATACCACCCGTACTTGTTAATCATGATTATCATCGTATATTTTATTATGTATTTATCATTCACATAATATTTTATCCGACCCAAGTACCCGTAAATATATCATAAATATTATCCATACTTGATATAACGATTATTCTCCTTTAAATTGTAATATAATTATGTAGATATCTCTCACAAAATTTAATCCTCAAATCCAAATATTTTTTCAACATTAAACCAAGTCCCTCGCTCCTTGTTAATGTACCAAAATTAATAAAATCTCACCATAGGCCAAATTACCATTTTTCAAACCTTTTTTTTATCGATAAAGGTACATTCTGCTCAGAAATATAAAATTATAATTTGAGGATTTTCTGCACCGATTTTGGAAAAACTTAAAACTGCAAAGTTGTGCAGAACGTGATTTTATACAAAAACGCGCAACCATAATGCCAATTTTCTCTTAAAACAGTCCTAAAATGATCATACAATATTTGTCCATTTTCAACAAATTTTCATGCATTTTATCCATTTTCTTTCACCCAAACTCACATGAAATATATTCTAACGAATCCCAAATATCTCAACATCATTTCTACATGATTATGGGTAATTATAATACAATGAAAAACATCTACATCACCAAGTTTATATGAGAGTTAACATTAAACCCATTTAACCCTCAAAATTTCATTTATCTAAATTTTCCATTTGTATACACCTTAAAATTTTCATTTCATTCAGAATTATGATTCCTCCTATAAATCATCAAATTTTATATTCAATCATGAGTAGGATTCATTTACATGTAATACCTATCATCATTTTCCCTTTTCTCCATAAACCTATTTTTTTTCTACATGTTCATCCTAACAAGTTCATCATGTTCATAACCTCTACATGTGAATAATCAACTACATGAATTTGCATATCCATTAAATAAGATTTATCAATCATTTTAATCCCAAATTCATAAGTTCATAATCCCAAAGAAAATCCTATTCTAACATGGATATTATAAATACTGAAATAGAGCAAGAATCACTTGCCTCTTAGTGTAGGTCTGAACCTTTGGAGAAGATAATGTTAGAACCTCCTCTTTCCTTTTTTCGATGACTTTTCGGTGATGATGCAAGGTGTAGAGATAGTGGTTTGTGGTGGTTGTCCCCTTTGATTACCCAATATGACTCTTCTTCTTCTTCTTCTTCTTCTTCTTCTTCTTTAAGGCAACTCTTCCTCTCCATAAAGTGACTTTTCTTTTCTCTCAAAGTCTCTTCATTTTCTCTCAAAGAACTCACAAATGAAAATAGATGAAATGAACCTTAGGTAGAGTGTAAACCCACTTATATAACAAGTCTCCAAGGATAGCTAAAAGACAAAAAACGTGGATACTATTCATCTCCCAAGCCAAATGACTAAAATTCTCCTTTGGGGTGTCCTTTCATCTTCTAATTGAATCGAGACCCAAATCGAACAACCGGGTATAGGTTTTTGCCTATTTCGAACCTTTCAGACTCAACGACGCACTCGAAATGTTCATCCGAATGATATTTGATTAATTTACATTTTATTACCCAACGTTAGTCCCGACACGACTCATAAGCGAGTCCCGACTTAAGTTCTATAATTGTTGTATTTGTATCTCACGAAAATATTCATAATTATCATATTCACATATTACTTATATATCACTAAGTAATATTTAATAATATATTACTCTTATCAACAGTAATATTCAATCCGAATTAATCCCAATTAATTCATTAATTAATTAATTCCAATTAATTAACAATAATTTGGCCCATTAACTTTTAATTATTCTCAATTTAAAAGTCATAAAATTACGAGGTATTACATACTTCCCCCCTTATAACATAATTTCATCCCAAAATTTGAAAAATAAAGCATACCTAGTATGAATAACTCCGGGTATCTATCGCGCATCTCATCCTCTCGCTCCCAAGTAGACTCTTCAATGTTATGGTGCTCCCACTGGCCACACAGTAATGGTACTACTTTCGATCTCAACCGCCTCTCACTATGGTTCAATATCACTACCTATCTCTCCTCATACGAGCTATCAGGTTGTAAATCAATCTCCTCCAACACTACATAAGTCTAAGCCAACTCATCTCGGAGATATCACCTCAGCGAAGAAATATGGAACACATCATGAACCCTATGCAAGTGCTCCGACAACCCCAATCTATAAACAACCGGCCCAACCCTCTCAATAATAGGAAAGGGTCCAACTTAACGTGGCGCCAGTTTCCCTTTCTTCTCAAATTTAATTATTCCCTTCATAGGAGATACTCGCAATAATACTTGGTCCCCCACACTAAACTCCCAGAGGAACCACTTCGCATCGGCATAGATTTTCTGTCTGTTCTGAGCTACCCGAACACGAATACGAATCATCTCAATCCTGACAGACGTATCATGTACCACCTCTAGCCCAAGTAGCTTATTGTCCCCCACCTCTAATCAACACGTGGGAGAACGATAAGGCCTACCATACAGTGCCTCAAATGGAGCCATACCAATGGTGAACTGATAGAAGTTATTATACGCGAACTCCACAAGTGGAAGACATTGCTCCTAACCTCCCCCAAAATCCAGGATACACATGTGTATCATATCCTCCAACATCTGGTTAGTACGCTCCGTCTTCCCATCTGTCTACGGGTGATAGCCCGTACTGAATCGAACCTCAGTACCCATGGCCTCATGAAAACTTTCCCAAAATCAGGATACAAAGATCTTATCCCGATCGAACATAATATTAAGTGGTACCCCATGTAACCTCACTATCTTGGCTATAAAAATATGGGTGTACTATGTCCTAGAGTAATCAGTCCGAACTGGCAAAAAATGAGCTACCTTAGTCAACTGATCCACAATCACCCATATAGAATCGTGTCCCCTCTGAGAAGTAGGTAACCCTGTGATGAAGTCCATGTAAATTCCCTTCTATTTCCACATCGGGATATCTAATGGCTATAGAAACCTAGCTGGCTTCTGATGATCCACTTTCACTAACTGACAAGTGGCACACTTAGAGACAAACTCAGTAACGTCCTTTTTCATCCCGCTCTACCTATACTGCCATCGTATATCTTTGTACATCTTATCCCCACCGAGATGTAATGCAAATCTGAATCCATATGACTCTGTCATCACTGCATGTTGCAAATCCACACCCTATAGAATAATCAACCTACCGTTGAAGCGCAAGCCCCCGTCAGAACTCAATGAGTAAGACTATGCTCCCCTGACTAATAGTTGTCTAATTTTCTCCCGAAAAAACGGATCTACTGCTTGTGCCTGAACCACCCTCGTCATAATTTGAGGTGTAATAATTATAACTGATATAAAGATCGGGCAACTGCATCCTGATGTCCCAGTTCCTTCCATTTCTCCTTCCACATCGCGACCAACTCACCCACCGGCCTTCAGCTCAACGCATCGGCTACCACGTTAGCCTTCCCTGGGTGGTAATGTATCTCAAACTGATAATCCTTCATGAACTCAAGCTGCCTGTGCTGACGCATTTTCAACTCATGTTGAGTGAATAAATACTGCAGTGACTTATGATCCGTGAACAGGTGAAACTTCTCCCCCAACAAATAATGTCTCCATATTCGAAGAGTGAACATGACTGCTGCTAGATCCAAGTCTTGGGTGGGGTAATTCTTCTCATAAGGCTTAATCTTTCTAGAGGAATAAGATATAACCTTCTCCTCCTATTGTAATACAACACTAAGACCCTATAATGATGCATCAGTATAAACTAAGTACTCCACTCCTGGCCTGGGCAGTGCTAGTAGTGGTGTTGAAGTCAAATTATCTTTTAGATCATCGATTACCAACTGAAACACATCATCCCATCTAAATGGTATGCCCTTATGAGTTAGATTAGTCAACGGACCCGCTATCTTTGAGAAACCCCGAATAAAACGTCGATAATACCCGATTAATCCCAAGAAACTTCGTACCTCCGTTAGTGTCGTGGGCTGTCCCCACTCCCTCACCACTGATAACTTGCTAGGATCCACATATATCCCCATCTCAAACACAATATTCCCTAGAATATAAACCTCCCGAAGCTAAAATCCACACTTCTCATATTTTGCATACAGCTGATGCTCACGCAAGGTCTATAGTACCCGTCGTAAATGCTCGGTATGCTCCTCCTCAGTTCGAGAATAAACCATAATGTCATTTATAAATACAATGAAAAACTAATCCAAGAAATATCTAAATACCCTATTCATCAAGTACATAAATATCGCCAGCATATTATTTATCCCCAAAGGCATAACTCGAAACTCATACGATCCATATCTGGTCAAGAAAGCAGTCTTAGAAATATCCTGCTCCTTGATATGCAACTAATAATACCCAGATCTCAAGTCTATCTTTAAGAAGTAGGATACTCCTCTGAACTGATCAAACAAGTCATCGATTCTAGGTAATGGATACTTATTCCGTATCGTGACTTTGTTAAGCTCCCGATAATCCACACACAACCGTAACAAACCATCTCACTTGTTTACAAATAGTGCAGGGGCTCTCTAAGGAGACATACTCCTATGGATAAACCCCTGACCTAATAACTTCTCTATCTGATCCCTGAGCTCCCTCATCTCCGCTGAAGCCAAACGGTATGGTGCACGAGCACTAGGCCAAGTGCCTAGTGCTAAATCTATCACAAACTCAATCTTCTGCTGGGTGGCAATGCCGGTATCTCCTGGAATACATCCGCAAAATCATAAACTACCGATATCAAATCAAGGGATAACATAAATCCCGTAGAGGTTTCCTCCTCTATATAATATAAATGTGTAGAAGATCCTCCTCCAAAATGAGACATCTCCACTAGGAACATCCATGTCCTGGGATAGCAAAAATAATACACCGACTATAAAAATCAATCATGGACCTATATACAACGAGCCAATCCATGTCAATAATCACATCATACTTGGATATGTCCAGAACAAGTAAATCAGTTGGTAAAATCAGACTCCCAATCTCTATACTCACTCTGCGAGATATAAAGAATATATGTGTACGACTACCCAACGACGAGTCTACATATGTAACAGTGCTATCCGCTATATCTAAAAACCCTGCATCCCGTGCAAATCTAGTGGCTACAAATGAATGTGAGGCCCTTGTGTAAAAAAAATGCGCCCCCATAGCCCCATAGATAAAAAACATAACCTCAATCGCAGGAGGTGGCTGCTAAACCGCTGCCTGATGGATGTTGTATACATGCCCCTACTGACCCTGCTGTGCTGGAGCTACTGGAATGGCAGGTAATTCTGGCACCTGAGCTGGTGCTGGGAGAATGACTGGTGGAAGCAATTGGCTAGTCTTTCCACACATGAAACACTTGCTAGTAAAATTTCCCCCATTCTGTCCCTGCTGACCAAGACCCTGCTATCCGTTACCACCTCTCCCTTGGCCCTGCTGCCCTTGTCTATTACCTCCATGACCATATCTAAATTCTCTGGATCGTAATCACTTAGCATAGTCCCCAAGCTGGGAACCCTGCTCACCGTGATGCTGCTGACTCTGACCTGACTGTGTCCCACATAAACTTCCTCCACCAGTCTTGCTCTGCTGTTCAGACTCAAAACCCTACTTACCACCCTTACCATGTAGGCGGTTATCCTGACAGTGAAGCATCATAGCATTTAGAACATCTGCGTAAGTATGTAGTGAAAGATTACCCAATAAGTGCTGGCGAATCTTCCAGTTCAGTCCATCAGTGAAAATACAAATTCTCTTTTCTTTAGTAGGTACCTCTTCTGGCACCAAATTAGTCAGCCTAATAAACTCCTCTTCATAATCTTCCACTGTCCTCCCCTCTAGGGTCAAGTCAAGTAGTTTCCACCTTATCTCAATTTGAATGGCAGAGAGAAAGTACTTGAGGTCGAACTGCACCCATAAGTCCTGTATAGTCATCATGTCTCTCTCCTCAGCAGTGGTAATAGCCTCCCACCACTGTAAAGCTGCACCTACTAGCCTAAAATTAGCTAGTACTTATCGTTGAACCTCAGTCCATTGGAACATACTCAAGTGCCTCTGGATATCTTTCTTTCATTAGCTAGCAACAACAACATCAGACCCCCCTGAAACTCTGATGGATGCGCCTTCTAGAAGGCATCCTTAACACGTTTCCAAGCAGTAGGAAACACTTACCTTGGTACTGGTGGCACAGTTGGTGCCTGCTGTACAACGGCCAAAGTTGCGTTGACTGCCTGAGCAATAATTGCAGCAACCTCGGCATCATTTATGGTACCTTGAGCAGGGGCGGGCTGAGGTGCACGTCGAGGAGGTATCTGAGATGAGAGAGAATATACCTTCCGTATTCAATATCACAGAATAGTTGAAGAATGTATATGCGTAAATAAGAATACAATAATCCTAATGATATGGATCTATATCAAATGACGCTAAGAATAAAGAAAAATAAACCGTTCAGATCCTAAAAGACTCTAGAACCTGATGCTCTGATACCACCTGTAACAACCCCCTTAATTAAATATCGGGTGATCAGTCCTATACCCAATTAAAAATAAATTATACAGTTGGTTCAATCTTAGCATCACTGTCGAAAAACATTTTTTTGCCTTAATATTTAATCACCTAATATCCAAGTAATGAAAGAGTTGGCGCTTGCGTTCAATTAAGAAATAATATAATAAATACCCTTTTTAACCCAAATAAACCCTAAGCATGCAACTAGGTGTGATTGAAACAATATGAAATCATGCAAGAATTATTCAACACACAAAGTTTAAGGAAAAATCCCCCACAGGGGCAAAACCATATGTATATTCACTATAATTTGTAAAAGACGGTTTACAATCGGATTACAATGAAATACAGGTTGACTAAGAATTACCCTCGGGTATCGGATTCTGTAGTCGCGGCTGGAATATCCCTTTCCAGTAGGGTTGGCGGCTGGAACTATCCCTGTCCAGTAGGGCTGCAATGAAGAGGAAGAAGCGGTCCACTTCACAAAGGGTTGAACAACAGCAATGATGTTCTTGGGTTACCAAACTTTAATACACATAGATATGGAAGATGTGTGAATTTAAAAACCTAGAATCATAGGACTCAATAGGTGAAGACTTTAGGGTTGATATGCTCTGATAATCGTGGGAAAGTCTTAAGAAAACCAATTCCCGTAGTGGGATTAAATAGGAGAACTTGAGCCCTAAAATCCGGAACATGATCTGAACACGATCTGTTTGGATTTATCCTCGTCGGATCGGTCCGGCCTCTTTAGGCGGATCGGTCCGGTGACATCGGATCGGTTCCTTTTTGAAGACGGATCCATCCGGTTGGCATCGGATCGGTTCGGCATTTTGGCTTTATCGGTTCGCTATGGATTCGGGGCACACTGGCTTCACCTCAGCAAGCGGATCGGTCCGGTCCCTTTAGGCGGATCGGTCCGGATGAACCGGATCGGTTCTTTTATCTGGACCGGATCACTCCGATCTGTTCCCTTGAATTCTTTTCTCCTTTTGATATTCGGATCCGTTGATGAGCATATGATTCTTGAATTTCCTCAACGGTGTAACGGCGTACGACATATAAAATGCTAATGGACAAAAATGTCCTTACAAATCTCCCCCTATGTCTATGCCGGTACATACATAAAAACAAACATTCGAATTATCAATCATAAATAATTGCCTATACAAATCTACCCTTCTATGAACCCAAAACTGAAAGAGTACAAGTGAATAAGACTGCATCGTTTGATCTTCAAATCTTCAGGGATCTTAACGCTTTTCTCATCAGGGTGTGCAATTCAGTTATCAAAGTAGTACCTACACACATGAGACAAAGCAAAATACCAAGTGACATATCGAGTTTGAAATGAGACAAACATATATACCAATTTATGAACAAAACTCAAAATTTCAAATCTCCCCCATAATAAGATAATTCTTTCTCCCCCTTTTTATGATGTCCCCAGATAGACAAAAGAGAGAAATAAAGCAGATAAGCAAGTGCGGGATGTCACAAGGCATAAAATCACACCATGAATGAACATAAAACAACCAAGTCGGTGATAGCGTAAATGAACGGGTGTGATCAAAATTCGATAGGAAAATCAAAGCATACAAGCATGACATATGTGCACGATGAATATTGGATATTCCTAACGAATGAACTCAAATGCTTCCTTTGGTGTAAAAGATTGGAAATATAAGACATTGACTATATCAAATATACAAATCAAAGCTCAAAGTGATTTCTACACCAATAACGTCCAAAATGTTTTTCATACTTTTTCAGGACTTTCAAGGAAGTGAAAACTCGTTTTTCAATCTCCAACCAAACTCCCTCAGATTTATATTTTTAATAGAGGTATACTAAATTCTCAAACTTTGGAGAATTGATGGTGAAAACCTAAATGGCCCATATATGGCATGTATTGCTTTTTATTGCCTTTTCAATTTTTTTCGGGGCTCTTTTAACCTCTTAGGACCTCAGATATTAAAATTCTTCCATTTTTTAGGTCCTTTTAACGGTGGCTTTTGCGCAAAGGATAAGAATCAAATTTCGCAGCCCCTCCCCATTAAGAAAATATACACACAGTCTCACCAAAACGGTTTTCACATGCATTCCAATCTTGTCAAGTTTTATCGCATTTTATACATTGTATAGACAAGATTGAGATGGAAACACTCAAGCCAACATGAGATTGACAAGTGCAATAATCAAATATAGCCGTGCATGTGTGCAATAAAGGATATAGGAGTCAAGCATGTAGGAAATATCACTTATTACATCTCAAGGACTCCAATCAATGTTAAGCACATGGATGAAATGATGTAGCCTCTCAAATCTCTATCAAACAGTCACATGGGTATATGGAATGAAGTTGTGACTTGGCTATCTTAAATGCTCATCCATAAAAGGTAAATCTCTTTTTGATTTTTTCAAAAATTTTATCAAAATAAAATCTTTGTGTTTTTCTAAAAATTTTCTAAAAAGAGAATCTTTTTGTATTTTTCAAAGAATAATAAAAAATACATAAAAGCTGTATAACAAATCTATGGTACATATAAAACAGACTAGCAATAGGAAGCATATGATATGAACATGAACAAGCATCCTATTCTAGACATAGACCAAACCCTCAGTCAACTGTGCAAATCCCCAAAGACTTCCTAAGACTCTCAAATCTAAGGGCATCTAAAGGTTTCGTGAAAATATCGGCTAACTGATGGTCGGTAGGAACAAAAATCAGGGTTATGACCTTCTCCTCAACTAACTGACGTATAAAGTGTTCGCGTAACCTGATGTGCTTTGTGCGCGAATGTTGGACATGATTGTGGGATATGTGTATCACGCTCTTGTTATCACAGGAAATGAACATGGTGTCCTGTGAAATCCCATAATCCTCCAACATTTGCTTCATCCACATGAGTTGCGTGCAACAACTCCCGGCGGCGATGTACTCAGCCTCCGCAGTGGACAAAGAGATGGAGTTTTGCTTCTTGCTCAACCAAGAGACAAGAGCAGAACCAAAGTAGAAACACCCACCCGAAGTGCTTTTACATCCATCTACGTCCCCGGCCCAATCGGCATCCGAATAGGCGGACAAATGGTCATCGGTATCAAAGGAATACCAAATACCGTATGAGAGAGTCCCACTCACATATTTGATAATACGTTTTAGAGCGAGTAAGTGTGACTCTTTAGGAGACGCCTGATAACGCGTACAGACTCCAACACTAAAGGCAATGTCGGGACGACTAGCAGTCAAGTAGAGAAGACTGCCTATCATACTCCGATACAGGGTTTGCTCTACGTCCTTGCCTGAAGTGTCCTTACTAAGCTTGGTAGAAGTACTCATAGGTGTACGTGCATGCTTAGCGGAGTCTAAACCAAATTTCTTCACTAGGTCTCTAGCATACTTGGATTGGGAGATGAACATCCCATCCTCTAGCTGACGAACCTGGAGACCAAGGAAGAATGTAAGCTCACCAACCATGCTCATCTCAAACTCACTTTTCATCTCCTCCTCAAAGTGGTGAGCATGATGGGAGCATGAGGATCCAAAGACTATGTCGTCCACATAGACTTGGGCAACCAAGATAGCACCGTCATCTCTCCTGACGAACAACGTCATATCAACTCCCCCACTCTTGAAGCCACGGGCTAAGAGATAGGAAGTAAGCCTCTCGTACCAAGCGCGGGGTGCTTGCTTCAAACCATAGAAGGCTTTCCTCAGATAGTAGACGTGATCAGGGTGCTTAGGGTCTTCAAACCCTTTTGG
Organism: Sambucus nigra; assembly: GCA_949130495.1. Classification (NCBI taxonomy): domain Eukaryota; kingdom Viridiplantae; phylum Streptophyta; class Magnoliopsida; order Dipsacales; family Adoxaceae; genus Sambucus; species Sambucus nigra. Next base: position 236,629,284 of record OX422208.1, on the reverse strand, counting down.
TTGTTCCACATAAACTTTTTCCTGTAGAATGCCATTCAGAAAGTCACTCTTGACATCCATCTGATATACCTTGAAGTGCAGATGACATGCGATGGCGAGCAGAAGACGGACGGACTCAAGCCTCGCAACAGGAGCAAATGTCTCCACAAAGTCTACACCCTCTATCTGTGTGTAGCCTTGAGCGACCAACCTAGCCTTATTTCTGATTATGGTACCATTTTCATCCATTTTATTCTTGAAAATCCACCGGGTACCAATAACATTAGTATTACTAAGTCGGGGGACAAGTTCCCAGACATTGTTCTTCTTAAACTGAAGCAACTCATCCTGCATAGCAGATATCCAGTGTTCATCTTTGAGTGCTTCTTTGTGGTTCTTGGGCTCGACTTTGGACGTGTAGCAATGATGACTAACAACGTTCTCTAGTTGAGCACGAGTCTTGACCCCTAGAGTGGGATCGCCAACAATGGCTGAAGGATCATGACTCTTGCGAACCCAAGCAGGTGTATCCCCTAACACAAGAATAGGGTCCACAGAGTGTGGGAGAGGAACAGGAAAATCACTGTCAGAACAATCCTCATCCTCACACTGAAGGTTGGGATCAATAACCGTCGTAGGTTCGTCATCTTGCACAGTGACGTTTATTGATTCCATAACCTTAGAGCTTTTCAGGTTAAAAACCCGGTACGCTCTACTGTTCGATGAATATCCTAGCAATATTCCCTCGTCGCTCCGGGAGTCAAACTTTCCTAATTGCTCTCTATCCCGTAGAATATAGCATTTACTCCCCAAAACACGGAAATATGCCAAGTTGGGCTTCTTGCCAGGCCACAACTCATAAGGAGTGTGAAGTGTGTGTGGACGCAGATACACCCTATTCACCGTGTGGCATGCAGTAGACACTGCCTCTGCCCAAAATCTCCTAGAAACTTTACGACCTAGAAGCATAGATCTAGCCATCTCTTGGATCGTTCTATTCTTTCTCTCAACAATCCCATTTTGCTGAGGAGTTCTCACAGCAGAAAACTCATGTTTGATCCCAAGGCTATCACAGTACAAATCCACCTTTGCTTCCTTAAATTCAGTGCCGTTATCACTACGTATTCTGTTAATAGTGACACCGTGTTGATTTTGCAGGACACGGCACTTGGTCGTTAAAAATTCTACAGCATCGGATTTCTCTCTCAGAAAACTTACAATGGAGTACCTGGAGAAATCGTCCACCATCACGAGAATGTATCTCTTACCACCTAGACTCTCCGTGCGAGTAGGACCCATAAGATCCATGTGAATCAACTCAAGAACACGTGAGGTGGTAATGGAATTCAACTTCCTATGTGGGCTACGAATTTGCTTTCCCAACTGACAGGGTCCACAAATCGTGGAAGTTGTCTTTCCAAGTGACGGTAAGCCACGTACTAGGTCCTTTTTGACTAACCGAGATAAGTCTCTAACGTTCACATGACCTAGACGTTGGTGCCACAGATCCATAGGAGTGATCGTGGCGCTGTTGCAAACAAGTGAGGATGTGGGCTCAGTCCCATAGCAGTTATCCTCTGTCCTCACCCCTTGCACTAAAAGTTTACCGGCTTGATTATAGACCTTACAAGCTTTCCGATCAAACTTCACTGCAAAGTCATCGTCGCACAGCTGGCTGATGCTAAGAAGGTTTGCTTTCAAACCTTGGACGTACAACACATTTTCTAGCTTTGGAAATCCTGGTAACTCTACTGTACCTCGTCCTACTATGCTAGATTTGCTACCATCTCCAAAGGTGACTCTCCCATCATTATAATCCTCAAGATGGGTAAAATATGAGGAATCACCTGTCATGTGTCTGGAGCATCCACTGTCAAAATACCACTGAGAGGTATTATCTGCTTTGAGAGAGACATGGACAACAAGGGCCTTTTTCTCTTTCTTAGGAACCCAAGTGTAGGTACCTTTTTGTATTCCCTTGTTGTTGTTGGTTTTAGCCGGAATGCGGGGCGCATTCATTGATGGTAAGGTCATCCGTCGGAATTCCTCCATCAAACTCTGTGATGTGGCGGCTAGAAACTCAACACGCTCTCTCAGACTGGCAAACTCATCAGTCTGATGTGGTGGAGCAAACGTACGTCGTGTTCGACCCAACTTATAGCAATCATCCTTAAGGTGTCCATTTCTTTTGCAATGGGAGCAAAAGAGCACAGTATTAGGAGGACCTTAGTTTGCTTTTCTTGGTCGAACTCTCCTTCTTGGTTTTTTATGACGGCCATAAGGAGTCGTAGTGAACTCAGGAATTGGTCCGGGTGCAATTTGGGACGTGGAGGCACCATCAAAACCGATTCCTTGCCTGTCACCAAAACCTAAAGCGGGACCGAGGAGAATCTTTCCCATCTTCCCAGATCTGTCCTCGATTTGTACCTTGACTTTCCTAGCTCTCTCAAGGTCATGAGTAAGCTGAGCAACAAGGGATTCAAGTTTCTTTCGAGTTTCCAGGGAGGAATGGAGCTCACTCGTAAGACTAGCCACTTGTTTGGTCAAGTCCGCTTTCTCTTTCTCAAAACTGCTCTCTCTCTCTTTAAGCAAATTCTCTTTACTAAACCAGGCAGACTCTCTCTCTCTCATAGCGATGCAGGTGGAGGACTCTCTCTCTCTCTCGTCTCTTCTAACTCTTCTTCTAACGCGGTGATTCTAAGAACTAACGCCTTGTTACGTTTTTTAGTTTTGAAAGACTCATTATATAACTCGGCGTAGGCGCGTTGAAGGTTACTATCGTCCTCACTACCTTCCTCCTCTCCCTCACTCTCTTCACACTAACTGCCGAGGTGTCTCTATGAGGTAGCATCTTCATCGTCGTGAGATGCACATGGAGTACTCACATGACTAGCCATGAATGCGGTGAAGTTACGCTCATGCGGTGACTCATCTCCCGAGTCCACTGACTCGACCTCACTGTCGTCACTAAGGGTAGCATTTAGGACAGCTTTACCCTTTTCCCTATTCAAACGAGTGGCACACTCAAACGCTCTGTGTCCCTTACCGTCGCATTCAAAACACCTCTCACTGTCTTTAGGGGGTTCTTTGAAATCTTTCTTTTCAAACTTATTTTTCTGCAAATTCTTTTTATCTTTGAAGTTCCCACTTTTCTTAAATTTCAGAATTTTCTTGAAGTTTTTAGCAAATAAGGCCAAATCATCTAAGTCAAACTCACATTCAGAATCAGAATTTTCTAACTTTCTAGATGACTCGACTCTCTTTCTTGCCGACCCCTCACTTTTTCTCTCTTGGGATTTAAGGGCAATTCCCTTATCTTTTGGCTTGGCAGATTTAGGAAACATGTCTATTTCATAAGTTTGTAAATCTCCTACCAGTTCTTCCAATTTTAGTGTATTTAAATTACCCAAGGAATTTAGCACAGTGACTTTAGGTATAAAACGCTTAGGAAGGGAACGAAGAATCTTTTTAACAACTCTAGCATTTGGAATATGTTCACCAAGATTATAGCTAGTATTAACAATGTCAGAAAGCCTAGCATAAAATTCATCAAAACATTCATTTTCATGCATGGTGATGGTTTCAAATTGAGTTGTTAAATTTTGCAATTTTGACTCTTTAACAGCATTTGTTCCTTCATGGGTAAGTTGCAAAACATCCCATGCCTCTTTTGATGTGGTGCACGTCATTATGCGTTTGAACTCATCAGGTGTGACAGACCCGAAAATATCACTTAGACCCTTAGAATTAAAAGATGACCATTTAAATTCTTCATCAGTCCAAGTAATGTCATGTTTCAAGTTGGTCATATTATCAACAGTTACGGTGGGAGGAGTCCACCCTCGTTCAACCAAAATCCAGACACGTTCATCAATGGCTTTTAAAGCCGACCTCATACGGGCTTTCCAATAAGCATAATTTGTCCCGTCAAAGATAGGCATTTTATAATATGATTTCTCCATTTGAACACGCTCTTTTCAAAAATCAATTTATTTCAAAAAATTGATATCTTTTGAAAAATTTTGCGGAAAATAGGAATACGCGATAGATTAGCGTAACCTGCTCTGATACCAATTTGAAAGAGTTGGTGCTTGCGTTCAATTAAGAAATAATATAATAAATACCCTTTTTAACCCAAATTAACCCTAAGCATGCAACTAGGTGTGATTGAAACAATATGAAATCATGCAAGAATTATTCAACACACAAAGTTTAAGGAAAAATCCCCCACAGGGGCAAAACCATATGTATATTCACTATAATTTGTAAAAGACGGTTTACAATCGGATTACAATGAAATACAGGTTGACTAAGAATTACCCTCGGGTATCGAATTCTGTAGTCGCGGCTGGAATATCCCTTTCCAGTAGGGTTGGCGGCTGGAACTATCCCTGTCCAGTAGGGCTGCAATGAAGAGGAAGAAGCGGTCCACTTCACAAAGGGTTGAACAACAGCAATGATGTTCTTGGGTTACCAAACTTTGATTCACATAGATATGGAAGATGTGTGAATTTAAAAACCTGGAATCATAGGACTCAATAGGTGAAGACTTTAGGGTTGATATGCTCTGATAATCGTGGGAAATTCTTAAGAAAACCAATTCCCGTAGTGGGATTAAATAGGAGAACTTGAGCCCTAAAATTCGGAACATGATCTGAACACGATCTGTTTGGATTTATCCTTGTCAGATCGGTCCGACCTCTTTAGGCGGATCGGTCCGGTGACATCGGATCGGTTCCTTTTTAAAGGCGGATCCATCCGGTTGGCATCGGATCGGTTCGGCATTTTGGCTTTGAAGGCCCTCTATAGAGCACACCTAGGATTTGTTTTTCGTGCTTTAGCTATATAGGACTTCATCTAGTTGGACTAGAATTTTGACAAAATATTTTTGTAATTTAGGATTGTGTGTCCCCATATCGACTCCAAGTTCTCTTTGTCCATCTACATCAAATGTGCACTCCATTCAGTCCGTCATCTCTGAGGAAGGTAATCTTATGGCTCATAGGAATTTCTGTCACGTAGGACCCGACACCACGTTGCATTTTGCATTTTTATCAAACCTTATGATAATATTTTGTTTCGTCATAATAAAATTATTTTTGAGTTCAAAAATTTTAATTTGGAATTTTTATAGGAAAAATGTTTTTGTGAAAATAAGTTTGACACTAAATATTTTTCTTAATAAAAATTGCAGAATATTTTTTTTGAAATTAAAAATACATTTTGTTATTTTATGTTAAGTGTGCATATGCGTGTTGTTATATATATATATATATATATATGTGATATATGTTGTGCGCGTGTGCATAATATTATATATATATGCTAGTAATATGTTGGCATGTAGTCCTATTGTTCTATGCATGCGTGGCTTTTGCCAAAAGCTGTTGCCATATGACTTGACCTTTGTAAAGCTCTATATGATAATATATATATATAGAATTGTTTTTGTTGGTCCCCATAACTGTTGGCATGCCCTGCTAATTTGACCTCTTGGTCTTTATTGAGCTGGCCGAGAACTGTTGGCGTGTGTGTGTGGTTATATATTTCTGAATATATATTATATATAGATACATGCGTACGTTTTTTTTATTATATATACTATATATATTTTGTTAAAGCTGTTGATGTTTTTATAATAGCTGTTAAAGCTATACTGCCGGATTTGACCTCACGCACGTCTGTTAACAGCCCCTAGGCCTGTGCGTCGTGACCTTTTAATTGATACCGCCCCTTGTATTTTTTCTGTGCACGGTTTTTCTTGTTAAACCAACTGGTATTTTCAAAAACGACGTCGCGGTATATTTTTCAGAAACCATTTTTTTTGAAAACGACGTCGGTATAATTTTAGTTTTAAAAACGCAGAATTGTTTTCATCTAAAACGACGCAGTTTTATTGTTGGTGTAACGGTAATATTTGATGCGTCTTTGGTACGCAGTTTAATACAGCTGGCTTTGCAATCTGATCACAACGACTGTGTTTTAATAAACGTTTTGTTTATTAGTCTGTTATTTTGTTACAGCTTGTTTTACACGTGTCACAATTTTAACACACCATTTTGTGTTTCTTTGTGAACCCTTAGATCTATTTTTTATCAGTGGCTGGTGTGTATTCTTTGTCAATCCGTGTGAACCTTTTTACACCTATCAGCACACACCTGTGCACTCTATAAATAGAGACATCGTGTCTTCTTTTTTCAACCCGAGAAAATTCGTTTTTGAGCATAAATTCTGCCAAAATTTATTCTGAGAGAGAGAGACTAAACACCAGTATTTTCAGAGAAATCTTGTGTGTTTTCTTTACAAAACATTGCTGAGTCTTCAAGTCATTTTGTGGATTCAAGAATGGAAGGTTTTTAATCTCTGAAATTCTGCATTTCCAAATCAGTTGATTTTTCATTCTGAAAAATCGTTTTGTAAGTCTCTCTATCATTGTTCTTGTTTTCTTGTAATTTCAGATTTGTTATGTGCTAGATCTAAAGTGTTTGTGTAAGTATTGTGCTGATATATATTTTATAAACACTACACACACTAGAACTGGTTGTGATCTTACTTCATTTAAAACACTTTGTTTTAAATTGATTTTTCTAGAAATCTGATTTACTCTAAAGAACAACTGATTCTAGGTTTAGAGATTTAAACCTAATATAAGTTTTGTGAATCGGAACATAACTACCTGATACTGGAAATATGACCTTGGACTAAACATATTTGTACCTGTATACTTGACCAAGGACTTGGACTGAGAACAAGATCATACTGGACCTAATCAAGAACCTGAACTGTTAAGACTGATTGGAACTTAAACTAAACTGGATTAAATCATTTTAATCTAAAATAGTTATAAACAGTTTGTATTATTTCTGACTGTATGCTTGATACGTTTTATTTCTGTTCAGTCTAGAATATATCTGTGTGAACTTGATTGCTTGATTGTTTAAGTGATTCTCCTAAATTGTCTGCATCTCATATCACTATCATATAAACACTCACGTATTCACGTAGACACATATTTGTTTGTGTAATATCTGAACAAGTCTAGTGTTCGAAATTTAAAGAAAGAGAAAAGAAGTTTTCAAACGGTGTATTCAAAGTCAAACTGATTTGATTTGAATAGCACAAGACTTGCAAAGATATAGGTGAAATATATTCTGTTGCATCACACACACTTCACTAGAAAGTAAATAATAGGCACTGAGCCAACTTGCGCTTAAGGAAGTTAAAGGGGAGGCGTGGAAGTGAAGAACGCAAAAACAAGTGAGGACAAGTTAAAGAGAGAACTGAATAAGCAACCAGGGTAGACTTGGTCGTGTGGGGTAATAGCTAGATCATTCTTCTTTAATTGTTAAGTTTGTTGTTTGTAACTCGTTCCTGTTGTTTTATTGTTTTAGTGGAAGTAGTTTAGGTAACTCCTAGAGGAGTTCGTCGTTTTTCTCGGGGAAGGGTTTTTGCGACGTTAAATAAATACCGTGTGTTGTACATTTCTTGCATTTCACCTCACACGAAAAGGTAGGACTAAATAATTAGAAACTCGCCTAAAAATTGAATCTGTTTTGGACTTTAATTAACTTTGAAAATTAAAATTATTTTCATAAAAGTTAATCAGATTAAGTAAAAGTTTAATTTGGTCCCTCTTGGCATCATTCATATAAACTCGTAGGTTTAAGGTGTTTACTCAACAATAGTTTACTTCCGCATATAAAGTCTTTGCGCACCGACCCGCATTTTCGGGGTCACCTCAAGTGGTATCAGAGTTAGACTTTTAAAGATCATTTTCAAAACTTTTGTTAAACACTTTTCACCTTGTTTTAATGGATGATTCAAGTCAATTACTTAGTCTTGGTAATTTTAGTATTCCTCCTATTTCTGATGAATCAAACTGTGTTGCATTTTTTGGGAAAGTTTATGATTGTTGTGGAGATGTGTACTTAGCAGGAATGACTGATTCTGAATATGATTCTCATTCTGAATCTGAATCTGATGAAGTGCTTGATTTAATTGATGCTGCTAAATCTTTATTAGCTAGTCAGCCTTCTATGCTTGAAATAACTGCTCCGTTTGATGCTAAACGTGCTTTGTGTGATACTGAATTTGATGATAACAACAATTCACACACGGACACTAATGAGCATGAAAATTTTGTTGGCTATGATGATTATGCTGAATTGTATGTCAGGACTTTGCAGAATAGACAAGAATTATCGAATTTGGTTAAAATGCTTAGTGAGACCTTAGAGAACCAATATAAGATTGTTCAACAAAATTCCATTGAAACGAACAATGTCAAAACTGATTTTGAAAAACAATCACTTGATTTTAAAATTCAGATTACCACTTTAAATGAAAATTTATCTTCTTTTGAAGAAAAATATAATGAAGCACTTTTGCAAGTTGAAAAATCCAAACAAGTTTGTGAAACAGCTTTCAAAATGTGTCGTAGTCGTGATATAACATGTTTTGACCTTGACAAATTGCTTGCTGAACAACGATATAAGGGTGATACTAGAGGGTTTGGTTATGATGGTCCTATTTCAAAGACCGATGATTTTACTAAACCTGTCCCCTTTGTAAAAGCCCTAGAAGAAATGGCTCTTCCGTTGGAAAGTAAGTTGTCTGAAAAGGATAAAGGAAAACAAGTCTTAATTGAAAGTGATTTTGAAAATGACATTGATACTTTCATTGAAAATTTTGTTGAGGCATCTACATCAAAATATTGCCCTCCAGCCAAGAGACTCTATAGACCTCCTAAACCATTTATTCGTAATGAATCTGTCAAGCATGTAGAGGAAAAACACTACCAATCTGATTTACCTACTTCTAGTAAATTTTGTATTAGGTGTGATGTTTTTGGTCACCAAATCTGGGAATGCCTTGGTAATCGCAAGAAAGGTACTCATTTTAAAAGTCATAACTCTAATGTGAAGCGATTTACAAATTTTCCTAAGCAGCGCACTAATACTAATTGGGATCATTCCTTCAATAAGTCTAGGCCACATGTTAACAAGAACAGATTTTCGAAAAATAAATTTTATCCTAAATTTCAAAAGGCACAAAAACCTTTGAAAACTTTGCCTATTTGGATTAGGACTTGTGACTTGAGACCTCAAATGGATTTTTTAAAATCGAAGAAATGCCCAACTAATGTATGTGACGCTTGCGAGAATAAGAAAATCATTATGTCTCCTCACGTGAAGGTTAAGGACTTAAACACTACCATACCCTTAGATTTATTCAATGATGGGGGAGGTAAGTTTAATGAAAATGGAGTTACCAAGTATTGTGACACTAATGGATATTCGGACCAGTTTGATACTCCAAAAACTCTTAAACAAATTAAGGTTGTTCCTTCTATTGCTTGTGATTTTCAGCTTGTTGATATGCTGTCTATGCCTTATGATAAGTCTTGCTTACATGTAACTTCAACATTTGATTGGAAAGATTGTACTTGAATGTTTTATTTGTGTTTAAACTGCATACTTTGATTACTAGATCTCCGAGGTTTTAGGATAAAGGTATCTACTAATAACCGGTATCTCTTAAAGCCATGTGTAATGTAGGAGACGCTTATTTTGCAGATTATGATCACTTATTTTTTTTCTTTCTTTTCCATTGTCTAATTTAGACAAAATGGGGGAGAATTGAGTACATATTCTAGTCTTGTGTTGAGTTATAAATATTCTGTCTTGTAATTTCTGCACATTTAATTCTGTCATTTTAATATTTTGGAAGAGCAAATGCTACTAACTTGATTTCTTGGCAGAAAGTGTATTTATGTTTTGCAGGTTTTTCTGAACCGCGCATCCGATCGAGTTGTGTCTTTTCTTTTCTAGGATGGGTGGGTAGTTAGATACTCTTTTGTATAGGACATATTAGGAATTATTTTTCCTTAGTATATCATTTGATGTACTCAAGGGTTTTGTCAAAATTAGTCCAATGGGGGAGTTTGAAGGCCCTATATAGAGCACACCTAGGATTTGTTTTTCGTGCTTTAGCTATATAGGACTTCATCTACTTGGACTAGAATTTTGACAAAATATTTTTGTAATTTAGGATTGTGTGTCCCCATATCGACTCCAAGTTCTCTTTGTCCATCTACATCAAATGTGCACTCCATTCAGTCCGTCATCTCTGAGGAAGGTAATCTTATGGCTCATAGGAATTTCTGTCACGTAGGACCCGACACCACGTTGCATTTTGCATTTTTATCAAAGTTATGATAATATTTTGTTTCGTCATAATAAAATATTTTTGAGTTCAAAAATTTTAATTTGGAATTTTTATAGGAAAAATGTTTTTGTGAAAATAAGTTTGACACTAAATATTTTTCTTAATAAAAATTGCAGAATATTTTTTTTGAAATTAAAAATACATTTTGTTATTTTATGTTAAGTGTGCATATGCGTGTTGTTATATATATATATATATATATATATATATATATATATATATATATATATATATATATATATATATGTGATATATGTTGTGCGCGTGTGCATAATATTATATATATATGCTAGTAATATGTTGGCATGTAGTCCTATTGTTCTATGCATGTGTGGCTTTTGCCAAAAGCTGTTGCCATATGACTTGACCTTTGTAAAGCTCTATATGATAATATATATATATAGAATTGTTTTTGTTGTTCCCCATAACTGTTGGCATGCCCTGCCAATTTGACCTCTTGGTCTTTATTGAGCTGGCCAAGAACTGTTGGCGTGTGTGTGTGGTTATATATTTCTGAATATATATTATATATACATACATGCGTACGTTTTTTTTTATTATATATACTATATATATTTTGTTAAAGCTGTTGATGTTTTTATAATAGCTGTTAAAGCTATACTGCCGAATTTGACCTCACGCAGGTCTGTTAACAGCCCCTAGGCCTGTGCGTCGTGACCTTTTAATTGATACCGCCCCTTGTATTTTTTCTGCGCACGGGTTTTCTTGTTAAACCAACTGGTATTTTCAAAAACGACGTCGCGGTATATTTTTCAGAAACCATTTTTTTTGAAAACGACGTCGGTATAATTTTAGTTTTAAAAACGCATAATTATTTTCATCTAAAACGACGCAGTTTTATTGTTGGTGTAACGGTAATATTTAATGCGTCTTTGGTACGCAGTTTAATACAGCTGGCTTTGCAATCTGATCACAACGACTGTGTTTTAATAAACGTTTTGTTTATTAGTCTGTTATTTTGTTACAACTTGTTTTACACGTGTCACAATTTTAACACACCATTTTGTGTTTCTTTGTGAACCCTTAGATCTATTTTTTATCAGTGGCTGGTGTGTATTCTTTGTCAATCCGTGTGAACCTTTTTACACCTATCAGCACACACCTGTGCACTCTATAAATAGAGACATTGTGTCTTCTTTTTTCAACCCGAGAAAATTCGTTTTTGAGCATAAATTCTGCCAAAATTTATTCTGAGAGAGATATATAGAATTGTTTTTGTTGGTCCCCATAACTGTTGGCATGCCCTGCCAATTTGACCTCTTGGTCTTTATTGAGCTGGCCGAGAACTGTTGGCGTGTGTGTGTGGTTATATATTTCTGAATATATATTATATATACATACATGCGTACGTTTTTTTTATTATATATACTATATATATTTTGTTAAAGCTGTTGATGTTTTTATAATAGCTGTTAAAGCTATACTGCCGGATTTGACCTCACGCAGGTCTGTTAACAGCCCCTAGGCCTGTGCGTCGTGACCTTTTAATTGATACCGCCCCTTGTATTTTTTCTGCGCACGGTTTTTCTTGTTAAACCAACTGGTATTTTCAAAAACGACGTCGCGGTATATTTTTCAGAAACCAATTTTTTTGAAAACGACGTCGGTATAATTTTAGTTTTAAAAACGCAGAATTATTTTCATCTAAAACGACGCAGTTTTATTGTTGGTGTAACGGTAATATTTGATGCGTCTTTGGTACGCAGTTTAATACAGCTGGCTTTGCAATCTGATCACAACGACTGTGTTTTAATAAACGTTTTGTTTATTAGTCTGTTATTTTGTTACAGCTTGTTTTACACGTGTCACAATTTTAACACACCATTTTGTGTTTCTTTGTGAACCCTTAGATCTATTTTTTATCAGTGGCTGGTGTGTATTCTTTGTCAATCCATGTGAACCTTTTTTACACCTATCAGCACACACCTGTGCACTCTATAAATAGAGACATTGTGTCTTCTTTTTTCAACCCGAGAAAATTCGTTTTTGAGCATAAATTCTGCCAAAATTTATTCTGAGAGAGAGAGACTAAACACCAGTATTTTCAGAGAAATCTTGTGTGTTTTCTTTACAAAACATTGCTGAGTCTTCAAGTCATTTTGTGGATTCAAGAATGGAAGGTTTTTAATCTCTGAAATTCTGCATTTCCAAATCAGTTGATTTTTCATTCTGAAAAATCGTTTTGTAAGTCTCTCTATCATTGTTCTTGTTTTCTTGTAATTTCAGATTTGTTATGTGCTAGATCTAAAGTGTTTGTGTAAGTATTGTGCTGATATATATTTTATAAACACTACACACACTAGAACTGGTTGTGATCTTACTTCATTTAAAACACTTTGTTTTAAATTGATTTTTCTAGAAATCTGATTTACTCTAAAGAACAACTGATTCTAGGTTTAGAGATTTAAACCTAATATAAGTTTTGTGAATCGGAACATAACTACCTGATACTGGAAATATGACCTTGGACTAAACATATTTGTACCTGTATACTTGACCAAGGACTTAGACTGAGAACAAGATCATACTGGACCTAATCAAGAACCTGAACTGTTAAGACTGATTGGAACTTAAACTAATCTGGATTAAATCATTTTAATCTAAAATAGTTATAAACAGTTTGTATTATTTCTGACTGTATGCTTGATATGTTTTATTTCTGTTCAGTCTAGAATATATCTGTGTGAACTTGATTGCTTGATTGTTTAAGTGATTCTCCTAAATTGTCTGCATCTCATATCACTATCATATAAACACTCACGTATTCACGTAGACACATATTTGTTTGTGTAATATCTGAACAAGTCTAGTGTTCGAGATTTAAAGAAAGAGAAAAGAAGTTTTCAAAAGGTGTATTCAAAGTCAAACTGATTTGATTTGAATAGCACAAGACTTGCAAAGATATAGGTGAAATATATTCTGTTGCATCACACACACTTCACTAGAAAGTAAATAATAGGCACTGAGCCAACCTGCGCTTAAGGAAGTTAAAGGGGAGGCGTGGAAGTGAAGAACGCAAAAACAAGTGAGGACAAGTTAAAGAGAGTACTGAATAAGCAACCAGGGTAGACTTGGTCGTGTGGGGTAATAGCTAGATCATTCTTCTTTAATTATTAAGTTTGTTGTTTGTAACTCGTTCCTGTTGTTTTATTGTTTTAGTGGAAGTAGTTTAGGTAACTCCTAGAGGAGTTCGTCGTTTTTCCCGGGGAAGGGTTTTTGCGACGTTAAATAAATACCGTGTGTTGTACATTTCTTGCATTTCACCTCACACGAAAAGGTAGGACTAAATAATTAGAAACTCGCCTAAAAATTGAATCTGTTTTGGACTTTAATTAACTTTGAAAATTAAAATTATTTTCATAAAAGTTAATCAGATTAAGTAAAAGTTTAATTTGGTCCCTCTTGGCATCATTCATATAAACTCGTAGGTTTAAGGTGTTTACTCAACAATAGTTTACTTCCGCATATAAAGTCTTTGCGCACCGACCCGCATTTTCGGGGTCACCTCAAGTGGTATCAGAGCTAGACTTTTAAAGATCATTTTCAAAACTTTTGTTAAACACTTTTCACCTTGTTTTAATGGATTATTCAAGTCAATTACTTAGTCTTGGTAATTTTAGTATTCCTCCTATTTCTGATGAATCAAACTGTGTTGCATTTTTTGGGAAAGTTTATGATTGTTGTGGAGATGTGTACTTAGCAGGAATGACTGATTCTGAATATGATTCTCATTCTGAATCTGAATCTGATGAAGTGCTTGATTTAATTGATGCTGCTAAATCTTTATTAGCTAGTCAGCCTTCTATGCTTGAAATAACTGCTCCGTTTGATGCTAAACGTGCTTTGTGTGATACTGAATTTGATGATAACAACAATTCACACACGGACACTAATGAGCATGACAATTTTGTTGGCTATGATGATTATGCTGAATTGTATGTCAGGACTTTGCAGAATAGACAAGAATTATCGAATTTGGTTAAAATGCTTAGTGAGACCTTAGAGAACCAATATAAGATTGTTCAACAAAATTCCATTGAAACGAACAATGTCAAAACTGATTTTGAAAAACAATCACTTGATTTTAAAATTCAGATTACCACTTTAAATGAAAATTTATCTTCTTTTGAAGAAAAATATAATGAAGCACTTTTGCAAGTTGAAAAATCCAAACAAGTTTGTGAAACAGCTTTCAAAATGTGTCGTAGTCGTGATATAACATGTTTTGACCTTGACAAATTGCTTGCTGAACAACGATATAAGGGTGATACTAGAGGGTTTGGTTATGATGGTCCTATTTCAAAGACCGATGATTTTACTAAACCTGTCCCCTTTGTAAAAGCCCTAGAAGAAATGGCTCTTCCGTTGGAAAGTAAGTTGTCTGAAAAGGATAAAGGAAAACAAGTCTTAATTGAAAGTGATTTTGAAAATGACATTGATACTTTCATTGAAAATTTTGTTGAGGCATCTACATCAAAATATTGCCCTCCAGCCAAGAGACTTTATAGACCTCCTAAACCATTTATTCGTAATGAATCTGTCAAGCATGTAGAGGAAAAACACTACCAATCTGATTTACCTACTTCTAGTAAATTTTGTATTAGGTGTGATGTTTTTGGTCACCAAATCTGGGAATGCCTTGGTAATCGCAAGAAAGGTACTCATTTTAAAAGTCATAACTCTAATGTGAAGCGATTTACAAATTTTCCTAAGCAGCGCACTAATACTAATTGGGATCATTCCTTCAATAAGTCTAGGCCACATGTTAACAAGAACAGATTTTCGAAAAATAAATTTTATCCTAAATTTCAAAAGGCACAAAAACTTTTGAAAACTTTGCCTATTTGGATTAGGACTTGTGACTTGAGACCTCAAATGGATTTTTTAAAATCGAAGAAATGCCCAACTAATGTATGTGACGCTTGCGAGAATAAGAAAATCATTATGTCTCCTCACGTGAAGGTTAAGGACTTAAACACTACCATACCCTTAGATTTATTCAATGATGGGGGAGGTAAGTTTAATGAAAATGGAGTTACCAAGTATTGTGACACTAATGGATATTCGGACCAGTTTGATACTCCAAAAACTCTTAAACAAATTAAGGTTGTTCCTTCTATTGCTTGTGATTTTCAGCTTGTTGATATGCTGTCTATGCCTTATGATAAGTCTTGCTTACATGTAACTTCAACATTTGATTGGAAAGATTGTACTTGAATGTTTTTTTTGTGTTTAAACTGCATACTTTGATTACTAGATCTCCGAGGTTTTAGGATAAAGGTATCTACTAATAACCGGTATCTCTTAAAGCCATGTGTAATGTAGGAGACGCTTATTTTGCAGATTATGATCACTTATTTTTTTTCTTTCTTTTCCATTGTCTAATTTAGACAAAATGGGGGAGAATTGAGTACATATTCTAGTCTTGTGTTGAGTTATACATATTCTGTCATTTTAATATTTTGGTAGAGCAAATGCTACTAACTTGATTTCTTGGCAGAAAGTGTATTTATGTTTTGCAGGTTTTTCTGAACCGCGCATCCGATCGAGTTGTGTCTTTTCTTTTCTAGGATGGGTGGGTAGTTAGATACTCTTTTGTATAGGACATATTAGGAATTATTTTTCCTTAGTATATCATTTGATGTACTCAAGGGTTTTGTCAAAATTAGTCCAATGGGGGAGTTTGAAGGCCCTATATAGAGCACACCTAGGATTTGTTTTTCGTGCTTTAGCTATATAGGACTTCATCTAGTTGGACTAGAATTTTGACAAAATATTTTTGTAATTTAGGATTGTGTGTCCCCATATCGACTCCAAGTTCTCTTTGTCCATCTACATCAAATGTGCACTCCATTCAGTCCGTCATCTCTGAGGAAGGTAATCTTATGGCTCATAGGAATTTCTGTCACGTAGGACCCGACACCACGTTGCATTTTGCATTTTTATCAAACCTTATGATAATATTTTGTTTCGTCATAATAAAATTATTTTTGAGTTCAAAAATTTTAATTTGGAACTTTTATAGGAAAAATGTTTTTGTGAAAATAAGTTTGACACTAAATATTTTTCTTAATAAAAATTGCAGAATATTTTTTTTGAAATTAAAAATACATTTTGTTATTTTATGTTAAGTGTACATATGCGTGTTGTTATATATATATATATATATATATATATATATATATATATATATATGTGATATATGTTGTGCGCGTGTGCATAATATTATATATATATGCTAGTAATATGTTGGCATGTAGTCCTATTGTTCTATGCATGCGTGGCTTTTGCCAAAAGCTGTTGCCATATGACTTGACCTTTGTAAAGCTCTATATGATAATATATATATATAGAATTGTTTTTTGTTGGTCCCCATAACTGTTGGCATGCCCTGCCAATTTGACCTCTTGGTCTTTATTGAGCTGGCCGAGAACTGTTGGCGTGTGTGTGTGGTTATATATTTCTGAATATATATTATATATACATACATGCGTACGTTTTTTTTATTATATATACTATATATATTTTGTTAAAGCTGTTGATGTTTTTATAATAGCTGTTAAAGCTATACTGCCGGATTTGACCTCACGCAGGTCTGTTAACAGCCCCTAGGCCTGTGCGTCGTGACCTTTTAATTGATACCGCCCCTTGTATTTTTTCTGCGCACGGTTTTTCTTGTTAAACCAACTGGTATTTTCAAAAACGACATCGCGGTATATTTTTCAGAAACCATTTTTTTTGAAAACGACGTCGGTATAATTTTAGTTTTAAAAACGCAGAATTATTTTCATCTAAAACGACGCAGTTTTATTGTTGGTGTAACGGTAATATTTGATGCGTCTTTGGTACGCAGTTTAATACAGCTGGCTTTGCAATCTGATCACAACGATTGTGTTTTAATAAACGTTTTGTTTATTAGTCTGTTATTTTGTTACAGCTTGTTTTACACGTGTCACAATTTTAACACACCATTTTGTGTTTCTTTGTGAACCCTTAGATCTATTTTTTATCAGTGGCTGGTGTGTATTCTTTGTCAATCCGTGTGAACCTTTTTACACCTATCAGCACACACCTGTGCACTCTATAAATAGAGACATTGTGTCTTCTTTTTTCAACCCGAGAAAATTCGTTTTTGAGCATAAATTCTGCCAAAATTTATTCTGAGAGAGATATATAGAATTGTTTTTGTTGGTCCCCATAACTGTTGGCATGCCCTGCCAATTTGACCTCTTGGTCTTTATTGAGCTGGCCGAGAACTGTTGGCGTGTGTGTGTGGTTATATATTTCTGAATATATATTATATATACATACATGCGTACGTTTTTTTTTATTATATATACTATATATATTTTGTTAAAGCTGTTGATGTTTTTATAATAGCTGTTAAAGCTATACTGCCGGATTTGACCTCACGCAGGTTTGTTAACAGCCCCTAGGCCTGTGCGTCGTGACCTTTTAATTGATACCGCCCCTTGTATTTTTTCTGCGCACGGTTTTTCTTGTTAAACCAACATGTATTTTCAAAAACGACGTCGCGGTATATTTTTCAGAAACCATTTTTTTTGAAAACGACGTCGGTATAATTTTAGTTTTAAAAACGCAGAATTATTTTCATCTAAAACGACGCAGTTTTATTGTTGGTGTAACGGTAATATTTGATGCGTCTTTGGTACGCAGTTTAATACAGCTGGCTTTGCAATCTGATCACAACGACTGTGTTTTAATAAACGTTTTGTTTATTAGTCTGTTATTTTGTTACAGCTTGTTTTACACGTGTCACAATTTTAACACACCATTTTGTGTTTCTTTGTGAACCCTTAGATCTATTTTTTATCAGTGGCTGGTGTGTATTCTTTGTCAATCCGTGTGAACCTTTTTACACCTATCAGCACACACCTGTGCACTCTATAAATAGAGACATTGTGTCTTCTTTTTTCAACCCGAGAAAATTCGGTTTTGAGCATAAATTCTGCCAAAATTTATTCTGAGAGAGATATATAGAATTGTTTTTGTTGGTCCCCATAACTGTTGGCATGCCCTGCCAATTTGACCTCTTGGTCTTTATTGAGCTGGCCGAGAACTGTTGGCGTGTGTGTGTGGTTATATATTTCTGAATATATATTATATATACATACATGCGTACGTTTTTTTTATTATATATACTATATATATTTTGTTAAAGCTGTTGATGTTTTTATAATAGCTGTTAAAGTTATACTGCCGGATTTGACCTCACGCAGGTCTGTTAACAGCCCCTAGGCCTGTGCGTCGTGACCTTTTAATTGATACCGCCCCTTGTATTTTTTCTGCGCACGGTTTTTCTTGTTAAACCAACTGGTATTTTCAAAAACGACATCGCGGTATATTTTTCAGAAACCATTTTTTTTGAAAACGACGTCGGTATAATTTTAGTTTTAAAAACGCAGAATTATTTTCATCTAAAACGACGCAGTTTTATTGTTGGTGTAACGGTAATATTTGATGCGTCTTTGGTACGCAGTTTAATACAGCTGGCTTTGCAATCTGATCACAACGATTGTGTTTTAATAAACGTTTTGTTTATTAGTCTGTTATTTTGTTACAGCTTGTTTTACACGTGTCACAATTTTAACACACCATTTTGTGTTTCTTTGTGAACCCTTAGATCTATTTTTTATCAGTGGCTGGTGTGTATTCTTTGTCAATCCGTGTGAACCTTTTTACACCTATCAGCACACACCTGTGCACTCTATAAATAGAGACATTGTGTCTTCTTTTTTCAACCCGAGAAAATTCGTTTTTGAGCATAAATTCTGCCAAAATTTATTCTGAGAGAGATATATAGAATTGTTTTTGTTGGTCCCCATAACTGTTGGCATGCCCTGCCAATTTGACCTCTTGGTCTTTATTGAGCTGGCCGAGAACTGTTGGCGTGTGTGTGTGGTTATATATTTCTGAATATATATTATATATACATACATGCGTACGTTTTTTTTTATTATATATACTATATATATTTTGTTAAAGCTGTTGATGTTTTTATAATAGCTGTTAAAGCTATACTGCCGGATTTGACCTCACGCAGGTTTGTTAACAGCCCCTAGGCCTGTGCGTCGTGACCTTTTAATTGATACCGCCCCTTGTATTTTTTCTGCGCACGGTTTTTCTTGTTAAACCAACATGTATTTTCAAAAACGACGTCGCGGTATATTTTTCAGAAACCATTTTTTTTGAAAACGACGTCGGTATAATTTTAGTTTTAAAAACGCAGAATTATTTTCATCTAAAACGACGCAGTTTTATTGTTGGTGTAACGGTAATATTTGATGCGTCTTTGGTACGCAGTTTAATACAGCTGGCTTTGCAATCTGATCACAACGACTGTGTTTTAATAAACGTTTTGTTTATTAGTCTGTTATTTTGTTACAGCTTGTTTTACACGTGTCACAATTTTAACACACCATTTTGTGTTTCTTTGTGAACCCTTAGATCTATTTTTTATCAGTGGCTGGTGTGTATTCTTTGTCAATCCGTGTGAACCTTTTTACACCTATCAGCACACACCTGTGCACTCTATAAATAGAGACATTGTGTCTTCTTTTTTCAACCCGAGAAAATTCGGTTTTGAGCATAAATTCTGCCAAAATTTATTCTGAGAGAGATATATAGAATTGTTTTTGTTGGTCCCCATAACTGTTGGCATGCCCTGCCAATTTGACCTCTTGGTCTTTATTGAGCTGGCCGAGAACTGTTGGCGTGTGTGTGTGGTTATATATTTCTGAATATATATTATATATACATACATACATGCGTACGTTTTTTTTATTATATATACTATATATATTTTGTTAAAGCTGTTGATGTTTTTATAATAGCTGTTAAAGCTATACTGCCGGATTTGACCTCACGCAGGTCTGTTAACAGCCCCTAGGCCTGTGCGTCGTGACCTTTTAATTGATACCGCCCCTTGTATTTTTTCTGCGCACGGTTTTTCTTGTTAAACCAACTGGTATTTTCAAAAACGACGTCGCGGTATATTTTTCAGAAACCATTTTTTTTGAAAACGACGTCGGTATAATTTTAGTTTTAAAAACGCAGAATTATTTTCATCTAAAACGACGCAGTTTTATTGTTGGTGTAACGGTAATATTTGATGCGTCTTTGGTACGCAGTTTAATACAGCTGGCTTTGCAATCTGATCACAACGACTGTGTTTTAATAAACGTTTTGTTTATTAGTCTGTTATTTTGTTACAGCTTGTTTTACACGTGTCACAATTTTAACACACCATTTTGTGTTTCTTTGTAAACCCTTAGATCTATTTTTTATCAGTGGCTGGTGTGTATTCTTTGTCAATCCGTGTGAACCTTTTTACACCTATCAGCACACACCTGTGCACTCTATAAATAGAGACATTGTGTCTTCTTTTTTCAACCCGAGAAAATTCGTTTTTGAGCATAAATTCTGCCAAAATTTATTCTGAGAGAGAGAGACTAAACACCAGTATTTTCAGAGAAATCTTGTGTGTTTTCTTTACAAAACATTGCTGAGTCTTCAATTCATTTTGTGGATTCAAGAATGGAAGGTTTTTAATCTCTGAAATTCTGCATTTCCAAATCAGTTGATTTTTCATTCTGAAAAATCGTTTTGTAAGTCTCTCTATCATTGTTCTTGTTTTCTTGTAATTTCAGATTTGTTATGTGCTAGATCTAAAGTGTTTGTGTAAGTATTGTGCTGATATATATTTTATAAACACTATACACACTAGAACTGGTTGTGATCTTACTTCATTTAAAACACTTTGTTTTAAATTGATTTTTCTAGAAATCTGATTTACTCTAAAGAACAACTGATTCTAGGTTTAGAGATTTAAACCTAATATAAGTTTTGTGAATCGGAACATAACTACCTGATACTGGAAATATGACCTTGGACTAAACATATTTGTACCTGTATACTTGACCAAGGACTTGGACTGAGAACAAGATCATACTGGACCTAATCAAGAACCTGAACTGTTAAGACTGATTGGAACTTAAACTAAACTGGATTAAATCATTTTAATCTAAAATAGTTATAAACAGTTTGTATTATTTCTGACTGTATGCTTGATATGTTTTATTTCTGTTCAGTCTAGAATATATCTGTGTGAACTTGATTGCTTGATTGTTTAAGTGATTCTCCGAAATTGTCTGCATCTCATATCACTATCATATAAACACTCACGTATTCACGTAGACACATATTTGTTTGTGTAATATCTGAACAAGTCTAGTGTTCGAGATTTAAAGAAAGAGAAAAGAAGTTTTCAAAAGGTGTATTCAAAGTCAAACTGATTTGATTTGAATAGCACAAGACTTGCAAAGATATAGGTGAAATATATTCTGTTGCATCACACACACTTCACTAGAAAGTAAATAATAGGCACTGAGCCAACCTGCGCTTAAGGAAGTTAAAGGGGAGGCGTGGAAGTGAAGAACGCAAAAACAAGTGAGGACAAGTTAAAGAGAGAACTGAATAAGCAACCAGGGTAGACTTGGTCGTGTGGGGTAATAACTAGATCATTCTTCTTTAATTGTTAAGTTTGTTGTTTGTAACTCGTTCCTGTTATTTTATTGTTTTAGTGGAAGTAGTTTAGGTAACTCCTAGAGGAGTTCGTCGTTTTTCCCGGGGAAGGGTTTTTGCGACGTTAAATAAATACCGTGTGTTGTACATTTCTTGCATTTCACCTCACACGAAAAGGTAGGACTAAATAATTAGAAACTCGCCTAAAAATTGAATCTGTTTTGGACTTTAATTAACTTTGAAAATTAAAATTATTTTCATAAAAGTTAATCAGATTAAGTAAAAGTTTAATTTGGTCCCTCTTGGCATCATTCATATAAACTCGTAGGTTTAAGGTGTTTACTCAACAATAGTTTACTTCCGCATATAAAGTCTTTGCGCACCGACCCGCATTTTCGGGGTCACCTCAGGCTTTATCGGTTCGCTATGGATCTGGGGCACACTGGCTTCACCTCAGCAAGCGGATCGGTCCGGTCCCTTTAGGCGGATCGGTCCGGATGAACCGGATCGGTTCTTTTATCTGGACCGGATCGGTCTAGTCTGTTCCCTTGAATTCTTTTCTCCTTTTGATATTCGGATCCGTTGATGAGCATATGATTCTTGAATTTCCTCAACGGTGTAACGGCGTACGACATATAAAATGCTAATGGACAAAAATGTCCTTACAAGTAAGCAGGTTGTTAAAACTTTTCCAATTTAATTTAATAAAAAATTCATTTTAATAACATAAAAAATTTAATATAAACCATTCACACAACGAATAATAACTCAATAGACATCACAATGGAATTTAAATGCAACTGGAATAAACTTTCTAAAAAATATCTTAATATAATAATCCCAACAATACCAAATGTACCAAACTGACTTAAGAATATAATCCGACTCAGATAGAAAGGAAATAACTAAAATCCTCTTGGGCGACATGCCCTAAATGAAATATCAACTACTACAGAGTATGAATCAAGAATATGAAAGCGTCTAAACAAGGTCCACAACTCCGTAGCATCCGTAGCATCGTCAATAGACTCAATCCTCTATGGTTGGCGTCTCTGTGGATGAACACCTGATATATATATATATATATATAGAGAGAGAGAGAGAGAGAGAGAGAGGAGAATGTGCAAGTAAACGGGCCAAAGCCCGAAGTGAAAATAGTTTTAAAAATAGCAAGTGAATAAATGCTAGATTCAGCAGTTATTATATACATGTTAGCTTATCGGACTCTCTCTTGAAATTATCACCTCTCGCCTAGAGTGCACGCCTATCGTACATCTAAGCCATACTAGTTACAATGTCATTCTAACTAGTTCATCCCAGTGTATCCACTAACCATATCCCAATTCGTTCCCACATATTACTCTCTCAATACATGTAATAATATCATATGTATCCTTTTAGATTCAACATGGACAAGCCCCTTATTAATTCAATTCAATTAAGTCTTTTCTTACTTAATTAATTCAAGATTGTAAGGACACAAATTTCCAATTGAGTCCATATATAGTTTTGGCTCAATTCCGGACAAAAACATTTATTCGTAGGATAGTATTTATTTGTAATATTCTCAAGCCTATGAAGTATGTATTGAAGACGTAGCGGCAAAGAATTTAAAGCTTCATAAAAAATGCCGATTTGCGTGCCTCGTTTCTACGTCATCAACTAAGGTTCCATGCTCCCATGGTATGAATGTAATTATATTTATATAGGAGCTTGGAACAATTTGTATTGGGTGTTAGGTGTAATAAAAACTGCATTTTATTTTCAGAAAGAATCAATTAGAACTTTAAAATAAGTATATAAAAGTTTATGGGCCAAAATCGAATTTTACAAACTTTCTGGTCGTTCGTTAGAAATGTCGTTCGAACGAGTTTTTTCGTTCGAACCAGGTTTCGTTCGAACGAGTTTTTCGTTCGAACCAGGTTTCGTTCGAACGAGTTTGCCAACGACCCTAAACTGGTCAGTCGTTCGATATGTCGTTTGAACGAGTTTTTTCGTTCTAACGAGGTATCTAACGAGATTCTAACGAGCCCAGGCTGGTCGCTCGTTAGAAGTCTCGTTCGAACGAGAGTCAAGTTCGTTCGAACGAGACGCCAGGGCGGGAACAGTTTTGAGCATTTTTTTGCAGTTTTCTCCCACTTTCCCCACTTGGTTTTTAACCAACTTTTTCAAGACTTAATATGTGCGGGAAACACATTTTTCCAATCAACTTTTCCATCCTAATACATCTCCTAGAGAGAGTTTGAGAGATTATATTAAAAAGGGAAAATGTTCATGTTTGAGTGTTCTTCAACTTAAAGAAAAATCTTTAAACACTTAGTTTACACCCAATAGTTGTTTATTCCAAGTTTCTATATTCATACTCTTTACTTGGAGTTTTGGCACCGGTTTATCTCTACCGAATTCAAGAAGAGACGTTTCGGGTTTGCTTCTACACCCCATCACAAAGAAGACTTTTTGTTGAGATTCTACCCACACGGAGAAAGGCTCCATGCTTGGGTGACGGTGACCATATAAAGTCCCATCGGTGGATTCTGAGACCGCGGTGGTGTTCCGAGGTTGTCCGCTAGGAAGAGGTTTCTACGAGAAGGAGCGTCGAGGCTTGAGAGGGATCGAGTCAGTCGTTGTAAGTCTATCTGTCTTGTAATTGTAATTCCGTATCTAGTGGACTTGTGGCTAGGGCCGTCCGAGGTTGTTTCCCGTCTTGGGTTTTTCCTCGTACATCTCGGCGTAGTGTGACATTGTTTATTTTATCTTGCTCATTAATTTAGAATCCATGCTTAGGATAATTTCAAGATAAAATTTGGTTTAATTATCACACTCATTTAATTTGGGACTTAAATTAAATATTGGGTAAATTTGGTTTATTCAAGTCATTTGCTAAAATTGGTTTCGCCTAACTTTGATTAATTGAAAATTATGACTTAGGCAAATTCTAGGACTTGGATTAACTTATTTTAATTTGTTTTGAAGAAATTAAAATTCACCTTATTTGTTTTGTTGAACCATCATCTTTCAACGCTTCCGCACCATTCATTGAGTTTTATATAAAAAGGAAATTTCTCTGCCCTTTCAAAGATATTATTAGCTTTCAATTCTACTTTAGTCACATAGTAGATATCATCATGTATATATATACATTCAGCCTATTATATATATATAATAATGTATCTCGAGACAAAGGTGCGGTGCTGTATTACTCGAGTATTATGTCCCAATACATCTCGTCACTGTATAGGGGACTATATGTTCGGTAAAGATCTCTTGAACCACAAATATTAATTCACAAATAATGGAAGCGAACATAGTTCTAAGCCTTTGGTCTACGCACATACCTACGTACCCAAACGACAGTTCTATACCATTGTTCTCACTAATGGTAATCGAGCTAAGTCCAATGTTCTCGAGAGGCAAGTCAAAGATCCCCCCATATAGCCTCATCAGAATGTAAGTGCCCTCACGTACGGACCTCCCCCGATAGCAAAAAAGCTAGGTATGTTATACACATAATCATCAATCAATCAAATATGCATTATCATCTACCTATATAGTGTTAGGTACTCACATGACCTATATCATATTAGGAATTCATCCTATCCCAAGTATACATCGCATTTCTCGAATACCACCCGTACTTGTTAATTAGGATTATCATCATATATTTTATTATGTCTTTATCACTCACATAATATTTTATCCGACTCAAGTACCCGTAAATATATCATAAATATTATCCATACTTGATATAATGATTATTCTCCTCTAAATCGTAATATAATTATGTAGATATCTCTAACAAAATTTAATCCCCAAATCCAAATAATTTTCCAACATTAACCCAAGTCCCTTGCTCCTTGTTAATGTACCAAAATTAATAAAATCTCACAATGTGTCAAATTACCATTTTCCAAACCTTTTTTTTCGATAAAGGTACATTCTGCCCAGAAATATAAAATTATAATTTGAGGCTTTTCTTCTCCGATTTTGAAAAAATCTAAAACTTCAAAGTTGTACAGGACGTGATTTTATACAAAAACTTACGAACACACTTCCAATTTCCTCTTAAAACAGTCCTAAAATTATCATACAATATTCGTCCTTTTTCAACAATTTTACATGCGTTTTATCCATTTTCTTTCACCCAAACTAATATGAAATATATTCTAACAAATCCTAAATATCTCAACATAATTTCTACATGATTATGGATAATTATAATACAAGGAAAAACATCTAAATCACCAAGTTTATATGAGAGTTAACATCAAACCCAATTAACCCTCAAAATTTCATTTATATACACCTTAAAAACCTAGAATTTAGAATTATCATTCCTTCTCTAAATCATCAAATTTCATATTCAATCATGAGTATGATTCGTTTATATGTAATACCTATCATCATTTCCCATTTTCTCCATAAGCATATATTTTTTTTCTACATGTTCATCCTACAAGTTAATCATGTTCATAACCTCTACATGTGAATAATCAACTACATGAATTTGCATATTCACTAAACAAGATTTATCAATCAATAATCCAAAATTCATAAGTTCTTAATACCAAAGAAAATCCTATTCTAATATGGATATTATAAACACTGAAATAGAGCAAGAATCACTTGCCTCTTAGTGTAGGTCTGAACCTTTGGAGAAGATAATGTTAGAACGTCCTCTTTCCTTTTTTCGACGACTTTCCAGCGACTTTTCGGAGATGGTGCAGGGTGTAGAGATGGTGGTTTGTGGTGGTTGTCCCCTTTGATTACCCAATATGACTCTTCTTCTTCTTCTTCTTCTTCTTCTTCTTCTTCAAGGAAAACTTTTCTTTTCTCTCAAAGTCTCTTCACTTTCTCTCAAAGAACTCATAAATGAAAATAGATGAAATGAACTATAAGTAGAGTGTAAATCCACTTATATAACAAGTCTCCAAGGCTAGATAAATGTTTAAAAATGTGGATACTTTTCATTTCCCAAGCCAAATGACGAAAATTCTCTTTCGGGGTAGGTGGGTGGGGGGTGGGTGTCCTTTAATCTTCCAATTCACTCGAGATCCGAATTGAACACCAAGGTATACTTTTCTACCTATTTCGACCCTTTCGAACTTAACGGCGCACTCGAAATGATCATCCAAATGATATTTAATTAATTTACATTTTATTACCTAACTTTAGTCCCGACACGACTCATAAACACGTCACGACTTAAGTTCTATAATTGCCGTATTTGTATCTCACGATGATATTCATAATTATCATATTCACATATTACTTATATATCACTAAGTAATATTCAATAATATATATTACTCTTATCCGCTGTAATATTCAATCTAGATTAATCCCAATTAATTAATTAATTAATTCCAATTAATCCACAATAATTTGGCCCATTAACTTTTAATTATTCTCAATTTAAAAGTCATAAAATTATGGGGTATTATAGGCTTTTGAAGTGGTTTCACTCGGAAGCTAAATGGAGCATGCTTTGGAGTGGGAAAACCTCCTTGAGGTCACCTTAGGAAGTGGGAGTTTTCCATCTTCTTAGATCTTCCACACCTTCCATTTTTTTTTAAATAGGAATGAGTCCCATGAATTTATTCACAATAGAATGAGGAAAAGTTCCTCATTGGTGGCTTACATCAAAGAGATATAATGTGAGCTCCTAAAGTGGAGAGAGTATCTAAGATATCAATAGAAAATCTAGATTTCATGCCAATAGAAGGAAAATTTATAAACGCCATTTTAAACTCCCCGCAAATCTGAATGAGGATCTAATTTTCTTTCATTTGTACGCCCTCAAACATGCATTTATTTCTGAACACCATAAATGCCAACAATTGAAAGCATGAATAATTCGACATAGAATGCTTTTAATCTTATCACCTTTTGAGTTGATACACCATTTCATAAAGTTTCCACTAAAGTTTGAAGGAGCAATCCGCAATCCAAGAATGTTGTGAAATCGACGTCAAATAAATTGTACAATAGGACTATGCCAAAAGAGATGATCTATATCCTCCTCAGAAGCCACCATACAACATCTATATTTGAACACAAATGGTATATGAATTCTTTTGATATTATCGTCTATGGCAATCCCTTTGTGAAGTAGACGCCACATGAATATAGATATTTTTTGAGAAATCCTCTTATCCCATATTAGAGAAAAAGAACGTTGGATACATCCTATATCTCTCACCAAGTGCCAAGCTGAATCCAATGAAAAATTTCCATTTTCCTCCAGATCCCATTTCCGGGTATTAAAATCAAAGTTTCCTGAAAAATCATCCCAAACACTTTGCATTATTTTCCACACATGTGATGACACCGATATAGAACCTCTAAAATTTTGTGCCTCCAATTTTTTATATTTAGTATGCATGAATCGGGACCATAAAGAATTTGAGTTGAAAAATTTCCACCAAAAATTATGAGCATAAGCAAAAGACAATAAGTTATGGATCTAAGATTAAGCCCACCTTCCTCCTTTGTTGTGCAAATATCCTTCCATCTCACCTATTGAAATTTCATCTTCTCTTCTTGTTTTCCCCATATACATCGAGCAAGTAAGTTATCAATATGGTTGAGAACATTTACCAGGGGGTTTATAGCCGCAGAAGATGAAGATGCATGGATTCTACCACGAATTTTATTAGAGTCACTCTCCCAGCCTGAGAAATGTTTTGGTGATTCCAATAATTAAGCTTCCCAACCAGTTTGTCAATAAATGAAGAAAAATATTCTTTCTTTTTTCTGCCTGCAAATAAAGGAATTCCCAAATACATGATGGGAAGATTTTTGCATGTGAAACCAGTGATATTTTTTACAATTTTCTTCGTGCCATATGACTCATTCCCCGGAAGATAGAAGGATGATTTGTTGCAATCCACCACTTGCCCCGACTCCTCTTCATATGTTTTCAGGAATTCCATGAAACACTTTAAACAACGTCTATCACCATTAGCAAATATGAGAGTGTCATCTGCAAAAGAAAAACAAGAAATAATGGGGCAACCCCTTGTTAGTTCAAAATGAGCCATTTTTCCACATTCCATCAATTTATGAATGCCCCGATTCAAAACTTTCTAAGCTATCACAAAAAGATCCGGTGACAGAGGGTCTCCTTGCCTCACCCCATTCTTAGATTTAAAGAAACAACAGGACTTGCCATTCACAACTATAGAGTACCAACAATTTGAAATCAAACGCCAAATTAAATCGATCACTGTTTTTGAGAAACCGAACCTCATAAGCATTTTGATGATGAATAACCACGATATCCTGTCATATGCTTTAGACATATCAAGTTTGATAATAAGGTTTGAGCCCCTCACTTTATTTTTAAAGGAGGACATCATTTCTTGAGCTAACAGGATATTTTCCAACAAGGTTCGGCCCTTGATAAAACCTAATTGAGATGGCGAAATAATTTTTGGAAACAAAAGTCCTATTCTTTTCGCAAAAATATTTGAAATAATTTTTGACGAAAAGTTACCGAGACTGATAGGAAGTAGATCTCCACAATTTTTAGGAGTGTCAATTTTAGGGATTAAAACCACATTAGTCGAGGTCCAACTAATTGGAAGTTCTTCGCCGATAAAAAAAGATCCTATTGCTTTGTGGAGATCATTTTTGATAATATTCCAGCAAGTAGAGAAAAAATTACGGTTAAATCCGTATGGACCTGCTACCTAGTCTTTATTCATATCACGACTAACCTCGTGAATCTCTTCTATAGCTGGAATGGCACTGATCGTGTCATTATCAGCTTCTGTTATACTCTCAGGAATGCAGTCCTAAATATCTGATACGAAGAAGCCGTGTTGGTTTCTGGAAGACCCATGCTGGTTACTGTTTGAGATATTTATATCTGCCATGCTGCCATATGATTGTTGTTGGCCGGACCTACTCAAACTTCTATTGGTAGCATTATTAAGCCCTCTGTAAACTTCTATGCTGCCCGAGGTTAACAAGTTGTTGAAAAAGCCAATAACTTCATTCTCCATCTCTTTCTCATCACTTACCCACAAACCCTGTTCGTTCTGTAGTCTTTTTAAATTGATAATGACCCTCTTCTTTCTCGTAATAGCATGAAAAAAATTCCGTGTTGGCATCCCCATCTTTGACCCATCTAGCTTTTGATTTTTGTTTCCAGTAATCCTCTTCATTATTAAGAGCTGTCAGGTATTCAGCTTGTGTCTTATGAAATTTAATTCTATTTTCAATTGACGGGTTTGCATCAAAGTCCGCGTCAATTCCCAACATATCATCCTTCGACTTTCTCCTCATTTAAAAAATGTCACCATATTTACTTTTTGACCAAATTTTGAGAAATGATTTAACCCTTTTAAGTTTCTACGCAAAGACAACGAGAGGTTTACACTTCACTTCAAAGTTCCATGCTTGATCCACCACTTTTAGAAATTCGTCGCTCTTGGTCCAAAACGATAAAAATTTAAACAGTCTTGGAGTGTCTTTTTTTCCAACTTTGATCGTAAGAAGAAGAGGACTATGATCCGAATTTTTCCTATGGAGGTGGTCCACCGAACTGACAAAATACCCGTTCATTCATTTCGTGTTACCCAAAAATCTATCAAGGGGAGCCCATATCCGAGCATTTCCTTTCCTATTATTACACCCCGTAAATCTAGAACCCTTGAAATTAATTTCTTGTAACCCAACATTGAAAAGAGTTATGTTAAAATCTAACACTCCTTCCCACTTAATTCCATTCCCACCAATTTTTTCATCACTTGAAGCTACTGTGTTAAAATCCCCCCCCCCCCCCCCCCCCCCACACACACACACTATCCATTTCATCTCTCCAGAGTTGACAAGTATTCAAGATCGTCCCACAAAACCAATCTCTCCACTTTTGTACATTTCACGTAAACGACCGCGAAAAGGATTGGCTTTTCAAAAAAATTATCACTCATCCAGAGGGAGAGAGATTGAGTACCATCATGAGCTAGAATCACATTCCAATTATTCTTCCAAAAGATCCAAATTTTATTGGTATTATTTGCCATCCCTCCTTCGAATTTTAATTTTTTACGAACCTCCTCAA
Source organism: Sambucus nigra (assembly GCA_949130495.1). Taxonomy (NCBI): domain Eukaryota; kingdom Viridiplantae; phylum Streptophyta; class Magnoliopsida; order Dipsacales; family Adoxaceae; genus Sambucus; species Sambucus nigra. The sequence goes on along the minus strand of OX422208.1, from coordinate 236,598,446 downwards.
GTCTATTTTCTCCAGTTTTTGGTTCAAGAAGAGCCAAAAAATTAATCGAGTGAACACGTATTAGTCTTTTAAGTCTACGAATGGAGGGACCATTTCCCACACCTCTAATATTCCAAATAAGAGCTTGTATCATTTGGAAACTCCAAAGATTAAAGTTTTTGGCTTATTACCTCCGGACCGAGTTTGTATATGAGATGATTTTAAGTCAGAATAGTTTTTCCTTGGTCTTCTCTTTTTGACAACTTTGAACTCTTCTTCATTCAAACCCGTCACTTCTGAATCCAATTTCTTGTGAAGTCTTAATTTTTTTTTGGAAATACCTCTTGAGAAATCACCCAATCATCGTTTATCTCCCTTGCCAACTTAGATTCTGAGTCCAACGCATAAAGATGACGCCAGTCTTTCACAGTGTTTTTTCTGTTGAAAGTCTTGGAGCCCTAGGTGAAAAAAATAATTTTTAATAGTTGTAGGGTCCATGATAACTTTTTTAAGCTTTGGCACATCAGCCATATCAAGATCCCATCCTTCTGCAGTGTTACCATCCAGGTCTCCTTGTCTAGGATATTTTTCTCCACTTAACTCATGCAAGAATTGAATCTCGCCTTCTTCCAGTTCCTGGTTGTTTGTGGCCAAGATATCAAAAGGGTTCTTCAATGACAACCCAGTTTCATCCATATTCAAATGAGTTTCGGTTGATTCCTTAGTATTAGGTTTTAAAACAGGTAGTGTTGAATGACTTGGATCGCTAATGCTTGCTATCCCTTTATTCGTTATTCCCTCCCCAGTCTTAGATCCTTGAATTTTTTTGGTAGGTTTCCAAACCAAATGTTTCATGTTTTGCGTTTCGTATTGGTGTGATATGATTATAGTTTCTGGTTGCATATGTTTGCTTGTTTCCACCATGTTAACACAAACATTTTCATCTTTCGAGTTACATTCTAAACTGTCATGGCCAAGTTTTGAGCATAGGTTGCAATATTTTGGTAGATTCTCGTAACAAATCTTCTGACAAAACCCTGCTTCTGAAGAACCTAACCAAATCCTCTTAGGTAGTTGCTAAAACACATTTACCTCTACACAAACCCTAGCCATACTGGGACGAGAAAGAGAACCAGTGGCTTCTTCAAGTTCAATAGGATTTCCAATGGCATTTGCAATAGAGAACAATGTAGTCTTGGAAAAGAAATGAACTGGAAGATATGGGAGGTTAATCCGATTTGGGACAAGGGGGTTATCTATGTTGGCTTTGAATTTCGGTGTCCATTTGATGACACACATGGGAAACCTGTGTATTTACCAAAGATCTCTCAACCACATGCGATGGAAGTTTTCTTCACATTAGAGACGGATCGACACATGTTTAGAGTCCAACAAACCTACAGAGTAGCCTGTCTTGAGGGAGAAAGTTAATAATGTTTTTCTCATAGTTTCCAACGAGGGCCTGCCATGTTGGAACTGCCCTATCAGTGTATGCTTGAATGGTGCTGCTAAAGAACATATATCGTCATTTGAAAAGAACAGTGCGATCTCCCCTTTGTGTTGTGCAGCAGGAATGATAGCAAGTTGAGTTTCAGAAGGAGAATTGTTTGAAAGAATTTTTGCAAAGGATTTCACAACATTTCTATCGTCACATTAAGGGTATATCAGGTGGTATGTTACCTGCTATGGGAGGCGGCGCAACCATAAAGCTATGGTTTCAGAAAATCTTCCACGATTTTGGGAGAGAGAAGAGAGAGAATGCCTTCCATTGTAGGAGATTCATTATGGTGGGAAAAATCTACTCTTAGATTCAGACTCTATTTTATGTATTTATAGTCTTATTATCAGAATGTTAAAAGTAGAATGCATATGAACTTGATGATGGATTTTCTAGTAGAATTAATAATAATAAAAATGTTGGGAAATGTCATTTTTAAGAATAAATAAATAATACACATTTCAAAGTTTCTTGAAATAAACATTGGGATTTATGAAAAATATTACATTTTCTAGAAGTTTGATGTTAAACATTTTATGAGATAAAATGTTTGAGAAATGATGTTGATTTTTCTAAACTATTTGGTGAAATAATATTCCAAAGTTTCTTACAAAAATGAAGATTTGATGAAAAAATGGACATTTATTAAGTGAAAAATAAAGTGTCCGTTGGGTATTGAAAATGAATTTTAGCAAAGTATTATAAATTTCTAGAATGAAAAACATGTTTAACCAATTTAATAGAATTTTAGAATTTAGAATTCATCTTCTTATGTATATAAACTTGTAGTATTTTGATAATAAATATGTGAACAAGTTTAAATGAGGTTTTGTTGGGTTTAAGAAAGAAATAAGAAAAGTAGAAATTATAATATTCAAAGTGTGTTAGGGGGGGGGGGGGGGGTAATGGTGTGATGAATATAGGGTTGTAAGAATGCATGTATTTATAAAAAAGAAATACTATTTTCTTATAAAAGTAGTCTTTAAGTGTAATTAGATTTCTTGAATAAGGAAGTAAAGAAATGTCTATTTTGGAAATGTGGTTAGTAAAGGTGTTGGATAAGTGTTAATGGTTAAACATTGGGAAGTTGATGTGTGTAACTTAATAATGTTTTAAATATTAACACTTATGAATTTGAAGTAAATGATGAGTTCGTAAACAAATTGGTAAAATGATAATTTTACTTAAAGTGAAACATTTTCATGAAATAAAAATATTGGAGAAGGTGTTACACAAATTAGACCCAAATGAATAAGATTTTTGAAATAAAACCGATGTTAAAGTATAAAGGGCATGAAATAATAATTTCAAAGTGTAACACAAGTTGGGGTGAAACCCCGAGTTTGGCTTTGGCCGAGTAAAAAGGGAAAAAAGAATAATGTGGATAATTGAAAATATTAAAATACATTAAAAGGAACTCGAATGACACTAGGAGAAATAAGGAGGGTTGGGAGCCCTGTGGTGAAAGACCCAAAAAATCAATGGCCAGATCATATGGCGTCGGCGGTGTGGAGCTCATTAAAGTACGCGATTATTGAAAGATTCCAAAAAAAGATTAAGGAATTAAGGAACTTCTCAAGAAATGGGTTGTGTGGTAAAAACGTGTTAAGACAACCTAACTTGAATGAATTATTAAATGTTTCGGTAAAGGATATATGGACAAGTAAATGTGTAAATTGATTTATGTCCATAAGGTAAAGAAAAAGGTGAAGTAAGTGAGTAAATGGGTGGTAAGCAACCTAGGGGGTTTAACCCGTATTTAACACAATAGTGTGTTGCAAAAGATTTTTCAAAGGATAAATAAGTATTTTCTAACACGGTGTTCACATTTGTTGAAAGGGTGATTTTCAATGAAAATACTAAGGTGAATTGGCTCAAATGAAAATGGTAATTTTGGTAAAGAAAAGGATTTCGGTCCAAATAAGTGTAGTTATTTCAAGTATTTAACTGTGTGTTTTAACTAAAGGGATAAATACCAAGCTAAGTGAAAGGAAGTCTTTTCGCAAGATTAAGGTGAATTAATTGGGATATATAATGTTTTTAGAATTAAAATGGTCTCATGCATTAAGTATGTGTGTGTGTGTATGTATATATATATATATATATATATATATATATATATATATATATATATGTATGTGTGTGTGTGTACAAGGTAGTTGCATGTGCACATAAGTATAATGCGTAGAGTCTTCTTTCTCTCATTCATTTCAATACTACATTTGTATATTTCCACTGGGCATTGGCTCACACCCTCGTCTTTGTTATGGCAGGATGAGTGTGGGTCCATATTTTAAGAGCGTTATACAGGTAAGTATTCTATTTAATTTTACGTTATTATCTCTATGTGCCATGAATCCGGGGATGTTTTCCATGGGTCCTTCATGTACTTTGAACTTGAAATTGGACTTGCATGCTAAAAAAGTGAAACGTTAACTAAAATAAAACTGGACTAGCAACATTATATAGGTTGTTTCATTGCACTTCACACCTAAACCCCAGATCGGACTGGGTTGACCATGGGTAACCCATATATCCAAGTCAGACGTTACATTGAAGATTCCTAATCCCAATTTATATCTCTTATTCCCAAACCTCCTCTTAAGGACTATTTTCGGGCCCCTAAATGAGACTAAAATACACATCGAAAAAGCCCAAAACTTACCCTAAGGGTATATCTACACCCAGGCCCAACTTAAGGCAATATATATATGTAACTGGGATTCCGTAACACTCTAGAGTCTAAACCAAATGATACTACCCACAACACACGATAATACCCCATAGCGTAAATACATTATACGCTTAGTTATTCTACACATACACATAATCCAGAAATTACATAATTAATATTTCCAATGAATTATTTCGAGCACACATTACGAAAAATTGTACCGCATGCAAAATTTAATTATTATCTTAATTAAAAATTTTATTACCATTTATACAAATAATAATTTTTCCCATTAAACAATTTATTTCTCACTTAAGAAATGATTCCATGAAAATATGAGTTATTACATTCTCCCCCCCCCCCCCCCCAAATACAGGAATTTCGTCCTCGGAATTCTCTAAAGCATAACATCAAAATGTAAACTGTATAAATATCATAAGCTTATACACAAATAGCTCCCACATGACAAAATAAAAAGGCTCACATGTGCCAATTATAGTGTTCGAAGACTAGGGTGCCCATACACCCTATACCACATGTACACATGCACAAACATCATATATGTATAACACATATATACGTACAACGCTCAACTACATATATAAGCATAATTATAAAGGTATACTCTAATACCTTACTAATTATGACTTGACTTTTTCTAAGGTTGACTCACTTTTTTTACTAGTGGCACGACTGTTCCTCAGTGCTCTTGATGCAACACTCCTTAGCCATGCTGACCTTAAATCATAGAATGTCTCGCTGCCTGATGCATCATCTATCATAAAATTCAAGTACCATGTATTCAATCAAGCATTCTAAAGCCAAAATAACTCTCCGCTCTAGACCCTTACTAAGCTTCGTGTGCGGTACATCTCGTAAGCAATATCCAAATAAGTAACCCTCTCGATATATAATTGCCTAATCCAGTTGGTTATCAAGATTCGTTGCACAAAGATAACAAATGAAAAAAATACACTATCCACTCATATCAATATCTATCACGGAATATCTATCCACTAATAACTCTCCACTCTACTCCAAAAAGGTTCACCCCTTCCAAGAGTGATATTGAATACGTTAAGTTAATCGATCTAATAATTTACATATGTTTCATCAAACATCCTATATGGCACACTTTGCCAACCTTTAAAGCCAATAGAGTATTTAACAACTCATAAACCTATGAACATCTAACCATTACAATAAGAGTCTCACTAAAGAAAAAACAACATATACATTATACAATGTATGTCCCTAATAGTTACAAATGTGTCACTAATAGGTATTGGCAACAAAATCCATTGTGTTGATAGCCTGTTACCCAAAGTCTGTATGGGAAGGTATTTGGCAACAAAACAAATTATGTTGCCTGAAGTATACTTACCAAAAATATTATTTTTGTTTCCAAAGGTCATATAGGCCGACCTTCGACAACAAAATATTTGTGTCGCCAAAAAGTATATATTTCGCATCACAACTTATTTTATTGCCAAATGTATACCTTTTAACAACACAATAAACTTTGTAGCCCAAAATAGCTTTTTGGAAACATAAAAGTTGGTTGACATATTAGATTTAAAGGAGATATAAAATGAGTGTTGGCAACAATTTTTTTTTTGCCATAGCCACTTTATTAATTTTTTTTGGCTATATTTTTCACACAAAAATCATTTTTTGCTATTGTTTTTCATGAAATAATCATTAAAGATGATTTAAAGTCATCACAACATAAACATTTATAATCCAAAACTATATTTATCTTTGCTCAAACCCAGACATATATCGTGCGATATGATACATTATCCCACTTCAAGTATCAAGTACAAAAGAAAGTTGAATAAAAATCCTATTACATAAAATGATGTCAAAAAAATTACATCAAATTACAATTCATCATATTACATCAAATGATGTCCAAAATCATCGATGCCAAAAGATGTCCAATAAGCTATCCGCATTAAATAAACAACAACTATGTCAACCCATAATACAAGAAATCACAACTCCAAGCTCCCGCAAAAATAACTACACTAAGTAAATCCATCATCATTTTGCACAAAATACAAAATAAATTGTTATCAATCTGACTTCAAAAGATAATAACAATTTATAGTTTATAATTTTTGACATCAAGTTATGTGGTAAAGAAACCAAAATAACTAAAGGCATAGAAGACAAATACCACCCCTTATTCATGCATTCCCTTTTAACCACTTTTAATTCATACAATTAAGTTATTTGCTCTTCTATGCTGGACCTGTTTGTGGAAAAAATAAGTGCATATAAGCATGCACAATCAGTTGCATACAATATAAGCAGTGCATATAAGCAGTGAAGAAATATACGAAATGCCATTTTAGGCTGAGTTGCATACAATAATTATCATACAATAACATGGAGTTGCATACAATAATTATCATAGATCGAAAACAAACCACATTGAGTTGCTCCACACAGTGATGTGAGAAGGACATTACAAGAATCCTCCATACGAAGTAACTTCTATATCTAAAAGGTGAGGGGCATAAATCATAGAAGTAGATAACTTTCATTCATCAAATAGTTTGACTATTTCCAGTGCATTATAAACATCCAACTCAGCCTAAAATGTCATTCCAGTCCATTGCTTTAATCCTAAAAATCTAGTTTTTTAAGGAGGTAGCAATTTTCTTTAATATATCAACTTGATAGTAAACAAGAGAAATAACAACTATAAAGTTACATATAATGTGAATCAAAAGATTTAGACATGCATTACAAATAAAGCGTTCACTGAAACAAAATAATGTACTTTACTGAAGGTTATTAATGCTATGATACTGGAAAACTGTTGCACAAAAAACGTTAACCTTTTCGTAACAAATTTGATGCTCTTGTTACTTCAAATTCCTACCATGTGTATTTAAAAAAATTTAATATAATAAGCTACCCCATCACGTAAAACACTCCAAGAATCAATCATCTTTGCCTTTTTTTAGTTTCCAAGGCACATGGCAACAACAATTATAATGAAACTACCAATGACTCCTGTCACTTTTAAATTCAGCCAGGATCCAATCCCTTTCGTCCTGTCTATCACCATGGATTGATAGAGTTGGTCATCCATACATGTGCTAATTGAGGTTGTGCATAACATTGGTCGTGATTTTTTTTCTTATTTTCTCATCATACTAACAATTGACATTAGAGAATTCAAACATTCGGGAGAGACCAATAGTAGATCTTTCAATAACGTATTACAATGAGTTATATTATTATAAAGGAAGTTATTAACCATTCAATAAGTTTTTTTTTCTTATATAGATTATGATTTCATTCAAAAATGTTCTTATACATCTCAGATGTGACAGTAGAAGGTCTAATTGTGGACATTTGGCAATATAACTATCAGATTTGAAATGAAAATAAAACTATTGGAAGTCCATTCAGCATACTTCATACCTTTCTAATAAAAAGTCTTTCTTTTTATACTTCTGCAATTGACATCTCTATTTTCTAATAAATGCAAATACCACTTGAGAAAGAAAATTAGATCTCTATTTATTCTTTTTAGATTTCTACAATTGACATCTTTGTTTTCATATATTTTAAACTTAGAATGATTATTATTGTTTTCATATACATTAATTCATCAGTTATTAGTGTCCATCTTTAATCAAATTTGAAGCTTTCATCCCAAATTTTATTGCATAGGATTGGATCTTCAGTTCGTTGAGTCATCAATTAGAGATTCCCTTCAGTTACCTATTTTGTTCTAGGTAAGTATTTTTCCCTAATTTTTTGTTTGAATCTTATATTTTGTGAATTTATGTGTCTTAAATATGACATGTAGACACCACATTCTAGGACCTCCTAAGTATCTCCTTAGGTCCCTAGCGCCTCCCCATTTCATTACAAAATATAGATCGTACTCAGAGTACTGATCTAGAGTCCATCAGGTGCTCCAGGCCCCATTTAACTCTGGTCAACTCTATTGTCAGAGTAAAATATCAATGAATCCTCAAAGGGAACTTAATTCCCTTTCCAACATTCTTCCCCATGTGTGAATCGACATAACGATTCGAACGAATGTACCATTTTACTATCGAAAACCAAACTAAAGGGCACAAGGCGCTCCCGGGCACCGATTTGACCCCAATGAACTTCATCATCAGAGAGAAATCTCAATGAATCCTCTAAAGTCACTGAATCCCCTTTCCAAAGATATGTATCGTGCATGAAACATCATATATGTTCAGACGAACGATCCATTTTCCCTAAAAAACCAATATGGATGCCACTGGGCGCTCTCACGCTCCGTTTGACTAAGGTAAATCTTCATATCGAATGAGACTAAATGAAACTTCAAAGGTAACTAAATACCATTTCAAACAGTTCACCCTGTACGTGGATTAGCCTTACGGTATGGACGAACAACCCATTTTACTCCTAAAGGTCACTAGGCATTTGCGGGCCCTGGTTGACTAAGTCAACTCTCCGAACCAAGAGAATATCTTTGGAATATCCAAGTACCTAGTATAAAATTTCCAACGATCTGCCTCGTGGCCAATTCTGACTTACGATTTGGGTAAACGATCCATTACCGTCCGACGAACTCCCGTCCAAAGGATCGAGGAGCGCTTCTGAGCCCCGTTTGAGCCAAAGTCAACTCCCGGATCTGGGGCCTAAAGGACTCTTGAAGATATCTAAATTTCCTTTCTAATGTTATATCCCGTGTGCAATTTAGATTTAGGGATTACGTTCTATGACCGTTTTTTGAAAAAAATTGCACGAGACTGTCGATTGGCCGGTCCATTTTCCATCCTATTGGCCGTGTGTTTAGAGTTACCTATCGATTAGTAAGGCTATGGGCTATGGCTATGCCAATCGAAACCCCTACCCTATAAATATAGGGCATGATATCACTCTCAAGGCACACCTCAGATCCATCAATATCAGTGATCTCAGCAACATTCTCTTGTAATCAATGAAGTTTCCTTGTGCGAAATTCCTTTTCATATTTCATTCCCATCATTTTCATACCCAATATAGAAAACTCTCTTTCTCTCTCATCCAACATTCATCTCAACATTCAAGGGAGCTCATAAAGGATCAAGATCAAGCCTCAATTCTCCAAAGAAGGACCAAAAATCCTTCGCTCTCTTTAAATTTCTTTATATTCGCATTAGTTACATAAATTCTTAATTTTAACTTTTACTTTAGTCCATACATACTAACAACTCATCCTTTATTAGTTATACTGCACATACTTTATTTTCTATAAAAATAACCCAAAACAAAGAAAAAGACGGGTGCCCCTATAAATTTCAATGGGATTATGTATCACAATTTCTTAAAACTAAAAATACATTTTCTACATACAATAAATTCTGATTTGAAAATATGGGATAAACCCCACCCTTATATGTAACAACCCAAATGTTTTTAAATGGGAAATTTTAAATTAACTTTGGAAATCGAAGAAAGAATGAAATTTTGGATATTATAAATTTTATAATTTAAATTTTTTGTTTTTATATTTGAAAAATAAAATTTCAAACGGAATTGGGATCGAAATTAAAATGGAGTTTTAATTGAATTTTTATTATATAGAAGAGTTCTCAAAACATAAAAACTAAAATTTCAAACGAAATTGGAATCGGAATTAAAATGGAGTTTTAATTGAATTTTTATTATATAGAAGAGTCCTCAAAATATAAAACTCTCTAGAAAAAAATAATATTTTTAGAAATCCGACCGTCCGATCGAGCTGATTTTTTCATCAGTCATATCTCGCCGATCGCCATGACATACTAAAATTTCAAGTCATTCTGACGGTCCGATTGTCCGTAATGATTTTTTTGAGTGTTTGTATATGAGTAGAACTCTTTTCTTAATCAAACTCTTTACTCTTTATATATCACAACTAATTCGTGGATGGACTTTTCAAATCACTTTTTCTCAAACTTTTCAACCAGAAGACCTCTCTAAAATTACTTCCTTTCATCTACAAATCATAGCCCCAAACTTATTCAAGATTTCAACCTTAGATTAGAAGGCTTTAATTGGTGTTTTCTCAAGAGGAGTTCAACCTTCTACTCAGATTTTTGTCCAACTAATCATAGGCATGCTTACCCTATTATTTTTCTTCAGTGTTATGAGTCTTGATTATAACCTCCATTAAACTCACGTTTTCTAAAATAAATTATGAATATAATTATTAAAGAGATAAATTCCGGGACTATTTTGCATGAAATATTAATGTTACTTAACACTTATAACTTTGTTGTTCTTTGGGTTGTGTTGACGTAATCAGTTGTATTATGGGCATGTGCATGTAGAGGAGCCCTTAGAAAGTAAATTTTGATATTTCATCTGAGAACCCTAGATTAAATTAATTACTTGTGTTGGAAAATAATAACAATGATAGGACTTGCATGTAGCTATTATTCTGAAAATCACCATATTTATGTGTCCTTGATTTACAATATTTAGATTAAAATTATTTAATTGGGAATTTAGTATTGTTATGAATATTGCTATAAATTGTTAATTGTGCCACTTTATAGAAGTATTATAATTTTTTATATCTCGGGGATGTTGAGTATTGTAGGTAATTGGTTTTCGCCCCTTGTTATAGTACATTTGTTAGGTATGGGACTAGTAAGTGGGTCTTAGTTGCGATTTATTCTAATTAGGTATGCGACTAGTTAGTGTGAGTTTATGCGGGTTATATAATTTGGGATGGGGGATGATTTTCTATGTTATGCCATTGTTACGATAGCCTAGGATTGATATCTAGGTGGAGTAAAATTTTGATAATCATCCTTTACTTATGATAGGACGAATTTGTGTTTTGGGAATCCTTAGTTGAGACTAAGGGGTATTTTGAGGATTTTCACATCGTTGTTAAGGGTGGGGGAAAATATATTTGATTAGTGAGTATAAGAAATTTTGGAAATTAATATCACAGGACTAAAACGGATATTAAAATTTATTGGCGACATAATGTGTCTAGGACCGGCAGTTTAAACGGGTCAGAGGACGATTATGTCATGTCGTGTGTGGAACCTTTTCATATCGCGAGGATCGCAGGATAAAAATGGATCAGACGACGGATTTGACAAAGGGATGTGTGTGTGTGTGGAACCTTGTCATATCGCGAGGATCGCAGGATAAAAACGGATCAGACGACAGACTTGACAAGGGGACGTGTATCTTGGTAAATTATAATTATGGTTCTTTTAATGAAATTTAATATTGTTGGGAAGGTGGGTTAATTAAAATAATATTGGTGTGACTTTTTAAAGAAACCATGCGGGTGGTTAGAAATTTACTTTTGGTGATTAATAACCTTCGTAATTAAAATATTTTATTGTTATGGTCGATATATATAGCACTATTGTTTGGGTTTAGGGACCCTAATTGAGAAGAGTAGCCGGTTTTCATGCTCGGGGTTTTGGCAACATGCATTGACTAATCTTTTTCAGGATTTATTTGGGAGTTACTTCATATAATTCATTGGAGATCTTTTGGAGGTCCAACTGGATTAATTTTATTTCTTTAGTCATTAGATTTCTCTTTTCATTCCGTCGTATTATTTTTGAGACTACTTTTGAGTTTATTGGGCCTTTCGGTTCCAAAGTTGTTTTAAGATTTCAGTTGGATTTATTTATTTAATTATTGAGATATTAGGATATCACATGTGATGGATTTTGATCGCACTTTGGTGTTTTTATCAGTTGGATGTCATTCATATTTGGGTTTGATCAAAATAATTTATCTTGTGGATTAAAGTTTTTATATCTCATATCTATCACATGCTAAGGATGATATTTAATTTACTCGCACTCGGCTTAGTTTTGGTGGCGGCCGACGCCAGAATTTAGCGGGGTGTGACATTATATTGCATGCGAACTACGTGAACTTTGATGCCTTTATAAGCTATTTAGGCGTCTCGGGCTAAAACCCGAGACTCGAGTCCAATTTCCCATTTTTTCCATTTTTGCATTTGTATCATTTTTATTTATACATTATTTAATATATATTGTATTTGTGATCCATATTAGCATTTTATCTAACATATATTATCGTTTCATTATAAGGATCAATATCTCAAAAAACGCATACATCGTATTTTCTAGATATTATTTTGGGAACATTCCTATGGATGACTTCACTCTATCTTTTCCATGATATGAGTTGGGCAATTCTGATCTCCATCCACACACACACATACACACACTTCACGGAGAAATTAAGGAAAATAATAACACAAGCCCATTCGAGACCGAAAGGGAGGGATGGGTGCCTAAAACATTCCCATTTCGTAACTTAGCTCCTCCCGAGCCTCTGAACTACTGGTTTCGTAAGCATTAGTTTATTTTTAATGCCGCTCTCTCGAGGCGTCGACATTTTCTTTTGACTGTTTTGTGCAAAACAGGCTCGCGACTTCATTTTTTTATATCACCCCAAATCAACGACGGTCGAAGCTCTCTTAGAGAAATAGGGCGCAATACATTCTCCCCCATTTTTCCCCCACCGGGAAGGGAGAGATAATAGGGATGGCCACAATGGCGACTCCGCTGGGGATTGGCTTAAGAGGGCTAGACTCTGTTTCCATGGGTGTTATCATTTTCTGCTTGTGTGCGTATGCACCTACCTGTATGTTCCCTTTTTCTTATCTATTATTTCTTGCATATATCTACCTCTTGCTTATATCACTAATCACTCATACACTTGTAGATAATCTCCATGTACACCTTACACTTAGGATCACTTATACCCACATGTGCACACCCCACTTAGAATATCCATGCTTAGGTGCCACTAATACACACATCCACTTATCACATTTGTATATATCCATGCTCACTCACACTTGTCATACACCACCTGTAGTGACTCCGCTGGGGAACTCTTAAGAGGGCTAAACTCTTCTAGGTAACTCTTAAGAGGGCTAGACTCTGTTGGGTATTGTCATAGTACCAGTTCTACTGGGGAACACTTGAGAGGGGTAGACTCTATTTGAATGGGTGTTATCATTTTCTTCTTCTGTGCATATGCACCTACCTGTATGTTCCATTTTTTTCTCCTATATTATTTCTTTCATATATCTACCTCATTCTTATATCACTACTCACTCACACACTTATAGATAATCTCTATGTACACCCCACACTACTTACACTTAGGACCACTTATATCCAAATATTTCACACATCACTTTGAATATACTTTCTTAGGTGTCACTAACACACACCTCCACTTATCACACTTGTATATATCCATGATCACTCACACTTGTCACACACCACATATAATTGATCTATGTTTAGGTTCACCACCACACACTCACTTATAGATATTCACATATCACTCACTCTTATATATACATGATTAGTGTAATATCCATAATAGATTTACTTTTCATATTACTGATACATTCTCCCCTATTAATATTAGTGCTCATCATGCTAAATAAAATACTCTCTCCGTAATGTACTAATCAAGAATCATGCATTTTGCATACTACATCACTAAAGAGCATGGCTATTGACGAAATTCCGTCCTTGTGATGGGCGCTGGTCCGGTAGGTCATAGTTAGCCTAAGCAATATGAATCTCACCTTCTATTGGCCAAGTACCTCCGACGTATATCGAACGGTTCCCCCGCATTGTTTCGCTTGACCAAAGTCATGACAAAAGGTATATCGCAGGGAACTCGTTCACGTACATTGAGTATATCGAATTCTCTCTCACATGTACTATCCCCATGAGGTATATAGTGAGGCAATTCACGTACACTCGCGTATATCAAATGGCTTTACCACACGTCCCGATTACCCTCAAAAGCAAGACGTATATTGTGAAAGTCACGCCAAATGGGGGAACCTTTCCAATTAACCCAACAACTGCATACCCTCATATAGGCGTCAAACCTAGGTCACTCATATTTAGTTTGTCGGTTAGTACCCGAAACTCTACCGAAATGATAGGTCGGCATGCCACCCAAATTTTTGCGCAATTTCGTCTTTTTTTAAAATGAGACCCTATCCATGAGTCTGGTAAACGGGTCAAACTGTATTTTGCATATTTTTTAAACCCAATTTTCTCAGGCTCGGGTCATGTCTGGCATTTCTTTCTGCATTTAGGTAAACCTAACAAGTGAACACATAATAATAATAATAATAATAATAATAATAATAATAATAATAATCATGCTCAGACCCTTTTCTCGTTTATCCTCTTTCTTTACCAAAAGTGTTAAAAACATTTTCCCCCTCTTTTATCAAAATATCAAAAATATTTTCCTTCCTTTTATCATAAATGTCAAAAAAAAAAAATTTCCTCCCTTTTACCCAAAAACATTTCCCCCCTCTTTTATCAAAATACCAAAAACATTTTCCTTCCTTTTATCATAAATGTCAAAAGAATTTTTCCTCCCTTTTACCCAAAAATATTTTGTCCTCCTCTTTTCCAAAAATGTCAAAAACATTTTCCTCCTAATGTAAAAGACTTTCCTTCTCTTCCAAAAATAAATTAGAATATTTTTCCTCTCAGATCGATCTCATACCCGACCCTTGGTCTGGCTCCCTTTTGCTTTTGGTCCTTCGTCAAACTGCCCCGAAGCTCCATCAATTCTCCTGCTACTTCATTCGAGTCTGGAATTCACCAAGAAGTTTAACCAAGTCTGAATCTTGGGGAACTACGTGGATTACACCCATATGTCCCCCTATCCTAAAGCAAGGCTGCTCAAAAAGTTCAGGATGCCTAATATTGAGAAGTTCAGGGGAAGTGGTCCCTCAATTTTTCATCTTCGAAGTCACCACCGGGCCATGACTCTCCTAGGTGCCTCCGAAGAAATAATGGACCAAATGTTCCAACAGACTTTGAAGAAAAGAGATATTCGCTAGTTGTTATCCCTTAAAGAATCCAGAATTTGCAGTTGGGAGGATGTTACTCGTGAATTCATGTCACAGTACAAATACAACGAGTAGTTGTAGATTACCCTCCATGATTTAGAACTTCTCAAGCAGAATCACGGGGAAACTGTCAAATTTATTATAGCAAGATGGATATAAAAGTGGCCACCATGACCAACCAGCCTTCTTAAGAAGAACGAGTCAGTATTATGAAGAAGAACTTCTTACCCCATGTCCGAGCAACAATGGGAAGATAGTATTACCCCAATTTTTGATCCCTCCAAGAAGTAGGAGTGAAGATTGAAGAAAGTCTTTCCAAGACAAAAGTTGAACCGAAGAAAGTATCCGGATAGTTCAATCTCAGAAAGTATGAGAAGCCTCCCAATACCGCAGTTTCAAACATCAATCACATTTCCCATCCTATTACTTCATGGGCGCCAGAAAGTCTCCCTAACCCAGTAAAAAAGGGATACATCGAGCTTTATGCCCCCCTCTCCAAAGTTTACCAGCCCTTTTAAGACAAAATGTTATTAAGCCATTGGACCCTCGTCCATTACCAAATCCACTTCCTAAAAATTTCAAACCTGATGCCCATTATGATTTCCATTAAAATGTCGGCTATACAACTGATCAGTGTTTCCATATTCGAAATGTAATCCAAGGTCTGATTAACCAGGGAATTATCGCCCCACCAGCCAATCCTAACCCAAACATTACCCAAAATCTGCTCCCAAATCATACAAATGCCATATTTCTAGAAGAATACCAAAAATTTGATGCATCTACCTGGATTATGCCCAATAAATCGTCCATGATACCCATATAATCCCCTAAAACCCTCCAAGTTTGCCCATATTATCTCCTACATCCTACCTGTTTTGTCGATCAGGCACTGTCACTTTTTACAAGAGCATGCATTATTGTCCGTACTCATTTCAGGGGAAAGAATATGGAATTTTCAGCGGTATTGAACCAGCTCCGAGAGTTCGGGCTAAAATGCCCTAAAAAATGGCTCGAAAGTCAGAGATTCAGCACATTATTTTTAGAAGCTCAGAAATGGGATCGATAGTCAGATAATTAGGTGGTCCCTACTGATGAAGTCAGCTTGGATAATGTCGTCCACATCATGGAAAACTTATTTGACAAATTAATGAAATTTGTTATATGTCCGAGATACTTGACGCTTTGAAACTACAAGGGCACCTGGTCTCTTCTCTTCTACATCTCACCGTTGAGTGGGAGGATATATATGAAGAATTTGTTGAAGTTATAAAATGCATTGACTTATTATGGAATAATGATATTATTTCCATCGGATGGGGGGGGGGTGAATTTGATCGCTCAGATCAAGAGCAAAACCTAGAAAAGACTAGCCCAATAGCTCCATAGTATCAAGGGTGTGTCTTCTTCCCTCCATCAGAAAGTAAAGTTTTTCGCCAATGGGCACGTCATCACCATCTTGGGCGACAATGATAATGCTGAGAATACAAGCACCAATACCCCGGTACTAGAAATACATCATGGGGAAAATATTATGGTTGTGTTAGGTTTTCGAGTTGAACCACTTTCACTCCAAGCAGGGATAATTTTAAAGACCTAGTTTGTCCATAACACATCTCTTATGGCAATGTCAGCGTGATACATATTTTTAAGAACATGCACTTCATTCTCGGACAGGGGCTGGGATAATGGCAACATGGAATACTAGAACCGTAGTGTTTAATAAGGCCTTTCCTCCTTGTGGAATTGGTTATCAACCATCAACAGAGGAACTCATGATGATCCATAAACCACAGTTGAAGAAAAGGCTACCAAGACTGTCTCAGGGGATTCCTTGAATGGAAAATTCATCAAAGAGGGTGAAGATTTCCCTTTTTTATGGCTTTTCAGAACTGTGGTATGATCATGTGGACAGGAAGATGAAGCCATGATTAGAGATCTTTTTCCACGACATCTACTCATGGGCCTAAAGTTCCTAGCATCATGTGCAATCATTCATTGAGAAGACTATAGTTATTATCATAGATTTCGAGGAAATTGACTCTTAAGATTCATCCAACTTGCAAACATTAGGCCTGACATTCTGCATGATCCACTCAAGCGCTATATCATCGGATTCATCCATCTTGATCAAAGTTGCTGATGCACCTCTCCTCAGCTGGCATGCTATATCAGTTTCACCAACTAAAATGCAACCTAACTCAGATATTTATCCCATTTCCTCTTCCTTTGTTGTTCCCCCTATTCTGATCATAATGTAACTGAGACCTCCTTTGATGAGGTTCTCAACTATTTTTTCCCAATAATAAAATAAATGAAGATTTTGAGTATCTTGTTGTGCGTTACATGAACTGTCTTGATTCTAATCAAATTCTTGAGATGATAATTTTGCAAATGAATAATTCTTAACTGATCTTAATAAGGTTAAGAACAAACAACATAGCCGTGTTCAAATTAATGAAGATGAAATTATTATTATTAATCTCAGTTCTAGTAGCCAACTACTTGAGATTATTATAGGGTCCACCCTTAATGAGTAAGAGCGAGCGAAACTCGAAGAATCGTTGAAGGAATTTATGGATGTCTTTGCAAGTTCCTACGATGACATGCCCGACACTGATCCCGAGATAGCTCAGCACGGGATTCCAATGCTCCTAGAATGAAAATCGGTCATACAAAAACTATGTAAGCTCTGCACCTAATGGTCACTCAAGGTTAAGGAAAAACTGGTCAAACAAGTGAACATAGGCTTCATCCGGGTGATCAAATATCCCACATGGATAGACAACATTGTATCTGTGCCGAAATTCGGAGGAAAGGTTCGCATGTGCATTGATTACCGAGATTTGAACAAGGCCTCTCCAAAAGATGATTATCAACTACCTAATATTGGCACGATTTTAAACAACACAACCAGTCATGCCCTTAAGTCATTCATTAACAATTTTTTCGGATACAGTCAGTTCAAGATGCACCCAGATCATAAAAAAAAACCGCATTCATTGCGCCTTAGGGAACCTTTTACTACACGGTTATGCTGTTTGATCTAAACAATCCAGGGGATACCTACCATAGGGATTCCACAACCATCTTGCATGATCTGATACCAAAAGAAGTTGAGGTTTATGTGGACAATATGATCATCAAGTCTAAGACTAGGGAAGGTCATGTTCCCACTCCTCTGTAACACCCCGTAATTCTGCTTAATTCTAAATTACGTAAGTAGAGTAATTTAATTGGATTAAATACGCTTTAATTAAATTACGTGAGTAGAGTAATTTAATGTGATTAAATATGTTTGATTTAAATTACGTGAGTAGAGTAATTTAAATAGATATTATATTAATAAAGAAGAATATGTGTTATAGAAAATTTACTAAGGTGAGTAGAAATTTTCAATGCTGATATGTACGGTCTAGTGACTATATGGACGTACCGGATATAACTCGACAAAATTAAGAATGAGAGTAGAAAAATATTTACGAGACTCAAATGATAATTTAGAGTCTACGGTTGATTCCGAAAGGGTCGAATTAGTCAAAATAGTGTACCCGGGGGTACTAGTTGAGTGCCGGGTCATTTTCGGGCTAAACCGGGACCATTCGGGGGGCATTTTGGTCTCTTTACAATTATGGGAAAGAAGACCTACGAATTTTTGTAACCCTATATCTGATTATAAGAGTGGTGGCTAGGGTTAGACAGTTAGAGTTACACCATAGCCATTAGAGAGAGAGAGAGAGGCAAATTCCTTAGGCAATAAGGAAGGAGGGATCATCTTAGGAAGATTTCACCACAAAGATTGTTGGGAAGAAGGATTGAGACACCAATATCATCAATCATCATCAACAACCACGAAATCAGACCCTACAAATCTTAAGGCAAGTGGTTATTTGCAAAATAATTGAGTTATAATACCCATGTTTAAGCTTGAGGAAGAACATGATTTTTATGATATTCTTAGGAATAAACAGTTGATAATAATCCATGATTGATTAGGATTTGCATGTAGGACGTTTTTGAATTACCAAGTAGGTTTATATCATAGAAAATCTGATGAGAAATTCGTATGAAAATCTGGTATTTTGATGAAAAATATAAAGAATGCAGTTTTAGGGTTCTTGAATATTATGGATATTTTCAGTGAATTTAGCCAAGATTTATAATGATTCTGTTGTTTTAAATCGTTAGTAATCATCCCAGAACATGTAGGAATGATTAGAAATTGTTGGTTGTGAATTTGATGGCTTATCATGAAAGTTAGAGATGTATAAATGGTGAAACCCATAGGAAGAAGATGAACTGGGTCTGTCACTGCTTAATCGATCGATCGACCCTGGAGTATCGATCGATCGAAGCAGTCGATCGATCGACCATCTTCCTTCGATCGATCGACCCTGTCTGAACTATAGAAAGTTGTGTAGAAATTTCTTTAATTGCCGTTACTGAATGGGAACCTTAGAATTGATATTTCTCCTATGAGAGGACTTGGAAATTACGAGTAGGTGTACCATTAGGTTCCTCCACTAATGATTGAGTAGGAATGTTGGAGAAATGGAATGACAGTAGAACGATTGACTTAGCTGTGAGTCGAAATGGTTAATTTAATTACGGTAAGAGTGAGACTTAATTCTGGAAAGAAAATACCAGTAGGTTAAAGTTAACTTAACTACTGAATTAAGGGAGGGGTAACTAGTACCCTTAGAGTTACGCGAATACTCTAATAAATACAATAGTGAGATATGTTGTAATTAATAAGTACGGAGAATATAAGAAAAATATATTACGTACGGGTATGATTTACTAGGTCGGGTGCGTACCTACTAAATTTATATAAATAGTTTTGGGTTAAGAGAATATTACCTAAATTAATTATGTTAGGGTCGATGTGACATTCCGAACTAACATAAGACTATTATAAATTTGGGGTCGATGTTTAATGCCGAACCAAACTTTGAACTGGTGCCGTGATGAAAGAGTCCCGAACCAGAATATGTGTCTATATTTATATTTATAGATAGTTGGGGTCGATGAACCATTCCGAACCAACTTTCACTTGGAGTCGATGAATTATTCCGTGCCAAGGGTCCTTTGTGTGTAATAAAAGGATATATTAGTGGTAACTAATATTATATACACTGTTGTGGGATAAAATGTTTTATGTGCTAAATCTATAAATTGAGAATAGTAGACAATGAAATGATAAGTAAATGTCTCAGTAATAATTTATAGCATGATGTAATTATTACAAGAATAAGGTAACGAGCAGTTATTGAGTTAACTACAGTTATGGACAGTATAACTAGGTAGACCAAGTTTCCTCGATAGTTATATACTATGTAAGAGAGGTAAGGAGGTCCAAGGGAGAGTGCGAAACCTTAATGTGTGTAATCAATAACTTAATTGTGATAACCGCTTGCAAAATATTTTCAAATGTTTTGAGTACTAACTCTTGCTATGAAAATTTTTAAAAACCTTTTAGGTGCCCAGCCACAAGGACACCCAGCTTGATTTCATGTCAGAGATTTGGGAGCTGCAGCCAGTGTGGAGGTTGCAGGGATTGTTTAGACGCTTCCTCTTTTTCAT
Organism: Sambucus nigra; assembly: GCA_949130495.1. Taxonomy (NCBI): domain Eukaryota; kingdom Viridiplantae; phylum Streptophyta; class Magnoliopsida; order Dipsacales; family Adoxaceae; genus Sambucus; species Sambucus nigra. The sequence continues at coordinate 236,577,809 of OX422208.1, read as the reverse complement.
TTCTAGTGCAGGATCTCAGTTTTATTATTTCTTGTTGGAACATGTCGTTCCACCTTTACTATTACAGTTTATTCTAGTTATGGATTTGTAGTTGTCTTTGGGCCGTGGTTTACGGCAAGACTTTATTTGCTTTCAGATTTTTATATACTGAGCATTCATATCTAGTTTTGGTTATGTGTGGTTTGGATTATTTATTGTTTTAAGTAAGACAAAAACTTGGCACCCGTTTTAATTACATTTAGGTGGTTAGTAATTTTAAAAAGGCGTTCGACAGTGATGCTAAGAATGAACCATTTAAGAAACCTATTTATATTAAAATAAGGCTTGATCACCCAAGGTTTAATTAGGCGGGGTGTCACAGATGGTATCAGAGCATCAGGTTCTAGTGTCCATAGGATATGTACGGCTTACTATGATTCAGCGTTACGTTTGTTTGTATTAGAGCCCTACTATTAGGATTGTTGATAAATTTCCAACTGTTGCGTTATCGTACTTCTGCTCTTAAATTTTGTATAAACTGTGTACTTATACAATTTGAATCTTATTTCAGATGCCGCCAAGGAGACTGAGAGCAGAGAGGGCTGAAGCCAGAGAGAAGGTGAGGGAGGCTCATCAGGAGCCACAGGTACCGATACCACCACCCCACCTGAGCTAATCTCCACTACTCAGGTTGCAGTGATAGTGGCTCAGGCAGTTGAGACAGCAATGAGGGCAATGGCAGCCCACTTTCCACAGCCCCAAGTACCTCCCCCTGTGGCACCGGCAGTGCAAGTTCCGTCGGGACCATCTACTTGGCAACGAGTCAGGGAGACATTTCAGAAGGGGAACCCACCCGAGTTTCAGGGTAGTACTGATATAGTGGAAGCGTGCAACTGGAAGAAGAATATCCAGCGCCACTTGCGCATGCTAGAGTGCACCGGAGTGCAGGAACAGATGCTAGCCACTTTTCGTCTGTCAGGAGCGGCCCTACAGTGGTGGGAGTCAGTTACCACCACCGAGGAGAGAGATACTTTGTCTATTTTTGAGTTTTGGGTGCGGTTTGACCGCAAGTATTTCCCTCCAGCAGTAGAGTCAGAGATGAGAAAGAAGTTCAGCGAAGTGGTTCAGGGTGATCGCTCAGTTGCTGACTACGAGGAGGAGTTTACCCGCTTGGCCAACTTTGTGCCAAACGAGGTGAGCAATGAGGAGAGGAAGAAGTCCAAATTTATGGAGGGCCTAACCTGGAGAATCAGACAACACTTAATTGGTAATCCGGCATTGGTAACCTACACAGATGTCGTCAATTCCGCTCTACTACACTGTCAGGATCACCGTTTTCATACTAAGGGAAGTAAGAGGGGTGAGCCTAGCCAACCGGGCAAGGTGGATGGAGGTAGTGGCAGCAGTGCAACACAGCAGCAGGCAACGGGTCAGTTGGGACAGGATTCCAGACAGGGGAACCCTGCCAAGAAGTTTAAGCACAGGAAGTATCGCTTCGACCGACAGGGCCAACAGGGTCCTCAGCAACCAGTCCCTCAGGGTCGACAGGGCCAGGGTAATCAAAATGGGGGACAACAAGGCCAAGGGCAACAGGGCCAACGTCAGGGCCAACAGGGCCAAGGACAAAGACAGTTCCAGGGGCAGTGCTTCACTTGTGGTCAGCAGGGTCACAAGAGCAGAAATTGTCCATAGCAAGACCGGGCACGACAGCAGGGTGCCCAACAGGGGCAGCAGGCACCGTTAGCTCCAGCAGCAGTACAGGCCCCACAGCCAGGGCAGATGCAGTACGGGCGTGTGTTCAACATCCGTGACATTCCATTTCAGCCGGCACCGCCAGCACCGTCGGCAGTTGCGGGTATGTTTCCTATTCATGGGCTTGAGGGGAATGTTTTGTTTGACACTGGGGCAACGCATTCATTTATTTCCACTAGATTTGCATGGGCAGCCGGCCTATTAGCGACAGCAGACACTCATCTTATCTGTGTGGAGTCACCGATGGGTAGTGGGTCCCTCATACACTCGATTTGTAAGGGTGTGGACATTATGGTTGGGAGATTGAGTCTAGCGGCGGACCTTCTAGTGCTGGATATGGAGGGATATGATGTCATCCTAGGCATGGATTGGTTGGCACATAATAGGGCAATGGTAGATTGTTATGAGAGGACCATCGTGTTCTCTATCCCGGGGCAGGAGATGTTCCTTGTGGCTATGCCACTTCCCGAGGGAGGATCGCGAACTCACTTATATTATATTGAGGAGGAGACCTCACATGGGGTGGTCGTTTCTCTGGACTCAATCCCAGTTGTGAGGGACTTTGAGGATGTCTTTCAGGAGATACCAGGGTTACCACCTAGCAGAGAGATAGAGTTCGTAATTGATCTCACACCGGGGATGAGACCGATTGCCAGAGCACCATATCGCATGGCTCCTTCAGAGATGCGGGAACTGAGAGAGAAAATCCAGCAACTGTTAAGACAGGGTTTTATTCGACGGAGTACATCGCCATGGGGTGCGCCAGTACTGTTTGTGAAGAAAAGGGATGGTTCACTTCGTCTGTGCGTAGATTACAGAGAGTTAAACAAAGTAACGATACGTAATAAGTATCCATTACCGAGGATTGACGACTTGTTTGATCAATTGAGAAGGGCTGCATACTTCTCAAAGATCGATTTGAGATCGGGTTACCACCAATTGCGCATTCGTGAAGAGGATGTACCTAAGACCGCTTTCCTGTCGCGGTACGGGTCATATGAGTTCAGAGTGATGCCATTTGGGCTAACTAATGCACCCGCGGTATTCATGGATCTCATGAATAGGGTATTCGGGGAGTTTTTGGATCAGTTTGTGATTGTATTCATAGACGACATTCTGATTTACTCCCGTACAGAGGAGGAGCACGCAGAACACTTACGATTGGTCCTACAGACATTGCAGAACCATCAGTTATACGCCAAATTTGAGAAGTGTGAGTTTGGCTTCGAGAGGTGCAGTTCCTAGGCCATGTCGTATCTAGCAGGAGCATTGCTGTTGACTCGAGTAAGGTATCGGCGGTGAGGGAGTGGGGACAGCCCACGACACCGACAGAAATCCGCAGTTTCTTGGGTTTGGCTGGTTATTATCGTCGCTTCATCAAGGGATTCTCAAAAATTGCCGGACCGTTGACGAATCTGACTCGGAAGGGAATTCCCTTTGTATGGAGTGATAGTTGCCAGTTAGCATTTGATGAATTGAAAGACAAGTTGACATCAGCCCCCGTTCTTACCTTGCCTAAGAACGGAGTGGAATACCGAGTCTATACTGATGCGTCCTTACAAGGACTTTGGGGTGTGTTACAACAGGAGGAGAAGGCTATAGCTTATGCGTCATGAAAGCTTAATCCACATGAGAAGAACTACCCCACCCACGACCTCGAGTTGGCAGCGATTGTTTTTTCTTTGAGGATTTGGAGACACTATCTTCTGGGCGAGCAGCTTACGCTATTCACGGATCATAAGTCATTGCAATATCTGTTCACTCAGAAGGACCTGAACATGAGGAAGAGAAGGTGGCTTGAATTCGTGAAGGACTACCAATTTGATATACAGTACCATCCTGGTAAGGCTAACGTGGTGGCAGATGCGTTAAGCAGAAGACCTATCGGAGAGTTAGCAGAAGTCTGGAAGGCAAAGTGGAGTGAGCTCCGACACGAGGATGATATGGCAAGAGCATGTATGGAAGTTCTAGCTATCACTTCCGAGAACGTTATGCGGATAGTGAGGGCACAAGCAGAAGACCCATTTTGTCAGGATAAAGTACGGCAGATACTGGCCAAGGGGGCAGAGTTCTACTCCATCAGTTCAGAGGGTGGACTACGCTTCAACGGTAGACTGATAGTACCTAAAGACGATGATTTGAGGCATGCCGTTATGACAGAGTCGCACGGGTCAAAATTCTCAGTACATCCAGGTGGGGACAAGATGTACCAGGATATGCGACGAGTATATTGGTGGTCAGGTATGAAATGAGATATTGCAGAATTTGTCTCAAAGTGTGTTACATGCCAACTCATAAAAGTTGACCATCAGAGGCCTTCAGGAATGCTACAACCACTAGAGATTCCCGTGAGGAAGTGGGAGAGTATCTCAATGGATTTTATTACTGGGTTACCAACCTCACAGAAGGGCCACGATTCCGTATGGGTGATAGTGGATCGTTTGACTAAGGTCGCACATTTCTTACCGGTTCGTACGGATTACGATACGATGCGATACGCGCAGCTTTTTATTTCAGATATTGTTAAGCTGCACGGAGTTCCTATTAATATCGTGTCGGACCGAGATAAGATATTTGTGTCACACTTTTGGAAGAGTTTTCAGGAGGCCATGGGCACCGACTTACGGTTGAGTACGGCATATCACCCACAGACGGACGGCCAGACGAAAAGAGTAAACCAGATGCTAGAGGACATGCTGAGAATGTGTATCCTATATTTTGGGGGAAATTGGGAGCCATATCTTCCTTTGGTGGAGTTTGCGTATAATAACTCTTACCAATTCACTATTGGCATGGCTCCATTCGAGGCGCTTTATGGGAGGCCTTGTCGTTCACCCGCTTGTTGGTTAGAGGTGGGGGATAACAGACTTTTAGGGCCAGAGATGATACATGAGACTTCCTCCAAAATAGAGTTGATTCGAGGACGTATTCGAATAGGCCAGGATAGGCAGAAGAGTTATGCTGACGCCAATAGAAGGCATGTGGAATTAGATGTGGGAGACCAGGTGTTAATTCGAGTATCTCCTATGAAAGGGGTTACGAGGTTTGGCAAAAAGGGGAAGTTAGCACCGAGATATGTGGGGCCGTTTCCTATCATTGAGAGAGTGGGACCGGTAGCTTACAGATTGGGACTCCCGGAGCATCTTCAGCGAATACATGATGTGTTCCATGTAGCATCGTTGAAGAAATACAAGAGGAGCGAGAGAGCCTTCTGGCACATTCCACTGGAGGAGATCGATTTGCAGCCAGATATCTCGTATGAAGAAAGACCCTTGGCGATCCTGGATTATAGTGAGCGCAAACTAAGATCCAAGGTGGTGCCCTTAGTACGAGTACAGTGGGGACACCACGATATGGATGAGTCAACTTGGTAACGGGAAGAGGATATGCGAGAACAATATCCAGAATTATTCATAGCAGGTATTTTTTCTAATTTCGAGGAAATTCCTTTTGAAAGGGGGGAAGTATGTAACACCCCGTAATTCTGCTTAATTCTAAATTACGTAAGTAGAGTAATTTAATGGGATTAAATACGCTTTAATTAAATTACGTGAGTAGAGTAATTTAATGTGATTAAATATGTTTGATTTAAATTACGTGAGTAGAGTAATTTAAATAGATATTATATTAATAAAGAAGAATATGTGTTATAGAAAATTTACTAAGGTGAGTAGAAATTTTTAATGCTGATATGTACGGTCTAGTGACTATATGGACGTACCGGATATAACTCGACAAAATTAAGAATGAGAGTAAAAAAATATTTACGAGACTCAAATGATAATTTAGAGTCTACGGTTGATTCCGAAAGGGTCGAATTAGTCAAAATAGTGTACCCGGGGGTACTAGTTGAGTGCCGGGTCATTTTCGGGCTAAACCGGGACCATTCGGGGGCATTTTGGTCTCTTTACAATTATGGGAAAGAAGACCTACGAATTTTTGTAACCCTATATCTGATTATAAGAGTGGTGGATAGGGTTAGACAGTTAGAGTTACACCATAGCCATTAGAGAGAGAGAGAGAGGCAAATTCCTTAGGCAATAAGGAATGAGGGATCATCTTAGGAAGATTTCACCACAAAGATTGTTGGGAAGAAGGATTGAGACACCAATATCATCAATCATCATCAACAACCACGAAATCAGACCCTACAAATCTTAAGGCAAGTGGTTATTTGCAAAATAATTGAGTTATAATACCCATGTTTAAGCTTGAGGAAGAACATGATTTTTATGATATTCTTAGGAATAAACAGTTGATAATAATCCATGATTGATTAGGATTTGCATGTAGGACGTTTTTGAATTACCAAGTAGGTTTATATCATAGAAAATCTGATGAGAAATTCGTATGAAAATCTGGTATTTTGATGAAAAATATAAAGAATGCAGTTTTAGGGTTCTTGAATATTATGGATATTTTCAGTGAATTTAGCCAAGATTTATAATGATTCTGTTGTTTTAAATCGTTAGTAATCATCCCAGAACATGTAGGAATGATTAGAAATTGTTGGTTGTGAATTTGATGGCTTATCATGAAAGTTAGAGATGTATAAATGGTGAAACCCATAGGAAGAAGATGAACTAGGTCTGTCACTGCTTGATCGATCGATCGACCCTGGAGTATCGATCGATCGAAGCAGTCGATCGATCAACCATCTTCCTTCGATCGATCGACCCTGTCTGAACTATAGAAAGTTGTGTAGAAATTTCTTTAATTGCCGTTACTGAATGGGAACCTTAGAATTGATATTTTTCCTATGAGGGGACTTGGAAATTACGAGTAGGTGTACCATTAGGTTCCTCCACTAAAGATTGAGTAGGAATGTTGGAGAAATGGAATGACGGTAGAACGATTGACTTAGCCGTGAGTCGAAATGATTAATTTAATTACGAAAAGAGTGAGACTTAATTCTGGAAAGAAAATACCAGTAGGTTAAAGTTAACTTAACTACTGAATTAAGGGAGGGGTAACTAGTACCCTTAGAGTTACGCGAACACTCTAATAAATACAATAGTGAGATATGTTATAATTAATAAGTACGGAGAATATAAGAAAAATATATTACGTACGGGTATGATTTACTAGGTCGGGTGCGTACCTACTAAATTTATATAAATAGTTTTGGGTTAAGAGAATATTACCTAAATTAATTATGTTAGGGTCGATGTGACATTTCGAACTAACATAAGACTATTATAAATTTGGGGTCGATGTTTAATGACGAACCAAACTTTGAACTGGTGCCGCGATGAAAGAGTCCCGAACCAGAATATGTGTCTATATTTATATTTATAGATAGTTGGGGTCGATGAACCATTCCGAACCAACTTTCACTTGGAGTCGATGAATTATTCCGAGCCAAGGGTCCTTTGTGTGTAATAAAAGGATATATTAGTGGTAACTAATATTATATACATTTTTGTGGGATAAAATGTTTTATGTGCTAAATCTATAAATTGAGAATAGTAGAAAATGAAATGATAAGTAAATGTCTCAGTAATAATTTATAGCATGATGTAATTATTACAAGAATAAGGTAACGAGCAGTTATTGAGTTAACTACAGTTATGGACAGTATAACTAGGTAGACCAAGTTTCATCGATAGTTATATACTATATAAGAGAGGTAAGGAGGTCCAAGGGAGAGTGCGAAACCTTAATGTGTGTAATCAATAACTTAATTGTGATAACCGCTTGCAAAATATTTTCAAATGTTTTGAGTACTAACTCTTGCTATGAAATTTTTTAAAAACCTTTTAGGTGCCCAGCCACAAGGACACCTAGCTTGATTTCATGTCAGAGATTTGGGAGCTGCAGCCAGTGTGGAGGTTGCAGGGATTGTTTAGACGCTTCCTCTTTTTCATTTCTAGTGCAGGATCTCAGTTTTATTATTTCTTGTTTGAACATGTCGTTCCACCTTTACTATTACAGTTTATTCTAGTTATGGATTTGTAGTTGTCTTTGGGCCGTGGTTTATGGCAAGACTTTATTTCTTTCAGATTTTTATATACTGAGCATTCATATCTAGTTTTGGTTATGTATGGTTTGGATTATTTATTGTTTTAAGTAAGACAAAAATTTGGCACCCGTTTTAATTACATTTAGGTGGTTAGTAATTTTAAAAAGGCGTTCGACAGTGATGCTAAGAATGAACCATTTAAGAAACCTGTTTATATTAAAATAAGGCTTGATCACCCAAGGTTTAATTAGGCGGGGTGTCACATCCTCGAAAGTTCTTCAAGCGATTACGGCGATACCAAATGCGGCTTAACCCACAAAATTGTGTTTTTGGCATTACCAAAGGAAAGCTCTTGGGATTCATGGTTAGCGAGAAATGGATTAAAGTAGATCCTGCTAAGCTAAAAGACATACTCAAAATGCAACCACCCCGAACGGAGAAGGAGGTCCGAGGATTCTTGGTAAAATTGGAGTATATCAGTCGATTCATGAGCCAATTGACGTCTATTTGTGAACTCATCTTCAAACTACTTCAGAAGCATTCAACCAAAACTTAGAACAAAGCTTTTTAGGAAGCCTTTTAACAGATCAAGAAATATTTAACCCGACCTTCGATACTCATGCTACCACAACCTAGTCTACCCCTACTTCTATACTTGACTATCACAGACACCACAAGTGGGGATTTGTTAGCCCAATACCTTAAAGAATCCCGCAAAGAGAGATCCATATACTGTGCTAGTCACAAATTATCCAGGTACGAATTTAACTACACTACCTTGGAGAAAGCATGTGTCGCCCTTGTCGGGGTCACCTATAAATTATGGCACTACATGCTCACTTTTCCCATCAGACTGGTATCTCGTATAGATCCTATCAAATACCTACTCAAGAAACCTGCTTTGTCCAGCTGAATGGCCCACTGATTGATGTTATTAGCCAGATTTGTTATTGTGTATGTCATATAGAAATCCATGAAAGGGAGAGCCATCTCTGACTACCTTGTTGACTACCTTACAGAAGAAGCCGATGTTTGGTTCTCCAAATTCCCGGATGAAGATATTATTTATACCTCCCAAGAAGACATCCGATGGAAAATGTTCTTTGATGGTGCCGCCAATAAGAAATGATATGGCATTAGGATACTCCTAATCTCCCCTAATGACTTTCACACTCCCATTGCATCAAGCTAGATTTTTCCTGAACCAACAACATGATCGAATATGAGGCATGCACAGTAGGCCTTAATGTCATTCTTAATAAAGGAATTCGATGCCTTGATGTCTACGGGGATTCAACCCTCATCATCATCAGTCAAGTCCTTAAAAGATGCAAATCAAGGATGAGAAACTCTTACCCTTCCATGCCCACCTAGAAGAGTTGACCTCCCAATTTTGAGATATCACTTTCCACTACCTGCCCCGAGAAAAGAACACTTTAGCCGATGCCCTTGCTATCTTAGCCTCCATGGTTGACATGTCTAAGGGAAGAACGATTACCCCATTCCTAGCCCAAAAGAAAGATAAACCGACCCACTTATGCCACATTAAACAACTGACAAAAGAGGATTCCGATATGGATGATTGTTAGTATTACGACATTTGGTGCCTCCTTATGCCTAGTAGGTATCCCCAAGATTTTAACAAGAAAGATCGAGTAACCCTCCGCAAACTGGCTACCCAGTACATTATCTGTGATAAAGCACTGTTTAATAGAAACTTTGATGGAACCCACTCATATTACATCGTAGGGTCTGACACTGAAGAGATGATACAGAAAATCTATAGCGGGGAATGCGAACCCCATATGAATGGCCATATGCTCGCCAAGAATATTACCGAACATGGTTACTATTAGACTACCATGGTTCAGGATTTCACCGCCTATATTCAGAGATGCCTTAAATGCCAATAATTTTCCAACCTCCAATACTTTCCTCCACGAGAATTGTACAACATGACTTCTCCCAGGCCATTTTCAGCAAGGGACATCGATATCATAGGGACATTTACACCCCAAGGCCTCCAACGAGCATGAATTCATCTTGGTTGCCACTGATTAATTCACCAAATGGGTCAAAGCCAAGTCATACACAATGCTGAATGACAAAAAGGTGACCAAGTTCATCCGAAAAAATATAATCTATCGATATGGGGTCCCGCATGAGATAATATCAGATAATGGGTTTCATTTCGAAGCAGAAGTCACATAATTATTCGACTAGTATGGGATTCAAAGACACAAATCTTCTCCCTACTAACCTCAAACCAAAGACATAGTCGAAGTCACTAATAAGAACCTCAAAGAAATCATCAGCAAGATGATCGAGATTTGTTGGGATTGGGCCGATGGGATCCCTTGCTCTCTCTAAGGCTACCGAACTTCAGTTCGAGCATCTACTGGGGATACTCCTTACTCTATGGTATACGACATTTAAGCAATCCTAGCTATTGAGCTAAAAATTCCTTCACTACGTGTTATGCTTGAAAGAAAAGTCAGTGAGGAAGACTAGCATCAGAGCCGTCTTGACGAGTTGTCACTCTTGGACGATAGAAGCCTACTAGCTCTATATCATATACAAGGGTGCCATCATCGAATAACACGATCATTCAACAAGAGAGTCAAGGACCGCGGTGTTTGAAAAGGGGACTTAGCCCTTAAAGAAATAATAGAGCCCATCTGGGACCCCAAAGGAAAATTTAATCCCAATTAGAACGACCCCTACTTTGAGAAAAAGTAACTATTTGGTGGAGCCGCTGTGCTCACTGACCTTTCTAGAGATGAGATGGACCTTCCAAACAACCTGGACCGTCTCAAGAAATTCTACCCTTAGTCTGAAATCTTGGTACACTGCGACTCTTCTCATCTCCCTTTTATTCTAAATAAAATATTCATTTCCCTCTACTCAGAACTACGTGGGGCGTGATCCTCTAAAAAACTCTTTACTTTAAAAAATGAAACTAATTTTTTTTAAAACCCTAGAGGTACGTAGGCAACTCATACGCTTTACATGATCACTACCCCCTTCTTTTTCATAAAATGATATTCTTTTATTATCTCCGAGAGCAACAGTCATTTTATTATTTACATGAACAAAAGGGTTATGTATGCCTTAGCGATTGGTATAGATAATTCAAATGTAAAACTCATCAAGAGGCATAACAATATAATTAAAATCCTTTTTTATTCCATTAATGGGAAAATTTGGTACGATTACATGAAATATTAGCGTAAGGAGTCAAACATCTTCCCCCGCCAACCTTACTATCCTAAAAAAAGCTAACTATTCATAAACATCCCAACTTTATTCCCAATAACCAAATATCTAACCATCATAAAAGCTTCACAAAGAATACCAGATTCATAAAGGGCCCTACCCGCAGCTGCCAGAAGAACCAACCCTATCATCATTTACATTTTAGAGTCCCCAAACTTCCCCTGCTTGGATGGAATACTGAAGGTGCTCCATGGAATGGTAAGCTCAGACAAGGCCTGGGGAAAACCATAATACCTTCCTTTATGGTGTCAAACATGGAGAGCCATCATATGCATAGTCTCTTTGACAATCACTTTATCCACTACCCTCCTCCATAGCCATTTCATGAAGTCCCCACAAACATGCCAAAATTTTCCAACAGATTGGGAATGACAGGTTGATGGCCGACGATTCTCCCATAGAGAGCCTAGTTGCATATGCAAACCCTTCGTCAAATCTTCCACAAGAAATAAGTCCAGAACATGAGGAGGCATGATCTGTTCCCATCCAATGCAACTTGATGCAAGAGTCGCTAGGGAAAGTAGAAAAAGGTCTGTCGGAGGCCAACCAATCGAACATATTAGAATTCCCCCAGTTCTAGAATGGGATGTAACTCCCCTCAATAGGGTACCAACCAGTGCAAACATTGAGCCTTGTGCTCCATAAACCAATTTTCCCAATTCTCGACAGCCGGGCCAAATCTGATAAAATAACGGGTAAAGAAATTTAGCACAACTGCCAAGGGGTTTTCAGGAGGCACTAACAAATGAAATCTCTTATACATATACATGAAAAATATAACTGGGTTTCCCCTTAAAAAGTCAGAATGGCCTTCTCGCCAAGCGTCTAGACCATTTAGGGTCTCTGTAAGTATAACCGCTACAGGATTGTGATGGTATGACATTCATTCAGTAATGGCAGTAAGCTAAGGGTCCACCAAAAGGTCCTCGGTCACCAATAGTAACTCTAAAAGTACGCCAAGGTCGATAGCTCCGGTATAGTCTACATCACTAATGTCCCGCATATGAATAAAGTATAGCAGAGCTGGTAGGGAAATCAATATGCTCATAACCAATGATTAGGCCACCGAGGATGAAATATGGAGAAATTTCACCAACAGTACCCGAGGGGACCGATAGAATTCAGGCATGACAATCGCAAAATTGGGATTTACCCCCAGTGTAGTAAAAAACTCCTCGTAACTAGGGCAGATTCATCGAAGTAAAAACAAAAGACATGATCCTTGGGGTACCATAATTGTACCATCACCGTCAGTATGTTCCAGTCAAGGGGCCGGTTATGCCATAAAGAAACCTGATGCAGGTTGAAGGCATTATAGTATACATTATAAGAGCACGTAGCCTTTAAGTTCTCAAGGTAAGGGATGAATTCAGTGCTCACAGGAAGAGCCATGTTGAAAATAATAAGGCAAGAAGCAAGGAATAAGCAAAAGAAAGGAAATTTAGATGGATGAAGAAAACACACCACCTTACCCCTTTTTATACTTGAAAAACTTGGCTGGAGACAAGGATCCTTCAAAATTCGGATGAAACCCTACACCATCAAGTACAAAGTAGTTGACGAAAGTGAAATCAAGCCTTGGGGTGATTGAACTGGACTCACCTTCCAATAGGTAGGACAAGGGGTAAACCGAACGACATCTCCCCACTTTTAGCAAATCTTCTTTTTCTTCTTTGTCAAAATATAAAAAAATTATATTTATTTTTATTTTTCAGGAGAGTTCCTCCTATTTTTACTTATCCTTTCTCAAAATAAATTTATTTTTAAGTCATTATAATCCTTTTTACGGTCTCAGCAAGAAAGTAAAAAGTTCATTAAGTCATTAAAGCGAAGATAAATTAATAAAATCCCATTCCATATATATATATATATATATATATATATATATATATATATATATATATTTCTTCATTACATTTATCTTGTAGAAACAAAACATAAAGACACCAGGACTCAACTCGAAAACCCTAAAAACATTCTCTCTCTCTCTCTCTCTCAGACCCCTATCCCTATTCCCCTTAGAGGAGTTGTAGAGCCTCCGCTACCTGATCTAGACCTCTCCTCAGACGAAGCAGATGGCACCAAATAACAAGGAACCGGGATCGACTCCTGAATATGAGAGGTCAAAGAAGCCACCCAGTCCTAGATATCTCTCAGCCAGGTAGTCGACACCCAGACGTGCTGTAAGAAAAATAAGAAAAAAAATCAATTAGTGTGAGGCAAAAGAAGAAATCAAAATGACAAAAGTCAAATAAATGAAAGGTACACCTCTGGCTGAAGGACATCCTTTGTCAGCTCCAAAACCTCGGGGTCCATCTTATTAGGTGACGTAGCATATTCACCGATCCTCCCCCAAGTAGTATGATGTTATTTTAAGGAGGAGCCAATCGCATAAACGGAACCTCTAGCATCGTCGTCTCTATTGACGTCGATGTTCCACCAGCACTATGGGCAGACCACGCTAGATGACTCATCGCCCTATTAGAAACCGTAGGAGGAAGAGGCATAACATCATATACACTGGGTGGCATCAGCCAGCTTGACACAAAATCTCGATAATCATAGGTCGCCGCCATGTTCCTATATGACGAGTAAGGTTTGCCGACCATCGCTGCCACCCTCGTGTCCTCAGGCATCTCCTGCACCCCCCTCATGTACCTCGGGGGCATCACATGTGGCACCATCACCTCATCCTCCACCACCTATAGGAAGACTCTCCCCTAAATACCAGGAGTAACCGAACTCATGCGCCAGCAGCGGAGACAGTTGTGAGTTCCCCCCGTCACCCTCGTGTGTTGGATGGACGTACCCCAAGGATAGAAGGTCACCTGAAAGATCCATAGAAGAAAATAATATCTAAAAAAGGACACCAAAGAAAAATGGTCACAAGAGGAAATAATAATTTATCCGATTGCTTGTCAGGCCATTCAAGACATGACGCACCACCATCAAAGAAAGAGACTGCCTCAACTGCTGGTTGGACTTTTGCCACCGGTACATACGGCAGAAGTCCCCCATCGACTCATCCTTTAAATATATCAAATGGAAGTTAAGCCCAAACACCTCATAGAACCACGTCTGTAAAAGGACAAGGGTCGTCAATCAAAAGAAAGCAATCAAGGAATCCAAAAATAAATAAAATGCATAAAGGAAAATTCATGAAGGAGAATGCATAAAGGAAAAATGTAAAAAGAAAATAATACCTAAAAAATATACGTGGCTCCACTAAAGGTCTACCGGAAGCACCAGAAAAATGCATCCAAAGACGAATAAAGAGTCGCCAAGGTAAGGCTCCCCCATTCAAAGAGAGGGATATTCGAAAATACCTTCAAATAAGGAAAAAATCATAAGTGGACAACATCGCCACTAGTCATCGTCAAAAACCCTCCCAACAACAAAAGAATAAATAAACGGGCCATCTGCCACACCTACAGCTCGTTGGTCTCATTAATCCATCGAATCAACAAAACCTCCTTCACAAGAGAGATACAGATAGAGTCCCCAGAGACTATCGTCCTAAAATCACCCAATGTTGCTTCCACCGCCATCGACATCATCGCAAAGTTCGATCCCCCTCTATATGGGTCCCCTCATAGTCTAGCACCATTAGTTTTTGTACATCTATGGGAGTCACTGTCATCTCCCTAAAATCGAAATGCATAGTGTGGGTAGTATCCCACTACCTCTCTCGCAAGGCATTGAGGACAGTCATCGATCAAGTAGTCTCATCCGATGAAGATGCCAAACTTCCAAAACCAGCTGATGAAACCACCTAACGTACCACTAGAGGAAGGTTATCCCAGACATCCTTGAACCTCGTCGTGCCCCGAGAACAAGGGGTGGACTTAGATATATCAGTCTGTCAAAGAAAAATGAAAAACCCTTGTCAAAATTCAGAAAATAAGGAAATACACAAAAAAGGGAAATACCAAAGGTCATTTAGACTTACATAATCACAAAGGTTCACTACCCTAGATGATTGATGGTACACAGGCTCACGCAGAAGAGTCCGCTCATCCACAACCAACTCAAATGAGTCAAAGACATTCTCATTGCCCAGCACTATGGGTACCCTAGTCCACCATTCCAAATGCGCCCAATCATCAACACTCAACCATGCCATGTGGATCGCACTGGTTGAAAATTTCACCATTTCCTAGTCTTGGAAAGGAGAATAATGCTAGAACATTTTGCAAAAAAGATACGCAGAAGATCGAAAAGCTTTGAAAAATGAAAAAATCTTGCCTGTTTTTATACAAGGCTAAGGGGTATGCTCATCGGTAGTGCCTGGCCACATACTGATCGACACTGTCCTTTTATCTGCTCGATGTAATACCCCATACTTTTAAAGATATTTAAATTACAAAGGTGGGCGTAATTTGGTAAATTGAGGAATTACTGTGAATAGTAATTTCAGAATTTATGAGTGTAATTGAATAAATTCAGAATATAAAGTGAATAGTAAATATTAGTTTGTAAGTGTCAAATTAATATTTACATGGATTATATTTTCTTACGAGACTAAGAATGTGAGTGGGACTATTTTAATTACATGTCGCAGTTGGGTAAAGCAACAAAGGAAAATATTTTAATTGGAAAATATATGGATTGAAATAGGTTGGGTTTAATTAATGAATTATAGATAAGTGAATTGAATGGATATTTTAAGTGAGCGATTGGGTTTGGAATGGCCAAAATAGTCAAAATTAAGTTCCCTGGGGTAATGTTTGGGTTGCGGGGGATTTTTGGACTAGTAGGGACTCAAAATTGAGTACACGAGTCATTTTATAATTGGGTATTCACCCAATTTCGGGTTTAATAAGGGGAGAGACCTTATTTCCCCCATATATCAGCCCTAAGAGAGAGAAAGAGAAGAGAGAAAGAAGATAAGAAAGAACAAGAAAGAGAAGACAAGAAAAGAAGGAAACTTTCGGCCAAACTTCGCGGGATTCGACTCGGGGTCGTCAGATTTTATCCACGAGGCAAGTGTTTACCTTCTTTATTAATTTAGTGTGTTTATTTATCATATTATAGTTGGTGTGTAAAACTACAAAGATTTTCAGGATGAGTTTTCGTGAATCAAAATGGGTTTTTCGGAAGATTAACGAGTAAAACCCGAATAATATCAAATTTGAGAAATTTAGGAATTAATTGAAATTAATTGTTGGATCTGGGTTCTAGGATGATTATAACCCTTTGTATGTGTGTATTTATGGTTGATTGAGGTTGGATGATGATGGGTGAGAAAATGAAAACCTCGGAGGTGTATTAATGGTTGTTTGGGATTTTGGAGAAGACGATGAATAGTAATGCAGTAGCTTGCGGGGTTGATTCGACCAGGAAGAGAATTGATTTAGCTCTTGGTCAAAACATGAAAGTTTTAGATCTTTTCGATACGATCGCGTGAGCGCCGACCACATATTTTTCTGATTTTTTTAATAAGTTATGATTTTTCTAAGGAAGCAGTTCCGAGGTTGAAATCATTAGCTCAGAAATCAAACCAGAAATTTGAAAAATAAAGGCTAGAATTGTTTGGAGATAAGTATTTGGGGTTCCTAAAAATAGTGTGGGGACTTCTAAATAATTTTTTTTGAGTAAGGCGTGTACCTTGGGTTAGTTGAAAGTAAAACCCAAGACTTACCAAAATAGGGGTGTTTGGGAGGAGTAACACTTGGGGTGATATTTCGGCGGGCAAAATTTTATATAAGTAATTGTGCATGTAGAAAATATACTTATATGCCGATTTTAGTTGAGTAAAATCCTACGAGGTGAATAGGATGAAATTTAGGATACGGGCTAAAGATAATTGAGTAGTTATCCGATACGTCTATTTATAATAATTATTAGAGGTGAGAGGAATACCTATCGTTATTATATGGGTTATGCGTATGCCCTAATGTTATTATATATATGGGTTAAATGAATACCCATGGGTATTATATATAGGTGAGATAAATACCTATCGTTATTATATGGGCTTTGTGTATGCCATGATGTTATTATATATATGGGTTAAAGGAATACCTATGGGGATTATATATAGGTGAGATGAATACCCGTTGTTAATGTATGTATAGGTGAGAGGAATACATATCGTTATCATATGGTTATGTGAATACCACATTGATGTTATATTTATATAGGTGGAATGGATACCTATATTATTATTTATTATGTGTATGACATAGCTACCATACTAGCTATCACGGGAGGTCGTCTTTCGGAAGAGGACAATCTTATCTTGTGTGCCTTCGGGGGGATTTAGATTTGGTAACTCAAGAAAATAGGACTGTGAAGGTATTATTTGTGAGTCTATAAGTCAGCTGACTATGGGAGCGTAGGTATGTGCGTGACCCATGGGTATGTGAACTATGTTCGCCTCCACTATGTGTGATTTGTATTGATACGGTTCCTGATTGATTCGGAACGCGTGATCCTTATGTGCATGATGTACAAGGATTTGATAGCAGAGTATGAGTACACTGCAACTGGGCCTACGGGTGCCATATATGTATATATGTAGTGAGGGTGATATATATATGTCTAATTGTGATGTATAAGTGCACCGCAACTGAGTCTAGGGGTGCCATATATGTACATATGTACTGAGAACAATATATATGTATACTTATGATCTTCCAATGTTGCTTAGTAGATGAGAATGACTAAGCTACTTATATTATATCTCGGTGGACTGATTGTTATACTTGTTGCGTATAGTATATTATTTATATATGAGATGAGATATCATATAACGTAGCTCGTATAAAGTGAAAAGAATGAATAAAGTGATATACTCCTTCCGATAGATCTACATCCAGATTTATATGAGTATGGATCATATGTTCTAATGATAACTATTGATAAATATGGGATGGTATAAAATGTGGGATGTACTGAAGGCCTAAAGGATCCCGACGACCAACATTGTCACGTAGTAGTGTATCGGGGGGGTTCCTTGTTTTGATTTTGCTTCGCGAGACACCCCACACACGAACGCAACGTAATGTTGGGAATGGGGAGAAGTTTAGTCCTTAGTACTTGGATTTATGAGGGTTTTGGAGGATGGGTGAAATACCTTAGTTAGGCAGGGTAGCTTAACTAGGTTGTTTAAAAAGGTATGCGATAGCTGTGCACTATTAGAAGAGGGGTGATGGGTATCTCATGAGAGTGCGATACTAGTTTAAATATGAGAAATATCATATTGTAAAATATGGATTTTAAGCACTTGCTAAATTTTTTTCAAAACTCAGGCTCTGACCCGTCTCTCTATTTTCCCCTCTCTTGCTATATCTATATATAGGTGTCCAGACACAAGGATGTCTGGATGATGATTCCTTCGAGTCAGACGTTTGCTGCAGCAGCTGTGGATGCAAGCAGGTTTATTATAGACGCTTCTATCATTGAGATCTAGATAGGAGGTATAATAGAAACATTCGGGCTGAAGGCCTAACTGTACTCATTTACTCTTTAACCGCCTTTTAGTGTGGCATTTGATTTGGTTGTATTATTGTACCGAGTGTTTGATTATTTTATTTTATTTCATTTCAATTGCTGCATATATAACTGTTGTAATTGTTTTATTTGAATGGTTGGTTAAAAATATTAGTTAATTAAAATTTTGACGCAGGCCTAATAGGATATTAGCAATTAAATTGGTTTTCGATAGTGATGCTGAGAATGAACCTTACGAGACTCCTGTTTAAATTTGATATAGGAGTGATTGCCTGATAGTTTATTAGGCGGGTGTCACAGGTGGTATCAGAGCATCAGGTTATAGTGTCCTTAGGAATCTGTACGGACGTACTACGCTTTCAGCGTTATTTTTATTTGACATACTATTATGAAAGATTATAGTAAATCTTTTACGCGCTCGTTCGAGATTCGTTTGCTGATCGACGAAGGACGATCGGTGAGGGCCGTTAGGAGAACAGCATGATGTGGGGCTCAGTTAGTGTTGTAAAATATATTTTGGGGACTATGACCATAGTCGATGCCACCTCTATTGTGTTTTGAGAAGTTGATGCTTCTACGTGAAGGGAGCTAAAAGAATTTGAGAAATTACTCAGAGGGTAAGACTGGAAGTAAAGGTGCTAGTGAAACACCACGGGGAGAGACCCATGTGGGGGACCCATTTGAATGATGCAAATAATTGAATTCTGACGGAGTGACGATGAATTCAGTAAGGGATGGTAAGGCCAGTAGTGTGTTCCCTGGGGCCAGCGGAGCTAAAGGAACAACAGGGGTCCAGCGTGGCCACAAATATAGGGGATTTTTATCAAGAGATATTTTTATGTGGAGAGTGATACCACATGTATTGATTTTTCTCAAAGCGAGTAAAGGGACATGAGTATGGTGCCTATCAGGTCAATGATTAAAATAGTTTTGGGGTTCGGTTCGGACAAGCATGTTATGTCCAAGAACTGTTTGAGCAGCCAGGGAGATTGGCAAGGTAGAAATATGAGATTGTATCCTCAGGAGAATGAGGTATATTTTGTGTGACCGAGCGAGTCATGATAATTTTATTAATGCTAGATTCACATGTGAGATGAGTTTAGTGGATATATTGATGCATTTTGTTGGGGACTTTGGAGAGCATAGAGGTCTCGTTATAGTTAATCCCGGTGTGTAGGGAATATATTGGTATGATTCAAGGTATACTGGGTTACAGTCGAGCGGAGAGATTAAGCTCATTATTTTTATTTAGTGCTCAGTACTTAGTGATAGAAAGAGCGCATTATTATATCACTCCTTTAGAGATGCGGGAGTTGATAGATGTGTTGGATGCTAGGGTAAGGGCTAACATTGTAGTTTTTACTTGTTTTTCGTGTGGGAGGAACACGTCGAGTTGAGAGTTATTATGAAAATAAGGCATGTGAAGCCTGTAGATCCTTGAAAAAGCACTGTAAATTTTCCTCTCACCACAGGTTGAAGGGTGAGACGATGTCGAGGAAAATTATATTATGATTAGTGGGGTGATTGAGAATACCCATGTTTTTATGGGCACAGATGATATGCACGGATTATATTATGGTTGTGCAGATATGCACAAATGATAGGGTGTATGGGCACCCTGGTTAGTTAGTTCCAAAGATGTCCGAGATAGAAGGACGTGAAAATGAATGTGTAGAATATATGCCTGAGGGGCAGCTATAAACAAGGTTAAAATAGTATGACGGATTGAATGTCATGTGAGAATGACGATAATACAAGCATATATGTGTAACGAGATCTAGCACACCTGAGATGGGTTGGAAGGCTGTGGAAAGCCATTTAAAAGATACTTCTTGATAAAAAGGATACCAAATTATTGTGAGAAAGTAGAGCATTACTCGAACGAATTTTGAAGAGAGACTTGCCCATGACTATAATGTTAGCATACTCCAAGGAAAGAAGGGGTGTATGTAGTACCGAATTTCGGAAGAGTATATGAGAATTAATACTTTAAGTATTCAGTATAGATAATGTACCTTGGAGATTACGAGAGAGATAGTAATCTGAATATTTATACAATACGTAACAATGAGAATAAAATACGTATGGTAAGTATGTAAATAGGTTGGGAGAATACCAATAAATTTTAAATAGGATGTGTGTATGCCTATTATTTGATATTATTGTTAAGTGTACTAATGGGTGACAACCCGGGGGTACAAGAATATTATTGTTAAGTGTACTAATGGGTGATAACCCGGGGGTACAAGAATATTATTTTTAAGTGTACTAATGGGTGATAACTTCGGGGTACAAGAATATTATTGTTAAGTGTGCTAATGGGTGATAACCCGGGGCTACAAGAATTTTATTGTTAAGTGTACTAATGGGTGATAACCCGGGGGTACAAGAATATTATTGTTAAGTGTACTAATGGGTGATAACCCGGGGGTACAAGAATATTATTGCTAAGTGTACTAATGGGTGATAACCCGGGAGTACAAGAATATTATTGTTAAGTGTACTAATGGGTGATAACCCAGGGGTACAAGAATATTATTTTTAAGTGTACTAATGTGTGATAACATGGGGGTACAAGAATATTATTGTTAAGTGTACTAATGGGTGATAACCCGGGGGTACAATAATATTATTGTTAAGTTACTAATGGGTGATAACCCGGGGGTACAAGGATGGTATTGTTAGGTGTGCTAATGGGTAATAACCCGAGGGTGCAAGAACATTATAGATTAAGTGCGCTAATGGGTGTTAACCCGGGGGTGCATGATTATTATGATTAGGTGCGCTAATGGGTCTTAGCCCGGGGGTGCGGGATTAGTATATATATATATGTGTGTGTGTGTGTGTGTGTGTGTGGATTTGTTAATATATCTACTGTGTGAGACATATGGTACTAATAATAAATGCTTTGCGCCAAGTGGTCTTAACATAAGGCTGCATGATTAGTGTAAATATATAGGGGTGATGAGACTATATATATATGAGCATACTTGGGGAACTTTTTACTTTGTGATTTTTAAAAATAATCCTAAGTCTTAGTACAGGTATTGTCCAAATTTCGGGGATGAAATTCCTTTGTAAGGGGGGGAGTATGTAATACCCGTACTTTTAAAGATATTTAAATTACAAAGGTGGGAGTTGTAGAGGGGGCCTGAAGGTAATCCTGGGATTAGGGATAATCCACTAATTAGCAACAGTGTTCTGAGGATAAGCTCAGCGTGGCAACTCAAGCGTGGCATCTTGGTGAGGCAGCTCAGCGTGGCAACTCAAGCGTGGCAGCTTGGTGAGACAGCTCAGCGTGGCATCTTGGTGAGGCAGCTCAGCGTGGCAACTCAAGCGTGGCATCTTGGTGAGGCAGCTCAGCGTGGCAACTCAAGCGTGGCAGCTTGGTGAGGCAGCTCAGCGTGGCAACTCAAGCGTGGCATCTTGGTGAGGCAGCTCAGCGTGGCAACTCAAGCGTGGCAGCTTGGTGAGACAGCTCAGCGTGGCAACTCAAGCGTGGCATCTTGGTGAGGCAGCTCAGCGTGGCAACTCGTACTTTAGCTTATTGTTACTTTGCCATATTATAGCTTTGTTTATATTTACTACGATTTATAATGACTGTAATGTTGTAACGAGAATAATGAATGGGCGTGAGGTCGAACGGTACTCGCGAGAGACCAGGCTTGGCAGAGCCTGGGAGAGCTTTCATGCTCTATCGAACAACCTCACCGTGGGAACTTTAGAGGGATTTGGTTTGGAGGATTGAGAAGTGGGGCACCATTGGGGCTTGTCCTGACCATCTTAGATACACCTGGTAAAACACCGAAGGACCCTGACCGTGGAACCTCAAGCGGAGCAGCTTGGAGTTCCATCGGGCATTAAGTTATGGACCAAACGACCCTCTACTTAATGTCACATCTACTGTGGGTAATGTCACTAGCCATCTAAACAATGTCAGACATGCACTTGAGTAAACCACCGTGGTATTTGGGGCTGTCAGGTAGTTGGTGAGCCACCTCTGCAACAACAACCCCCTGACATACAGTGGTTAGGCAAAAGGCATGTCTTGACATTTAATGTTTATGACGTAGGAGACAACTAGTGCATCAGGCATTTAATGTTGTGACATAAAGTATGAGGGATGTCTTTCATAGTCTTTAATGACTGAGTTGCCTCAGGGTTGGTGTGGGGGGGCTATTTAAGGACCCCAACCACCTTTGAGGAAAGAGGATCCTTTGAGAGTTCAAAAAGTTATTGCTAGAGATACATCAGAGAGAGAATTATTGCAAACTAGAGGGCTTATCCACTCACCATTGTCATTTATTACAAAGCTTTTAATACATAACAGAGACCCTTGAGAGTTGTTTTAGTATGTTTTGCCTGCCTACCAAGGTGTATCTAGGGTGCTTACTTCTCTCTCCCTCTAGCCAAGTTATTTCTGAAGTTCTTTATTATATTGAGAGTTATACACGAGATTTGTGAGTATAAGATGGGTTCCATACCTTCCAAACTGCTCTTTGTGTCTTGCGGCTAAATCACTAGTGTTTCTCTAACTAACCTTGCCATAACCATACTTAAAAGGGGTTACGCCTCCATCTTATCTAAACTACCCTCCTACATTTGGCGACTCTGCTGGGGAGGCATTCTTCTAAGGAAGAAGTATGGCGCAAGATAACGTTAATCGAAGGCTCAACTTTGATGATATCCAACACAGTGAAGAGCAAGCAGCGGTGGAGTTGGAGGCTTTAAGGAGCGGAGCTCCTCGAGTAGAAGTGCCCCTAGTTCAGACAACAACGGGCGCTCAAGGAGTGACGCAGGCTTCCACGAGCGCTGGGCTGGGACCTGCCCAGATGACCCTCCTCATGAGCAAGTTCTATGAGTTTTTGCAAACTCCTGCAGCTTCAAC
The DNA here is from genome assembly GCA_949130495.1 of Sambucus nigra. Lineage (NCBI taxonomy): Eukaryota > Viridiplantae > Streptophyta > Magnoliopsida > Dipsacales > Adoxaceae > Sambucus > Sambucus nigra. The sequence goes on along the minus strand of OX422208.1, from coordinate 236,554,497 downwards.
GGTGCTGGGAGGACTTGACGCCAATTCCTTCGTAACACCAGGGGAAGCTCCAACGCTTCCACCGGGCGCAGGTACAACGGGAGCAGCCCCGGCAAGCATGCCCTCCGTCGTGAATCCGGCAATGGGAATCTCTGGAGTATCAAAGGCGCCAGCCGTAACGATGGCTCCAACTGTTACGGTCATTCAGCCAACACCCCCATTGGTGGTTGCCCCATCGCCCATGGAGGAAATGAGGAGAGAAATGCAAAAGGAGATGTTTAAGTTTGTGCAGGCTTCCTCACAGTCTATAGGTGAGGTAGCTTCAGTCTATGATGACTTTAGGACACCTTATCCTCAGGAATACAACGATGAGCCTTACCCGAGGGATTATATTCCCCCCATCTTTGAAAAATACACAGGGAAGGGTGGGAATCCGAAAGAGCACATTAAACGTTTTATTGAGCACCTAGGGGCGCATTGCAACAACAAGAAACTCAGGTTGAGGGAGTTTTCCAAATCCCTAACCGATAAAGCATACACGTGGTATTCTCATTTGGCCCCTAAAAGTGTTTCCACGTGGGAAAAGATGCATGTGCTGTTTGTCCAAAAGTTCTTTCTAGCAGAGGATGAATTCACTCTGACCCAACTAGGGAGAGAGAAGCAACGACCAGGAGAAGACGTGGTGGCGTACGTTCGGAGGTTCAGGGAAAGGTCTCTGGACGTGAGAGAGGAGGCCAAGGAATCCAAACTATTACAAATATGTGCCGAAGGACTACTCCCGGAGTACATCTGCCATCTTATCAATGAGACGCGCGAGGGAACTTTTTCGGCATTCTTAAAATCTGCAAAGAACATCTCATTGGTCGTACGACCAAACCCAGTGGTGGTGCCTATGATATTCAGACAGTCGATACAACCTGGGGGAGGAAGGCCTCAACCCCCACGGGTGGGATACACCGAAGGAACAGATGAGGGTAAGGCGGCGAAGAAGGACAACAAAAGGAAGTTTGGAAGGGATAGAGAAGACCCACCACCGTTACCATGCACGATAGAAGAGGCGGTGAGTTGTTATAACGCCATGGTCCAGGGTGGGACGGTTTACCTGCCAAAAGGCGTTCCTTCGGAGGAACCCGATGACGCAACGAAGGCGGATCCTAGGTATTGTCAGGTTCATCGAAAGATCCAGCACCCGACAGAGAGCTGCTTCACACTAAGAAGAATCATTGACAAGTACATGAAGGCAGGGACGCTGCAGATCCCCCCACAAAACGTTGACAACAACCCGCTTCCAGCACATGGGGCCAACTTGGTGACGGCCTACGACGATGAGGCGGAAAGAGGAGAAGGAAGGTCAACAATGAGGCAAAGGGAATTCGAAGAAACTCTGGAACGTTGCACCACAGGAATGGCTAACATAATTTTAGCCTACGATGAAGCAATCGCTAAAGACGTGGAAGACGTATACAGCGTTGAAGGCGAGGAAATGGAGGCAGTCGTTGAGTACAGTGCAGTTTCAAAATCCCCAAAATTCGCTTGGTTCTTCGATCAAGTGGGGATACCAAAGGAGAGCAGACTGGAAATAACTCGGGCGATCCTAGACATCACGAGAAAGGACGCGGTTCCCGCGTTGAAATGGAGGGGACCCATGGCAAGGCTGGTGAAAAAGTTCCTATCAGAGGTGACCTTCAGCGATGCAGATAGAGCTGTAAGGTTCCCTCATAACAGACCCTTGTATGTGACGGCCAGTATCAATGGGGTTAGTTTTGCAAGAACGCTTATGGATGGGGGCGCTTCCATCAACATTATGCCAATCAACTCCTTCCACGCAGCTGATATCCCAGAAGAAAGGTTGGTCCCCATGCCTCTAGTAATTTCAGGGTATGACAACCAATCTTCCAAATCCATTGGGTATGTGAATGTGGGAATTGTAATGGGAAATCTGAGTTCCCACATCAAGTTCCATGTAATAGAAAGTGCAACTTCCTATCATCTACTAATAGGAAGAGTGTGGATGCACAATCAAGGTTTAGTTCCTTCAACATATCATCAATGCGCCAAGGCGAATGTCAAAGGAACATAAGTGACCATTAGGGCTACAAAAAGGCCTTTTGCTATCGAGGAAGCTCACTTTGTAGATGTGGCCTTTTATACGGAGTTGGAAGAGGACGCTCGAGTCCTAACGAGAAGAATGGAGGGGGCATGGGTTCCCTCGATCAAAGATAGAATGGGGCCTCTGAACGAGCAAAGTAAAGAAGCCACGAGTAACGAAGGGGTAAGGACCGAAGAAACCCGTCAGGTGATCCCTCGACCTCAAAATACCACAAGGCAGCTCAAAAATAAAGCGAGGCTTAGAGTGGACCCTATGGAGCATGAGGTCCAACGGCAAAGCGTGCTGAGTCGCTTTTCGGGGGGAAGGATCGCTGAGGCTTCGAGAGAAAGGAAGAGGAAGGCCTTGGCAACAGCTACCAACAGGCAATGCAAGAAGGTGGTCACTGAGGAGGGGAAGGTGGTATACCGTTTATAACGATGTGAGCGGGCGGCCGAAGAGACCGAGGATGGGGCTGACCCGTTATATGAGTGTTTCTTGGTAGATCAACAGGGACAGTGTATGGTGATAGACAACTCCAACATACAGGAGTTCGTGGAGGAGGTCGCCGAAGAACCAGACTACATGGCAAATCAACCGAAGCCCCAGGCACAAGAGTTGGAGCAGTTGAACCTGGCAGGAGAAGGGGGAGACCCAAGGCCCATCTTCATCGCGAAGGATCTCGGTAAGGCGAAGCGAGAAGCCCTGGTTGGGCTAATCCGGGAGTTCATAGATGTCTTTGCATGGAAGTATACCAAAATGGAAGGGCTAGATGAGGAAGTGAGCTGCCACAAGCTAAACGTGACACCTTCAGCCATCCCGGTAAAACAGGCAATAAGAACTTATAAACCTGAGTTGGACTTGAAGATCAAGGAAGAGGTTCAGCGTTTATTGGCAGCAGGATTCATCAAACCAATACAGCATCCCCTGTGGCTATCTAGCATTGTGCCAGTAGGGAAGAAGGACAAGAGCCAAATAAGGATCTGTGTGGATTTTAGAGATCTGAACAGGGCTTGCCCCAAAGATGAGTTCCCTCTACCCTCCATTGATAGCTTGATAGATGCCACGGCTGGGCATGAGATGTATAGCTTCATGGATGGGTATGTAGGGTACAACCAAATCAAGATGGACCCCGCGGACGCAGAGAAAACGGCGTTCATAACCCCGTTGGATAATTTCATGTACAAAGTAATGCCGTTTGGACTTAAGAACGCGGGAGCTACTTATCAAAGAACAATGATGGCCATTTTTCACGATTTCTTCCACAAATTTGTAGAATTCTATGTGGACGATTTGGTCATCAAATCGAAGAAGGAGGAGTCCCACCTAAACGACTTAAAGAGGGTGTTTACTCGATGTAGGAAGTATAAATTAAAGATGAACCCATTGAAGTGCGTCTTCGGAGTAACATGCGGGAAGTTTCTAGGCTTTGTAGTTGATCGACAAGGGGTGCAGATGGACCAGGATAAACAACGCGCGATCTTAGAAATGCCGTGCCCAAGAACGGCGAAGGAGCTGAAAAGTTTCCTCGGTAAAGTCTCCTACCTCAGAAGATTTGTACCAGGGTTGGCCGAGGTAACACACCCGTTGATGCAGCTGCTGCGAAAGAACACAAAGTTCAGGTGGGAAAAGGATCACCAGGAGTCTCTTGATGAGTTGAAGAAGCTGCTCGTTTCACCACAAATCATGGTTCCTCCACAGGCAGGAGTACCGTTGCAGCTGTACCTCACCTCCACTACAAGGTCCGTTGGAGCCTTACTAGCACAAGAGATTGACGGGCAAGAACGGCCGGTGTATTACCTCAGCAGGATCATACATGGGCCAGAGATTAGATATAGCAGCCTAGAAAGGCATTGTTTGGCCTTAGTCTTTGTAGCACAAAAACTTAGACAATATATGTTGTCTTTTACAATTCATATTGTAACTAGATGTGATCCTATTAAGTATTTGTTGGCTAGAACTATCTTGATTGGCAGGGCAGCTAGGTGGTTCCTTATTCTCTCCGAATATGATTTAAAGTGTGTGATTCCTCATGCCATCAAGAGCCAGGCGTATGCCGATCTGTTGGCAATCTTTCCATCTGGAACATTTGAACCACTTAAAGAAGACATTCCGGGAGACGACTTGCAAGCTAACTATCTGGATGCAACCGATGAGGAATGGATGATGCAGTTTGATGGGTCTTCGGCAGAGAAAAAAGGAGGGGCAGGGGTCATCCTTTCAAAAGGAACGGAGGAGATTTGCCTTTCCTACAAACTGGATTTCCCTTACTCCAATAACGAAGCAGAATACAAAGCGTTGGTACTAGGGTTGCTGGAGGCTCTTCGAAGAGGAATCCGTTCACTCTGCGTCAAGGGTGACTCGAACTTAGTAATTCAGCAAGTTAACGGAGAATATGCGTTGAAACACATGAGTTTGGCACCGTACAGAACGATCATTCAAAGGCTCCTCAGCCAGTTCCATCGGACCAAAATTAGAAGACATCCCAGAACGATGAACCGTCATCCAGACGCTTATGCCACTATTGCTCAAAAAATGGTCATGAGGTGCGATACGACTATTGTTACAATCCAACGAAGAACAGCTCCTTCGGTGGTACAGTCAATACTACCGATGGAGGGAGACGCGGATTGGAGAGGAGAGGTCAGGAAGCAACTGGAGTCTGGCGAAGGAGCTATGGGACTAAGAGAGTTAGCCCAATACTTTACAAACCAGGGAAATCTTTACTACAGAAATACAGGGGGATGGTTATCAAGATGCATTGGGCCAGAGGAGGCAGAGCGGAGGTTGAAGAAAACACATGAGGAGCACTGCGAAATAACTGAGATACCTCTTTATAGGAGAATTCAAAGAGGGGGATATTTTTGGCCTAAAATGAAACAGGATGCGGCAGAACTACAACGGAATTGTGATAAGTGTCAGCTATTTTTCGAAGCAGCTGAGTGCCATTTCATTGAAGCCCAAACAGACTGGAGGCAGCCCTATATCGACTTTATTCAGGATGGAATTGTCCCAACAGAGAAAATGGATGCGATGGGACTAAGGCGAAGGGCCCCGAGGTTCTATATCCAAGAGGGGCAACTTTATCGAAGGGGGTACTTCAACAGGCCATTGCGTTGCATTACAAAAGAAGAAGCAACTGAGGTCCTCAAACAAGCCCATGACCTAGCTCACATGGGAGGGGCCAAGTTATATGATCAGCTGATGACGTTGGGGTATTATTGGCCAACGATGGAGAAAGACTCCGCCGAATTTGTCCGAAAATGCAAGGCTTGCCATCTTCATGGAAATATGATCCATGCCCCATCGGTGGACTTACACTCTCTGGAAACACCTTATCCTTTCCACACTTGGGCGTTCGACCTCGTGGGGGCGATACATCCTTCGTCGAGGGGCAAGATATGGATACTGGTAGCAACGGAGTGCTTTACAAAATGGGCTAAAGCAATACCACTTAGAAGGGCAACGGCTGGGGTAGTGAGTAGCTTCATCAGAGAGTATATCATTTGCCATTTTAGGATCCCAAAGGTTATTCTCTCAGATAATGGGACTCCCTTCGTCAACTCAGAAGTAACGATGCTCACAGACAAGTACTCCATTGTTCATCACACTTCAACGGTGGCATACCCGAAGGGGAATGGTCAGGCTGAAGCAACTAACAAAACTTTGGTTAATATCTTGGCTAAAGCGATGGAGGACTTTCCAGGATCGTGGGACGACAAGATACCAACAGTGTTGTGGGCCTATCGAACGACGAAGAGGAAGCCCACAGGGTACACTCCGTTCTCCCTTGTCTATGGGGCTGAGGCAATTCTTCCAGTGGAGTTGGAAGTTCCCTTGGCTCGATACGCCTTGCGAAGTAGCATGCTCCCTCAGAACAGGCATGTGCAGTTGGAGGCATTGGATGAACACAGAGACAACGCGATGCAACATTTTCAAATGTATACAAAGCAGCTCTCTAGGGCATATGACAACATGGTAAGACCAAGGAGGTTCGTGGAGGGAGATCTCGTTTTGAAGGCAGCAGTGAAACACATTAGGGGACTTCCTCTGCCAAAGTTCGCAGCCAATTGGGAGGGACCTTTCATCGTGAACGAAGCTCATGATTCAGGTTATTGCCTAATTTCTAAGTTGGAGGAGGATAGGCCATTCAAAATTAATAATAAATGGCTGAAAGTATATCATGTGTAGACAGTTAGGTTGTACCATCGATGTATTGGGTCTTTTTATTATGAATATACAAGTTTTACTGATGATGTGAAGTATAGACATTGATATATGAAAGCAGGCATAACTCAGAGATAAATTGAAAAATGTACATTCTTTCATTCATTAAAGAAGAGAGCATTACAAGCAAAATGGGGAACTATTGCCCAAGAATTACATGAATGAAAGAAAGAAAATATGTACAGGAGTTTTACTACCCTAAGAGAAACCACAGATCCGGGGAAGAGAAAAAATCCCCGGGAAGGCCCGAAGAAGCTGATACAAAGGAATTTTGAGCGTTGACAGCAACCTCTAGCCTGGTTTGCACCTGGGCGCGTTCAATAAGGAGCCTTTCCCGTTTTAGCTTGGCCAAACGCAGAGCTTCTTCGGCATTCGTTACTTCTTCATCCGCCGATTCCAAAAGAGGTGTCAGCTCAGCTAACTTAACCTCCTCAGCCCGTTGGTCCTCCTGGTGCTTTATCAGCACTTCCCTCTGGCCGATCAGTTGCTGGTTCTTCAAAGTCTTCAGATGCGTTATAAGCCAGTCAAAACGGAAACCATCACGCCCCAACTCCTTCAGAAAACCTAGAAATTGGTTGAGAAGGGATCTGGTAACACTGGCAGTAGGGGTACTAGCAATTTCAGCAACAACGATCGCCATGCCTTGCAGCCTGTGACTCATCACATGAATATTTGAGCGCAGGCAATCCGGTGTGAAGGTCTCAGGATGGCAATCCACCAATTGTTCAATCACCAGCCGATGGTTGACGGGCATTTGAGGAGATTGCCTAAGCACCATGAGGCAGAACGAGTGAGGAGCTAGGTCGGGAAGAGGGACCTCACACCCAGATTCGCTCTCGACTGCAGCACCAGTCGTAGAACCTTGATCATCATGAATTGAATTTTCCAAAGCGTCAGGTTCTCGGAAGGGCGAGCCTACAGGTGAGAGGAGTGGGGGCGAATCTTCCCGAGCAACCTGAAAAGAAAAGCCCAAATAAGGATATGAAAAATCTTAACAAGCGTTTTCGTTGTTAAGTCACCGTTATAAGGTGGAGATTACATAAAAATCTTAACAAGCGTTTTCGTTGTTAAGTCACCGTTATAAGGTGGAGATTATATAAAATTCTTAACAAGCGTTTTCGTTGTTAAGTCACCGTTATAAGGTGGAGATTATATAAAAATCTTAACAAGTGTTTTCATTGTTAAGTCACCGTTATAAGGTGGAGATTATATAAAAATCTTAACAAGCGTTTTCGTTGTTAAGTCACCGTTATAAGGTGGAGATTATATAAAAATCTTAACAAGTGTTTTCATTGTTAAGTCACCGTTATAAGGTGGATATTATATAAAAATCTTAACAAGTGTTTTCATTGTTAAGTCACCGTTATAAGGTGGAGATTATATAAAAATCTTAACAAGCGTTTTCGTTGTTAAGTCACCATTATAAGGTGGAGATTATATAAAAATCTTAACAAGTGTTTTCATTGTTAAGTCACCGTTATAAGGTGGAGATTATGTAAAAATCTTAACAAGCGTTTTCGTTGTTAAGTCACCGTTATAAGGTGGAGACTATATAAAAAATCTTAACAAACGTTTTCGTTGTTAAGTCACTATTATAAGAAGGAGTTTAAGCAGAGAATTAAGAAAGTACCTGAATCATAACAGGGGCAGGAGTGGGAGTTATCACGGAGGTTAAAGTGGCAGGAATCGTTGGGAGGGGACTTGTTACCTCATCGGCCTCAACGGGGTCTCTGGCCCCAGAAACCTCAACCATCGGCATAGTTCCCTCGCCCACATAAGGTACCAAAGCAAGAGCAAGGGGTTCATCGGGAATAGATGAGGGTGGTGAAAGATCAGGAGAAAGCTGCAATATAAAAGCCAATGTTAGTAAAGAGGAACAAATACAGAAAAAAGGGCGAAATGTATCCAAGAATAACTTACCTCAGTCAGAACGTTGAAAAGGGGCACTGTGGCCAGAGGTCTCGCCAGCACCGTTGGACGGAGAATGTTTGCTAGCAGCGAGGATACTTCAACCTAGGGCAACCAACATCCTAAATTCAGCACACAGAACGGGGTGAAAGAGAAGGAATGCCAGATCAGACAAATTTAATTATGAAATAATTACCTCAGGATCACCTGTAGCAACCAGAACGAGGGGGAGAACAACCTCAGAGGAAGCCAGTGAGCCAGAGGGGACTGGAGTAGGCATCTCAGATTGTGTTGTCTCTGGTGGCGAAGAGACACCCACGGGCTCTATAACCTCACCCTCCCCAACTTCCTCCCCCTCCCGTCTTGAGATTGAACGACGAGCGTAAGTAAGCCCGGTCATTGGCGAACGGGGTGGGGTCGTATCGGATGAGATGGCCCCACAGCGACCGCCCACGAAACGGCTAATGGGGGGACTTGGGGGGCTAGGAGAACGAGGCCCCGTTTCTTTAAGTCCCTGCACCAAAGTAGTTAAGAACAATATATATAAGCAAATCCGGCTTGCTCTAACCAAAGAAGAAAAGAGAACAAGACAAGTGTACATACCTCAGAATGGGAAGAAGAATGAGAAGCTTGCACTGGAGAAGCTTGCTTCCGCTGGGACTTGGTGCCTAAAGTCTTCCTCCTCAGCCTTGTCATGGCACTACCAGTGGCTTGAGGAACCTTCGAACCTTTTCTCCTCTTTGCAGCTGGCTCAGTGGGATCGACGAAGATCGTGGGGAAGGCAACCGAGGGAGGAACGACGACAGCGCGCCGTTGAAACTCTGCATTCACCCGATCTACCTCAGCCTGCGCCTCCCTCCTTAACCTCTTGGCCCTTTCAGGAGACATGGGAGGAGGAACGGAGGCTATGGGAAGGGCTGCCACAGGAATCTGGGATTTGGACTTTGCCTTTTTCGTGGAAGCCACCCCACTCTTGGCCTTCTTGGTCGACGGCTGCGAAGACCCTTCATCAGCAGTAGCTCCAGTCGAAGGAGCAGTCTTCCTGGATACCCCAATACTTTTCGCTTTGGATATGGCAGTGGGAGTCATGGGGCATAACGGAGGTAGCTCTTCGGAAGGCCCCTTAGGGGTTTTTCTTAGAGGGAACTCAATCCCCAGAACGGAGTTGCCTTTGAGTCCCAGCTCCATCGCAGAAAACGAAAGAACTGGAGGGTACACAGGCTCGCCATCTATGAATTCAGCAATGTTAGCCAGTTGTCTCGGCCAGAACTTCGTGGCAAATAGACTGGTCACATTCCCTTGCCTCTTGTTGGAGGGAATGGTGACTTTCCCAGCCATTGATTCACTTATCCCCCACGCAGCAGTGGAGGAAAATAAGGAACATGCCTCACTAAAGCTAACCTTCGGGTTTGAGGATTGGAAAACTGAGCGAGGAGCCCCCTGATCAAACCCAAATTGACGACTACACCGATTGGGGTTGTAATGTTCGCTGGAATATCCCCACTCGGTGTAGGAAGGCAGATACCCCGGAGAAAGGAGAAGCACCACGGCTAACTGAGGATCTTCAATGTCTACCCCCACCTGTACCACCCTCGATTCGTGCTGAAAGAAATCACAACTATGAACAAAGGCGTCCTCTCCGTAAGGCCTTATAACAAAGTCCTCAAAATGATCAATTGAGGCGATCAGCTCTTTTCGGCTCTGCCTCTTATGATAAATATAAGAGCGGGGGGCAGAATAGTTTCCCCAGAAGGAGGACGGTTGGCCTTGGCCGCCACAACAGGAAAGCGCACGTAAAGAAAGCTGGTTAGAAGGACGCTGTTAGCAAAATTGGCCAGGTTATAATGGCCAAGGGATCGTTCCATATCGAACAACGTTCTGTCAAGCCAGGTGTAGAGGGACCCTAGGGCAATTGCAGCCAAAGGAAGTTTGATGCCCCGGGCCAAACGAAGGGATATGTTGATAAGGTCCCTTCGGGGCTGATCGTTTGATTTTCCCGTCAAAAGAAAATGGGACAGAATCACAAGGATGTAAGTAGGGAGCTCTAACGAAGTACCTTGGCCAGGGGCATCCGTTGAAATTGAAGAACTACCTTCACTAGAACCCTTGAAGAAATAGTTAATCAGCGGAGTGAAGGTAGCTTTGTTTGAAGAACCGATGCAACTTCGGCATATTCGGTCCAACGCCAAACGGTCAGCAGTCTCTTCGGCGTCGAGAGGCTCATCGGTATAAGGCTCATGACCTGTTGCTTCGAGCCCCAGAAGCTCGCAGACATCTTCTAGGGTTATCGTGAACTCACCCCACGCAGCAATAAATGTGTGAGTCGTCACGTTCCAACGAGAAACAAGAATGGGGAGAGCAGCATTATTTTTGGAGAGAGTAAACTCACCAAACCATTTGGCCCGTTGAAGGCCAATCTTACTCAAAATATCACCATAGGAACTCACCATGTGAGAGTTCCAAGCAGCAAAATGGGCAGGAGAACCACCTGGTGCTTCGAAGTCAATTTGGGACCATTGGAAGTCCCCTCGCTCCAGACGAAACCGGAGAGTCCCCTCTGGAGGAAGAAAGCCCCACTTCGAGGGTTCTTCGTCCTCGTCACCCAGCACTAAGGACTCAAACTTGCATTCAAAATTGACAGTCTTGCAAGCAGCAGCAAAGCATTCACATTCGCCAAAAATGGGAGAGCGACGATAAAACCTTAATTGTTCACGACGGACAGCGTCCAAGGCAGAGGCACCAGTAGTGGTGGCAACAGCAGTAGCAGGCGGTGCACTGGTTGAAGAGATGGTGGGGTAACTTTGAGACGCCATGACAGAGTGTTAGAGCAAACATAAAACAACCTTGAGTCAGAGGAGCCTGAGCACGACAATGGCGGAAGCACAACCACAGGAGGTGGCCAGGAAGATGAGAGCAAGAATAGGAAGGCACAAGGTCGAACAGCAATAGAGATTTCAGACGATCAACAATGGAAGCTTTTTCTCTCTCTCTCTAAAAAACGAAGGAAATTTGAAGCAAGTAGTGGGAAAGCAAGAAAAAGAATGGTTTTAAGTGATTTGGCCGTTTAATTTTTAAAATTCGTCGTTTAAGTTTCCCACCATTGCACGTGTGTGGCCGCCTGCAATCATTTCAAATGTACACGTGGCACTTCGGGAAGTGTTCTGACATGGAAAAGACAACGCTACGTCATTCAATGACGTGACACCTGGGGAACTGCCATCAATTAATGAAGTGACACCTAGGGAGCAGCCACCGTTACCTTCCTAAGCAAGATTCAGTTTTGGGCGCCAAGATTTTCTCTGACATATCCAATAACCCCCCCCCCCCCAACGAAGAAGGTGTCCCAACGGTTCAAAAAAGGCACGATGTCCCCTCGACAGAAGCTCAAACGTTGTTTAGTTATGACTCAATTACATCGGGGAGAATTTTTTCGCTTTTTTCGAACATTACTGCGAGAATATTAGCAGGTCCTTCGGGAGAATTTCAGATATTCAAGCTGGAACGGTTGAGGCTCAGCATTAGAAAAAGCTGCAGGCCAGACAGAGAAGGTTCATCGGATTAAGAAGTTTTCATGGAGGCACTTCTCGTTCCCACAACAAATCCCTCCACGAAGGGGCAAATGTAGAGGGGTCCTGAAGGTAATCCTGGGATTAGGGATAATCCACTAATTAGCAACAGTGTTCTGAGGATAAGCTCAGCGTGGCAACTCAAGCGTGGCATCTTGGTGAGGCAGCTCAGCGTGGCAACTCAAGCGTGGCAGCTTGGTGAGACAGCTCAGCGTGGCAACTCAAGCGTGGCATCTTGGTGAAGCAGCTCAGCGTGGCAACTCAAGCGTGGCAACTTGGTGAGGCAGCTCAGCGTGGCAACTCAAGCGTGGAAGCTTGGTGAGGCAGCTCAGCGTGGCAACTCAAGCGTGGCATCTTGGTGAGGCAGCTCAGCGTGGCAACTCAAGCGTGGCATCTTGGTGAGGCAGCTCAGCGTGGCAACTCAAGCGTGGAAGCTTGGTGAGACAGCTCAGCGTGGCAACTCAAGCGTGGCATCTTGGTGAGGCAGCTCAGCGTGGCAACTCAAGCGTGGCATCTTGGTGAGGCAGCTCAGCGTGGCAACTCGTACTTTAGCTTATTGTTACTTTGCCATATTATAGCTTTGTTTATATTTACTACGAGTTATAATGACTGTAATGTTGTAACGAGAATAATGAATGGGCGTGAGGTCGAACGGTACTCGTGAGAGACCAGGCTTGGCAGAGCCTGGGAGAGCATTCATGCTCTATCGAACAACCTCACCGTGGGAACTTTAGAGGGATTTGGTTTGGAGGATTGAGAAGTGGGGCACCGTTGGGGCTTGTCCTGACCATCTTAGATACACCTGGTAAAACACCGAAGGACCCTGACCGTGGAACCTCAAGCGGATCAACTTGGAGTTCCATCGGGCATTAAGTTATGGACCAAACGACCCTCTACTTAATGTCACATCTACTGTGGGTAATGTCACTAGCCATCTAAACAATGTCAGACATGCACTTGAGTAAACCACCGTGGTATTTGGGGCTGTCAGGTAGTTGGTGAGCCACCTCTGCAACAACAACCCCCTGACATACAGTGGTTAGGCAAAAGGCATGTCTTGACATTTAATGTTTATGACGTAGGAGACAACTAGTGCATCAGGCATTTAATGTTGTGACATAAAGTATGAGGGATGTCTTTCATAGTCTTTAATGACTGAGTTGCCTCAGGGTTGGTGTGGGGGGGCTATTTAAGGACCCCAACCACCTTTGAGGAAAGAGGATCCTTTGAGAGTTCAAAAAGTTATTGCTAGAGATACATCAGAGAGAGAATTATTGCAAACTAGAGGGCTTATCCACTCACCATTGTCATTTATTACGAAGCTTTTAATACATAACAGAGACCCTTGAGAGTTGTTTTAGTATGTTTTGCCTGCCTACCAAGGTGTATCTAGGGTGCTTACTTCTCTCTCCCTCTAGCCAAGTTATTTCTGAAGTTCTTTATTATATTGAGAGTTATACACGAGATTTGTGAGTATAAGATGGGTTCCATACCTTCCAAACTGCTCTTTGTGTCTTGCGGCTAAATCACTAGTGTTTCTCTAACTAACCTTGCCATAACCATACTTAAAAGGGGTTACGCCTCCATCTTATCTAAACTACCCTCCTACCGGAGTAATTTGGTAAATTTAAGGAATTACCGTGAATAGTAATTTTGGAATTTATGAGTATAATTGAATAAATTCAAATTAATATTTACATGGATTATATTTTATTACGAAACTAAGAATGTGAGTGGGATTATTTTAATTACATGTCACAGTTGGGTAAAGCGATAAAGGAAAATATTTTAATTGGAAAACACATGCATTGAAATGTGTTGGGTTTAATAAATGAATTTTAGATAAGTGATTCGGATGGAGATTTTGAGTGCGCGATTGGGTTCGGAATGGCCGAAATAGTCAAAATTAAGTGCCCTGGGGTAATATTTGGGTTACGGGGGCTTTTTGGACTAGTAGGGACTCGCAATTGAGTACACGAGTCATTTTATAATTGGGTATTCACCCAATTTTGGGTTTAATAAGGGGAGAGCCCTTATTTCCCCCATATATCATCCCTAAGAGAGAGTAAGAGAAGAGAGAAAGAATATAGGAGATAAATAAGAGAAGAAAGAAGAAGAAAGAGAAGAGAAGAAAAGAAGAAAACTTTAGGTCAAACTTCGTGGGATTCGACTCGGGGTCGTCGAATTTTATCCAAGAGGCAAGTGTTTACTTGCTTTATTAATTTAGTGTGTTTATTTCTCATATTATAGTTGGTGTGTAAAACTATAAAGATTTTTGGGATGAGTTTTCGTGAATCAAAATGGGTTTTTCGGAAGATTAACGAGTAAAACCCGAATAATATCAAATTTGAGAAATTTAGGAATTAATTGAAATTAATTGTTGGATCTGGGTTCTAGGATGATTAGAACCCTTTCTATGTGTGTATTTATGGTTGATTGAGGTTGGATGATGATGGGTGAGAAAATGAAAACCTCGGAGGTGTATTAATGGAGGTTTGGGATTTTGGAGAAGACGATGAATAGTAATGCAGTAGCTTGCGGGGTTGATTCGGCCAGGAAGAGAATTGATTCAGCTCTTGGTCAAAACATGAAAGTTTTAGATCTTTTCGATACGGTCGTGTGAGCGTCGATCGCATATTTTTCTGATTTTTTTTAATTAGTTATGATTTTTCTAAGGAAGCAGTTCCGAGGTTGAAATCATTAGCTCGGAAATCAAACCGGAAATTTGAAAAATAAAGGCTAGAATTGTTTGGAGATAAATATTTGGGGTTCCTAAAAATAGTGTGGGGACTTATAAATATTTTTTTTTGAGTAAGGCGTGTACCTTGGGTTAGTTGAAAGTAAAATCCAAGACTTACCAAAATAGGAGTTTTTGAGAGGAGTAACACTCGGGGTGATATTTCGGTGGGCAAAATTTTATATAAGTAATTGTGCATGTAGAAAATACACTTATATGCCGATTTTAGTTGAGTAAAATCCTACGAGGTGACTAGGATGAAATTTATGATACGGGCTAAAGAGAATTGAGCAGGTATCCGATATGTCTATTTATAACAATTATTATAGGTGAGAGGAATACCTATCGTTATTATATGGGTTGTGCATATGCGCTGATGTTATTATATATATGGGTTAAATGAATACCCATGGGGATTATATATAGGTGAGATAAATACCTATCGTTATTATATGGGTTTTGTGTATGACATGATGTTACTATATATATGGGTTAAAGGAAGACCTATAGGGATTATATATAGGTGAGATGAATACCCGTTGTTAATGTATGTATATGTGAGAGGAATACATATCGTTATCACATGGTTGTGTGAATACCACATTGATGTTATATTTATATAGGTGGAATGGATACCAATATTATTGTTTATTTTGTGTATGACATACCTACCATATTTGCTATTACGGGAGGTCGTCTTTCGAAAGAGGAAAATCTTATCTTGTGTGCCTTCGGGGGGGGGGGGGATTTAGATTTGGTACCTCAAGAACATAGGACTATGAAGGGCTTATTTGTGAGTCTATTAGTCTGCTGACTATGGGAGCGTAGGTATGTGCATGACCCATGAGTATGTGAACTATGTTCGCCTCCAATATGTGTGATTTGTATTGATACGGTTCCTGAGTGATGTGATCCTTATGTGCGTGATGTACATGGATTTGATAGCAGAGTATGAGTGAACCGCAGCTGAGCCTAGGGGTTCCATATATGTATATATGTACTGTGGGTGATATATATATATATATATATATATGTATAATTGTGATATATAACTGCACCGCTGCTGAGTCTAGGGGTGCCATATATGTACATATGTACTGAGAATAATATATATGTATACTTATGATGTTCCACTGTTGCTTAGTAGATGAGAATGACTAAGCTACTAATATTATAGCTCGGTGGACTGATTGTTATGCTTGTTGCGTATAGTATATTTTTTATATATGAGATGAGATATCATATAACGTAACCTCGTATAAAGTGAAAAGAACGAATAAAGTGATATACTCCTTCTGGTAGATTTACATTAGGATTTATATCAGTATGGATCATTGATTCTAATGAGAACTATTGATAAATACGGAATGGTATAAAATGTGGTATGTACTGAAGGCCTAAAGGATCCCGATGACCAACATTGTCACGTAGTATTGTATCGGGGGGTTCCTTGTTTGGATTTTGCTTCCCGAGACACCCCACACACGAACGTAACATAATGTTAGGAATGGGGATAAGTTTAGTCCTTAGTATTTGGATTTATGAGGGTTTTGGAAGATGGGTGAAATACCTTAGTTAGGCAGGGTAGCTTAACTGGTTTGTGTAAAAAGGTATGCGATAGTTATGCACTATTAGAAAAGGGGTGAGGGGTATCTCATGAGAGTGCGATACCAGTTTAAATATGAGAAATATCATATTGTAAAATATGGATTTTAAGCATTGCTAAAATATTTTCAAAACTTGGGCTCTGGCCCGTCTCTGTATTTTCTCCTCTCTTGCTATATCTATATATATATATAAGTGTCCAGACACAAGGACGCCTGAATGATGATTCCTTCGAGTCAGACGTTTGCTGCAGCATCTCTGGATGCAAGTAGGTTTATTGTAGACGCTTCTATCATTGAGATCTAGATTGGAGGTATTATAGAAACATTCAGGATGAAGGCACAACTATACTCATTTACTCTTTTAACGCCTTTTAGAGCGGCGTTCGATTTGGTTCTATTATTGTATCGAGTTTTCGGTTATTTTATTTTATTTCATTTCAGTTGCTGCATATATAACTGTTGTAATTGTTTTATTTGAATGGTTGGTTAAAAATATTAGTTAATTAAAATTTTGACGCAGGCCTAATAGGATATTAGCAATTAAATTGGTTTTCGATAGTGATGCTGAGAATGAACCTTATGAGACTCCTGTTTAAATTTGATATAGGAGTGATTGCCCGATAATTTATTAGACGGGGTGTCACAGGTGGTATCAGAGCATCAGGTTATAGTGTCCTTAGGAATGTGTACGGACGTACTACGCTTTCAGCGTTATTTTTTATTTGACATAGAGCCTTATGATTAGGATCGTTGATCCCTCTTGTGAGATTTCATTCTCCTTCTATTATGAAAGATTATAGTAAATCTTTACGCGCTCGTTCGAGATTCGTTTGCTGATCGACGAAGGACGACCGGTGAGGGCCGTTAGGAGAACAACATGATGTGGGGCTCAGTTAGTGTTGTAAAATATATTTTGGGGACTAGGACCATAGTCGATGTCACCACTATTGTGTTTTGAGAAGTTGATGCTTCTACGTGAAGGGAGCTAAAAGAATTTGAGAAATTACTCAGAGGGTAAGACTGGAAGTAAAGGTGCTAGTGAAACACCACGGGGAGAGACCCATGTGGGGGACCAATTTGAATGATGCAAATAATTGAATTCTGACGGAGTGACGATGAATTCAGTAAGGGATGGTAAGGCCAGTAGTGTGTTCCCTGGGGCCAGCGGAGCTAAAGGAACAACCCTGGGGCCAGCGGACCCATTTATAACTGTTGTAATTATTTTATTTGAATGGTTTGGTTAAAAGTATTAGTTAATTAAAATTTTGATGCCGGCCTAATAGGATATTCGCAATTAAATTGGTTTTCGACAATGATGCTAAGAATGAACCATATGAGACTCCTGTTTAATTTTATATAGGAGTGATCACCCGGTATTTTATAAGGCGGGGTATCGCACTCGAGGTAGTCCAAAAGACCGTACCACTTCCCTTTGGTCCCCTTACACCCTGTCGGTCGGCACTTCCCTGAAATTTGGTACAAAAAATCCTAGAAAATCCAAAAAAGTCCTCGAAAAATCAATAAAATTGCCAAATAAATTTTAGAACATTTTTTCACTAAGAAAATCATTTTTCAAACTCTCAAATCCCCTACCAAATTAATAACACATTTTTCCCTGAGCTTAAACACCAAAAATGGAATCCCATAATTATTTCCCTAGCTTAATTCTCAAATACAACTCCTCGATGGAGCTTTAAGAAAATTGGATATCTCTCTAGCAACATCTTCAAGGGACACAACCTAAATTGAAAAGAAGCCCTAGCAGGGATACATCTAATTCTCAGATTCAGATCTTTTCCCCAAAGGAGTCTCTAAATTTTCCGAGGAAAATTATACCATACTTATGCCCTCATCATTGTCTTCGACCCTCAAAATTGGTCACTTATACTTATGCCCTCAAAATTGGCTTTGACCCTCAGAATTGGTCACCTCTACTTTAAGCCCTCAGAATTGGCCTTGACCATCATAATTGTTTTCTCCTACTTTAATCCCTCAAAATAATCTTCGACCCTTAGAATTGGTTACCCGTACTTAAAGTCCTCAGAATTGGTCGCTCCTACTTAAGGTTCTCATAATTGATCTCACCCCTCAGAATTGGTCGCTCCCTCTTAAGCCCTCATAATTGGCTTCGACCCTCAGAATTGGTCACTCCTAATCAAAGCCAATAAAATTAGCTTAAACCTTCATAATTGGTCACCCCTACATTAAGCCCTCAGAATTGGCTTCGACCATCAGAATTAGTCACATCTACTTAAGTCCTCAGAATTGGCTTTGACCCTCAGAATTGGTTACCTCTACTTAAGCCCTCAGAATTTGCTTCGGCCCTCAGAATCGGTCGCCTCTACTTAAGCCCTTAGAATTGGTTTCGACCCTCAGAATTGGTCACCTCCACTTAAGTCCTCAGAATTGGCTTCGACCCTCAGAATTAGTTACCCCTACTATAAACCCTCATAATTGTCTTTGACCTTAAGAATTGTTCACTCTACTTAGGTCCTCTGAATTCACCTCGACCCTCAGAATTGGTCACATCTACTTAGGTCCTCAGAATTGACCTCGGGTCTCAGAATTGATCGCCCCTACTTAAGGTCCTCAGAATAGACCTCGGAACTCAGAATTGGTCGCTCCTATTTAAGGTCCTCAGAATTGACCTCGACCCTCAGAATTGGTCGCTCCTACTTAAGCCCTTGGAATTGGCTTCAACCCTCAGAATTGGTCATTCCTACTTAAGCCCTCAGAATTGGTCGCTCCCATATTTAGGTCCTCCGAATTGACCTCGACATGTAGAATCGTCCATCCCTAGCATTACCTTAGGTACTCAAAATCGACCTTGTCACTCTGAATCGGTTATCCTCATCACTTAGGCCCATAAAATTAACCTCTTTCCCAAAACATCATTTTGTGTCTATTTGACGACTTTCACTTATTTCAAGCTCACCCATTTGAGGGGTCTATAAACACCACATTCTAGGATCCCCTAAGTCTTTCCTTAGGTCCCTAGAACCTCCCCATTTCATTACAAAACTTAAGTCGTACTCCGAGTACCAATCTATAGGCCATCGGGCGCTCCCGAGCCCAGTTTGACTCCAGTAAACTCTATCGTCAGAGAGAAAGCTGATTGAATCCTTGAACGGCACTAAATATACTTTCCAATTGTTCTCTATGTGCGTTAATTGGCATAATGATTCATATAAACATACCATTGTAATACCAAAAACATATATGGAGGGCACCTAGCACTCTCTATCCCCGATTTGACCCCAATCAACTTCATTTTCAGAGATAAAGCTTAATGAATCCTCGAAGCGCACTAAAGCTGACACACCCCAACCCAGTTACTTATAATTAAGTCTGAAACTCAAAGTGAGTCAAACCATAATTAATCTAACCAAACCATAAATATGAGTTTTAATTTCAGAGTCATCATTGTAAATCCATGTAACTGAAAACCTTTTTACAACATCAGAGTAGTCATACTTATACAAACTTGCTTGAAGGATAATTTAACTTAATTACATCATTTACATTTAAACAAAATATTTGTTTCTCCCATTCCTGGCTAACCCATCCCGACTTCCTAGATTTGGCAGTGACATCGCATTACCTGAAAAATGTGAACATAGGAACCATGAGCAAAAATAGCCCAGTGAATGCATCACTACTAAATTACTGCATGAATTTAAATGCAATAAATCATGTCCATATACTTATGTATTAACTTATCTGGATCATTCATAATGAATGACCAACTTTTCCGAATCATGATTCACATATCCTGTCTAAATAGACAATTCTCCCCCATTCCTGGTCGAGCAGTACCCCCTTGTCATTAATAGACAAATCTCCCCCATTCCTGGTCGAGGAGTAACCCCTCAATTCGGTAAAGCGAAATGAACAATTTTATATTCATAACATTATGATCACATTCGTAACAGTATACAAATACATCATTCCAGTGAGTACACTCACCTTGGTTGACAACGATGTATTCACATTTTCTTCTGGTGGAGCTGAACTGGGTTGATTAGACCTTACACCTGTCAATCCAACTAAATCAGTACTGAACCTCAATCATAAATATTATCCAAACATAATTATGTAACTTTCCATGACTATACATCAACAATATAATTCCAATTAAGTCACATTCCATAAAACATAGGTAAAGGCAAAACAATGATATACATGTTGATAAAGTAACGGACATTCAACCGTAGGAAATACCTTATAAGGAATTTATAACCAAAGTCAAGTAAACATGAAATTATAATTCTCAATGTATATAAACATGAAACATGTACTCAAAGTACTCTTTGTAAGGACGAAATACAAACAATCATTCAAGGGGTACCCAGTATGGCCTCAAATTATTGTCTTACATACTTAACCATCCTATATTCCTAAATTGTACAAATACAGGGGTCCAAACTCATCAATATGAAAAAATATATGAATATACTATCTAGTACAAGTGACGGTGTAATTTTTCAAGTTTCCTAGGGCAAGTTATGACCAAGTCTCTACAACACAAGAAATCTTCCCTACAAGCTCCTCTATTGTTCCTTCAACTTCCAAGAATTTTCATAATTTTTCTCAAGCATAAATTTCCATGATTTTCAACCTATTTTCATTACACATACTTAATAGTACATAATTAAAGTTTCATAATTTTTTGACTTCATTTGCTATCTCAAAAGCTTGACTAAACTTAGGGCATACCGAAATGAAGTATAAAAACAGAAACCATGTACCAACTTGAAATCATCATTACGGCCTAACCACAAGGAGATACATTCTAATTTTCAGATATGATATGAATATATTAGTATAATTTCATATCCAATTGGAATTTCTCAATTACAGTAAGTACATAAATAGATATGCAAGTTTGAATACAAGGGGTTTCAATACAAAGTAATTTTAAGGGTTTCTACATTCAACTTAACATAAACTTGCATATAACCATACATACATATAAAGGGATGAAACTTTCATAAAACTATGATTATTTGTATCATATAAATCAGTAATATAAGATAAATAACTAGAATTTCAATTAGGATTACCTTCAGGGCTTTTACGTAATTTCCACAGATTTTTCTACACTTTTTCTCCTCACTTTTTCTTCCTAAACATCAAATTTATATTTCCTCAAGCTAACAACACTTGAAACTGAACCTAGGGTTTGTTTTACTGAAGAAATATGTTAGAGGGAGGGTTTTAAGTCGGCCAAGTCTGCCTCCCAAACCAACCAATCAATTTAAAACATTTGGTTTGATAAAAAACAATTTACCACTTAAAGGGAATGGACAGCTTTGCCCTTTGTTCGTAAATTCGGTATGACTCTTTACTCGGGCATCCATTTGATGATCCGTTTGTTGTGTTACAACTCTAACTCACATGTCTACAACTATATAGTTTTCACATCAAGTCATTTATAATGTTATAAAAGTCAAAACTAGTCTCTAACAGGAACATTTCTACCGAAAACAACAAAATTTGTGTTTGTAAATAATTCGACCTTTCATAATTTATGAAAGTAGGATTATAATAAACATAATAACTTAACATTAGATATACTAATATCACATTATTCATATCACATAAGATAAGCATGATTTAAATATAATTCATCATAATTATATTCGGGTTGTCACAACTTCCCCCCCTTAGAAAATTTCGTCCCCAAAATTTAATATGAAGGTCACTTACCAAACAAATGGGGATACTGTTTCCTCATGCTATCCTCCATTTCCCAAGTTGCTTCTTTAACTCCATGGCTCATCCACATAACCTTAACTAAGGGAATAACATTATTTCTCAATACTTGGTCCTTAAGATCAATAATTTCCATTGGTTCCTCGATGTACGATAAGTCTTCCTTCAGTTCAATTGGTTGAGTTTTCAACTGGTGAGATGGATCTGCCAAATACTTACGAAGCATCGATACGTGAAACACATCATGTAACCGAGATAAATCTGGAGGTAAAGCTAATCTATAAGCCAGGGCCCCAATTCTTTCCAACACTTCAAATGGTCCAATGTATCTTGGACTTAGTTTCCCTTTTTTCCCAAATCTCATAACACCTTTCCGTGGTGAAATACGCAGGAATACAAAATCTCCCTTCTGAAATTCCAATGGATGCTTCCTCTTATCTGCATAAAATTTCTGCCTGCTTTGCGCTATCTTTATCCGTTCCCGAATCATTTTGATCTTTTCAGTTGTCATATCTATCAATTCAGGACCCAAAATTTTCCTTTCACCCACTTCATCCCAACACAAAGGCATTCTACATCTCCTCCCATATAAAGCTTCATAAGGAGCCATACCAATAGTCAACTGATAACTATTATTATATGAAATTCCATCAATGGAAAATGATCATCCCAACTACCTTTGAAGTCAAATACACAGGCTCATAACTTATCTTCTAATATTTGAATCGTCCTTTCTGATTTCCCATCAGTTTGTGGATGAAACGCAGTGCTGAACTTCAAACTTGTGCCCATGGAATTCTGGAGATGAGGCCAAAACTTAGAAGTGAACGTTGGATCTCTATCTGATACTATTGACACTGGTGCCCCATGCAAACGGATAATCTCATCAAGGTACATACGTGCATACTTGTCAACATTGTAGGTGGTCTTAACTGGAAGAAAATGGGCCGACTTCATCAATCGGTCTACAATCACCCAAATGGAATCATGCCCCTTTGGTGACCGGGGTAATCCTGTAACAAAGTCCATCGTTATATGCTCCCACTTCCATTCCAGAATAGGCAACGACTGTAATAATCCTGCCGACTTCTGATGCTCCGCCTTTACTTGCTGGCACACTAAACATTTTGCTACGAACTCTGCAATCTCACGTTTCATATTGTTCCACCAGTAATACTCTTTCAATTCTCTGTACATTTTGGTACCTCCCGGATGCATAGAGTAAATAGAACTATGTGCCTCTTCGAATATATCTTTCTTTAAAGGTGGATCATTAGGTACACAAATCCTATTTTTATAACACAACGATTCATCATTCTTAATTTCAAAGTTACTCTCTTTACCATCCAGGACATCTTGTTTCTTATTCTCAAGGAATGGATCACTGGTCTGCAAATTTCGTATGCGCTCGTCCAATAAAGGTCTCACTGTGACATGTGCTAATAATCCTCCACTTTTTGAAAACTTCAATTCAATCCTCATCGATGCGAAGTCAAGAATATTTCTAACACGGGCACACCGTATGCGACCAAGCATCCCTGATGATTTTTGACTCAAAGCATCTGCTACTACATTGGCCTTCCCAGGATGATGATGAATGGTACAGTCATAGTCTTTAATCAGCTCTATCCAACGCCTCTGTCTCAAATTCAGTTCCTTCTGTGTAAACAAGTATTTCAAACTTTGATGATCTGTAAATATCTCACAAGTTTCTCCATACAAGTAATGTCTCCACAACTTTAAAGCAAAAACAATGGCTGCTAGCTCCAAATCATGTGTAGAGTAATTTCGTTCATGCGTCTTTAATTTTCTGGAAGCATATGCTATTACCTTCCCATTCTGCATAAGAACACATCCTAAACCTTAAAATGAAGCATCTGTATAGATCACAAAAGACTCATTCCAACATGGAATAGTAAGTATAGGGGCTGAAACCAACCGATTCTTTAATTCTTTGAAACTCCTCTCACATTCTTCATCCCATACAAACTTCACTTCTTTATGAGTCAATTTTTTCAGTGGTAATGCTATTGCTGAAAATCCCTTAATGAATCTGCGATAGTAACCTTCCAATCCTAGGAAACTCCTAATTTCTGTCACATTCTTAGGACTTTCCCATTCAACAATTGCTTCCACTCTCTTTGGATCAACATAAATCCCATTTCCCGACACCACGTGCCCTAAAAACACCATTTCATTCAACCAAAACTCACACTTGCTGAATTTAGCAAATAATTTATTCTCTCTCAAAATCTGCAATACAAGTCTCAAATGCTTCTCATGTTCCTCCATGCTACGCGAGTAAATCAACACATCGTCTATGAATACAATCACAAAGGAATCAATGAAAGGGTGGAATACCCGATTCATCAAATCCATAAAAACTGCTGGAGCATTAGTTAATCCAAATGGCATCACCAAAAACTCATAGTGCCCATATCGAGTCCGAAAAGCTGTTTTGGAAATATCACTATCCTTCACTTTCAGTTGGTGGTAACCCGATCTCAAATCAATCTTTGAAAATACTGTGGCCCCTGTAACCGCTTCAGGTTTAGCATGGGCATCTTGTAGCGTCATCGCAAATACTCTTCCTCCTTCCTTCGATCCACTTGCTTGTCCTGTATCTCTTCCCCTGGTGGCACTGCCTGGAGAGGATCCTTTATGAGGCCGCACACTACTGACTGAAATCGCTCTTGATAACATCGGAAAATTCTTTCTCAGATGTCCCTTCTGATGATAGTTGAAACATTCTATATTCAGTAGCTTTGGGCAATTTCTCTTTACATGACCCGATGTCCCACAAAAGAAACAAACATTTGGATCTCCTTGCGATGAAACTCTTGAACCTCTTCCACCACTTGCTTCACCCTTTTGAAAACTACTTCCCATGCCTCTACCATGATGGAATTTTTGCCCTCCAAGTCTCGAATATTCTGTATCACCACCCTTTTGATAACTTGGATCGAATCTGCTTCTCTTTACACCTTGTTCTTGATTACCTCTAGCTTCATTCACGTCCCTTTCTACTAACATGGCTTTGTTCACCAAGTCTGAATAATTAGAATTCTCTAAAGCCGACAATCTAGATTTAATGACTAACTCAAGCCCGTCAAGAAATCAGCTACACATGTCTTCCTCATTCCGTATAAACCTCGATGCAAACTGAGATAAGGCTGTCAGTTTAGCTTCGTATTCTCTAACTGTCATACTCCCCTGATTCAACATAAAATATTCCTTCTCCTTTTGTTTTTGATACATTGGGGGGAAATACGTATCATATAAATCTTTGACAAAATCATTCCATGAGATCACATTCCCACCTTCTGGAGTAATCAACAAATGTTTTGTGGCATCGCATCAATATTTAGCTTCTCCTTTCAGCATATACATTGCCAAGGTCACTCGTTGATTTTCAGGCATCTTCATCACCCCAAAGATAAGTTCAATCTCTTTAACCCAGACTTCTGCCTCTACGGGATCAACTGCTCCTTCGAATGAGGGTGGGTTCATTTTAATAAATTTCTCATGTGAAGTACTCCTTTCTTCCCGGTGTACCACCTCCTCAGCCCTGACCAATGCTTGTGCCTCTAATTGCCTGGCTTGTTGTTCTTCCATCTGACTCATAATTCTAGCTTGCTGCTTTGCCATTAGAGTCATAGCACGTGCAATTTTTTGCATGTCTGTCAATTGTTCTGGGTCAGGTTCTATATTTCCATGAACAGGTTGCTCAACCTCTGCCTCTACTGCCATATTTGAAGCCTCATCTTCTATTTCCACATTCACATTCCCTCCTTCCATTATTTTATATCTGAAATGGATCAAAGATATAACAACATGCAGATATACATATCTTTCCTAATATGATCGTTAGTATCAAATAAAATATATTTCTGACATTCACTGCCAAATCTAGACTCTTCTCACTCCAGAACCTCTAAAACCATGGCTCTGATACCAAAAGCTGACACACCCCAACCCAGTTACTTATAATTAAGTCTGAAAGTCAAAGTGAGTCAAACCATAATTATTCTAACCAAACCATAAACACGAGTTTTAATTTCAGAGTCATCATTGTAAATCCATGTAACTGAAAACCTTTTTACAACATCAGAGTAGTCATACTTATACAAACTGCTTGAAGGATAGTTTAACTTAATTACATCATTTACATTTAAACAAAATCTTTGTTTTTCCCATTCCTGGCTAACCCAACCCGACTTCCTAGATTTGGCAGTGACATCGCATTACCTGAAAAATGTGAACATAGGAACCATGAGCAAAAATAGCCCAGTGAATGCATCACTACTAAATTACTGCATGAATTTAAATGCAATAAATCATGTCCATATACTTATTTATTAACTTATCCGGATCATTCATAATGAATGACCAACTTTTTCGAATCATGATTCACATATCCTGTCTAAATAGACAATTCTCCCCCATTCCTGGTCGAGGAGTAACCCCTTATCATTAATAGACAAATCTCCCCCATTCCTGGTCGAGGAGTAACCCCTCATTTCGGTAAACCGAAATGAACAATTTTATATTCATAACATTATGATCACATTCATAACAGTATACAAATACATCATTCCAGTGAGTACACTCACCTTGGTTGACAACTATGTATTCACGTTTTCTTCTGGTGGAGCTGAACTGGGTTGATTAGACCTTACACCTGTCAATCCAACTAAATCAGTACTAAACCTCAATCATAAATATTATCCAAACATAATTATGTAACTTTCCATGACTATACATCAACAATATAATTCCAATTAAGTCACATTCCATAAAACATAGGTAAAGGCAAAACAATGATATACATGTTGATAAAGTTACGGACATTCAACCGTAGGAAATACCTTATAAGGAATTTATAACCAAAGTCAAGTAAACATGAAATTATACTTCTCAATGTATATACACATGAAACATGTACTCAAAGTACTCTTTGTAAGGACGAAATACAAACATTCATTCAAGGGGTACCCAGTATGGCCTCAAATTATTGTCTTACATACTTAACCATCCTATATTCCTAAATTGTACAAATAAAGGGGTCCAAACTCATAAATATGAAAACAAATATGAATATACTATCTAGTACAAGTGACGGTGTAATTTTTCAAGCTTCCTAGGGCAAGTTTTGACCAAGTCTCTACAACACAAGAAATCTTCCCTACAAGCTCCTCTATTGTTCCTTCAACTTCCAAGAATTTTCATAATTTTTCTCCAGCATAAATTTCCATTATTTTCAACCTATTTTCATTACACATACTTAATAGTACATAATTAAAGTTTTATAATTGTTTGACTTCATTTGCTATCTCAAAAGCTTGACTAAACTCAGGGCATACCGAAATGAAGTATAAAAACAGAAACCATGTACCAACTTGAAATCATGATTACGGCCTAACCATAAGGAGATAAATTCTAATTTTCAGATATGATATGAATATATGATTCTAATTTAATATCCAATTGGAATTTCTCAATTACAGTAAGTACACAAATAGATATGCAAGTTTGAATACAAGGGGTTTCAATACAAAGCAATTTTAAGGGTTTCTACATTCAACTTAACATAAACTTGCATATAACCATATATACATATAAAGGGATGAAACTTTCGTAAACCTATGATTATTTGTATCATATAAATCAGTAATATAAGATAAATAACTAGAATTTCAATTAGGATTACCTTCAGGGCTTTTACGTAATTTCCACAGATTTTTCTACACTTTTTCTCCTCACTTTTTCTTCCTAAACATCAACTTTATATTTCCTCAAGCTAACAACACTTGAAATTGAACCTAGGGTTTGTTTTGCTGAAGAAATATGTTATAGGGAGGGTTTTAAGTCAGCCAAGTTCGCCTCCCAAGCCAACCAATCAATTTAAAACATTTGGTTTGATAAAAGACATTTACCACTTAAAGGGAATGGACAGCTTTGCCCTTTGTTCTTAAATTCGGTATAACTCTTTACTCGGGCATCCATTTGATGATACATTTGTTGTGTTACAACCCTAACTCACATGTCTACAACTATATAGTTTTCAGCTCAAGTCATTTGTAATGTTATAAATGTCAAAACTAGTCTCTAACAGGAACATTTCTACCGAAAACAACAAAATTTGTGTTTGTAAATAATTCGACCTTTCATGATTTATGAAAGTAGGATTATAATAAATATAATCACTTAACATTAGATATACTAATATCACATTATTCATATCACATAAGATAAGCATGATTTAAATATAATTCATCATAATTATATTCGGGTTGTCAAAAAAATCCCCTTTCTAGCGATTTGCCTGTGCATGAAATGGCATAATCGTTCAAATGAACCGTCCATTTTACCTTAAACGTTGATCTGAGTCCATCAAGAACTCCTGATCTCAGTTTAACAAGGTTAACTCTTCAACTCGAATGAGACTAAATGAAACTTTGAAGGGCATTGAATACCTTTTCCAACAGTCCACCACATGCCCAAATTAGCTTTACGGTATGGACGAACGACTCATTTTACTCAAAAAGGTCACCGAGCGCTACCGGGCCACAAGGACTCTTGAAGGTCTTTAAATTACCTTTATAATGGTATGCCCTGTGCGCAATTTGGATTAACGAATTTCATTCTATGGCCATTTTTTTGAAAAAAAATTACACGAGACTACCGATTGGCAGGTCCATTTCCCTTCCTATTGGAAGTGTGTTTAGGGTTAGCTGCTGATTGGAAGGGTAATGTACCGATCGACACCTCTCTACCCTATAAATATAGCGAATGATCTCACTCTCAAGACACACCTCAGATTCATCAATATCAGTGATCTCAGCAACATTCTCTTGCAATCAGCGAACTTTCCTTTTTTGAAATTCCTTTCCATCTTTCATTCACATCATTTTCATACCCAATTTAGTAAAATCTCACTCTCTCATCCAACATTCATCTCAACATTCTAGGGATCTCATCAAGGATCAAGATCAACTCTGAATTCTCTAAAGAAGGTCCAAAAAGCCTTCTCTCTCTTTAAATTTCTTTATATTCGCATTAGTTACATTAATTCTTAATTTAAATTTTACTTTACTTCATACACACTAACATCTCACCCTTTATTATTTATATTGAACATACTTTATTTTCTATAAAAAAAACAAAACAAATAAAAGTAAGGTTGCCCTTATAAATTCTAACGGGATTATCCATCACTATCTCTTAAAACTAAAAATACATTTTCTACACATAAATATGATAAATTCATGTTTGAATCTATGGAATAAACCCCACCCTTATGTTGCATGCGAACTACGTGGACTTTGATGCCGTTATAGGCTATGTAGGCGTCTCGGGCTAAAACCCGAGACTCGAGTCCGATTTCCCAATTTTCCAATTTTTTTCATTTTTTGAATTTAAATCCTTTTTATTTGTACATTATTTAATATATATTGTATTTGTGATCCATATTGGCATTTTATCTAACATATATTATCGTTTTATTATAATGATCAATATCTCGATAAATGCATACATCCTATTTTCTAGATATTATTTTGGGAACATTCCTATGGATGACCTCACTCTATCTGAGTTGGGAGATTCTGATCTCCATCTATACATACACGCACACACACTTCATGAATAAATTAAGAAAAATAATAACAAAAATAATAACACAATCCCATGAGATACCGAAAGGGAGGGATGTGTGCCTAAAACATTTCCATTTAGTAACTTAGCCCCCAAACCTCTGAACTACTGGTTTTATAAGCATCAGTTTGTCTTTGATGCTGCTCTTTCGAGGCAGAAACATTTTATTTTGCCTATTTTGTGCAAAATAAGCTGGAGACTCCATCTTTTTACATCACCCCATATCGACGACGACCTAAGCGCTCCTAGAGAAAGAGGGCGCGAGACCTTCTACCCATTGTCCCCCCATCAGGAAGGGAGAGATAATAGGGATGGACACATAATGTAGATAGTGTTTTTCACTTTTGGGGATCAATGGATTTTAAATCTCTGATTTCTCTACATGCTGTTGATTTTCATATAATTTAGCGTCTTCTTTTAAAAATTATGTTAATTCTTTTGGGATCAATGGATGTCAACTGTTCTTTTTTTATGAATAGGTTATGCACTGATGTATAAAATTTGAGCTATTTGATTAACATTGGTGAAAGAGTAGATTATGCACTGATGTATAAACGTTGAATTATCATAAAAGGACAATTTGTTCTCATAGAGTTTGGGTACATAAGATATTCTCCAATTAAATTAATTATTGCATTGGACTCCTGAATCTCATACAATTTATGTTCATCAAATTTCTTGTAAAATCTGGATTGGTTCTTATGCTCAGATATTGAAAGGGATGTAAGTGCAATAATGAAAGTTGCATTTATATTGATGTGAAGAGATGATCTCATAAAACTTGAAAAGCAACCAATATTCTAACACAGTAGTTTAGTACTGAGAAACTACTCTCTATTTCAGATTTGTTACTTTTATTTTTAATTTATAATACTCACTCTTTATAAAGCTTGATTTATGTACATTCCAATACAGTACAAATGCCTAGTGCTATATTTTATTTAATGAAGTTCTATTTTTTTTTAGTATTGAGAATGGTGATTTTAAAAACTGATATGCATAACGTGCATTTGATGAATTTTATTGGAATGTAATGTATTGAATTCTCTAACTAAAATGCATTGTATTGAGTATATAGGTCTCTATGTTGAAGGTAAGGCTGAAGGAATTGCATTTCATCTTTTACTTGATCATGTACAAATTAAAAATGTATTAGAGGTTAGTATTGGTACTTGTATATTTTGGTACTAGTTCAAGTTGATGACACTAATTTTATGTATTTTATCTTGTTAAATGTGAAATAATGGTGGTTTTGATATATACTGGTGGTGTTTCTTATGTGATTATTGTCAACTGATGGACTGTTGAATCCCTTCGGGCATATATTAAAAAGGTAATAATTTCCACACTCTCGCACTAAAATATATATATTGAACAATGGACTTCAATGTTTATCAGACCACATATTCCTTCACTTCATCTGAATTTGGCATCTTATATACTTCATGTTGTAGATGGATATATATAATTGGTTAGAGAATTTTATTAGTGGTTTTATGTCCATGCATACATTTAAAATTGATAACCCTTAAATTTGTATGATGTCAATATCATAGTGATGCATATGACATATAATTTCAGTTTCTTAGTTTAGAATGTAACAAGCTTATTTATTCACATTAGTAATTCTTATTTCTTTGCTTTAGCCATTTTTAACTTCACGTGACACTCATAGTAGTGAGTCAGTGACTGAGAGGTCCTATTAAGCTATCGAAATCAACAACGAACGAGGATACTGACATGGGTATGTCTCAAACCGAAGGCTGTTGCTTTAAAGAATAAATACTATGTAAGGAAGTGATGGATGGGATAGTTGTGAACACTCTATTAGGGTTTGTTTGGGATTCCCAATTCCATGACTTAGAATTGGAATTTTTTATTTCAAATTGAAAATTGAAAATATTCCAATTCTAAGACAGGGAATTGGGGTTTCCAAATGCACTCTTAGGGTGTATTTTGCAACACCAATTGACGTACTCAGAATTGGTTTCAAAAGGCTAATAAACAAATGTCTTAAGGAAGGAGATGCATACACTGAATTTTTCCATTCTCATGTTAAGTCCAGAAGAGCTCATATGTAGCTCTAAAAAATTGAGGACAATGGTGGTAATTAGAAGACTGTTCATGTAGCTATTAACCAAGAATGGAAAAATTATGTTAAGTCTCTACAACTTTTAATAATGTTAAGTCTCTGCAACTTTTAATAATGAGGCGTCGAGTAATGAACAATCTTCTCTCTCTCTCTCTCTCTTTATATATATATATATATATATATATATATATAATGCTCTTGTGCGGACTAATCCGCATTTTAAGAATGCGGACCGGACATGTGTCACCTGGCGGTGAGCCCAGAAAAGAAAGAGAGAGTGTGCCTATAATTTAGGCGATATAATTTATCGCCTAAATTATAGGCACACTCTCTCTTTCTTTTCTGGGCTCACCGCCAGGTGACACATGTCCGGTCCGCATTCTTAAAATGTGGATTAGTCCGCATAAGAGAAGGACTGTATATATATATATATATATATATATATATATATATATATATATATATACGGTAGTGTGATAGTATATATATATATTGTGTGCTCATAAATACCAATGGCTAGGTATTTATTTATAATTATACGCTTTAGTGCTATCGGGGGAGGTTGCGCGCAGTGGGTGAATCCCCTAGCTTGAGGAGTAGGGGAAGTATATCCCCAGGTCATAGCGTCCAAATAGAGGTGGGGATTGAGATGATTGTCTTCACACTCGGGGGAATATGATCGCCTCCAATACGTTTATATTTCTATGTTCTGATTCGCCGGTGGCTAGCTGTCTCAGAAATCCAGGTGGGACTGAGTAGACCTGGGAAGATAGCACTTTAGAGAATGCATCCGATGAGGTATTACTAGGAAGGATGGTTTTAATTATATTCAACATATGTGTGATTATGGAATATAGTTCTACGTATATAATGGAGTAGATAATTATATATGGGTAATTAAATACATGAAGAGAATTTGTATTACTTATATAACTAGTGAATATTATATGGCTTTTAAGAGCTGTTTTATTTATATCCAACATATGAATAATTGTGGAATATAGTTCTACGTATATAATGGAGTAAATAATTATATACGAATAATTAAATACATGAAGAGAATTTGTATTACTTATATAACTAGTGAATGTTATATGACTTTTAAGAAATGATTAATTAAGTTAATGCGATAAATAACTTACGAAGTAAAGATACAAATTACTCGGGTTAGAGTAGAGTTCAAGGAGTTTCATGACAAGGCTAGGTAGACGGGTTGGTATAACTAGGAGGGTCAGGAAGAAAGCGTTAGGTGTGCACTTTAGAGGAAGGGTGACATGTATCTTAAGGGAGTGCGACACTAACTAAAATATGAAGAGCATTAATACATTTTAATTGTTACATTTTAATTGACTTGCAAAATATTTTCAAAAGGACTTTGGGCTCTGACCCGTACTTGCAAAATATTTTCAAAACCTTTTAGGTATCCATCCACATGGATGCCAAACTTGAATATTTGTTCCAAGGATGCTTAGCTGCAATAGGTGTGGATGTTGCAGGATTTGGACATAGATTCAGTAATTTCATTCCAGAGTAGGATGCATCTTGGTATTTCTTTCGGGCATGTTGCCCCAAATATTTTCATTTAAATTAAACTTTGTACTGGTTACTATTCTTTATTGGATTATATTAGTGGATGTTGGTTTTTCGCCGATGGCTTATTCGGCCGGTCATTTATTTATTTATTCAATATTGCTTTAGATTTATGGTTTGTGTGAATGGTTCGTATTGATATTTATATGTTTGTTGTTGTTAAATAAAACGATTAAAATTTTGACATCAGATTTTGAATACTAGGTGGTTAGTAAGTTTTAAAAAGTTTTCAAAAGTGATTCTAAGAATGAACCAGATGAGATTCTAATTTTAATTTGATATAGGACTGATCACCCGGTATTTCATTGAGCGGGGTGTCACAGATGGTATCAGAGCATCAGGTTGTAGTGTCCTTAGGATCTGTGTCGATTTTTACATTTCAGCTTAGCGTTCTTTGATGTATAACCTTATGATATGATTGTTGTATTCATCTACGTATGCGAGTTATGTTCTCCTACTATCAAGTATAGTGAGGTGATTCATACACGAGTTCGGTTGGGCTTTGTATACCGAACATTCTTTGGGACAACCAATGAGGGCCATAGGATAATTGGAGGAAGAGAGGCTCAACAGAAGACATAGGGTTTTCTAGAAATGGTGATCGTGATAGAAATCACCTTGGTTGTTGTTCAGGCTAGTGGGGATAGAATAATCACCCGGGAGGGATAGTCTCCCAAAGCACTATTGTAGATAACGGTGGTACAATTTCAGTCTCACCCAGCGTAGTCAGCAAAGGGTGGGGAAAGTGTGGAAGGACCCTTTTGGAAGGGCTATCTATAAGGATTAGAGTAGCAGAGTAGCGCGATAAGTCAATGGGAGGAAATAACCTAAAGACAATTATGTAGGGTGGTGTGCGGTGACATCCTGGACTAAATTTTGAATGAAATTTTTGGCCCAGTGGGCGGTGTTGTAGTGGTAGGAGTTAGTCACCGCAACCATGGAGAAATACCATATAATAAGAAATTTAAGATGCGGTTTGACTGCAAATATTTGCATCATTCGTTTGAACCGATATGCAATGGAGATTTCAGTACTTACTTCAGAAGGGACGAACATAAGGGAAAGTTGAATTATGTAACAAACTTCGTACCCAACGAGGTGGATGCGGAGGTCAATAAGGGGTCCATTATTTAATAATGGACTCGTGGGTAATACACAAGCGTGGATGCAAAACTCCGGCTAGGATGACTAGGTATATAGTCATGAAGGTAGTGTGTTTTCGATTTGATATCAATACTTCTGTGAGAAAGAAGCCAAGGGAGGTGGAGTATCTGATCAAAAGGAAAGATCGTATTTAGCAGTGCTAGTGAGGCTCCATAAGGGGATACCTAGTAAAGGAACCCATCTATATGATTTATATAAGTTAAATTCCTACCGATTGGAGGTGGATTTAATGCTGGTCGTCAAGGCCGGCAACGAGTCCCATAAGGCTAGCAAAGCCAAAGGGACAACGAGGGTAACAATTTGGGTCATGACTACCAAGTACGCGAGAGGGATAACCCCGACATGGCCATTGGGGCCAGAGACAGGGGATCGACACAGAGAAGTGTCTTATGTGTGGAATGTGGGACGACAATGATTGATTATGTCCACAGTGAATTAAGGGATTGGAGTGGGATGCCTCGTAGGGACAACAATTATGAAGTTTTGGTTCGGTTGGATGATAATATTATGTCCAGGAACTATTTGGGCCACTGGTATATAGGCGAGTGTAAGTATGAGTTTTATCCTCGGATAGATGGGGCGAACTTTATGACATGAGTGGTCACAATATTCTTCTTAACACTATATTCGCAAGGGAGACGAGTTTAGTGGGTGTATCGTAGTGTTACTATTAAGTATATGTTTACCGCGGGGTAACGGGGCTCTCTTTTGTTTTACCTGCAGAGGAGAAGGTGTGAACACTGAGAGGGTACATTTTATAAGGTTAACTCATTTTAAGAAGTGCTATGCGAGCATGATTTTATCTTGGGTATAGATTGGTTAGCAACGGGTAAGCGATAGTGGGCAGTTAGAACAAGACTATCGTGTTTGCTATTCCAAGGCAAGATGTATATTCTTTGCGAGGTTCCACCCGAAAGAAGGTTGGTCTTGCAAAAATATTTTATAAAATAGACTTCAGAGGGTAGGGTTGTCTAGTATATTATATCCTAGTGCGTAGGGATTTTTACTGATATGATTCGGGGCATGGCGGATTGACCATGGAGCAAAGAGATTGATCTCATTAGTGACTTAGCACTGAGGACTTAGTGATAGTGTGAGCGCGGCATTATATAACTCCTTTAGAGATGTGGGAGTCAACAATTAGACCTTTGAGTACAGGGACAGAGTTTTGGGTGTCTCGGTTATATGCTCGGGTCTACGAAAATTAATGAACGACAATGCTAGTGTTTAATGCATTAGGGAAAGTTTTTTTTTGGGCTTTGTTGTGAAATGTTACGTGCATAAGCCATAATAAACGTCAGTAGTGGAAAGATGTTATATGATTATAGGACACCAGTTTAAAGGGTGATTTTTGAACGCGTGGAGTTACACTTTGAGGTGAAAGCTATTACGCTATAAGGCCAGTATATTCGGGTAGTGCTGCGAAAGAAGCACCGAGAAAACTTTTGCACCACAAGTTAATGGGTGAGGCAACATCGAATATATTAAATTGAGATTTGGGTAAATATCGAATGTAATCATATGATATAATGTGATTTGTGGGATAAGCTTGAAAGAAAAATATTACGTATGTGACGTCTATGATGTTGTGCATATATGCATGGGATTTAGGGTGTATGGGCGCCCTGGTTAGTGTGATTTCAGAGTCATCTTAAATAAAGGGATGTGTGAATGAAATATTGAATGTATACCTGATGGGCAGTCATAAAATAAGTGGGAAAGTGCAGTGAACTGAAATCGGTTTGAAATAGGAAACAATCCAACTATATGCGTATCAAGGTGAACTATCTCCACCGTAAGGAGTGTAAAGACGGTGGAGGCGCATGTAACAAAATATCCTAAGGCAAGAAAGAAGTCACATTTATGGGAAAATAGAAAAGAGTATCACTTAGTTATATTCTTAGAGTGGTCTTATGCATAGACAAGGTGTAGATTCTTATCTGACAAAAACTGTACAAGGAATATAGTTATTGAGCATAGGAATTGGTGTTGAGTGAGACATAGTGAATTTGTCTCCGGATAGACCATTTATGAATGGGAAAAAGGTTAATTTGAGGGTATCAACCAAGAAGTTTTGAAATTTTATGGTTCCAGAGATGGAAGTAATGCTTAGTTTGGTAAAAATCATGGAGGGGTCAAGGTTTCCATCGGGTTATTTAATGGATTGACCTGAACACGAATTGTTGTCTCGGAATGGGTTATACTATCGAGTAGTATGCCCAACTTTACTATTAATGGTAAGGAGTGAAACATAACAAGGTGTCATTTAATATTGTTGGGAATTTGGGTGAGACCTTTTAGTCCCACCTCTGGTAAAAAGTGTCAGGAGTTGATAGGGAAAAAGTTACATATTGGGTTGAACATGTCGCCCATAAGTTGATGGGTAGACGGAAAGCGAGGATTGTGCATTCAAGATATTTGGGTAATTCAGGAGTAGTAATTACCACAGGTAGAGTTACTAGTGACGCCCCGTAATAGTTTAGTATCTGCGTGATACCTTGGGAGACTTTATTGGAAATGTTTCATTATCCACCTCTAGTTGATAAAACGGGGAAATAACAAGCTGCTAGGACCCGAAATGGGTTATGGTCCAGCAGCGGGAATTGAGTAAGTTGTATCCTTTCGTATAGTTTAGGGACGTAAGGAGGGAAATTTCCTAACATAGAGATAATGGAGTCGTTGTAGTATAGGCTCATCTTTTGGGGCACTATGTTGTCAGGGGCCATCGAGTTGAAGATTTGTGACTAGGTATTGATTCGGGTGTCTCCTATGAAAGGAGTGGTGAAGTTCTACAAGAAAGGGAAGCTAGCATCGAGGTATGTGGGTCCTTTCCCTATCTTTGAGAGGGTGGGACCGGTGGCTTATCGACTGAATTTTCCAGAACATCTTCAGTGGATGAGTGATGTGTCCCACGTGGCATAGCTGGAGAGATACATGAGGAACGATAGGGATTTTTGGGCACGTTCCACTCGAGGAGAATGGCTTACTATAAGACACCTCATATAATGAGAGACTAGTAGCTATGTGAGCGCAAGTTGCAGTCTAAGGTAGTACTACCAGTTAGAGTATAGTGGAGTGGGGTCATCACAGTATTGATGAGTATACGTGGGAGCGGGAGTAGGATATGTGAGAGCAGTATCTAGAGTTATTCGCCACAGTTATGACCAAATTTTGAGGACGAAATTCCTTTGTAGGGGGGGGGGGGGGGAGTATGTAACACCCTGTATTTCTGTGCATTTAATATTTAATTAATTTGGTAAAATTTTAAATTACTTATGTGTCGTAATTTAATTGAATTAGTTATGCTAATATTTATTTAAATATTAATCGAAGAGTAGATGGTTAATATTTACGGAAATTAAATTACTAAGTGAGTAGTAATAATTTATTTACGTCATAACGTGTATAAGTGAAGTGACATTTATTTATTTCAATCGAAAGTCAGATATAGATTAATTGGGTATGAGATAGGGACTTTTTATAAATTAATTCTAATGTCAATTTTGAGTTCACGGTTGAGTATGGATGGGCCAAGATAGTCAGAAAAGTGTACCCAGGGTGGTAAATGGGTCACGGGATATTTTTAGGCATAACCGAGCCCACTAGAGGGTATTTGGGCCATTTTAATTAGGCCCATGTGATTAAAAATGGATTTGGAGATAAAAAAAACTAAGATTTTGAGTTGTAGGCACTCATAACTCATTTGGAAGAAATTTGAGAACATAAGGGACAAAGAGGGAGGACTCTTGAGAGCCAAAGAGGAAGAACAAGGAAGGAGTTCTTCATCACACAACGATCTCTGCACCAAAGTATAATCAGACACTACGAATTTATAAGGCAAGTGGTTAAATTGCTTCAATGTAAATTGGTGATATTCAATTCATATCATAGTATGTGTTATACAAATTATTTTTGGATTGGGTTAATACAAATTGGGTTTTGATTTGGGGAAGTTACGAATCAAGTTATTAGGACTGGTTTTGATTCATAAGGATTTTAGTGGATAATTCTACGTAAAAAGCTTCACGGAAGCTGTTAATGGCGATTCTGTCCACGGTGCCCCTAGAAAATGGCATTTTCTAACTTTCGTTCTCTAATACGCTTTTTCCAAAACGGCCCCAAAATACCCCAAAACAACATTTTAAAAATCTAGGCAAATTGAGTAAATTGAAAACCTTAGATTTTAGGATATTGTATTACGGACCAAGGGGGTATCCGGATATTTTGGTTGAGTGATGCCATGATAATAGATTAATTAATGGGGGATTAATTAATTAAAGCTTATAGCTATAATAATTTATTATAGGATGATATAATAAATTGTTAAATATTATTTAATTAGAAGTGTTCTCTTTATAATGAAATTTTGAGGAGTACGTTCTAAGAGATGGAAATTTGGGCCAGGTGAGCAAGTCCGGGTACATTGGTTATGTGACACCAGAGAGATATTAAATTAATTAATGAGTATATTAATTAAATTAGAGCCAGACCATAGACTCGGGGAGATAATAAGTTAATTAATGGGATATTAATTAAATTAGAGTCGAACCATAGACTCGGGGAGATAATAAGCTAATTAATGGGCATATTAATTAAATTAGAGTCGGACCACAGACTCGAGGAAATATTACGTTAATTAATGGGCATATTAATTAAATTAGAGTCGGACCATAGACTCGAGGGGATATTAACTTAATTAATGGGAAAATTAATTAAATTAGAGTCGGATCATAGACTCGGGAATATGTTGGCTAGTGCTACAGACTTTGTACACAGTAAAGTCAGGATTAAATTATATATATATATATATATATATATATATATATTGTGTGTGTGTGCTCATAAATACCGGTGGCTAGGTATTTATTTATAATTATACGCTTTACTGCTATCGGGGGAGGTTGCGCGATGTGGGTGAATCCCCTAGCTTGAGGAGTATGGGAAGTATATACCCAGGTCATAGCGTCCAAATAGAGGTGGGAATTGAGATGATTGTCTTCACACTCGGGGGTATATGATCGCCTCCAATACGTTTATATTTCTATGTTCTGATTCGTCAGTGGCTAGCTGTCTCAGAAATCCAGGTGGGACTGAGTAGACTTGGGAAGATAGCACTTTAGAGAATGCATCCGATGAGGTATTACTCGAAAGGATGGTTTTAATTATATTCATCATATGTGTGATTGTGGAATATAGTTCTACGTATATAATGGAGTAGATAATTATATATGGGTAATTAAATACATGAAGAGAATTTGTATTACTTATATAACTAGTGGATATTATATGGCTTTTAAGAGCGGCTTTATTTATATCCAACATATGCATAATTGTGGAATATAGTTCTATGTATATAATGGAGTAGATAATTATATACGAATAATTAAATACATGAAGAGAATTTGTATTACTTATATAACTAGTGAATGTTATATGACTTTTAAGAAATGATTAATTAAGTTAATGCGATAAATAAATTACGAAGTAAAGATACAAATTACTCGGGTTAGAGTAGAATTCAAGGAGTTTCATGACAAGGCTAGGTAGATGGGGTGGTATAACTAGGAGGGTCAGGAATAAAGCATTAGGGGTGCACTTTAGAGGAGGGGTGAGATGTATCTCAAGGGAGTGCGACACTAACTAAAATATGAAGAGCATTAATACATTTTAATTGTTGCATTTTAATTCACTTGCAAAATATTTTCAAAAGGACTTTGGGCTCTGACCCGTACTTGCAAAATATTTTCAAAACCTTTTAGGTATCCATCCACATGGATGCCAAACTTTAAGATCTATTCCAAGGATGCTTAGCTGCAACAGGTGTGGATGTTGCATGATTTGGACATAGATGCTTCAGTAATTTCATTCCAGAGTAGGATGCATCTTGGTATTTCTTTCGGGCATGTTGCCCCAGCTATTTTCATTTAAGTTAAACTTTGTACTGGTTACTATTCTTTATTGGATTATATTAGTGGATGCTGGTTTTCCGCCGATGGTTTATTCGGTCGGTCATTTATTTATTTATTCAGTTTTGCTTTAGATTCATGGTTTGCGTGAATGGTTTTTATTTATATTTATATGGTTGTTGTTGTTAAATAAAAAGATTAAAATTTTGACATCAACTTTTGAATACTAGGTGGTTAGTAAGTTTTAAAAAGTTTTCGGCAGTGACGCTGAGAATGAACCAGATGCGAATCCTGTTTTAATTTGATATAAGACTGATCACCCGGTATTTCATTGAGCGGGGTGTCACAAAGGAGGCAGTAGTTGTTTGAAGAAGAAGTGGTGTTTACTTCTAGGGCTAAACGTGTTTGTTCTGTTTTTGTTTTTTAAAAGTAGTGTTTTCTTCTACCGAAAAAAGTATATAATTAAAAAAAATACTTTTGGCATCATAATTTACTTTGTTTCCAAAAGTTGTCTATTTATCTCAATACACTCTTATGTTGCCACAAGTTAGGTGATGTTTGGCAACATGCAAATTTGATGATAAAAGATAAATATAATTATCATAAGTCGCGCAATAATTTTTGAGTCATATTTAAATATTTTTTTCATAAACACCTTAATCAAACAAACTATTAATGCAAGTCATGTCTCTCACATACTAATTCAAGAGCATGATTGCTTCCATGTACTAAGAAAAGAAATCAAGAATTTATGGTTTGTTTAGTAAGCATCCTCATATTGATTTAAAATGATTTTTCGTAGAATTTTAGTTTTTAAAAAATGAAAGAAAGATTATTGCATTCATATCTAATGACACATTTTAATTCATACAATGTATGTTACATAACGGGTACTCGTATTTTAATCTCTAACATTATGAGATTTTGCATAAATTTTATTCTTAATCCATTTAATAATTCTTCAAATTTTTAAAAGAGTGTCACACACTCATCTATTAATAGTGGGTTCCTCAAGTAAAATTTAATTATAACGATTTAGCATTTCAAGTGAAACTTAGCTTCTTTATTTCATTCTAAGAAGTCAGTATCGAGAACATTAAAATTGATAAAAATATGTAATTTTAGAGAAATAAAATAATATAAAATTAATGAGATAAATAACTCACTACATTAATGCTATGAGTTGACAACATGTGCATTAATAACATTTTATAAACGTGGGTTTTGTCTAGTAATAACTGTATTTATATACGACTTTATTGGGCAATATGTTATCTAATTTAGATGGACATGCTATCTAGGATAACCTTTCACCATCTAATCGCATAATTACTTTATATTTATTTTAGTTACCCAAAATAAATTTCCTTTGGAAAATTATCTTGCTTAACGAAATAAATCAAATGTGTCCCATTAATGTCTTTACATATGATGAGTTATTATTACCACTTTTATCTATAAATTTAATATTCATAAGTATTCTAGTTGGGTCACATTGGTGACTACCAAACCATCCACTATATTAATATTACATTATTTTATGGATTGTATAATAATTTTAGCAAGCATTAATATTTTCAA
Organism: Sambucus nigra; assembly: GCA_949130495.1. NCBI lineage: Eukaryota > Viridiplantae > Streptophyta > Magnoliopsida > Dipsacales > Adoxaceae > Sambucus > Sambucus nigra. The sequence goes on along the minus strand of OX422208.1, from coordinate 236,512,683 downwards.
AAAGTATAAATGGACAGTTTACTTATAAATTAAGGAAGGTTATAGACTCTTTGGAGCAACTGATACCAATCTTAATATTAGAGGGTAGTGTGAATGGGGTCTGGTAAGATATTGAAATGGGTGAGGCATGACCCACTTCAATGAACTCTGCCTCCAAGGTCTTCAAGAGTTTTTAGAGCAGCACCTGGTAAAACCTTCCATATTTGGTAAAAATGGAACCAAAGCGAGAACCACCTCCGGTAAGAAGATGAACTTCACAACAATAATAATAACTTTTCTCAAAAGGATCTCCTGAGAATAATGGTTTCAAGGTGGGAGTGAAGAAATAAGCACTCAACACTTAGAGAGAGAGAGAGAGAAACGAGAGAATACTAGGTGGTCTGGTGTGATTTTGATATAGTAAAGGTATGACTTGAGTTTCTGATATCTGATTTGACCTAACTAATGGTCCTATTTATAAGTGGACACTAGGGCTGGTTTGGACCTCTTGGGCACTAAAAATAAAAGGGAAAATTTAGAGGGACAAGGTCTGTAATGTACCTTTTATCCCTATAAGATCTACAATCGCCTGTCCCCTCTGACAGACGACCAAAGTCAAAAAGCAAATATGTCTCCTAATGGAGACAAATTATCTAATTTGGTAAATATCTTTTGAAACGATAACTTGTTGTACAAACTTTGTAAACTTGAGAGGGGACTCGAGGACCACCTCCTCTAAAACCATTAAACTTGAGAGGGACCGTGAGGACTCCCTTCTCTAAAATTATTTTACAAAAATTACGTTTCATGTGAGTAACCTCTTGGTTTCTCACTTCAATTGTGACTAAATGTGGGTTGCGTAAGGACTTGAGTGACTTTTGGGGTCTCTGAACTAGTATTTTCTCCGTCTTAAATTGCTAAGTGGTTGAGCTTGCTCAATAAACCTTGTTCCTAAGCCACCAAAATAAAACTCCCAGGAGATTCTAACTAGCCTATTTGAGCCCTGCCTGCTCAACTAGTTACCTATGCAAGAAAAGTAAATATTACTACTTTTGTTCTATTAAAGAATAACTTTTTTCTTGATGAGGGGTTGTTCATGGTAGACCCCCTCATCCTGACCTATTTTTTTTCTTTGGGTCACTACTTGGACCCTTTAATTGTAAGCCAAATACTGTTTGAAAATTTTCTAGAGGAGTCCTTAACTTTGGACTTCTTCATTAGATTTTACATTTTAGCTGGTCTTAGCAGAGGGGCCCCTCGTTTGTGGATCCCCTCACCCAAGTATCATTTCAACTGACTTTGGCAAGGGGGAGTCCCTATTCCAAACTATATCATCTTGGGAATTAGAAGGATGTGGGAGATGGGGTCCCTCGCCCAAGCTGTAACTTCTTGAATCTCAAAGGAGGTGAGGGGGTCCCTCACCACAATATCTCTGGAACTGGAAGGAGGTTGGTGAGGGGTCCTCGCCCAAAACATATGTTAAACTAGAAGGAGGTGGGGGAGGAGTCCCTCGCCCAAAATATCTTTGCAACTGGAAGGAGGGGTTGGAGGGGTCCATCGCCCAAATGTCTTTGGAATGTGGAAGGGGGGCTGGAGGGGTCCCTCGCCCAAGTGTCTTTCGAATTTTGAAGGAGGTGTTGGAGGGGTCCCTCGCTCAAGAATATTGTAAAAAACCAAAACACCCCTCTACACTTAATAAATAAACATATTACCCCTTAATATTAGCTCTAGAATATTGTAACAAAACGAAAACACCCCTTTACACTTAATAAACAAACATATTGTCCCTTAATATTAACTTCACCATTGCAATCAGACTCTTTGGAGTAACAAATCACAATGGCTTAATCATAATGAAATCATTAATAATCCGAACATTCAAAACCATATTCAAACAATTTGGAGCAACCAAGACATTGTATTTTATAGTTATCACAAAATTCAGTATTTACAATTTATTAGAATAGACCACTTTAGTGGAATCGTAATTTAATCGTGATACAAATGTTGAGAAGAAAACTTTCATGCATGCTTTTAATATTTTTTAGTCATATTAGACATAATAATCATATACACATTAATCTAATATCTATAATTTTGAGTACCGAATTAAACTTTACGAAAATATTAGTCTGAAGGAAAAATTTAAATCCTTCGAGGTTAAATTGATGCAAAAAAATCCACTCATTAATGTTCATTTGATAATCGAAATTATCCATTTGGGAAATCTAACAATAAATAAGATCCATCCGCATTGAATCAATAATCTAACATTCATAATTATATATGGACTCACTCATAGAAAAAATATATATATATATACACACACACACACACACACACTAGCGTATGCTCGTGCCTGAAGGCACGACGGAATTTTCCAAAGTACGTAATAGCGAAATGCAAAAATTTTGAAGTGTAATTTTAAAATAATTGGCCATAATATCCTTTATTTATAGGAATATTCACCATGCTTAATAAACAAAAAATAGTCCAATAACATTCAAATAGTCTAAATTGTTAAATAAATTCACATATAATACGAAATATACAATATTCATCCATCGAATTCACATTGTGTCTCAAAAAAACAAAGTGTCAAATTTTTAAAAAATTGGGCATAGTCTCCTTTGTTTATTAGACTATCCACCCTATTTAAGGGGTAATAACAAATCGAACAATTTAAAAAAAATCCGAAATTCAGAGATGGGAGATAGAAGGTCGAAAAAGGAGAATATGAATTTATTCGTTCTGTGGGACTTCTTCAAAATGTCTGTGCAAGAGCATCAGAGAGCATGTTTTTGGAAATTGCAATTCTTTTAGGTCTTTTGCACTCATCTGCTTCTGGATTAGGTGCTACTACTGTTGTCTTCCCATCCTTCTTACCACCTCTAGCCATTATCACTCGCTCCCTCTCGATTTTCTGTATGATTTGACAAATAATAAACATAATTAATCAGTTTTTCGAACAAAGATACAATCACATAAGTAAATATACAATCAGTAACCAATATGCTTCTTGCCAGTGATGTGAGACTGAGTTCTCTCAATGGCAGCAGACCCACCTTAATGATATGTGCCTTAATAACGAACATAGAAAGGAAAACCATATTTGTTAAAACTGCAAAACAAATCACAAAACAAAAATGAATTAGGTCGCATTCGAGCATCAATGTGTTCATGTTTTTAACGAAAATGATTCAAGTATCAATGCATTTCAGCACAATGTTAGACGTACATCTGTGATGAGGTCTTATGAAGATGATCTATGGAATCCTCACAGTTGTAATTGTGATTATTTAGTAATGTTTTCAATGAAGGCAAAAGTTGGCATCCTTGAATTGACAATCGTTGTATGAAGCTGAATAAAATCATAATAGGAAAATGAAATGAGGATAATCTAAGTATGAAGCTGAATAAAATCAGAACAAAATAAAGAGCAATTGTCCATGAGTAGATGAGAGGTTACTGTATAAATTGTACACGATGCCTAACCTTAATAATTTAATACCTATTCTAGTCAATGTAAAAACAAAAGGCATGCATAACCCCATAACGAATAGACACACATGATCCACTACAGATGAGCCATACCATGTAATGAACGACAATAAACCGAATCAACAAAGCAAGGTTTGTTTGATCATCACCATCAATCTAAATCCCCAATAAAAATCATCAATATCATTAACAAAAATGAAAAAAATTAGAACATATATTTTTTCCAAATCATGACGATCGCTGTCCTAAAAAGTTTATCTGTTCCCACCAAATCAGTTTAGAGAAGTTTTGTTCATGCCGTTATGAAGGAAACTGTCAAAATTAAGAACCAACATGCCTAGAGTTTGAACTGGAGATATAATATATTCACACGGAGAGAAAGTACATTTATAGTGTGAACAAAATGATGTTAAAAGAAAGTATACTATGGATTTTAAACTACTATGCACAATCCAATGCAATGTTGATTGAGAGGAGTAAAGCCAAAAACATTGAAAAATACCAGAGTATATGAATAAGGAATCAAACCTCAACCTAAATCAACCCCCCCGAGCCTCCTTTGCTCATGATATGACCTCATGCTGGAGGCCTGCCTATCCAGCCCTTCGATCAGGTGCAGCAGGTGTAGCAGCACCACCCCCACAGGCAGCTGCAGTCACCGTGAAATGGTTACATTCTTCCCATTAATTCATCTATGTTCAACTGCTGAAATGGTTACGTGCTGTCAAATTTTTTCGACAGCTATTGAGCACTACATATCACATAATGGCAAAAAAAAAACATAACAAAAAAGACATCATTAGAATAACATATGTAATTGTATTAAAATAGCATTAGATTCAGACTAAAATAATACATGAAATTAACAAAAATATATCTCAAACCATTCCATTAAAAATAAAAACCAACGTTAAATCTTTAATTTGACATCCACTTTTTGCTTAACATGGCATAAAAATCTTAGTTCCCGGTCGAGATTCTAGCAATTCACCTACCACGGTACTTCTATGCAACCATAAGATCGGTTAATATGTGTACAAAATAAGGAAGAATAAGAAAAGTTATTATTTGATAAAACTCTTTGTTTGAGTAGAGATGTAATTAATTGATCAGTAAATATGGTTGAGTGAATATAAGCGACAAAAGTGAGATACGAACCTTAACTCCGGAAGATTTTCAGGCCGTTGATTAACCCACTCTATTGTGTCCATGTGATTAGCCTCTGGCCCACATGAAGGTCGGATCCTCCACCCCCAGATCATACACTTCTTTCAACCTCATGTGAGGCCCACACTTCTTATTGTCTGCGTTCACACAGTCCGAAACCTGCAAAAAAAAAAAGATCTTGAACCTCGAAAATTACTCTGCAAAAAAAAGAAGAGATCTTTATGGAAATGAACCTGAAATTTCAACCTAATATCCAAATCTGACATCTCTACAGAACCCATAAATCATCGCTGCCATGGATTTCTCGTAGTTAATGCCTATCTGCTGGAAGTAGAATAGCTGATCTTCGCCAATTTTTGAGGTGTTGGCTTCGTGTTCAATGAGTGATATGTTGTTTTTCCCCTGTTTGGAGAGCAAAAGATTAATTCACACAGCAACAAATGAGGACACCGCAAGAATTTAAAAAGAGAAATTAATTATGAAGATAGCAAAACATGCAACTTCTGCAATATCACCCGACCTAGATTGTGGGTAAGGAGGAGGGAAACAACTCAATAAAGGTATATACCTGGAAATTGACTAAAAATGAGGGTTCTTCCATCAGTTATGTATATATAAAATTGACTCATATATACATGTAAAAATCGACTCCAAACAGGCATTTTGAGTCAAAAAAATTAGAAGATATATACAACATGTGAGAGACACAAACGCATTATGAGTAAAAAAAATTAATTTCTAAACTTTGAAACCAATGGAAACAACATGTGAGAGAGAACTTACAACCAAATTACCATCCTCCATTCACCATCGTAGGACAACCACCTTTTGAAACCATTGCCTCAATCGACTCAAATCAGCAACCCCATTGCGGCCCAGACTCTCTACAACATTTATCTGCCATTACCCCTAACTCTCTCTCGAAACCTCGATCCTGATAAATAGAAAGAATTGATTTGAGACACTCACACATTGATTTGCACAACCACTGCCCTCGGCTACGTAAAAAATGTAAGAAAATTGATTAGGGAATGAACAAATACATATATACAAAAACACCTATGGAAATTATGAAAAGCACACACATTTTTTGAAAGTTTCTCCACCCACATACCATGACATTATTCCTACCATTGGGGATGTAAGAACCCCACGACTTCAACTAAACTTCTATATTACATTGCATTCCACTCTTAAGGACACCTACATGTAACTTTTACAACATAGGCTACATGATGAATCAATGAAAATGCATTACAGAATGAAGTGACTACAGATTACCCAGTTTTCCAACATAGCATCAGTGACTATAATTAACATGCATTGCAGAATGAGGGGATACAAAATGAAGTATATGCGAGTGTTATTTATGGTCTCAAGCAATCCGATATGTGCGAGTGCTAGTAACAATAAACAAAAACCAAACCAAATGCATATATGCAGTTGCATATATGCATATATGCCAGTGCATATATGCATATTGCAGCATATATGCCAGTGCATATATGCAGTGCGTGTGTGTGTGTTTATGTGCGCGTGTGTGCATGTGTGAGTGGGGACGGGGGAGGGGATGGGGCAGGGGGTGCGTGTGTGCATGTATGAATATATGCAGATTGCATATATGCAATATGCATATATGCAATCTGCATTTATGCAATGCATATATGCGTATGCATATTGCAGCATATATGCAAGTGCATATATGTAGTGCGTGTGTGTGTTTGTGTGTGTGTTTGTGTGCTCGTGTGCGTGTGTGAGTGGGGAAGGGGGAGGGGACTGGGAAGGGGGCGTGTGTGTGCATGTGTGCGTGTGTGTGTGTTTGTACAATGTAAACAATGGCACGAAACATTATACTACTAAAAGACAGAAAGTAAAAATAAAAAGAAAAGTTTCCATTTGCAAAAAATTCAGCAATTCAACAATTCAGCTCCATCAATAATGTAGATTGTAACTTTTTATGGCCATGGACACGCATATATATATATATATATATATATATATATATATATATATATATATATATATATATATATATATATTTATGATTATGAAAATGTGTGAACAGTGGTGAAATGAAAACCAATACACGTGTTATAGTCACCATAAATAAGAAAATTTATAGTCTCCATGAAAATTTCACAACTAACAATTATAACATAATCATCACATTCAGTTTACACAAAATTAGTAGAGAAAATAAAAGTCGGTGAAAAATATGAAATTGAAAAATCTCTATTTATAAACCTTATTAATACCAATCCCAAAACGTAGAGAACCTGATCTAAGACCAGTCCCCTATAATGAAATACAGACTTATGTGTTATGTAAGTGGAAAGTATATGAGTGAAAATCATATCGGTATGTATCAAATACAACCTGGATAAATATAAGACGTATAAAGTCAAGCATAAGTAGGGCTGTAAACGGATATTCGAAAATCTGCATCCGTCCGATATCCGAATCCGAATTTGCGGATATTTATCCGAAAAATGGAAACGGATACGAATATGGATACTCTATAAAAATATCCGAGAAAACAGATACGGATACGGATAATACTAGTATCCGACACAAATAATCCGTATGTGATGCGAAGTATCCATTTTACTGGATATCCGTTTTACCGGATATCCGTATCCGTCTAACATTAGTTTAAAATACTAGTTATATAATATTTAAGGTGTAAACTAACACTTAAAATAACAGTTGGGAGTATAAGTTTAATTATGAAAACCTTAAAATCTAACTAACCTAATAAACTAAAAATGCAAGTCGCTCATCATCCCTACCAAAAACACAACAACATGCAGCGGCAGCCAACCCAAACCCTTCCTCTCTCCCGTCGTTCACGGCTGAAACCCTTCCTCTCTCTCGCAGCGGCAGCCAGATGCTTCCCCTATCCAACAGCCAACACGCAACCAACACGTAGCCTCTCTCACGCAGTCAACACGCGGCCTCTCTCACGCAGTTAACACACAGCGCTGCCAGTTTCTTCCCTATCCAACAGCCAATAGGTATTGTGTTTTTTTATTGGATCTTGGTATACATAGAGTTGATTCCTATAATTTTTTTGTTGGATCTTGGTATACTGCGTTGCTTCCCACATATTTTTTTCACCACAAAAGATCTGTTCAACGATTCATGTTTAAGCAATTCATGTTCAGCGATCCATTTATACCTCAGTTCATGTTTAAGCGATTCATTTACTACCTCAGTTCATGTTTAAACAATATAAAATATAAAGTATATTTTATATTGTTTAAACATCTTTTATTTGATTCCACCATCATACCTCTTTTTATCTTTTATTTGATTCCACCATCATACTTCTTTTTATTTGATTGTTTACAGTATAGTGGAATATAAAATATAAAATATATGTATAATCAAACTAATGTTATAAAATATATGTATAATAAAAAAAATAGTCCCTAAAATTCATTTACTACATGGACTGTTTATTGTTATTTTTTCGATGGCTAAATAATGTAAACGGATACGGATATTATCCGAATCCGAGGTATCCGAGCGGGGACGGATACGGATAGTTGTTTTAACTATCCTGGCGGATACGGATATGGATATGGATAGTGCATCTAGATAGCGGATACGGATATGGAAAACATGGTATCCGATCCATATCCGTCCGTTTACCACCCCTAAGCATATGAAAAGTTCACTGATTGTACTTATAGCTAGAATAGTTCACTGATTTCTTAGCTATAAGTATAATCAATTTGTATTTTCTACGTCAAGCATTAATCAAAAAGCATTTAAACTACGTTTGAATTACGTCAGGTATTAATCAAAAAGTACAACAGCCTGTCGTTTCGCAATCTGACCAACTATTATATCGTCGTTTATAATTTATGGTTGCCGACATGGTGGTCACCCAAAGATCTATGGATTTGTAAACTGGTTCTTTATATCTTGAAGCACAAAGAAAGACCCAATGATAAAGGCCCCAAGAATTTCCGAGGCACCAATACTATAACTGGAAGGAACGTAAAAAATGCCATGAAAATAAAGAAAACCCCACTTTCTAGAAGTTAATGTTTGGAATGGCTATTTAAGATCGATATGAAACCACAATATGAATTACACAAAATTGACTTCCGTAGGAAAATATGCAAGTCAGAACAATAGATAAATGATTTATAAGAATAAAATTTAAAATTGTACCGAATCAGCGTTCATTTTTGTGTGATGATAATTTGCGTAAATAGTGCGTCCAACTCCTTAACAGTTGTGCATTGATGCAATTGGTCGTATAGAAACCTGAAACGGAAGCAAAAAACAATATGATAGCATGCAAAAAATGATATGAAGTTGCAAGATTATACACAGGACGTGACGAAAACATGAAATCAACCCCAAATTCCATGTTTGTTCCGAGTTCGTGTTGGGTTTTTCTGACACGAATTTGGGTCATGTTCAAGTCAAATGCGGAAATTATATTCACTTGACACTAGCATACAAAATTCAATAAGAAATATTATGTAAAACAAACTCCAAATGTGACCATACCAGATTCGATAATGATGCACTGTCCCAAAATGCTTGTAGCCCCATTTCGCACAATAGTGTCTCCTGATTTCACCTGATGTACGCATCTTTACAGAACTTTGCCTACGATACACCTACCTACGACTTTAAATAATTGTTAGCTAAAAGAGAAATAACATATCACAATTGTGTAATTATTAATATGAAACTGAATGAGAGATTTAGAAATAAAACATACCATATGCTCAATGATACCTACTTATCAAGCTATCCAACAACGCAATGTAACTGGCAGACGTGAACTATACCACTGTGTAGATTTGGAAGACTTATGACCACTAATAATCGAGAACAAACTAAGTTTTAGTAGATCTAGTATACAAAGAAGCATCTTCAAAAATATAAGTATTGAGAATATTCTTTTGGGCATTAGGCATACGCTAAATTCATAAATAGTAATAGCAATTTAAAAGTACATGCATAAATCATGTTTTTCAATGCAATAGATAAATTAATAAGTAAAAAGAAGAGATAGTTAAATGAAAAAATGTAAATTAATAAGTAAAAAGAAAATAAACAATAACCATCCCGTTAGCACTTGACATTAAAGGTTAAAAATTCTTCATATAAACTTCAAAGCATACAAATTACCTCTCCCCCCAAAAAAGAGTATACATGAAACACCCAAATAACATCCCACAAAACCTATTCTGAATTAACCCCCCCCCCCCCCCCCCCCCAAAAAAAAAAAAAACAAAATTTTTTTTGTCATTTTTCATTTTACTCGACACGACACGTAAATGCACCATGGTTCAAATTGAGAATTAGAAAGAATGCAATGGAATTCTAGTACGATAAAGGAGGTGAAGCCCAAAAGCATATCAATCCCTGAAAATTATCGTATGAAAAAGCATGACATACATACAAAATTTAAAAAATAACTTGCAAAACCATTTTTTATAGAAGACAGAATTCGGGACACCATAACACACATTCAATCACATAATATTCTGAATTGAATCTCAAACGAATATGAATAAACACGATTAATTACATATCGTCATTTGTCAAATGAAGCACCAAGATAAATCCAAACATAGTGGAATTCCTGAAAGTCTGACATGAGATAAAGGAGTCTTATGGGCAACTTGTACAAAGTCACGTAAGCCTTTAAATTGGTCCAAAAACACATTGGGCAGAACCACGAAACACCTTGAAGATAGCAACATTATCCACAACTCAGCCGTATTGGAATTCTTATTTTTCTATTACCATTTTTATGCTCGTCATTGAGTAATTTCATTCTTTAATTCTGCTTTTATACTGCTGTTGTTACTACAAAATTTGAATTTATATTTTATTAAAACAAATAATTATATATGGATGTAAAGTTAGTATCTAAGTCCTAGAATGGAACATAATGAAATAGTGCGTCTAAATAATTAAAACCTCAAACATTATCTATTTCAGCTAATTTTTCCTGGAACCTAAATTTACATGAAATTATATAAAAAAAAATCGTGTACTCTTAATTTACTCACTATATAGTTATTATTATTATTTGATTTTAATTGATGTTTTATTTTTCTTTATACTTACCAACCATTTCATTCTTAACGACGTGTTTGTCACTTTTGTGATACTTTTCATCCTTAAAACTGAAAATGGGAGGTAAAGTATCAAGAAAAATAAAAATTAATGAGAATTACATTGTCGTTAGGATCCATTTGATAGCCTTCAAATTCCAAGGAAAATTCAGAAAAGTTGGAAATTTTTGAATTTTTACAGCTTTTAGACTGTTTGATAGCCTAAATTTGCCTTGGGATTTGTTTTCCAGGTACAACACCCCTTAAGCACAATTTGCTACCTTTGGGCGGAATCCAATTCTTTGGGGGGGGGGGGGGGGGGGGTCAGGTTTTTGTTATCTACCTTTCGGTGGCAAATCACTCAAAACCAATTTTTTTTAGAACTCTATATATTTCATAAATATATATTATTGATAAATTTGTATATATATATATATATAATATTTCGTACATTTATATATATACTACATATATATATTATAATATAATATAAATTCAGAATATATATTATGTAAATAATATAATATAATATATCCATGTAATATGGAGTAATATGGGTATGCCAAAATATATGTATGATATTTTTGACATTTCATGCCCATGCATGAAATGTCATGCTAATAGTTTTTCTTTTAAATAAATAGATATGGATGGATATATGTACATGAATATTATATTATTTTTTTATTAAATATTTTTTAAAATATATTTTTAAAAAAATATTTTTTTAAATATATATTTTTTTAATTTTTAAAGATGTTTTTTTAAACAAAGGTGGATTATTATGAGTTGGGTTTCATCACGGGGGCAAATTTATCACCGTGCTCTCGGCACGGGTATTCGCTAGTGTGTGTGTGTGTGTGTGTGTGTCGTAAATAAATTTTTCACATTTATATCTATTTTCCAGTTTTTGTATTTGATAGAAAATGTGGAAAATTGATAATTTTTCAATTTCTATCAAACGGACACATGTTCAAAAATATTCATTTGCCTTGGAGTTGTTTACCCTAGAATCAAATACCCTAAAACATTATTAAATTATTGTCTAAAGTTACCCCTCACTTAAGTTCATCATATGACACCAAACACCATATTATATTTTTTTTTATCCTAGCATCAAAACAAATTTTCTCCTATTTCAAATTAGAATCAAATTGTTAATTCACTTTAAAATAAGTTTTAATGACCATCACATGTAATTGATTGAAACATTAAAAATTATAAAAAAATGTAATTATTTATTTATTATTTTAATGTTCCAATCAATCATGTTTGAAGATTACCAATATCCACTCCACTTTAAAGTATATAATCAAATTTGAACTCTTCAAAATAAAAATTCAGTTTAGATCAGGCTATTTATATAAGACACGTAATTGGGTGACTCAAATTTGTCAAGTTTAGTGGAAAGAAAATCGATCTTGATAAAATGACATTTACGGGTCTTCTACATTGAATTTTGTCAAATAATTGCAAAATTGATTCTATAAATCACAGATGATAAAGGTATACATGCATTAACTTAACTTTTTTTTGCATGAGGCAGTGAAGCCCCAAAAAGCCCATCCTTTAGATCATTGTCTCCATTATCTCATCTTTTACCTAAATTTCGAAGTCCCATTCAATCATTTTAGAGGTTGTTCTTAACATCACCATATCCCTTATTTAACCTTTATATTTGACATCTCATGCAATTTCACCTACCACTGAATTTTAGTTCACAGTTGCTTCGCATTTATTCTTACAAGATCCACTTTACCTTCCAACTAGTAGATCCATGCGATGCGCGAGCGAGTACATAATGGTAATATTACATATATAATAATTTGAATAGTCTAATCACGTATATAACCTGGTTCTTTAAAAAGATGTTATGTAAAAAAAGATGAGTTAAGAGTGTATTTAATAAATAAATATAATTATTTTTCTTATAAGAGTTCACACAGATAAAAACAAAATAATTCTATTAAAGAAATAAGAAATTAACATATAAAAAACGTCTTCTTTTAAAGAAAAACTATTATCTTAAAAAATGAAGAAAGCATAAAACTTTTCAACATAAGTTGCTTATAATTCACTCTAATTAAAGTAAAATTGTACAAACCATAAATACAAAAATGTAACACCCTCCCGCCCAGGGAGAGCAGAACAGAGCGCTACTGCGATAAAACTAAACAAATCCACAATCAACAAGGTATAAATCATCTAAAAATCCCACAAAAAAAATGAATCCACTAATATCAAATTCTTCAAATTAAATACAACAAATATTTCTCGAAATAATACAACTATCTATCTCGAAATAAAATAAATTGCCAGTTCTCTATACAACAAAAATAAATACAGTCTTCTCATTTGTACTATCGAATATTCTTCCTAAAATAACCAAGCTAAAAAAATCAATCTCCAATTAGTCCATAACGCTCAAATCCGTGCTAACCTGCCACTAAAAGAAAATATGGGGAAGTACACAATACGACAGGAAGTATGCTCAACAAATATTAGCGGTGAATAAAGCGTAACAATACGAGTACGAATATTCAAATCAAATGCAAATCTCATAAGCATTTTTATTAATATAATTTCGCAACAACACATTATCCAGGTCACCAGGCCTCATCATACTGTTCCATACTTTATCAAGTAGCCGAAATAGGCGCCCAACCTCAGTGCCATATTAAAATCTCATGACAATATGCTCAACACAAATATAATACCACATGAATCAAAATAAGATTTCCAACAATAATTTCCAGATTCCAATTGAATTTAGCAATTCAAATAAGAGTTCAACAATCACATGAAATCAAAGGGAATAACTCTCGAGAGATTTAAAGAGAATATTGTGTAAAATCCCATACCTCAAACCTCCATAAGAAATCAACATGAATCCGCCTAGAAACTCAGATCACACCATCAAAATCATCCCACAAAGATCCACAAATCATCTCCAAGCTCTACATTAAAATAGACCCAAGAACACCTCCAAAAACTAGGGTTGAATGCATAATATAAAGGGGCTAAGTGTATATAAAAAGAGAGGAAATAAAAATATATTTACTACATATTTTTGTGCCAAAAGTTGTTTCTCAAATGGTCACCCACGACCTCATTTTATAAGGCAAAAAGAATAGAGTTTGAATCAAACCAAAACTCTTGAAAAACCTTGCAGCACACAGAATCTGCTGGGGTCGATCGATCGACCAGTTATTTCACTTTGCCGCCTTAAAATTTTTACAAGGGATTAAACATTTAAAAATTCCAGTAAAAATTCGTTTTAACTCCGATTTCAAAACCGATTGAAAATCTCGTCTTTAAAAATAATTCTCAACGTTTTTGAGCAAGAAAAATATTTAAATCAAAAACATTATTTTCCTTTATATATTTAAAATACCCCAAAAATTACACGGGTTGTTACACTTCCCCACTAACAATGAAATTTCTCCCTCGAAATTCGCTGAAAGCCTAACTCTCAAAATTAGGCCACTACACTCGTCTCCAAAAATAAATTCCTCACATCTAATCTCGGAACTTAACCCGAATATCATCGAAAAAATATCCTATCTCCAAAAATTTCTAATCACGCAATGAACCCAAAACCCAAGCCTCGAGATTGCCGTATACCTAAGCTCTGATACCATTCAGTAACTCCCCGCTCGCCCGGATAGAGCGCGCGGCATGCTACTGCGATAAAACTAACCAAATCCACAATCAACAAAGTATATAGCATCTAAAAATCCCACAAAAAATGAATCCACTAATCTGAAATTCTTCAAATTTAATATAACAAATGTTTCTCGAAATAATCAACTATCTACCTCGAAATAAAATAAATTACGAATGCTCTATACAACAAAAATAAATACAGTCTTCTCATTTGTACTCTCGAATATTCTTCCCAAAATAATCAAGCTAAAAAAACCAATCTCCAATTAGTCCATAACGCTCAAATCCGTGCTAACCTGCCACTAAAAGAAACTATAGGGAAGTACACAATACGACAAGAAATATGCTTAATAAATATTAGAGGTGAATAAAGCGTAACAATACGAGTACGAATATTCAAATCAAATGCAAATATAATAAGCTTTTTTATCAATATAATTTCGCAACAACACATTAACCAGGTCACCAGCCTCATCATATTGTGTCATACTTTATCAAGTAGCCGGAATAGGAATCTTGGCGGGTGACCAACCTCAATGCCATATTAAAATCTCATGACAACATGCTCAACACAAATATAATACCACATGAATCAAAATTAGATTTCCAAATTCCAATTGAATTTAGCAATTCAAATAAGAGTTCAACAATCACATGAAATCAAAGGGAATAACTCTCGAGAGATTTAAAGGGCATATTGTGTAAAACCCCATACCCTAAACATCCATAAGAAACCAACATGAATCCGCCTAGAAACTCAGATCACACCATCAAAATCATCCCACAAAGATCCACAAATCATCTCCAAGCTCTACATCAAAACAGCCCCAAGAACACCTCCAAAAACTAGGGTTTAATGCATAATATAAAGGGGCTAAGTGTATATAAAAAGAGAGAAAATAAAAATATGTTTACTACATATTTTTGTGCCAAAAGTTATTTCTCTAATGGTCACCCACGACCTCATTTTATAAGGCAAAAAGAATAGAGTTTGAATCAAACCAAAACTCTTGAAAAACCTTGCAGCATAGGAAATCTGCTAGGGTCGATCGATCGACCAGTTATTTCACTTTGCCGCCTTAAAATTTTTATAAGGGATAAAACATTTAAAAATTCCATTAAAAATTCGTTTTAACTCCGATTTCAAAACCGATTGAAAATCTCGTCTTTAAAAATAATTCTCAGCGTTTTTGAGCAAGAAAAATATTTAACTTAAAAACATTATTTTCCTTTATATTTTTAAAATACTCCAAAATTTACGCGGGTTGTTACACTTTCCCACTAACAATGAAATTTTTCCCTCGAAATTCGCTGAAAGCCTAACTCTCAAAATCAGGCCACTACAACAGTCTCCAAAAATAATCTCGTCTCCCAAATATAAATTCCTCACATCTAATATCGGAACCTAACCTGAATATCATGAAAAAATACCCTATCTCCAAAAATTTCTAATCACGCAATGAACCCAAAACCCAATCCCTGAGGGTTGTCGTATACCTAAGCTCTGATACCATTCAATAACACCCCACTCGCCCTAAGAGAGCGTGTGACATGATACTGTGATAAAACTAACCAAATCCACAATCAACAAGGTATATAGCATCTAAATATCCCACAAAAAAATGAATTCACTAATCTAAAATGATTCAAATTAAATATAACAAATGTTTCTCGAAATAATCTACTATCTATCTTGAAATAAACAACTTTCTATCTCAAAATAAAATAAATTGCGAATGCTCTATACAACAAAAATAAATATAGTCTTCTCATTTGTACTCTCGAATATTCTTCCCAAAATAACCAAGATAAAATAATAAATCTCCAATTAGTCCATAGTGCTCAAATCCACGCAAACCTACCACTAAAAGAAAATATGGGGAAGTACACAATACGACAGGAAAGATGCTCAATAAATATTAGAGGTGAATAAAGCGTAACAATACGAGTACAAATATTAAAATAAAATAAAAATCTAATAAGCATTTTTATCAATATAATTTCTCAACAATACATTAACCAGGTCACTAGGCCTTACCATACCGTGCCATACTTTATCAAGTAGCCGAAATAGGAATCTTGGCGGGTGCCCAACCTCTGTGCCATATTAAAATCTAATGACAACATTCTCAACACAAATATAATACCACATGAATCAAAATCACATTTTCAACAATAATTTCCATATTCCAATTGAATTTAGCAATTCAAATAAGAGTTCAACAGTCACATGAAATCAAAGGGAATAACTCTCGAGAGATTTAAAGGGCATATTGTGTAAAACCCCATACCTCAAATCGCCATAAAAAACCAACATGAATCTGCCCAGAAACTCAGATCACACCATCAAAATCATCCCACAAAGATCCACAAATCATCTCCAAGCTCCACATCAAAACAGCCCCAAGAACACCTCCAAAAACTAAGGTTGAAGGCATATTATAAAGGGGCTAACTGTATTTAAAAAGAGAGGAAATAAAAATATGTTTACTGCATATTTTTGTGCCAAAAGTTGTTTCTCAAATGGTCACCCACAACCTCTTATTATAAGGCAAAAAGAATAGAGTTTGAAACCAAAACTCTTGAAAAACCTTGCAGTGCATGAAATCTGCTGGGGTCGATTGATCGACCCCTAAAGTCGATCGATCGTCGCCAAGTTATTTCACTTCACCACCTTAAAATTTTTACAAGGGATAAAGCATTTAAATAATCCATTAAAAATCTGTTTTAACTCTAATTTCAAAACCGATTGAAAATCTCGTCTTTAAAAATAATTCTCAACATTTTTGAGCAAGAAAAATATTTAAATAAAAAACTTTAGTTTCCTCTATATTTTTAAAATACCCCAAAAATTACGCGGGTTGTTACAAAAAATCAACAATACACAAAACAATTATAGAATGTATAAAAATTTACCATCGATACAAATTAATACACTAATTCAATTAGTAATACGAAAAATATGACTAAATATCACAAAGTACAATACTTTGTACTTAAATCCATAAAAAAATTCTCATGAGCTCCACCATATAAATCCAAAGACCTATAGATTTATAAACTCAACTTCTGAGGTAACATGAGTTAGTTAACCATAACAGAATATATATGTTAAATGGAAAAAATACATATTTTTTTTACATTAAAATGAAATGAAATAAAATAATGATTCCAAAATTTATACAAAATCGCAATAACATTAGTTATTCCACGTAGAATATGAGGAAAATGACTCAACATAAGACAAATATAAAAAATGATGATTTAGTGTAAAATAATTCAAGTTGAGTAAAATAGAATCATGATTCAAATATGATGGTATTGTATATAAGGTGAATTCATGAAAATAAAAGTATGAGAAGGCTTTAATTTTGGGGGGGCTGGTTAATAAGGGCCTTAGACGACTGCCTACTTTGCCTAAAGACAAAGTCGTCCCTGTAGACAATGAAAGTGATGGAGCCACTTTTGATATCATAATCCTACAAAAGTCATACCGAAAAGGGAGTTGTTACCACCAACAATTGTGAGAGTAATCATGATTTTTGTTTCAATTCAAACAAACCATTACAATAGACAACTGATAAAAAATATTCAAACATTTTTTTTTCGTATTCTTATTGGGTAACAAAAACTAAGTCATATGTCGTGTCAAAATGGTTCATGTCGGGCTAAAACACGACCCAAAATCACGAACAAATGCCCTTAGGGAGGGACATTTGAATGTATTATATATGTAAATGTGATGCATAGTAGTGAAAACATTGTGTTATAGATATGTCTTATTAGATAAGGTCCCAAAAATTCTTAATGATTAACATGAGCATAGTGAAATTGTAATGCATTTGCTAAAGTTTTGTTATAAATGGTTTGTGTTCAAGGAGTTGTATTAATATAAATATGAATAGTTCAATCCAAAATAAAAAATAATAAAGCCAAAGTACTAACCATTAAAAACATTAACGGAATCACAAAGGTATAACGAATTCAAGATACAAACAAGAATTCATATTCATTACTGAAATGGAATTAAAAAACTCATTTGGAGTTTTATTAATTAGGCATAGATTCCAACAACAAAACAAATAATAAAAGTTTAAATAAATTCACATCGATATGGGATGAGTTTATTTCTGATAAAATTTTTGAATTAATTTCTTTAACAATTTCTGGAGAAGAAAACCTTCTCCATGCTCTTATATATTTTCCTTTGCCCTTGAAAATAACTACAACTCTCACAGTTCAAACATTGAAAAGAAAAAAAAACTAATATAAAATTGATATTAAAGTTTATATATCAGTACATTTACTCAAAGAGTAATATTATACATTTGGTTTAGACTTTTTCACAAGCATTGGGTGGGAAGAAAAAGACAAACAATAAGAATACACATTAAAATAACAAACCAAGATAAATTTATCATTAATTTCTAGAAAGAACATACAATCACAAATCGTGCAAATCTTCACCCCTTTCAATATTAACGGATCGCTGTCGAGGGCAATCCCTCAAAATCTGGACCCAAATCATGAGCAAAGTCGATTTCTCCTCTACCACTTAAAGAATTTCAGTGACTCGGCCAATTCAATAATCACCACTCCAGACCCAAACACCAACTATGAGGAATAACTATAACAAAGATTGAAACAAAACATAAACATTTAAACAAACTTATATCAATGCATCAAAATACTTAAATTAATATTAACACATCAAATAAATCACAACTATGCGAGGGAAAATGGAGCCATAGGAAGATATGAGAGACGTGATATCACACCCATTGTACCTATGAGGTATGACAACCCACTTATCAGATTAGATATGGATAACCTCTCATTGGAATGAAATCAATTAATTAAGTTTTTTTATATAAAGGTAGCCATTGAGGGAAGGTGAAGAGCAGAAATATATGGGTGGGGTGAGGTGGGGGTATTATAGTTGGAAGAGAGAATATCAACCGGCTATAGAGGAAGATAAACCATTTGAAGCTCAAGCGATGTTTTGAAATGGACGAATTTTTGGGAACGATAAAGGGGTTAAAAGTATTTGAGATAAGAGAGAGGAGAGAAATTAGTTGGGAATCCGACATGAATACAGATGAAGAGAATGGGTTATTCCAAGAAGATAAAAATTAATGGTCAATAATTAATGAAACAATCACAGGAAAGGATATAAACAATCAGAGGAGGGGACACAAATTGTTTCATTTAGGATGAGAGATATGGCTTCCAAGTGGAGTTCTATTTGACTAGAAAACTTAACTATAATACTCCAATTTAGAGTTATAATAGATCTTTGTGTAATGTTCATTATTATGTCATCAAAATCTTAGCATTAAGCGATAAGATGTGATTTTACCATCTAGACAATGATTTATTAAATCAAGTAAAGTAATGTCTAACCTTTGAACATTCAAAACGATTTCGAATAAGCCTCTTACACTATCACCGTTAATTTTTGAACGGAAAATGGATCTTCTGCATGACACATAGGAGAACTTTATAGAAAATCATTTAAAAAATTAGGAAATTTTTTAAAAACTAATAAAAAATTAAAAAAAATACCAGAATTGCTTTTTTTTAAATTTATTTGAAAATTAGAAAAAAATATGTATTTAGAAATCCAAAATTTTATAACAAATATATTCAAAATACCCTATCCAATGTTTTTCTTCAAGCCCCAAATCAAATACCCTCGTTACCTTGCATTTGAAAAAATCCTTGATTCGAAGATCCATTTCCCTTCTCATCAAATATACAGAAAATCCAAGAGAAAAATACTTATTCAAAGAATCCCACAAAAATCGAAGAGAAATAAATCCAATACTCATTCAAAAAAATCACTAAAAATCAAGGAGATAAAAACCCAATACCCATTCCAACAAACCTTCAAAAAATGTATGTATATATGTATGTCCATGTGCATGTAGATCCATACGTGTGCGCAAATCTCTACTTGTGTAGATCAGTGAGAGAGAGAGAGAGTTGCAATCACGCCTTCCATGGCTTGCAACTTCCATGACTTCCATGAAAGAAATATTAAAAAGAAAGAAAAATGAGGATACTTTAATATAAGATGTTAAAATACAATAAAACCTCTTAAAAAATTCACATGGGGGAATCGTGTCATTTACTATCCAAAAAACTAGTAGTGTTGGTGTGTTACTTGAATTCATTTTAAGCGGTTAAATTTAGAAAATAAAATTTTTGTTGGTGAAGTAAATATTGGGGTAAAGTTCAAAGAGAAAAGTGTAACTAACCCACTTTTTTATTTATTATGATCACATCTCTATTTTAAAATTAAATGATAAAGTTGAGTAACGACACACCTCTCACCTTCAATAACAATACCATTGTTAGAGCCACCATCCCCCCTCATACTCAAAGAAGGACAACTTCTCGCAATACCTATCCCTTCTCCTTTTTTTTACCTCTCAATCGACCTCTGGCTACGAATACGCATCTATTTTTATAGATCTCGTTATAGCTTTCTAAATATGTATATATTGTGTAAACTGAACTTGTATATCGAGAGATATTCAATTTTAAAGTTTCAGTACAAAATAAAAAATAAAAAATAAAAGACCTACAAGTTTTAACAAAATGAACACGTGCCGCATTGCCCAATAAATGTATATTAGGCAGCTAACAATAAAAATCTATTATACATAAACATATGTATGATTGTGCGCATATGCGTAAACTATTAATAGGCTCCCATAAAATCTCCCCAACATCACATTATTCATAAATACACTAGAATAGTATTACATCTGTGCCATTGACTCGGGTTATATCTAGTGTGTGTGTGTGTATATATATATATATATAAAGTATACTTGTCTGAATAATAAATTAAAATTATGTGTCGTATTAGTTTATCCGTGAAAGAGTCTCAATAATGGCCATTCTAAACATTTTATTTAATAAAAAAAATTAATTTGTAAACAAAGATCGAAACAAACCTCTACATCTCTCCATTTATATTTTCTCCCTCTGTCATTGTCTTTATCACTCTCATGGACTCTCACTCTTTTCTTCTTTTGCATCTATGTATTAATATGTGTCGATATATGTACAGATTTATATATATATATATATATATATATATATATATATATGTGTGTGTGTGTGTGTGTGTGTTAAAATAAATACGAAAATAAAAAATACCCAATAGTACTGTCGCCCATCACTATTTATCCATCTTTATATCTCCATCTCTCTTTCCATTTGTGTTCTCATTGGTTTTATCTCACTCCCCTACACCATCTATATTCTATTTATGAACCAACTCTCTCTCTATATATATAATAATCCATATATTATGTACATTATTTAATAATAAAAAATAATTATGTGTGCTTGTTATGACTTGTGATGTCACTATTTAAAATTATATTGGTTACATTATTCGTATTTTGAAATCGAATTTAATACACGGTAAAACATCAATTAAATATTTGAATGTGACTGTGTATTTTGGTGATTATGGAATGGTCGATGATTTGGTATCGAGGGTTTCCTTATTTGGATTATCCCCTTGTAGTCAGGTTCCAATGATTGTGAAGGAGTTTCCTATAATGTCGTGTCGCACTAAATTAATAAATTATTAAATAATTGACTTTCAGACTAATACTAATTAAATTAATAAAAGTAATGAGTTAAATTAGTAATTGATTTATGTCATGTTTCGAGTTGGTTTTGGAACGCGTATTATTTTCATTTTAGTTTATAAGTATTGGTTTTAGGCCCATTGGGATAATATAAGACTTGGTAAGATTTTAGGCTTATTGGATATGTTTTTGGGCCCTTTTAATGAGGCCCATATTTTGATTACACCTATTTCATGAGATTAAAGATATTAGGAGGTCATTAGGGTTTCATAATCAATATTTCATAATTAGAGAGACTCCCTAAGGGATAGATAAAAGAACTTCAAGAGAAGTGGAGGGATTGTGAGGCTTTGGCACAATTTCTTTAATATTGTGTTTAAGTCGAATTTATTTAGAATTTGATTTCAATTGCATTTGTACTAGAATATTTATATTCATTGGATTCTGAACATAATCCAATTAAAATATGAATTCTATTAATCTAATTCATAATTTTGGTAATTGGATTTAAATGGAATTTAACCTTAATTATATGTATACACTTGGAGTAGAATCATGAAGAAACCCTTGAATTATAACTTGAACCTAGGTAAATTGATGTGATTAGTGTAAATCTAAATTGGATTGGGTGATTTATAGAAATTCTTAAGTAATTTCATGCCTGAGTAAAATTTTAGAGAAAAAATTATTAATTTAGGTTCATAAGTTGTTAGGTTTTGATTATAAAGGGTTTACTAGGGTGTTCATGAAGTGTTAGAGACTTGGATTAAGTCATCCATGGAGGGTTAGGGCTAGTAGGTTCGTATTTTGGGGGTGCGAGATACCTAGACTTGGAGAGCCTTAGGATATACCTAGACATGGAGAGCCTTGGGACATCAGGCTAGTGCTATATATAACAGATTTTAGAAAACATGCATATTAGGTAAAAATATTTAAAGAGTTTATGTGTAACCATGACGATTGGGGTTTATATTTGTTTATTTGACCCGATTGAGTAAAATCATACTTGTTTACTTGTGTGTATTATGTGCAACATACTGGGTGTGAGTACTCGTGAGGATGTACTAGAGGCAATATCTTTTTGGGGCGAAAGCGAAGGTGACTATGTGGATACCCTGATGTGAAAGACGAGTTTTACCTAAGTTATATTACCCTGGTCACTATGTGTTGACCATACCCGTTTTATCTTGTGGATATGTACATGGGGGGATCCTTTCATATAGCTTTGGGGGATGGATCTATATGACTAGTGTGAAGGCATAGTGATTATCCATAGAAGATTCTTTGACGTTTATAGGGTGGGACAACCTATAACTATGCCTAGTATGCACGAACAATCCTCAAAGGCAGTAGGAATAGGCATTCGGTATATGGTGGATAACATGTAGTCTATTTATGATGTGTGTATTATGACTGTACTTATGTGGATATACACTTAGAGATTGTCTGTATTACCTTATATGTTCATATATTTGAGATGTATATAATCTTTAATAATAGAACCTTTACCTAAATAGTACTTACATTATGGGGATGCTAGAGACCTACTTCTCGGATATAATAGATACTTAAGATGTATTTCATAATTAAAAATGAAAAATGTACTTGTACTCAATTAAGATGAATAAGATGTAATCACGGGGTACAAATGAGGTTTGGGATTAAACGCATGTAATACCTAGGATTATTTGGATCGGGATGACTTAAAAGACCCTAAAAGATGAGAGGAAGATGTGTAAATGATATTGTAGCCCAAATTCAATTATTATCTTATTCTACTTAGACTTGTTGTTTACATTATTATTATATCTCTTTTTAAGAGTCTTCGGTTATTGTTGATGTTGTAGACTTAGATTGATTTTATTAACAGTTATATAATATCCGAGCTGGTATTGTTTTACTCAATAGTTCATTATTTATTTATATTACTTTGTCAGTTTTAGTTTTTCATTTATGCGAAGAGTGTTACTAAATTTTTTTTGTTACTTTGATTTTTATATTAGACTTGATAATTCTATTTACTAATTTTACGGGGTATCACACACTCTCTATGAGATAGATATGTTGATATATGTACATATTTATATATACGTGGATATACGATAAGGCTTTCCAACATACCTCCTAAAAACATACCTATGAATAAGCCTATTTTTTAAAAACAATAAAAAAATTATATTTTCAACTAAATTTGGTATACATGATCTTCATAGTGAGGAGATCGTCTACCAAGAATTACATCCAAAAATAAAACTTGGAAGTCGGTAATTTGAAATATGGATGAATACTTGCATTTTTAATCATTGAAATTTATGATCATCATTTCGTCCTCTTCCAAGTTGTATTTTTGGTTAAAATTTTTGGTACATGATATCCTCATTATGGAGATCATGCATACCAAATTTAATTGAAAATATGATTTTTTATTATTTTTAAAATTGGGTATGTCCATAGATATTTTGTTAGGAAGTATGGTGGAGAACCTCACTATATATATATATATATATCAAAATATATGTAAATTTAAATACGTAAGTAGAAAAATCACACTATAGTGGTGGTATAGATTGGAATGATGTTATAAAGTGAGATATAAAGAGCTTTTTCACCATATAAGTTGACGATTTTTCGAACGAGAGAGATGGTGGTAATATTTTTAGGGTTGTAGTTCAGGTTTTAGGGTTAGGGCTTGAAATTTCTATAATTATGGATTAACAGTTTTAAATCAGATTTAGCATGAATTAAGATCTAACGAATTTTAATCTCTATCAAATAATTATTGGTTATGAATATTAGTTCCAAATGTTAATTTTTAATTAATTTATCTTTCATTTCATTTGCATGCATAGTCTACTATCGAATCATTTTGTGGAAGAGCAAACTCACAATTACAAAAGACAAAAATTTAACTTGGAACCCTTTTCTAAACAATTAAAAAAGGCATATCTCTTTCTATTCGGCATTATAATTAGAATGTAATATTTACAACACTATAATAAGAATACGTTTGACACACTAAAGATGTTTCATTCCTCGCTTTTGAATATGTTTGTAGATTATAACTTGTGAACAACACGCATGCCTCAGTATCCATCGATTTCTAGGCCTCAATAAGCTTTGGAATCCAGTAAAACCATGTCCACTTGAATTATAGGAACACATGTTTGTTATATTAAGAAAATAATCTTTAGATTTGAAATATATGTTTGTATATGTTTGTAAATCAAAAAGATCATATAAACACGATGTTAAAATAGAGACAATTCAAATCTCTCAAAAATCTTAAGGGTTAGAAATTTGAGGCCAAAACTTTTGTTTTATTAGGTTATAAACTGTGTACTAAATAAAAACTTTTCGATAAGAATGGAAAGAATCCATGTACCACACGCACCCACCCACACTCGTGGGCTAAGTAGTAATGATCATGACAGGTGAGGTTCGTGACCTCCTCACGACAGGCTCGTGAGTCATATTGGTTGGACTACAAAGTTTTAACAAAAAGTTTTCTCAAATCGAATTCCTCACTAATAAATATTGGTTTTTATTACACAAAAATAATATTAAACAAATTTAAATCTTATTAAATCCAAAAGGAATAATTACTTCAAGAACTCATTTCCACAATAGCTTACAAGTGGGCATCTTATAAATTTAATAATTAAATACATTTTCCAGTTTTATTTACCTATTGTGGAAACAATCTTTGGGGACTAGTTTTTCTTGAATCACTTCATTTTAGGAATTTCTTCGGGAGTTCTTATGCTTTGTTTATTTGAAATATGGTGTATGTTTAGGGCCATATTGGAGAAGACAAAGTTTTTTCTTTTCAATGTTAGGATTTGGGTGGAGGTGATCGTGAAGTTAGGGTAAGGGTTTAAAAAAAATAAGTTTGCGGGTTAAAAGTTAAATTTCATATTCTTTATCCAAGGGTAAAAACAATTACAAAAATTTTGTGGATTTGACTATAATTTTATAAATATAATAAAATGAATGATAAAATATGGGTGACTCTAATAAAAAAAATATTTTTAACTATGGTGTAAGAGATTTTTTACGGAGAATTTAGTGACACTATATGTGTGTGTTTGTGTGGGTGTAATGCCTTATAGAAATTTTGTTTCTAAAAATTAATATATAAACATTTGGTATTGAAAATAATTTCACATAACTTCGCGTAAAAATTTGTTAAACGCAATATGTAGAATTATAAGACTACCAATTCAACCCCATAGAAGAGAGGATTTTAAAATCTATAATTCTATCATTACATATTAATGTTTCTCTAACCAGAATAGATATCGAGTGTCATGGGATATTTTATAATCTCTGTAGAAAAATGATAACATTAGAATAAACGAAAATAAATCAATCTTAGTATTCTTTTCTAAAAACATAACTAAATGAAAATATAAAGTATCTTGCACTACATAAAAAGATAATCGAAGGTGAGATACATTCATTATCCTCGGCTATATAAATCACGATGCCAAGATTCTCCACGATCACATCTACTTGAAATCGCTTTAAATAGATTGTACTTGCACATTTTTCACTCACCATCATACAAAATTTTCACACGTATAAATTTCATATGCACTCATAGTGATTCATTTGCTATGAAAGAAAGTTACAAAATATTTATAAGTTTGTTACTGTATTTGGTATGATTCACAGTTGTAGGTGTAATGATGACACTAACCAAGTAAAAAATCACAAAGATTATAACAATATGCTACCCACACAGTATGCACATCAAATGCATGTGGTTTCTAATTGTAACTACATCCACGGGGGAATACACCGATAAGGAAGGGATCCACGACTAAGTGATTGTAACACCATGACCAAGATTTTGGGGTTACCCGCGGGTCAATCTTATTGTCCGGTACAATATGATCATGTTAAGTATGAAATGATGTGAATCAATATGATATAGTTTATATTCCATTTAAGTTGATCAAAATTACCAAGCAAGCATGCAATTCCCATTAAGGGTATAAAAGAATAATAATAACAAGTGTGGAACTCATTAAAAATTGCCCAAAGGTTCAAGTAATCAAAGTTACTAGCTTAAGAATAAAGAATTACTTACCTATAAAACACTGTCAAAAAACATTATGCCAACTAACTTCTCACAATGAAGGGAACGGGGTGAGCTAATTCCCATTAAGGGTTCTTAATAGAATATAATATATAAACAAACAACATAAACAACATTTATAATACTATAATCTGTAATGTTTTGACCCAGTTCTACGTATAGTCACTAGACACTATATGAATTATCAATGTTTTACTTCAAAACATCTTCTTTAAATTATGTTAATTACCATTAACCCTTGTCTTTTAAAAGTTGTTGTCTTTTAAATTATGTTAAGTACCATTAACCATTGTCTTTTAAAATTTGTTGTCTTATATAAAACTCAGACGGTTAATCAAGGAAAAATCACATTCTTTGACTATATTTATATAGTCCAATTTACTTTCTTAGGTATCAACCTAAACTTCAAATTAACATACTCTTGGTGTTTCTTAAAGATAGTCTTTCAACACACACACACACACACACACACACACACACACACACACACACACACACACGGTGTTTGAAAAGAATTTTCTATACAAAATCTATGAAGTCTAAGATTGTGCCACTCTGTGAATACCTTGATTTGCAATCGGGGCTTGAGTCATTATCCCATATATAAACCCTACGAAAATCCCATGGGTGAAAGTAGGAAACCACCTAAAAAACAAGGGGTTCAAAACCAACAGGAATAAAACTTTGAGGGGGCAAAAAGGAAAAAAACCAAAATCTTCCAAAATGATAAAATCCATCGCTGGGGTCCTTTAGCTGAACAATTAAATTCCCCCATTCATTCTTTAATCGAATGGTTAACAATCCTAGGTAATGAGTACAAAATCTCTGCCATCTTAACATATCCTAAAACGTGCCCCCCCACCCCCCCACCCCCACCCCTATCCAAACCAGGGCAAGGCCTTAAACCAAACGGTTAAAGGCCCATCTGACGAACGATGAAAGGACCCCAATAGGCCCCTATAAAAGGAGGTCTCCACCAACATTCAAAAGAATCCCAAAACATAACATTGATTTGGTTTTCTAAATTTCTTCTCACCGGAGCGTCCTAGAAACTCGAGCTCAGTTAAAACAATTATGAGTGAAGTCTATAATTCCAAAAAGTCGCTTCCTCCGAAAAATCTCGAGTGATATTCGTATTTCTAAAAAATTGTTTCCTCTTATATATAGAGGCAAACTTCTATGTTTACCCTGCGAAATTTGACACTTCCAAATGAAGCTCTACCCGGATGATTGATACCACCTCATAGGGGACACTCCCCCAGGGAAAAATGGATCAAGATAAAGGGGTAAAGAAACTCTGGAGAAATCTTGGGTCAATACCCCATATATATTGTAATAAACTGTCCATGTTTTCTTATCTCATTTATCCCCACCCCCATTAAGGGGACCGAGTATGCACTTTAAAATATTTTTATTTCAAACGCCTTGTTTTTTTAACCCAACACCTCTGTTTTTCAAGATAAAATAACATACTCGTGTGTTAAATAAATGCTAATCAAGTGCCAAGACTAAATAAAACTTTAAAACACACGTTTCTGAACCGTAGTCAAGAAAGTTTCAGTGAGCCGAGTCATTCCAAAACTTTACTAAAAGAAAAGTCTAAAATTGGACTACTCTCATCGCTTCTCTGAGAGAACAAAGACCATAGCTATGGTGACATCCCCGAATATATGTTTTCTTGAAAAAAATTATCAGGCATCAGCCTTTGATTAACGTATTTTTAAAATGTAAATATACCAATCCAACTCATAATGAAAGTGCTATATTAAGGACTGGGATACATAAATATTGTAATCTTCTATATTGTATTCTAAGCATCCCATCACATACACCCGTAAATATGTCCCGTTAGTTAGAACATTGTTGTCTTTGATCCCAAGTCTCCTTGGGTACGTAGGTTCTATACCGATACAAACTCATGAAGCACAATCGTTATAATAGATCTTTTAATGTATTA
Organism: Sambucus nigra; assembly: GCA_949130495.1. Classification (NCBI taxonomy): domain Eukaryota; kingdom Viridiplantae; phylum Streptophyta; class Magnoliopsida; order Dipsacales; family Adoxaceae; genus Sambucus; species Sambucus nigra. The sequence goes on along the minus strand of OX422208.1, from coordinate 236,483,607 downwards.
TCTCTTAGGTATGCCATAATATCTAGTCTAAATGAAGAGTAACCATCCCAAGGCATATGACACCTCTTAATTTTAGTCATGTAAACATGGGATACATAGATCTCTATCGGTGGCTTCTGGTCCACTCCAATCCTAAATATGCCACTCCAATCCTAAATACTAGCCCTAAGGACAATACCTTTTTGATAATGATCACCTGAGAATCATAATATGATATGCCAATGTTAGAGATCTTCAGTTCCGCTCCCATTCTGAACCTCCACTGAAGCTACGCTTTGTCCCACAGATAGCTTCTCCCCCACTAAATCCAAATCCTCACACTTGCACACACATCACGTTTGAACACGTGCACAATCGAACTATGTAATCTTTGATCCCAAACCCTCCTAAGTATGTAAGCGCAGTATCGAATCCTTCTCAGGACCCCAAGCCTCGAGAATATATCTCTCGATATGTTTTCACAACATAGATGCACCCATCTCTTATATTACCTTTATATCCCTCCTCACAGCGAATGAGATATCATATTATCTCAATCTATGACTTCTCTCGCATACATGCACATACTTTTAATATCCACCCATTAACCAAGTCGATCTTTCTCACACTTTTATATAATCTTGACGGCCACTCTCTAACCAAGTCGGTATTTCTCACACAGTTACATATATATTAATGGTCACCCATTATCCCAAATATGCACAAGAACTCTTGTGTACCCGCACCAGTTTAACTGGTGTTCATGCATCTCTCAGTAATTATATTTTTATAGTTAAGCACCTATTTACGTTTTAAAGGATTCTCAAACTAAGGTCTCTATTCATGTTCTAAATACACTAAAAACTAATCAAATAATGTTTAGAAAAATAATAATAATATAAATATGGAAGCATAAAGAACAAGTGGGGTGCCTAATACCTCCACATTCGTAACTCGATTCTCGAACCCTACATAGAGAATCTCTAGATCCATCGCAAAAGAAAACCTGCCTAAGGATAAGCCCTAAAGGTCTAACCCAAACCTTTTTTTTTGTTTTTATATAAACTAAAATGGTAACTATGGACAACTAATAACTCTTCGCACTGAACATCTAGTTTAAGACTAAACCTAAGGCGTGCGACTAAAATTAGATATGGTGTCAAACTACTTCCAAGGGAAATCATCAATCCACCAAACCAATAACTTAACCTTGGAGGGAAGAGGCAAACCGAGATACAAGCACTCACACATCCCCGTGTAATTTCCCCCCGAGTGCGTCATCGCTCAGGTCCCATAACACCACAGTGGTGACTGTGCTAGGGATACATCAAGAGAACCGAACTATCATTATATTTCCTTTATATTACGCTTAACACCGCTCCCCCGCATATCTATCTTATGCACATTTTAGAAATATTAGCAGCCTTAGTTTTAGAGTCCCTCGAAACATAGATTTACACTTAGGTTCCCATGTACAACATTGCACATTTTTTCAAATGTATAGGTACACATGAAAAATCTCACAATAAAACAAACATTTTAGTATGTAAAAATAAAGATTAACTAATTGCATCACGCACTGCATAGTCTTGATTTTTATACTACCTAAACCCTATATCCTCGAGGCCAAAATAGATTAGCCAATAAATATTCCTACTCTTTTTGCCCACCCCTTTGGTATATCGGCAAGATTCTATCTCGATCCCAAAATCTCGGTGTTAGGGAAATTTTGAAGTCCGTCCACTACTGGAGTATATCAAAAAGGCTTTCACAAATATTCAGTACTAAGGTAACGTGGCTTCACTTGTACCATAAAGGTTGCTCACTCCAAACAGTCCAACTCGGAATATCATGATCCATGGCGATGAAAAGCAATACACAAATTACTGAGTTGCGTCGCCTTTTTTCATATATAGAAAAACTCTAGGAACACATCATATTGCACAAAAATAACAGATACTTAAGGGCCAATCGCTTGGACAAAATAATTTCAAAAATTTGCAGACGTCTGGAGGCTGGTCTAAACCCCTCATATTCCAGGCTGAATGTCTTTCCATTTTTAATGGAAGATAAACAGTATGAATTTGCAAGTTATTGTAAAAGAAGAACTCCTTTACGTTGGATTCCCTTACCCACATTTATTTTGATAGAATAATAGATCATAATCCATTACTTCCTCTCTCACCGCAGGAAAAATGAGAACGCACCTCGTTTACTTGAATCCCACGGGACTCTGTTCACTTCTTCCCTTTTGAAAATACTCACAAACAAAAATAAAAATAAAATAAAATAAAAATATCCACATACGGTTAAACACGGATAAAAGAATTGCATTAAAAAATCCATGTATATGTGAGTCCTTCTCCCCCAATATATTGCCCTTCTGTCAGTCCTTTGATCTATAAAATCCTGAACGAATGTGCCCCAAATTTTTCTGCCGTTATCATTACCAGTAGATAATTCACAGTAAGTTGTTACCCTGGAAACTTGAGTTCGCACTCCATGCGTTCATCTAGTTTTCGTCAGCAAGCTGCCTACCCACGTTTATCAAGTGTGCTCTATAGTTAACTCCACGTCTGCTAAAGAATATCAAGCTCCATCCATAATGGGTCAAGTTTTAAGACAGCTTAAGAACAACACTACCTCTTAGAACACCATGTAGTAAAAATCAGGGAACTAGGTTGAACATAAGTTCTCCTACAAGAATCCACTTCTATAATTGTAATAGGAGAGAACATACCACATTCCCAACATTGGTACACTGCCTACGACGACTGTCGAGATAGTACCGATAAGCCCCCAACTGCACCAGTTCCATCACAGGCTCCCCTGTTAATGCCGATTCCCCCATTTCCATGTACCATTTTCCCTACATGGTTACTTTGAACCTTACCATAATCACCCTAGGTAAACACACACTGCTTTCTAAAGCCCCTCGCGTGCCGAGTTTGTAGCTCTGCCACACGGATGAACTTACAAACATAAAAAAAATGACCCTATATACCGAAGCACAATTAATGGACAAATTAAAGATCCGTATCTTTATGACATGCAACGAATTGGGCTCCCTAGGATGATGTATGTCATTCTTTTTTTTAGAAATGCGAATATAATGATGAACTTGGAATCACATGTAAGGATTTAAAAATGATGAACTAAGAAGGCAGAGTGACAGTTGGCACTTTCGTCACTCGCTAGAGAAAGAAATCCAATCAGATAGTCAATCGTCCCTTGGAAAATGATCATATCGATATCGAATAAAAAACCTCCAAAAATAAGTACAGGGCGAGATTAGGCTCATCTGGATCCTGAATTTCAAAGCCCTCGTCCATATAGGGTGTAAGATAGAGGTAATTTTGGCTACTAATGCTATCAAATCTACATAGGAACCTCGTCGATATGCAAATCAATCCCCAACTCATAAGAACTCACTTGAAGCTTCCACATCTCACATCACTACTTTTATGGTCATCCCATAATCAGAACCATGCCAGGTTATCAACACCTCCCCGACCATAGTAGCCACCATTTCCCCCTTTTAATATAGAACCCCTTCAAAAAACTATTAAGTTGTGCATCCTCCCAAAGAGTTTCGATCCCGACCAAAACACTTCATAAACCTTCAATCCCCCCTAAGTCGGGTATTCACCGCACTAAAATGTACATGGTCGAATGAAATATCTCAACCCCAGACTACCTAACAGGTGGACTTACATTGCGAGTTCCACTAGGGACCTAATCACATCTCGAATAACTGTTGGGCCTGGAGGTACACCATATAAGGCATTATTAACGTTGGGAGTCTCGTCCAGAAAAATCCTAATGTTACCAAAAACTAGTTACCATATCATCCCAACCTATTCCCTAATGCCTTATCAGATACTCCCTCCCCAAACACCGACCCATCCACCATGATAGTCCCCATTCATCACAAATAGAGGATAATAACACACTCTTACTTCCAAATAACATTCCTTTTATGCATTCCATCACCCTCTATAAAACATCACTGAAATTAAGCCCATCATTGATCATATGTCATTCTTCATCATGGACATACAGTTCCTATAAGCCAACACTGAATCCTGAACTTTCCCCACACATGGAGTTCATGATATCAAAAGATTCGGGGATTATTACTCGTTCTTTAGAGGAAATAGATCACTAGGTCGAATGGGAGGAGATATACGATGAGGTCCTCTAAGCAGCCGAGCACATCACCTTCGCGGTAACAATCTAGTCCACCAAATGGACAGGATTAAACTTGGAGGCACACATGTTTTCCATCGCAGACTTAGGAACCAACAGTGGTACCCACTCTCCCACTACTCCAAACACATTCTCAGTAAACACTTCAAAAAATAGTGGGAGAAACACATCTACTAGTCACTAAACAGAGGAGTACATAATCTTGACACCCCGATATCCTATCCCCTAGTACAAATGAGTGAAAAAGATCAACAACTCAGGGCCAATGATCATATTACCTAGAAATATTGAGTTCATCACCAACTATTGTATGAAGAAGATGAAATAACGAGGGCCCATATTGCTCAAATGATATTTATTGGGAACCTGAACTAAGCCCTAACCCTGGTCCAACAACTTATGTGACACACATAAGTCTTTCAAAACAGAGATATGGAACTTGCTTTGTGAAAATCAAATGCCCGTGGTTTCCTAGATAATATTTAAACCTGAATATTACTAATAGCGAGGGACGAGCACTCGACACCCTCCCTAAGGACCTGAGACATGAGTTTTCCCTCTTTCGACCATCCATAAAATACAAACGGACTCTAGGAGAAGTATCGATACTTCTCGACAGATAGGTCTAAAACTTGGGCAAAATAGCGCCATGGAAAACATCGTGTCTGGAAAATGAGATCATATCACAAGAACATCAGACCCTCGACCCAAACAAGTCTACTACACTCAACTACCATAGTAGGGCATTAACAACTACTTGACCATCTTTTTATCACCAAGGTGGACACATCTCTGGCGCATGGGGACTAGTTTGTCGCCATCACCCATATTTGGACTATAATAAAACAATGGGACTAATCCTTGTGCAAAAGAATAGGACTTCATGAACAGGGGTCCATGTCCTTCAAAGCTCCCGACATCTGAGATTCTAAATTTGGAATTGGGTATATAGCTACTGCTGAGGAACTCGACCACCTTGAGCATAACCAACACTGGAGTGATCATATGAAAAACCTAGGTTACACTACAGACTCTTTACAACCAATCCTTTCATACGAAGGACCATCCCTCCAATTTTTCAACAACAAGGGAGAATCAAACACCTTAGTGTCAATGAGTACCAAAGTATTCAGTCCACAGGGTGGGAGGAATTGCGTATAGAAATAAAATGCACCATATGCGAGTCAATCGTAGAAGATCCTGATCCATTCAAAATCACCCCCAACCTAAAAGGCACTCTATAAAAAACCACACATGACCTCATAGTGAACTGGAATTACTCATTCTACGATTGGCTTTCAACTTAGTTGTACTGGGAAAATCACCATGGACCCATCACTACATCTGTATGAGACGTTGCTATGAGAGCACATATTTAGGCATAGCCCACACCATTGGTGTCATTGAGATACAAGATGAGATGAACCATCGATGCCATCCTTCCCCAAAAGGTTCCCCCACCTGGAGATACTGGTACAACTTGTGGATGAAAGTGGTTAGCCCGTCTCTCTATGATCATACAGAAGTAAACTTCCACAGTCTTCAATATATGGTGATTACTTTAGCCGTGTATATATTAGTTAGGGGAGTCTCACCATGGGGACTAGAATACGTAGACTATCACTATTATTATCAGGATATTCATTGCGAGGTATCCAACATTGTGAAAGACATAAACTCGGGAAGGTTTGAAACTTCTTTAGACGATGAAGATATTCATGAGACCGCCTCGGATGACTACACATGGTCGGGATAATCCACATCTATAGAACCACCCTTTGTCACCCCCAAGGAAAAGTACGCCCATGTCCTAGAAACAGTAGGAAAAATCCTCACTCATACCCCCGATGTGTACATATCTATACATTGGATAGAAAATATTGCATCTAAACCTACCCCCCGACTTAGAACAAGGCTCCTAAAATCCCAAAACCAACCAAAATCATCGAGTGGACTAAATTAATGGCTCTAAACCAACATTGCCCACATCTTTATCTGACCTTATACTCCATTTATTAAATGATGAGATAGAGGTCAAGTCAAATTTCATAATCTCCCCAGACAAAGAGGTTAACTTCCTCAATTGGTCACGACGACACTCCACTCCTCCGAACCCATTTATGAAAGATAAAGGTACCTCTAAAGAAACTATTATACCCCTTCCCAAGAAAATAATAAATCCAAGAGAAACTCCGTCAGATGTCAACTAAGGTCACAATCTAAAAATTTATACCTAAATCTTGAGAACATCGAGCTACCTTCGTTCGTCTGTTATCTCAAGCTTCTGAGCTTCAAGACTTGACTCTGATGGCTATGTATATGATTATAGGGTCTATTACCATCCAACGACATATCAACTTCTCTGATGAAGATCTTCTCATATAAAGCTGTAATCACGGGTTCGTGATATACATTACCACTGTGGCTTGTAAAATTGAATGTGCCCTTAGTAATAATAGACAATGGGTCCACCATCAATGTATTTCCCCTCTGCACCACCATTGATTTAAGACACTGCCTTCGAGTTCACGCTGTCCTCTATGGCCATTAGGGCCTATAATAAGACTCGCGATGAGGTCCTATGAGATATTACCCTCACTATAATATTGGGGCCTATCAAATGTGATGTGGAGTTCCATGTACTTGATATCCTATCCAACTTTAACCTTTTTATAGGGAGGGATTGGATATACCATACAGAGGCATTACCCACATCATTTCATATGAAATTCATATTTCATTCGAAATGGACATCATCACAATCCAAGAGGACGACGGTTGGGCAACAGTTACCAACACTAGCACCATTCCCATGTTGGATACCCACCACGATAATAACAACATCTGCACCTGTGAGTTCTGAGTCATCCTGCTGATTCATGTGATAGAGGAAAAACTAGTAATTCACAATGTAGTTGCCCGAATCATTCACAAAATGGGGTACATTCCCTAATTCGATGTTAGACAGAATAAAAAAGCAACCCTATAAGCTATCACAGTTACAGAACATAAGGGAATGATAAGGCATAAATATTTCATATTTATCCTCTTAATTTTGGTCTTTTATGATCCCTTGCATCATAATTAAATTGGATTTATCTCATTTTTATGCTACTAACCCTCTTTTGTGAGTATTTCATGTTTTGTGTATCTCCTATGTGTTTTACCAGTATTTCATGCAAGTTAAAAAGGGAGAGAGACTTAAATAGTGAAAGAAACCAAGAAAGGGGAGTTGAAGGGCATTTTCAAAATTTTATATCATTAGTCCGAAAGCGGATCCTAAAGAAATAACACTGGAAGAAACGGTACCTTAATTCGATCTACGGAGGAGAAGTTATGTGAATTTAAAGTTAAGAACAAAATTTAGAGAAATAAGAGGAAATACAAGCTAAGGCAGCAAGTTTAGCCAACCCGCAAGCCAAACCGGTTCGCCAATACATCTGAACTAGTTTGGATTACCGGATGCGCAAATTTTCACTTAATGTTGATTTTTTCTTAGAGTTGTGTTATAGTAGGACTCTTGCCAAAATGGATAATGGGATGTTGTAGTTTCATGTTGGATATAGTTTTTAGGGTTTTAACCTAACATTAGAGAGGAGAAGATACAAGAACCATAGCTTTCAATTTCTTCAAAAAGATTACACATTTGTGGATTGATTTTGATGATTTAATTTATAAAGTTTGTCCTCTCCACTTTATTCTTGAATCTTCTTCCTTTTTGCATGTTTTATTTATTTTCTAGGATTTTAAGTACATCATGCATGTTTAGATATAATTTTATCATGATTTTGACTGCATGCAATGTTATAATTTCATTTATTACCCACATCACCATGTTCATCTAAAATATTAGAGGGTTGGGGTACATGAACCCAACCTAGGTGTTACGAATGGATTTAAAAGTGAATAAAATTTAATTAAAATTCAAAGGCTTGACTTCTTATCGAAATAAAAATTGTAGGTCTTTTAATTATGTTTGCCCTCGGTAATCGGAATGTTTAAGGATACAACAAGAACTTCAGTAAAACCCGCATAGGTCAAATGCTTAGAAAGTATTTGATATTTCTTTGAATTGAGAATTAGGTTTTTGAAGGTTTTATATTCTAAGTAATCACCGATGGTTCGAGGGAGTGTACTCCAACTCCATTTTCTCATAGCGATTGAAAATCACTTAGTTATTCTCGTATGCGTAGTTAATACTCTAGTTTAATTAATCTGCATTAGTTGATAGTAAAGTCTCACAAACAATCATCTTTTCTTTTCTTTCTCCGAGTCAAACTTAGGAGAGTTTGACAGGGCTTCGATAAGTATAGTAGTCTCAGATCTCGAGATCAAAACTAGGACTCAAACCCAGAATTGGAACCCCTAATCTCGAGGTGTGGACCTATATTTATAGGAGGTATGTGTGACGTGTCTCGCTCCCTGAGCACATGAGATACAGCAAGCCTGAAGTAGCTCTGAATAAAGGGGGATGCAACTTGTCAGGGGGCACATGTTATGTGCCGCACCCCCTATAGTATAGGGTTGTGGCGTGTATCTGAGGAACCCCATAAGACTCAGCGGCCTTTAAGCTTCATTTTCTTTCCTTTCAGTGATTTTGCGTAAGGGTACTATATTTATCATATCACAAATGTGTTTAAAAATATTCATCAAAGAGTTAAAAATCTAGAATATTTCCTTATATCCAAGGAAAGTGATTATGATATTGATCCAAATATGGAGAATAGGATGTAATTCTTCAAACCAAGGGCATTATTTAATAAAGAAATGAGTATCAAGGAGGATTTTTGGCCCCAAAAGGCTAGGATCAAATGGGCATCTGAAAGGGATTTTAATACTGATTTTTTCCACACTATGTCTAAGGCAAAAAAATCCAAACTCTTTATTTATAGAATAAAAAATTGAAGATGGTGTAGAAGTTGATGACCAAAATAGCGTTGAGGTGGAGTTGGTTAAACACTTCGAAGACATTCTCACACATTATCCTGACATTCCTATGGATTTTAATCTTTTGGATGTCATCCCATATATTATAACATAGGTGGAAAATGAAATTAGAGCCACTATTTTTGGGATGGATAAAAATAGTGCAGCGGGGCCGGATGGTTTTAATGGCTGATTTTTCCAACATTATTGGGAAATCATTAAAACTGACATTCTTAATGATATTGTGTATTTTTTCCGCAGGTCATGGTATTCCTAGAAGTTGGTCTGCTACAAATATTATTCTTATTCTAAAAAAGCCAAACCCCAATTTTTGTCACGATTTATGTAATTTTTGTAACAAAATAATTACTAAAATCATAAATAATAGGCTTGGCCAATTGCTTCCAAAAATTATTTCAATTCTCAAGCGGGTTTCGTCAAATGTCGTAACATCATGGATAAGTTTCTGTTGGAACAATAACTTATGACTAATTTCAACAAAAAGGTTCGTGGATCCAATGTTCTAATTAAATTGTATATATCAAAGGCATATGATAGGATTTCATGGCTTAGTATAACCAAAGTACTTCATGCGTTTGGTTTCTCAAAAACATGGATTGATTTGGTTTGGCGGGCTATTTCAAATTTTTAGTATTCAATTTGCATTAAAGGCAAAGCTTGCGAGTTTTTCAAATATAAATGTGGTGTTCGTCAAGGTAAACCAATTCATCACAGTCACTGAGATTATTTCAAGGGGAATTCATAATCTTATGTTACAAGGTCGGGTAAAAAAAATTTCCACGCCACTATCTCTCTCATTTACGAACGACTGCCTTATTTTTATAAATGGGGGGGGGGGGGGGGGGGGAATGTCTAAGCTGCTTACAAAAAATTCTGCATCAATATGAAGTTACCACTGACCAAATTATCAAGAATCTTAAGTCGTCTTTCTCTTGTCCGACTGCAACTTCTCCTGCTCATTGTCAGATTATCAAGGCTGCTACTGGATTTGTGGAAACTAAACTCCCACTAAAATATTTGGGAGTTCCTTTGTTCATGGGTAGAAAATTAGCTAGGCTTTTTGACGCAATAGAAGTCTCAATGACATAAAAAGTCACGAACTGGTCGAGAAAACTTTTATCACACAGTGACCGTATCACACTGCACCCTTCAGCACTTCAATCTATGGAGTTTCATATTTTCTGTGTTCTTGATCCTCCAGTCAGTGTTATCCAATGCCCAGAAAGGAAATCCTCATAATTTATCTTAGGAACTTCTAGGGATGAATTGAAACACAAATGGGTTCAATAGAAGGCCTTGTGTATTCCTTATGCAGAAGGTAGCGTGGGTATTAAAAGATTTTCAGACATTATAAATGCGTACTCATGTAAATTGTGGTCTTCCTTCCACCAAGGTGACAACATTTGGTATGTGTACATGCAAAAGAGATACATATTTCTAGCTAACTTCATATTCAATGGAACACCTTCTTATTCAAGTACAATATTGAGCAGAATGCAAAAATATTGGGATACTTACCATAATAATGTAGACATGCATACCCCAGCTGTGTGGAGATCATATTCGGATGGAATTTTCACCTTAAAATTTGCGTGAGAACTTGTCCGTTATAGAGATTGATCTCTCTTCTCTTTATCAGTTATTTAGAATCCTAGAATTCAACCAAAGGTTTCTTTACTTATGTGGCATCTTATCCACCATGCTCTTCCTTTGGATTTGAGATTAAAGAAACTTCATATTTTGTTAGCTTTAAGGTGTATATGCTGTAACAATCCTACTGAAGAAGATTTTGATCACCTGTTTGGAACTAGTCTCATTGCTCAACAAGTTTGGAATTATTTTTCGGGTATTATGGGGTATAGATGTTATTTTTCCTCTTTTTAAAGAATCCTCATGTCTTGGTGGTTAAACTCCAGAGGGAAAAATATAAAATCTTTTCTCTCTATTATTCTACCGTGTTACATTTGTTGGAGGATTTGGTGCGCTCAAAATAAAAGGGAATACGATGGGGAAATTATGAAAGCTTCCAAGATTATCGATCTTGTCTATGAAGACGTGAGAATTTCTTTTAAATCTAAACCTTACAAAGTATCTATATTTAGATACTTGTTAGGCTTCATTTCATACTTTTCGATATCTTGCTTTGTAAGCCATTAGTGAAGGGCTTTTCTTCACTCATCCTTTAATAAATTTATTTTTCTTCTAAAACAAAAATCCAAAATTTGACTTTAATTCTTAAAAACCCCAAACAAAATCATAAAATCAACAAAATTCAAAAAAATAAAAAAAAAATAGAATCTCTCAAATCCTTACATGCAAAATCCGCAACCAACTCCTCAATCCACTCCTACCAGAATTGAGGAAAATCCTATAGTAAAGAACAATCCCGATAGTCCACACACTCCTCGCATTCCACATTTTGGGTTCCACCTCCTACACCGCCTAACTATATCACAAGTCACATTGTGAGTAAAACTTCTGGGGCATCGAGTGAGGATATTGAGTCATTAAGAGAGAGCGCGATGTCTGACAACGCTAGTTATGGCATGTATGAGGGTGAGTTACCATATCGCCCTATAAGAGACCTCTTATATCTCGAGCGAACCATCACTTCGGGATGCATTACATTCCCATATAATGTGGGGAAGTTTCCTTTTCGAAATGGGATGATTCATATCCTCACTAGACTCTAAGGTATGGGTCGAAAAAACCATACCTCCATATCCAAGAGTTCGAGGAGGCATGCGAGACTTCCACCGATCAAATATGCACTGTGGATGTCGTTTGCCTAAAAAAATTTCCCTTCTCCCTGAAGGGTAAGTCCAAGACTTGTCTATGGTCTTTGGCACCGAACTCAATTGAAACATGGATCGACATAAAAGAAAAATTCTCTCCCCCATCCACATCGAACCAATTCCTTCACAACTCAAATTTAAACGTTTAGACAACTCGCAAATGATCCTTTCCATATTTTTTGGGAGAATTTTAATGAGTTGCTTAATATGCGCCCGCACCATGGTTTCGAGTTATGGAGACTCATCTCCTTTTTCCATCACGGACTAAGCTTAAGTTATAAATAACTCGTTGAAACCATATGCTCCGGGGAATTTTTAGGGTTAAACGCGGACGATGTCGATGCTCACCTTAAGTACATCCCCAAGACTACTCAAGCACGGGACACATCCGATCCAAACACCCAATCCCGGACTCAAAAAATGTCCAGAGCTCCTTCTGTGGTCGGACTTTATCATTTGGACAAAGAAGACGAGTTGAAGCTTCAAATCAACTAGCTTTCCAAGAGGTTGGATGACGTAATCAAATTGAGAGGAAGAGAAACATCCGGCTCCACTCGAGCATCAATATAGGAGGTGTGTGCTATTTGTGAGGTAGGACATCCAATGAAGGAATGCCCGATAATACCCACCTACAAAGTGACGCTTTAACAACGAGTGGAAGATGTAGGAGATTTTTAGGGTGACTTTAATGCCCCATACGGGAATTCTTATTACCCTTCATGGCAAAAACATCCGAGTTTTAGTTATGGCAACCAAACTCTGCAAGGAATACGAATTTGATTGTTGCCCAACACCCACCACCGCTCTTTCTTTTCCAACAAGATCCACACATACAAGTCCCACCTCCCGCGCCAGATATTACCCCATTGCGTAGAAATATCAAGGACATTTTAAACCAATTCACGCAAAATCAGTCAATGATTAATGCCCAAAAATTTTCCGACTTAAAGGCGTCGTTGTCTAAGTTACAATCTTCCCTAAGTGTCCAAGAGAAGGCCAAGTTTCCTTCCCAAGGTCAAAACTATGTTATCTCTAACCCCAATAAAAATCAAGATCACTGTAGTGCGGTGACCACTTTACGTAGTGGGAGAGTAGTTGGCTTGTCACCTCCCTCACACGATGAGAAGAATGACAAGGAGGTTTTGCCCAACACGAAAGAGGTCAAAGATGTCCCCTTGAGAAATAGTGCTGATGATGATACAGTCAGGCCCTAGGTGGTTGTGAAACCTCCCAGTGCTGCCCCTTACCCTCAACAATTGGACTCTCACACCAAAGAGACCTCATGTGACAATGTCCTACACGTTCTCAAGCAAGTGAAGATTAATTTACCTTTCCTCGAGACCATAAAGAAAATTCCTGCATATGCTAAGTTTCTTAAGGATTTACTCACAGTGAAATATAGGCTAAAGGTAAAGAAAAATGTGTTCTTAGCACATAACGTCAGTTCAGTGCTGTTGAGTGACCTCCAACCAAAATATAAAGATCTGGGTGCATCAACCATTTCATACGTCATGGGGAAGAACCTAATTTAGAGAGCGCTAATATATTTAGCGATGAGTAATAGCATCCTCCCTTAATCCATCTATAAGAAATTAAATTTAGGGGACCTTAAGCCTACCAAGATGACCCTCTAGTTTGCGGATCATTACGTGAAGATACCTAGGGATCATTGAGGAGGTGATCGTCCAAGATGACATTTTCTACTTCCCAATGGATTTTTTCATTTGGGATGAGGATCCCTCCACTCTCCCTAGAGATCATGTTCCCATGATTCTTGGCCGCCCATTCTTAGCGACAGCTAATGCATTGATTAATACACGCAATTGGCAAATATAACTCACGTTCGGGAACATGACCATCAAAACAAATATCTTCAACATCACCAAGCATGAGGGTGATGAGGACGAAGTGCGAGAGATGGATATTATGGAATAAATAGTGCACGAGCACATTGGGAGGAACCACATGCGATAGCCTCTAGGTGTTTGTCTTGTTCCGGCAATGAGAACAAAAATTATGATGTCAACCGAGAGGTAGAGGAAGCATGTTTAGTGACTGCTATTGAGATAGAAAGAGCGCACGTAGGCATGAATGAGAGAGATAGTCATGATGATAGTAAGAGAGAGTTAGGAGATATGAGCCTAGAAGACTTTGATAAATAATTTGGATCAGTGGATGCGAGCCTCAATGTTGAAGTCCAATCATTATTGGACTCATTTTGTAACCTAGAGGAGAATGAATGGAAATATTGGATAGACAAATTCCTTCTTTGTGACCATATACCCATGTCACTTGAGTTCTCGGAAGCAATCGAGGAGAGGACTATCCGATTTAGAGCCCGATCCAAGCAATCTTGATTGTAAGGGGAATCTAAGTTTAGCATGTCCTTTTAATTTTCTTCGAGATATTCTCTCCTTGTCGAGACAAGTATGTTGCAATTTGATTGGTCACAAAGATGATATCATTCATATCATTCATCATGAGCCTCGAGAGAGAATCGAACCCTGCTTATAGGGTCGGGTAAGGTTCAGGAGAGCGAGAGACGTCGTCGCACCCCCGACGCATATGGGGTTCATGTTTGTTTTATATTACTGAGTCATGTTAGGTTTTGAGTTGTTAGAAGTATGTAGAGGTCGCGAGGTAGGAAGGTTTTGAGCACCACATTGGGTTTTCACACACGGGAGCACGCGCGCACATTTCAAGAGTGAGTTTGAGTTTCCTCGGGGATCCCAAGTGTTTAGGGAGGCTTGGGATACACTAGAGAGGAGATATTGAGGTTTAGAAAACTTAAGAATAGGAAAATCAAGGCAATTTTTTAGGTTTGAGGCAAAGAGTTTGGCCGAACCGTAGTCCGAACCAATTCGTAGGCAAACTAGTTTGTGTGGGAACTAGTTCGGATGCCCTGAATAGGAATTCTTCCCCTTTCCCATTTCCCTCCTCTAATGGACCACCACAACATCTCTCCCCTTTACTTTTTTGGTGTCCAAGTATGTGGTTCTTTTATGCTTATCGTTTCATCATTACAAGAACTATGTATTTTATCCTCTATTGCATTGTAATAAATTGTAGTAGAAATGAAAATTTTGCCTTTTATATATTTGCTTATTTTATTCTCTCAATTTTTATTTTTTTCTTATTTAGATTTTAGTCCTTTTGAATGAGGACAATGAAAAAGTCTAAGTTTGGGGTGACAAGTGCGTCTTTCTAAATTTCACAAATTTTTAAAATGCTAACAAAAAAAATTAGAAAATCACAAAATTTTCCAAAAAAAATGAAATTTTTTGAAAGAGTCAAAAATATTTTTCTTCAAAATAAATAAAAATTAGAATTTAAAATCATAAAAAATGTCACGAATTTTTTCCCCAATTTGAAAAAAATCAAGAGCACCAAGCCGAAATTGACCAAAGATGGAAATTGAGTGAAAATTGACGACTTAACAAATAAAGGTGGAGATTAATTCGCTTGGTGAGATTTCGAGCCTATCAGTTTTTGTGAGCATTTAAATCAATCCGAGTTGTAAGTAAATCAAGGTTCTTTTCAGAGTTTAAAAAATCCATAGAGGATCTCTATTCCTTTGTTTTGATCAGTTATAGGAATCGAGCAAGATGTTGTCTTGAAACACGCGCTAAAATGTCTTTAAATTAAATATAATCTCGAGACGCATATAGTAAAATAATGAGTAATTCAGATAAATGACGTTAGACCATCATTTGTTACCCAACCATAAAAAGTAATGAAAAATTATCCTTTTGCTACCCATTTTGAGCTTAATAAATTTTTCAATTTCGTTTGATAACCCGAAAATCCCATTTAGCTTGGAGTTGTGAAAATAAAAGTCCATCAAGTAATTACAAATAGTGAAATAATAAGGGTCAAGAAAAAGAATAGAAAAATGAGAAAAACATGAGAAAATATTTGAAAAAAGAGAAAGAGTAAATGCTCGGAAAAGTACCTAAGGACATTGTAAGCAAGCAAATTATGCAACTCCAAATTTTCTGACCTTCCCATTTTACCCAATACACCTTATAACCCGAGAAAGTCCTAAGTAAGTCTGAAGAACTAAATTAATTACCGCATGGACAGCCTAAGACATGAAAAGATAATAAGATAGATTAATTGGTGCAGACTAAAAGATCATGCTTCCCATTTTTCAATTACCGCATTTTGATGATGAGATCTTTTCACCATTAAAATTCCGTCTTTTAAATTAGTGTACGTGAATTTGTGTTCCATTATATTTACTCTTAAAAATCACGTAAACCGAGATAAAATAGCCACATTTCGAGTGATTCATTTGTGAGAGCATCCGTGAGAAAATGAATTTTTGAAAAGTAACGTAATAATCAATCGATGGATGTTAGCGATTTAATTTTCGGCTTCGCACACACACTACGAATTGAGACTATTGAATATAAATTTACGGTGACTATTTTTGGGGAGTTTAAATTGTACAATATTTAAGTATTTTGATTTTTTATTTAAGTCAAAAAATGAATTTTGTGGGTAAATTCACAGCAAACCCTCACAAGATACCACTCGTCCTACTAGGGTAGCCAAGGAGTTTAATGGCTTATTGCATATGCTAAATGCAATCGCTGGCCCGCGAAAAAAGTATTCTATCCCAATAATTATTTTTCAAATTTCTTTAACTCATACTCTTATTATTTTTCGTTTCTCGGGACACACAACGTTCTATGTTAGGGGGATTTGATAAGGTGTAAATATTTCATATTTATCCCCTTAATTTCAGTCCTTTTATGATCCCGTGCATCGCAATTAACTTGAATTTATATCATATTTATGCTACTAACCCTCTTTGGAGAGTATTTCCTGTATCTCCCATGTGTTTTACAACTATTTCATTCAAGTTAGCGAGGGAGAGAGACCAAAACGGTGAAACAAACCAAGGAAAGGGGAGTTAAAGGGCATTTTTGTAATTTTGTAGCCATAATCTTAACGCCGAGCCTAAAAAAAGTTGAAGAGTATGAAATCATAAGAACACTGTAAGAAACGACACCTTAATTCGAGCTACAGAGGAGAAGTTATTATGCGATTTAAAAGTTGAGAATGAAATTCAGATAAAGAAGAGGAACTATAAGCTATGGCAGAAAGTTCAGGAAAATTGCAAGCCAAATCGGTTCTCCACCGAACCGGTTCGCTGGTGAACCGGTTCTCCAGTTCATCCGAACCGATTCGAATTACTTGATGCGTGAATTTTCACTTAATGCTGATTTTTTCTTAGAGTTATGTTATAGTAGAACTCTTGCCAAAACGACTAAGGGGAGGTTGTAGTTTCATGTTAGACATAATTTTTATGGGGTTTTAACCTAGCATTAGAGAGGATAAGAGGCAAGAACCATAGATTTCAATTTCTTCATAAAGATTACACATTTGTGGAATGATCTCAAATTTAATATATAAAATTTGTCCTTTTCACTTTATTCTTAAATCTTCTTCCTTTTTGCGTGTTTTGTTTATTTTCTGGGATTTTAAACACGTCATGCATGTTTAAATATAATTTTATCATGATTTTTACTACATGCAACGTCAGAATTTTGTTTATTACCCACATCACCATGTCCAGATAAACTATTAAATGGTTGGGGTACCTGGACCCAACTAGGTGTTACAAATGGATTTAAAAGCGAATAAAATTTAATTAACAATTCAAAGGCTTGATTTCTTATCGAAATAAAAATTATAGGTCTTTTAATTCCATTTGCCCTAGGTAACCAGAATGTTTAAGGATACAATATGAGCTTCAGTAAAATTCTCATTCGCATTAAATACAATTTTTGATTTAATATTTTGAGGAGTAAAATCCGCATATGTCAAATGATTAGAAATTATTTGATTTTTCTATGAATTAAGAATTAGGTTTTCGAAGGTTTTTATGTAATCACTGACGGTTCGGGGAGTGTACTCCAACTCCATTTTCTCACATTGATTTAAAATCACTTAGTTATTCTTGCATGCATAGTTAATTCACTAGTTTGATTAATCTGCATTAGTTGATAGGAAAGTCTCATAAACAATCATCTTTTTTTTTCTTTCTCCGATTCAAACTTAAGGTTATTCATCATTCATATTCGTTGTCATGTTCTTCATCCTAGGCCTTGGGTTCGACACCCGATTACCTGATTATTACTTGAGCGATCGACTTACACTTGAGCTGTAATCACAAGCGTTAGAGACACATTTATTTAGTAGCATCAGGGAAATACCAGACTTTGGTATACCCCAAAATGTAAAGCTCTAACACCATGTCCCAAAAACCCTCATAAAGGGTGGAATGGTCACTTCCATCTCCAAGGAGAGGTCTTACCTTATCACGGGATCTCGAAACCATGGTGGGATGAAGTCAAGAAATCCTTACAACTTGCGATAGAGATCCTCTACGAAGAATTATTATACATGGGTTATAAGAAAATCCATAAGATCTTCTAGAACGAGCTCAACGTAAAAAGGGTTACTGAGGAGGATAAAAATTTCCCCGAGCCAGAACCTGAATAGGGACTACCCGCATTATTTCTTAATGAAGTTTCCTTAGTAGACATGTCGGGATCCTTGGACTTAAGCCCCATAAAATGCTTCCAGACTGGTACACCACCTCCATCACCCGCAGTATCACAGTCGAGAAAGGATGATTAGTAAGCATCCCTAAACTCAATATCTACCTCTGAAAAAATGCAGATTTTATATCGAAAGGAAAACACACAACAATTTTTAATTTTTTCAGTATTCTAATTAAACTAAAAATAATTACCCATTTAAATTTAGCACCAATTAAGCCGAAAATTGTGTTAAAAAGGTTACCAAATTTTATATTACCTAATCACATATCTAGGTGAGTATAGCAAGTAAGAGTAAACTAAAAGCAATCACACAATGCCCGATGTACGAGAAAATCCAAATGGAAAAAACCTTGCAAGGCCTACCCAACACAATTCCCTACGTTAGGAAATATAAAAGGATCCAATAAAATACTTACACAACTGATTTGACTCCTTTAAGCCTTGATGCATCTTTTTTCTCTCGACCTTTTGCATAGCAACACGTAAGATTACACCTACGCACTGCTACAACGTGTGAGTCGACATACGTCTCGGTACCTCAAGATCTAGGCTTAGTAATCGTCACGCAATACGGAGTCCACCGAATGTATACAATTTAGTCACATAATCCACCGCATGAAACAAATACTCAATAAGGATGACGAGTAAATAAACTTTATTGTCAAATGGAGATCTCAAATTAACATTTAAAGATTGAACCTTGGATCTCAAAATAGTTCAGTGAAATAAGGGTTTTAAAAGCACTCATTTATATAGAAACAACAATTTTGAGGTGGCAAGTTTTTCAAGGAAACTCATTCCAACGAAAACATAGGACTTGTTGGAAAGAGGACACTAATATCGTTCGAACAGGAGATCGAACGATCTTCAAACGATATTTTTTTATAAAGCATAAAAATTTTGTTTGAAGTTCGTTTGAACCTCATTTGAAGGAGTTCATAAAACTCATTCGAATCAAATTCAGGCCTCACTCAAATGAACACATTAAACCTGTTTGAAGAGATTGTTCGAATGAATGTTCATAAAAAATATTTTTCTTTAAAAAACCTTTTATGAAAAAAAAAGTCTCAAACAAACTCTATAAAAACCAACTCCCAAATTTAGATCCAAGGATCAAAATAATTTTCATTCATACCACATGAGATCCTTGAACATTGAAGATGAAACATGGAATGAAACATGGCACAAAATACGACATGAGGATGTAGACGCTTTAACTTGTCCACTACGATTTTCAAGTAAACACATACATCACGACTTTGAAAAATGACCAACAAAAGACCTAACCTATGACTCAGACGGTTTTGTCCAAATTGAATTAATCAAATACACATAAATTGACTCGATTTGTAAATTTATCCTTACAAATCTCCCTCATTAGATATTCCGAGACAAAAACCAAAAACCAAACCTTATGGGTCATCAATCCCATCTAAAGAATCAATCATGACCCCAAGGAAAAAAGTATAGACTTAATGGACTCAACTCTGGAGTAGCTTTGCTCTTGTGTAAATCTTATCTCATCGTTACAAACCTACACACTTAAATGCATCTTTCAAGTGCAACTTGAATATATAACAATATAAACCACATATGAAAGACCCTCCATATTTGTTTAACACTCTCCACCTAACATAGGATGTCTCCCCATAAGATAAAGTTTCTCCCCCACTATTAAAGAGTTAGATAATATTTCTCTCCTTTTTGTTCAGGAATAGACAAAGAA
Organism: Sambucus nigra; assembly: GCA_949130495.1. NCBI lineage: Eukaryota > Viridiplantae > Streptophyta > Magnoliopsida > Dipsacales > Adoxaceae > Sambucus > Sambucus nigra. Next base: position 236,463,376 of record OX422208.1, on the reverse strand, counting down.
TAAGGTGCATACTATAAAAAAACTTGACCTAAATGTATCACAACTAAACATAAGTAAAGTAAGTAAAATCGTCTGATGATATGAAGTGCAACATGCAACGACAAACACAACTTGGCAACACAAGCATGAATAATCCAAACTATGAACAAAAGACACCAATTTTAATGCGTAAATGAGATATCAATGATAGCCATCAATAAAATATACCAATATGATCATATATCACCAATTTGAAACCACTTGAAATTAAAGACAAAACATATGGCATACGCGATTAAATGCAAATGCAAAGATTCAAGACAAAACATGCCATATATATATATATATATATATATATATGTGTGTGTGTGTGTGTGTGTGTGTGTGTGTGTGTGTGTGCGCTCGCGCGCGCGCATGTGTGTGAACACCACAAAAGACACAAAACACATAATCTTTAGACACATGCATAGTATCCGTGTGTCTAAATAAAAATGTGGTACGGAGTGAAGGGGCGTGAACTAAAAATAAAGGAAATAGGACCGAATCACTCAAAAATGTCCAAGGATTTCGATTTGATCGCATTAACTTATCAACATCACTTTAGGCTCAAATGACAAAAAAAGAGATCAAAAAGGGACAAATATAGACAATACACACTGGCCTAAATACCTTAATGATTCCCAAATCAATAATGTTAAAATGATTAAGTTCAACAAGGATTCATTGTGCAAACGCATTGATGTTCAACTAAACACCCTTAAAAGCTAGTTATATCATTTTTTTAAAGATATCAACCTTGAATAATCAATAAACAATTTGGCCTTGGAAATATTTTCTTTTCTTTTCCTCTCTATTCTTTTAGGCTTTTGCCAATGTTGGCCTTACATGCAAAAGAAATTTCTCCTTATGTAGCCCTTTTCTACTGCACACTCATATTTTTTATCAAATAAGATCAAACTCACGCAATGGTTATTACATGCACAAATCTCCCATAGTAAAAAAATATTATGTATATAATAATATTAATAGGAGAACACCTCACTTAGATCATGTAACATATGCAATTAAATCCAAAAGAGCTTGTGCAAAATGTGTGTATAGGCGTATATAAAGTGAATCCATCAAAGCAAATCAATTTCGAACTACTCCATGCAAGCACGATTAAGAACAATTCAAGCATTGAAAATCATGATCAAATGTCCCAATCACATGGATATATGGAAGTAATTGGATTCAAACACACCGATATGCCACACAAAGTGTGTAAAACCAAAACACACAAAACCAAAATATTTTTGAGTTTTAAAATATTTTTTTTAAAATGACACCACTTGAAAACTGAACTCAAAAGACAAACAATTTTTTTGTATTTTTTACAATTAGATTTAAAAAGTAAAATCAAAATACAAAAGATATACATTGTACAACTATACAAAGCATATAGCATGAAAGACAAAATCTAGTATATGAAAAACAGGCAAAAAAAATCAAACATTGGATTTATCATGAGAAGTATCGTATGCAAGCATTCAAGAATTGACAAGTTTAATGTTAAAAGCTCCAAATCTGATTTGCTAACTCAGAGAGGTGTAACGTGTCTCTCTTGGGTTTTGAAAACCTCAGTGACTCTAGTCTTAGACTTCCTATGACTTTTCTAATATCAAAGAAAAAATTCTTAAGGTGACCTTTCCTACAGCAATGTGTGAATATGTATACATGATAAGGAATATTACCTAAGGGTTAACGTTTTATAACGTACTTGGCTTTAATTGACCCTTTCAAAGCACTAGGCTTGGTTTTAGAAGAAAACCTATTATCATCATTAAAGCCAATTCCGAAATTATCATCTTTGATTCAGATGGTGCATAAAATCTTATCAAGCTTCTTTGACCTAAAATCCAAATCAAATTTGATATGACTCAAGTATTTTAATCTCTCCTCTAACTCAATTCTAGAATCGATTAAATGACGAGACTCATAAAAATAAGGGAATCCTTCTTCAAAATATTCAGTAATCCCCAAAGGTTATCTCACTCCCCCTTAATAAATGTGAGCTTTTCCCTAAGAGTCCTCTCACATTCCCTAAAATCCTCTATAAATTTGTTCTCATAATTCCCTATGCATCATTCTTTGAACTTAGCTTCCAACATTAATTTTACCTTTTTCAACTACACAGACTCTATGTATAACTCCCAAAAGGTAACTTGAAGTTCATTCTCCTCTTCTTCTTCTCGTTATTCTTTCTCGTTCTCTTCACCACTGACTTAGGATTCACACACTCTAGCCTCAGGATCACCATATTTAGAATTATCTTCATCACGGGACATTTCATTTAGGCTCTCATGACTTACCGTGAATGCATTGTAGTTACGTTCAATGGGGGAATTTGGTTCCATTTCCAATTCACTATCGTTAAGGGTAGCATTGTATGCCTTCGGCTTCTAGCCTTATTTCTTTAGCTTAGTGGGACACTCAGGTACCCTATGGAAATAGCCTTCACACCCAAAACATTTATCTGGATCATCCCTCTTAAAATTATCATTATAATTTTTAAGAAAATTTTTCAACCTTGTTAAACTTATTTTTCTCAAACATTTTTAATTATTTTCAATTTAGAGAAATTTCTTAAACTTCTTCACAAACAGGGCCATATCATCGAAATCGATGTCAAATTCATCGTTCAACATAGATTTTTCCACCTTCCTAGGTTTCAAAGCAATGCCCTTATCTTCTTTCATCTTTTTGGAAGAAAACATGTCGAGTTCATAGGTTTGAAGATCACCCACAAGCTCTTCGAGTTTTGAAATGTCCAAAGTTCCTACAGAGTTCAAAATAGTCACTTTAAGGTTAAATATTTTGGGTAAAGACCTTAAGATTTTCATGACCACTCTGGTTTTGGGTATTCTCTCTCCCACATTAATTGATGAGTAAATAATATCAAACACTCTCGTATAAAACTCATCAAAGGTTTCACTCTCCTATATCCTAATGGTTTTAAACTGAGTGGTGAGGTTCTGGATTTTGCAAGCCTTAACATCACTAGTACCCTTATGAGTGAGTTGGAGTATGTCACAAGCCTCTTAATATTTTTCAGATGTCAAAATACGGTGGAAATCGTCTGGTGTGACAGTAACAATTGAAGCATTCAAGCCAAGTTAATTATATATAGATAGTTTATGCTCATCCTCACTCCAGGTCTCAAATAGTTTAGGAATTCTATACTCATCGGCTAAACTTGTGGGTGGCGACTATACCTTAACAACAACTAACCATACCCACTAATCTGTAACATTAAGTGATGTTTTCATATGTGCTTTCCAATATGCTTAGTTAGACCCAACAAATAATGATGGTTTAGAAAATGATAGACCCTCCATATTAAAACCTCCCAAATTTATACCTAAACAAGTATCTAACATGATAACTTAGTGTTCTTGCTCTGATAGCAATTTGAAAAATGTAGTTTTATATGGAAAGGCAAACACACACCACTTTTTATTTTTTTTAATATGTTCTAATTAAACTTAAACAATTACCCAATTAAACTTGGCACCAAATAAACCAAAAGTTGTGTTAAATGGGTTACCAAATTTTATCTTTCCTAATCAAGAATCTAGGTGAGTATATACATCAAGAGTAAAGTAAAAATAAACATACAATGGTTGATATAAAGGGAAAGTACAAAAGGAAAAAACCTCGGATAGACTATCCAACATAATTCACTATGTCAGTAATTGCAAAAGGACATGACAGAAGAATTACACAACCGAATTGACTCTTCTAAGCCTTCACACGTATTCATTCCTTTGAATTTTTCACTATAACAAATAGGTTTCTACCTATGCACTGCCACAACGTGTGAGTCCACACACGCCTCTATATCCTTTGATCTAGGCTTATCAATCGTCACATAATATAAACTCCTTCATATATAAACAAACCAGGCACACAATCTACTGCATGAAAAATATACTCAACAAGGATGATGAGTGAATAAACTTTTGTGTCAAATGGATTCTCAAATTAACATAAAAGATTGAATCTTAGATATCAAATTAGTTGGGTGAAACTAGGATTTTGGAGGCTCTTGATATGTGTTAGGAAAACATTTTTGTATAGACCACTACAAAAATTAATTTTTAGCACTCATTTATATAGAAAACATAAATTTTGAGGTGACACATTTTTCCGTGCAACTCATTCAAAAGAAAATATAAGGTTCATTCAAACGAAGTCACCAATCTCGTTCGAATAAGAGATCGAACGACCTTCGAACGATATTTTATTGTAAAGTAGAAAAATCTCATTTGAAGTTCATTTGAACCTCGTTTGAATGATATATTACAACTCATTCAATCCAACATAATACCTCATTTGAACAAATGCAACAAATCATCTGAAAATGTCATTGGAATGACTTTGCATAAAAAATAATTGTGTTTAGAAACCCTTTTATGAAAAATAGGCTCAAATAAACTTTAGAAGAACTAACACCCAAATTTAAATCTAAGTATCAAAGGAATATGTGTTCGTACCTCTAGAGATCTTCGAACTTTGAAGATGAAAGGTGGCACGAAACGCGACACGATGATGTATACACGCTAACTTGGTCGTTATAGTCTTCAATTAAACACATATGTCACAAGCTGTGAAGGATAACTAACACCAGAATTAACATCTAACTCAAATAATTTTGTCCAAACGAAATTAGGCCAATACATAAAAATTAACTCGATTAGGAATTTTTTCCTTACAACCTCCATGTACCAGATTCAATAGCCACACCATCTTCGGTTGAGCCTCAAGATGCAACCTCCTAACTCCCGCAAAAATATCACTAGAACAAAAAAAGGCAGAAAAACTTGTTGCGAGCCCTCATCAAGGTCGTCCCATATACTGACCTTAAGGTAGACCCGATCGAGAAACTGGCGATTACCTCCGAGGCAGAGGTAGCCCAGCTGAAAGAACATCACCTGCCTAAGAATGCAGTCTGCGCCAAGATTCCATAGCACAAACAGACCACTACAAAGGTTCCCTAGCAAAATCCAACCCAATCCACCTCATCACCAACATCACGTGAACTGCTATAATTAATAGCTGAACCTCTATCAAATTCATCTCGGTGCCCATAATTTGAGTCCCTTTGAATATTTCCTACTGATAAATGAGTCCATCCTATCCATTCTCCTAAGGTATCCCTCTATAAAGAAGACTTTTCTACTATTATCAATGATGTCCTTCCTCCCTTTGATGGCATAATAAATAATGATTTCGAGTATTTGTTCGTATCTATTGCATGCGATGATTATAAATCCAACAACGGATTGGAATTCACACATAATAATGATGACTCTGCATATTTAAAATACTTAAAGAACTTATAAAAAATTGACCAAAGTCAAAATATACATATATCTCCCAATAAGGATGATACGATAACCATAAAATTAAGCACTCGCCAAAACCCCAAACATTTACACATAGGGTCCTCCATAGATGAGAATGAACAAAAAGAGATCAGATATCTTATCACTAGCTTCGCAAACATATTTTCTTGGTCTTACGCCGACAATTCCTGAATCCACCTAACCATCATTATGTATGAGATACCCACTCTCCCTAATGCAAAATCAATAAAACAGAGACTTTGTAAACTAATACTTGAATGGTCATTGCAAGTTAAGGAGGGAGTAGATAAACAAATCTGCATCAAGTTCATCTGAGTAGAAGATTATCGAACTTGGATAGCTAGTATCGTACTAGTACCTAAAACCAATGATAAAGTCTGAAGGTTCGTAGATTATAAAGATCTCAATCGGGCATGTCCTAAGGATGATTTACCTTTACCCAATTGACTCGCTTAAAATATTGTACAGTGCAAGTGCATGCTAATCATGAGTGTAGTATAAACCCGGTAAGACCAAAGTCAATTTCCAAAAGGAATTATATGAAGTAGTGTATGTATTCTTTTAGTTAAAAGTTAATAAACAAGAGATAAAAATAAAGGAAAATATGATTTAGGTTTCGAATGATGTAATGAACCAAAGGTTCTTTGATTTTTATCTTCCGATTGAGTCACAATCAAATGGGAACAAAATATTGTTCTCAATAATCACGCATGAAAGGTGTCAATCGAATAATAAAAAATGAAGGTTTCAATATGTTATCGAACAAATGCGCTGATGTTAGAGTAAATTCTTAAAAATAACTCTTACATGGTAAGAGAAGTTAGAATCCTAGAAAACTCCATTACCAACACACAAACTCATTTATTGGATTCAAACATCAAACCTATCAAGAAATGTAACAATCTATGGTAGGATTATGGTCCCAACCTAGGGAAATTATCTACTTATAACAATAGCAATGCATACTCACAAAGTAAGATTGATTAAGAGGGGGAAATCCATTAAATGGGGTAAAATTCAAAACAAAACAACTCTATTAATCAACAAGAGAGTGTTAATGGTAAATAAAATGCAATAAAACTAATTTTTGTTAACTTAGAATCAAGGAAATGGAGAGAGAGAGAGAGAGAGAGAGAGAGAGAGAGAAGCAAAGAAATATGAAAAAACCTAGGAGAGAAAAGAGAGCACACTTTTCTAATCTAATCTTCCTCTCTAGAATAGATGAAAAATAACCTCCTTTACAAATAAAACCACTTGTTACTTATAGCAAGTGGATTTAAAACCACAAAACCGAAAGTAAAACCCAAAACCAAAAAACAAGGATTGAATATCTAAAGAGCACGATCAACCGCGAGTTTGAAGTCGGTCAACCGCACTTCTAGGAAATGGTATATTTTCTGCATTCTAAGGAAAAATCCCAAATGTTGGTCGATTGTAGGTTTGAAGTCGTTCGACCATGTGTTTGAAGCCTATCAACTGCAGGTATTATTTTTGGCATAATTATCCCCTTCAGTTCACACACAAAAGAACCTCGAAAAAATGAATATAACTTGATCGCTAGGAATCAAGTCGGTGCACTGTTAGTGGATAAACGAAGATAACTTGGATAGATACAACTTTCGTGAAAAGTTCGGGCACAAACCTTGAATGTAGAAATGACTAAATTTCCTTCCAAGTTTCATAATGTAATGGAACTTTCAGAAAAAGCACACAGTTGCACTGTTTAGCATTCAAATGCCTACAAAAACTCAAATAAACTTTGAAAAGAATATACATAACGAGAACAAAGGTTATAAAGTATAACAACTTAAATATGGGAAGTAACGACCACAATTGTGCATGCATGCATAAGTAAAGGGTGGTAATATACAATATTCATGACTAATCACACCCCCTTACTTAGACATTGCTAGTCCCTAGTGATAAACTAACATGATAACCAACAAATAGAGATATGGGAAAAAAATAAATATCAACACAGGAAAAGTGCGACTTTGCGATCGAACGATAGCATTTAGTAAATGTAATAAGCTATTAAACCCCTAGGTTACCCTAGTGGACGAGTGTTGTCTCGTGAGGGTTTTCAGGGATGAAACCCACAAACATCAAATTTACTCCAACGTGCCCAACCAACCAATATGCCAAGCTCAACAAAAAAAAAATATTTCAAACATTTTTAACAAAGAAAATGAGAATTTTACCCAATAATCCAAAACTACCAACTTTAAAAGAATATCTGCATAAAATTGAAACCTTAACTTTGAGTGGTGTGAGTGCACATGTAAAAGTTTTGATTCTGTAAAAATGCCTATATCGTGAATAAAAATTAAATCATGATTTCATTCAAACCTCTCCAGATATTAGACTCAACAAATAAGCGAACTCGGAATAAGGTGTAACACACGAGACAAGTAGGCATAATGAGTAAATGTAAATTGAAACTAATACGTGCACATGTCATCAATGAATAACGCTATATATAAAATGAAAAATATGCAATCTCCTGAAAGGATATCATTCATTAAAGGAGATGAAATGCACTTATCGCAACTATTTTGACTTTTGAATCAACTTTGTCTTAAGATTACTTAGGACTTTCAAGGGTTATAACATTAGTATGGGCTAAGGTTATGAAAGGAAAAGAATATTTACGAATTCAAATTGTTCAAGAAGAAAACTTGGAATAATGGAAAATTTACAGGCAACTTCAAAATTGGAATATAATTCTCATAAAAAGAAATGGATAAAACAATGGTGTACGACTCTCATTATTCTCTAATAATAATAGGGTTCTTATTTTTTTAATCCCTTTATTTTTCTTTATTTTTTCACTTCCTTCTCTCTTCTTTTTCTTCTATTTTCTTTTTCTCAAGAATAAAAGTCAAATTATATGCTTAATTGCAACCACAAAATAAAACATCATTAAATCCCAAGTATCATTCCAAACAAAGTATGGAAGATGATAAGTGTGGTTTAAAACTCCCATTTGAAGGTGGTTATGGGATTTTGGATTTTGAAATGAAAGGCTAATATTTAGTCTCAAAGTTCTTAACACGGGAAATATATAAGATGAGGTCAATGTCAAAATGGGTTAATAAAAAAAATAGCCCATGATCATTTCCTAAAGTTTACGAATATCTCGAGTCAAAACAACTTTAAAAATCATTCTCAAGTGACAAATTTCATAATAAACTCAATTAATAAATGATTAATGAAAGAATATTGAGATTACCAATGAATTTAACCTTTTAAAAGGGGGGAGAGTAATGTATAAGCTGTCACAAATGATGAAAAGCTCAAAATTCGCTCGACTTTAGTGTACATAAAACAACAAAAAATTACCAAGTAATAATTATCACTACAAGAAAAAAAAGCCTTTTTATGACGTTTTTTAAGTGTCATAAAACACATTTTATAACACTTTATTTTTCAATAAAAAGCCTCATAAGTTTGGGTGTCATAATTGATACTCATTAAAAGTGTCATATTAGATAACGTGTATATATGATTTTTTTTCAAAAATGTCATATCTGCTACAAAAAATTATCATAATATACTCCATAAGATGTCATATTTAATTTAAAAAGCGTCATGATAAACAGTTTTCAAATTTTTAAAAAGGTCATAAAACATTTCATCACATGAAGGTTTAATATAAATGGTCTTAAATTAAACATATAATAAAAAAATTAATAATTAATATTAATGTCATAGTTGACAAACAAATCTAAACACAAACCAAAATGCATAGAATCATTTATTCCACATTCGATGTTATAATTGATATATTATAGATTATAACATTTAGCCAGGAAATACAACAATACTTCCACCAACATTTTTTTGTCTCACATCAAACAAAACTACATGAAATCAAATCGAGCTAACACATCAACCAAACTAAATTTGTCTATAAAAATTTAGTGTTCCTCTGTAGTAATAATCGCTTCATAGTTTTAGGCAACAATGCATCAAAGTCCTCTTCCTGCTTACATTCACTATCATGTTGTATCATATTGTCTGACAACGATTCACCTTTCACACGCGTCTAAGTAGATGCCCCTGTAGAAGTTTAAAACATCATATATAAATATCTAGTTCAATGTAAAACACAACATATGAATTCCCATTTTTTTAAAGTATTAAGTCGTGTATAATTTAAGTCGAAAAGATTTTTTATATAACACAAATAATTGTAAATAATTTTTAAAAAAATGGCCAAAAAATGCATGTATATTCGCTTTTTGGTATGTTTATTAGTTGTTTTACTTTTTCGTCCTGCAATACCCAATTTTCAAATGTGTGTCTATTCGACTGAATCAATTTAGAACACTTGTTAATTTCAGAAAATTTCGACAGAGTTTCCTTTGTTTATTCATGAAATCCAATATGTTTTAACATTAAAATAAACTCAACAACAACAAAAGCCACAACTAAACCAACAATAAACCCCTTCCGCCGATTCGACATATATAAGATAAAAAAATGAAGTCCATCAACATAAAGGTTCAACAGACTCATGTCCGACTGTTAAAAAAAATATAATAATAATTTCACATGGCTCGCAGAGCCTAACAATAATCTTACATAAGTCCCTTGTGAGGTGTGCGTCTCTCTTTTCGGGTCGTTATGTTCATATCTTGCGTTTTCACGCTCCACCCCAACTCTAAAGTTTTATACTTAAAAATTTTAAATTTAGTTCTACATATGAATCCATGAGTCTCATAACTACACGGGTTATTTGTACAAGTTACTCTAATCATGTATGAGGTGTGTTTGCCTCTTTCCGTAATGTTTGATTGTTGTTTTGCATTTTCGTCCACAAAACCCAATTTTTAAGTTTTAACACTTAAAATTTCCAAATTTTGATCAAATCTCAAACTCGTGAGTCACGTGACTACTTGGGTTGTTTCCACAACTTCCTTTGATCATGTGTGAGGTATTTATGCCTCTTTTCATATCTTTTATCTCTTATCTTACGTTTTCATGTTCTAATATTGTTTTTACATTAACCATGATCACGGATATAAGTGTGATTACCACACTATAAGACGCATAGATGACTACTAATGCACTCGACGGTTTGCTTATTGGGTCTTGATTGATACTTCTCAAAACCAAAGGGGAAAACATTAGTGTCACCGCCTCCATTTTATAGATTAGTTTATAGGTATCAGCCATAAATTTATTCACTTATCTTCTTACTACTTCATGTTGGAATAAGCGATCATATTTATGTTGTTTGTTAAATCATGTGATATAAACTAGCGGTAGAGGTTAGAGTTATTTTTTGATTTGTTTGAAATTGATTCAATGTTATGATTTATGAGTTTAAGGTATCTTCATTAGCTTAAGATGAGTTTTAGAGTTGATGCTATTCATTCAACATTTTACTATGTAAATGAGAAATCTTAATGTTCTGATATTGCTTAATGCTAATATGTGCATATACATTGTACTTGTAGGGTTTTTGGAATGTGCAGTCGTTTTATGTTGTTTGTTAAACCATTTGATGTAAACTAGCGGTAGAGGCATTTTTTCTATTCGTCATTGATTTGGTATTTTGTTATGACCGGTGAGTTTAAAATATCTATCGTCTTATTATGAGGTTGAGAGTCAATGCAAAGTCAAGATATAAACGTTGTTCTCTGCAAATCAAGCATCTTAATGTTGTCTTAATGTTGTGATATGATTGTATGTACATATACATGCATCTATAGACTCACTGAATGTGCAATCGATTTCTATTGTATGTTAATCAGGTGAAACTTTATCATTCTCACTAGTCACTACTTAGGAAAAATAAATATTTCCCTCCCTTGTTGATCTCCATTCCTTTGTTCGTGCAAAATAACGATATTTAATATTTTAATGTAGAGAGATTTTTTAGAATAAGCTAGTGTTATGTTGATTTATGTAATTAACAAAATGTATTGAATGTTACCTTGTTGATTTGAGGCTTTTTATAATGTTGATTTTTGCAAGTAACATAATATATAAAAATGTTACCTTACTGATTTGAGTCTTTTCGGTATCCTTATGTTGTCTCCCTCCTCTGTAGTTTGCATTTCTGAAGATTGAGGGCTTGATTCTTGTGCAATATGCATAAGTGGTGATCCCTGTCTAACTTTGTTGGTTCCATCCTCGTTATCATGACTTGAGCTGGTAATATCCTGCATTAGGAAATGGATATAAAAAATTTGATAGTTATAACAACTTGAATGCGTTGAGCTTAAACGAAATGCAATAGTCAATTTGATTCAAGACAATATAATGATTTTGGGGTAATTCAAAAGTGTAGAATACCAAAACAGGTAGTTTTAATCTCTTTACATAAATGAATAAAAAAAAGTAACTACCTAGTAGAAATCATCCATTGTATAAACTTTTAGTATTGAACCTGAACTAATTGCTTTGTATCATTTGCATATATCGATTTAGCATCATACAACGAGAGAAGGATTTCAAATAGGCGGATTTCCTCCATCGCTTGCTTGAACAAATGAATAATGATTTGGTCCTTCAATTCCATGCAGCCAATTAGTTTTCGCCAAAAAATTTTGAACTTACCTACAAACTAATGTCCAAAATCTTTGCCAATAGAATAAAACATTTCCTCAATTCTCCCCCCCCCCCCCCCCCTAATCATCCATTTTGACAGGGTGAAAAGGAGTGCTCGTACTATGTGAAAACAGGGCAATGAAAATTTGATGTGGCCTATAAGTTCCATCATCCACAACCATCTGGCATAGAAATGTCCGGGCCCTCTATTTATCCTACAAAACAATACCCTTCATCTCAACAATATGGAGTAGTTGCAGGCAACTAGCCATACTATTTTTGTATAATACCCCTCTACTTTATCGAAGCTTTGATAATGCTTTAAGTAAAAAACATTTCTTCATTAGATTTAGGCCTTTCATGAATGAGATACACCTAAGGATAATGTCTTGAGGATGATTGTTGTCTAATATAAGTCTTATATAGAAGAATCTCTTCTGAAAAACTTATATATTCTAAATTTTGGGCCACTTTTTAAAAGTTTGAGCAACCAGAAAAAAAACATGAGTTTTCGAAGATGCCAAACTACAATTAGTGCTGGGAAGGCACATAAGATTAGTGGTGACCAGTGCGATGCATGGTTGGTGTAACGTATTTTGAAATTTATTATTCTAATATGTAATTCAAATATATAATTAATAGTAGTATTTAAAGAAATGAACCTAGTTATAACCATCGAAATGTAAATTAACTAATATGACGGGAAACACATATTAATTGAGATAAATATAAGGTAATAATTGAAATGAATATGAAGAAATGAATCAGACTATATTGTGTAGACTAACATGCTACCTCATTGTATATTCTTTCACTTTGTTATATGAAAATCTGAATTGTATTTAAAAAAACATTATATTATTTTGTGTCTCTTTTATTTAATTATTGTTTGCCCATTCCGATAACACGGTAAAAATAATAATCTAGTTAAAATTTCATTCAAATATATGTGATTTATAATTCAAAAAAATAATATAAGTCAATTTTTTATTTTTTCATGACTTGGTCAACACAAAACTTAAACATTTAATAAAAATCCTAATATTTTAGTGCTTTTATGATTTTCAGAAATAGTACATTATTTTTAGCAAAATACAAATTATTTTCAGTAATAAAAAATAATTTTCAATAATATATTTGAATGAATTTTCAAATTGAGATCACCTGCCCTCATTCTCATACCTGCTGATCTTGTTACTATTCAATTGCAATTGTATATAATTGAATCTTTCTATTGGTGTTTGGACGGGTTTCAGGAGCCATGACCCGGACGGAGACTTGTGCTTTTTGGTCTCATAGTTATGGGAACAGAGAGAGGAGAGATCGCCCAGAGGTGACACACATTCTATTTGAACCCGTCTCAAACGGAGAGAGAAGAGATCGCCTGGGTTCTTATAAGACAACCTACGTATAATACTACATAATCATAATCCCCTGCCTGATTTGTTATATCAAATCATATATTGCCTTGGACTAAGATGTTAAGGTGTGCAAATACCAAAAAACTTCAGTTCTTACGTGAATGCAAATGTATATAGAGAAAAAATCAAGGATACACAATAAGAAGTCATAGCCATTCAATATTGATTATTACTTGCAAAGTGACAATGAATGCGTAAATACTCAAAAATACAAAACTGGATTCAACCACAACAATTCCATTTAGGACCCAGAATCCAAATGGAAGAGTAGAATCTCTAAAAAAAACTTTATTTTAGGATATGTAAAAAGTCAAAATAGGAGGAAATGTCACATGGGCTTTTCAATGTTCTTTTATAAGATATATACCTGTTTAAACTCATGGGTGGTATCATATTATGACCATTACATACAAAATTCTCAAGATAACGAAAGAATAAGATACCCCTTAATTTATGCAACCTTTCTACTGCAAATCATAAGGAACAAATAAGTTTGTAAATAAATACAGTAACATAGCCATAGAATAGCGTATGGGTTGTATCAGTCAAGGACTTTTCCCTGTGAAAAATTTCTATCAAAATACGTATCCTTTCTTCTCTCTCTTTAAAAGATTTTAAGTCTTCCATATATTCATGATTCATCCAGTGCTTTTTCACATTTGAACATAAATTGAAAGTATGATACTCAATCTATATATAAGGCCTATTTGAATTCATAATTTTTAGAATTATTTAAGAAATGAATAATATGCCAAAGGTTTTATCATTATCAGATAGTTGTTTCTGAATAACTAAGAAGTACGCACACAACCCAAAAGAAAATTTTTTTGCTGACTCTTTGGGGGCCCTTGAGTCGAGTGTATAGCCTATACAATATAGGTATTGATCTGTTTTAAGCGTACCTTATTTTTGGTTGCCTATAGGGCTAACACCTTTTCTTTTGGCGTATTTACACATATCATGTAAATATGGCGGATTTTTGCATATATTTCTTTTTAATCTAATAAAAAACAACAGGGGACAACCAGAGACCTACACACACCTCACTCCAGTGACTGTGGATGTTTTAAATTATCTTTTTTCTTATTTCCCATGACCATGAGTAAATTTCAATGACTTGTACAACCTCTGCAGTCGAGCAGTACAGTACCCACTGTATCTAACAAACAATTCATCAACATACGAATCATTGTAAAACATTCTCCACGTGTACTAAAAATCATCCGCACTGAAAACTTTCTCACCCTAATACGTCAAAAGAATTTATAATTGGAATCTTGGGCAATTGGTTTCCACATTTTCTGGCAAACGAGTCTTTAATAAATGCCCGAGATTTTGCAGAATTAGTTGACATTCCAAGATCAAATTCAAGGATTTCCACGTATAAATTAATTTCATGTTCTTCCTTATCCAAGTTTGGGATGGCCTCCAGAGGCGGCATTTCACCATAAGACTCCTCATTATTCGAAATTTCTTCAATTATGTCACCTGAGTTATTATTATTCGAAATATCTCCACATAAATTATCACCATTTACCAAAAATTCAGGGGTTATAGTTTCGTTTTGACAAGAACTACTTGATTTTTTATTACCTTATTATTAGGTCTAGTATTTTGACTTTTCAGGAGGCTTCATGGCTACATGCGTTAAATAGAGTTCTCATTGAAAAACTATTTGCTTGACAGGACCGTTCTTTAACTATGGTACCATCCAAATAAATTGAAAAGTAGAATATATTAGTAACAGGCATGTGAATGATAGTAACTGTGCCTGGTAACCATGTCTAACTCATTTTGGTTACCAAATTAACCAAGGATAACTTCCTAAATGAAAAGGGAAGAAGAGACATAAAAGAAAAGCTCATTTACGTTCTACGTGAAGCAAAAATATTGTTTCAGCAGTGGGGTAGTTTTCCCCTTTTTGATAATTTCTGTAGCAAGTTATTGAATGAACTGAGGTTTCTACCTTGTAGTCATTCAAAGAAGGGTATGCAATGTTTCATGTTTTCATAATTGTATATATGTATATAAATAAATAAAGAACTTCATTATCCTTCTCTAAATTTAACGTTTTAATCAAGAAAATGTAGTCTGACATAATATCCAGCCTTTTTTGTTGAGTTAAACCAACTGTGTACCAAGGTGAGAAATGTATACTTTTTAACTATACAACTAACATCTTATTGAGAATAACAACGTCGTACCTGGTGAAGAGGGAGGCACAGAAGGAGAGAGTTAGGATACTGTACAGGGAGGAATATCTTCCTGAATGTTTGCCTTTCGTCCCTGAGACTGTCCTGCCTATGAATTCTGCATCACAAATGGCAACGTTGCAAATATTCGACATCGTTGGTGCAACCAATAGCTTCATTTTATCTGAAGGGATTGTTATTTTCTCAAATATACAAACTCAGGACTATTCTACATCATCCTGATTGTGAAAGTGGCGTGGATAATGTAAATTCTTTGCATGTAAGGAGCTGCCTTCTTTGTTTCTCCCTTTTCACTATTATGTTCCTCAGTTATATTCCATTGACCTGTTGATACACTTTTGTAGTGTCTAAATCTTCGTAGCTCATTTAGGTGGGATGGATATCCTCAAAAAATTACTCCGGAAATATGCATCTGCTCTTAGGGTTTGTAATTGCTGCTAGTTAAAGTTTTTTCTGGAAGTGAGGCGTTTGATGAACTGGCTTAAAAACTAGAAAAAAAAAGATAAGGTCAGTTATATATTTATGATTATGATGGGATTCCATAAGGCAAAAGCAAATACCAATAGAAATTTTTTGTTTCTTGCTAAGGAAAACATCATGTCACATAATTTCACAAATAAACAAGTATCAAAATCTGAAAATTACATTTCCTCGGCTGGAAAATCCTATTATGAACAACTTTGTTATGACAAACGCGTAAAAATTTAGAGGGGAGATATGTGGCATTTATTATTCAGACTTAAATACAAATGATCCTTGGTTGGTATGTAGGGACTTTAATGAAGTAGCATATTCTTGGTAGACAATAGGAGGCAACTAAATTAATATAAGTGTTATGTACTTTCTTGAACTTACAGAGGAGAACTCTTTACAGTACATGGGATATACTGGCTTTTACGGATGATTCTCCCCTTCTTGTGGAGTTAAAAAATTCCAGTGACACGGTGGTAAGGACTTTTAGATTCCTCAATTCCAGGACGACTCATTTAAGGAAATTGTTAGACATAAATGGAAATGTAATATATCCCCAAACCCCATATATGTTGTTGTTCTTAATCTTAAAGCTCCTAAAAGTGTATTGAGTGATTGGAGAAGACAAAACTACGGGGATATATTCGAATCATCTAGAGATGAAGAATACGAATTGTTATCTATAGAAAAGACAATTATTCTTAGACTAATCATCTCAAAAGAACTTCAAACTTAAAAAATAAACATGAGAAAACTAACACAATAAAACATTGAAATACTAATAGGGAAATATGATTGATTTTAGGAAACCTCTCGAATTCTCACATTCAAATCCATAATGAATGGAAGGTTTGAGACTTTGAGTAAAAGATCTGAAGGTGAGAATGTCAAAGTGGTTTTTAAAAATTGATCTACCAAACATGGCTAGAGCACCTATTTTGTATTGGTGGTTAGAATCCACGTGGTTTCGTTAATTGACTGATACAACTCATAATAAATGACTGAGATGTCCCTAATAATACTTAATCTTCTATAAAACATGATGTTAAAATGCGAGTTTTAGTGTCTAATAAATAAAACTATTTGGAGTTAAGGCTGAATTTGACTTGAGGTTAAAAATTAATTGATCCTTACTTTGATAAATAGGTGGCAGATTGGGGAAAATGTCATCTTGGCATTTTGTATAATGAAATTGGTAAAACAGTATCTCGTGGCATAATGCCCAATATCCATAATATGACATATATTGGTTGCCAATAAATATGTCTGTATTGGTCAATGAAACATCTAAGTGTCCCGTGATGGCTTTCCTCCTTGTTTCACATTTATTTCTTCGCGGATTTTAAGTCCCGCAAGAATTAGAACTATGCATTTAGGGTTTGGTGAGGCAAAATGAATGAAATGGCGATAAATGTTCTTAATGAATATGTTAGAGAATGCTAGCATGTTTTTGGCCAAGACCGTGGAGTACATACCTTAGCAAAATTGGCTAGTACAAGAAGAGGGAAGGTTCCCAAGATAAGAAGTGAGACCCTACATTCCACTATGAATGCAACAATGAATGAAGTGAGGAAAGATGTCATGTTCTGCAGTATCACGGAGATCCTCTCTGCAATGGTTGATTTCACATCAACGACATCCGAGGCTCGAATTGTGCTCCTCTTTATCGAACCATACAACTTCATTACTTAGTATTACTGAAAAAATAAAATAAATTTCAGTTTTCAATTGATACTTTCTTTAATAACAAAGAAATTTGGCATTCTACACCTACAAACATTTTTAAACATGATTTCAACATATGTGTGTGTATAAATATTTGATGTTTTCCACAATGGCGATGATAAATGAAGTAAAAATGCATCAACTCTAGAGAGACATCAAAAAATTATTTATTTACACTTACATTTATAAAAAAACTGACCGAACTATTATTATCGCAAAAAAATCCCATACATTTTTGCATTTTTGTTGCAAATACCACAATCCAGGAATTTATAGCGAGAAAAAATAATGAATTTTAGGGACACATGGGAGTCCTTTCAACAAAATATATAGCTCTAGGTAGTTTTGCTTAAAAAATAGTTCATGCTGGTTATTTGTAAAACAAGCATAAAAAAACTCACTTCTTCTAATTTCAATGTACATATTACCAAACTCGAATCTGTCTATCAATAAGTATCTCCACAAATGCGTGCGCGGTAGAGAAATAATCTTCAAGTAAGAAGAGGAAAAATTCATTCATTAGTACACAATTATGAGTTTTGAAGAAAACAACAGTAAGTAACTAAGAGATTTGCTTTGGTATTTAATTGCCTAAAATCTTATTGACATACATCCCAATCTAAACAATATATAGAATGTAAATAGGTCCCCAAATGAGTAATACTTTCATGCACTAAATGCCTCAAAAAATCAACGGTACAAATGTAAAAAAATTTCAACGATGAATACATTAGTCAACACCAATATTGTTGAAACTGAGTTGCATATATGAATAAAGGGATACATCCGCTCACGTTGTCCACCAATTACACGGGGATGCATGTCCAGTGTCCCCAACTTGTGTCGGAATGTATGCGCTCATAGTATACATGTAGTTAATAAATAGCAGTACTTAAAAGAAAGGAAAAGGTTAAAAAAATAGAGGAATAGACATAACCCCAGTGGAAAGAAAACTTTTTATAGGGCCCAAACTGATGGTAGACATGTACAAAAAGCAATAAAACTATGCACCTTCTCAAATCCACCCTTTCTATCCACTCTTCACTTTACAATTATTATTTATCATTGTAATCTTAAAGGCTCTCTATTCGAGCTCTAAAGTTCTGCAAATCCTGTACCATTTCTAACTTCATTCTAGCTAACATGTAGATATCCTAATTAATGGTTACTAATTCATCATTTTTTTATCTAAATTACAATCAAGTAAAACGTAACTTATTTTCTAGTTTTCTTGAGATAATTCCCATAAAAGTTATATGCTTCTTGTTATATTATGTTCTAATATCATATACACTGCAAATATAGTTCAAAAGTTGAAGTTAGTTTGCTCCAATTCTTCTATTTTCTATTTCCAATGTTTGATGTTGGAGTTCCAAAACACATTACATGGAAGTGAAAAATTGAACCAAAAATATTACAATTTCAAATAATTGGTATTAGAATATTTTAAGTTCAAAACTTTAACCCAAAAAATTCCAATTCTAATTCGTGAGGTTCTCAAACCCAATCTCATGTTAGTTCAAAAATTAAGATAATTTTTCTCAAATTTTAATTTCAAAACATAGGAGTGGAGCACCCAACACACCCTTTGATTTTATTGCTTTCAGGGGCCACTGTCACAAAATTTATGCTACGGACTCAACTGCAAAAATACCAACTCAATCACTTAAAATCATCAGTTGTCAAATTAAAAATCATAGAAAATTAAACTATATGTAGACAAATGCATTATCTTTAACGAGCTAAAAAAGCGTGTCCCGATTAAAGGCGCAAAAAAAAATGGGATATAGCATTTGCAACTTCTTTTGGCTTACCAATTCAATAACTTTAAATCATCAGTTTTTCAATTAAAAAATTCAAAACAACAATTCAAGTAGAAAATCATATATATGTCGTTTGTCAGATGATGTGTAATGAATGATGAACAGTAGCTTACCAAATCAACCACTTTGAACAATGACTTTTCATAACGAACTTTTGCTTCATCAGTACGTGCCTAAAAATAAATAGCATATTCCACAACTCAATACATTGGAAAGAACAACAAAATTGTATTCAACAAAGTCAATGGTTAAAAACTTCACAAACCTTAGCAAAACCTTCGAAAGTACTAGTCTGAGTGCCAAAAAATATAGTAACATTTTTTTTATTATCATCGATTTCCAGCTCAACCTTAATCTTGGGCACCACAATCTTAGTAGTCTGAAAAGAAGAAGACGAAAAACCTCTAGAATCCTACATCTTTCTTGTAAAGCTAAACCTGTAACAAATAACTTCATCTAGCTAAAAAAAGACAAAGACTGTAGAGTAAAATAGAGAGATGTTGACCTCAGAAGCTCTCGGAGAAAAATTTCCTTGTGGCTGTAAAGACTATGAACTATCAAATCCATCAAGTGACTCACCTGTAAATCAGAATAAAAGATATTAAAAGTGGACCAAACCTAGTTGCAGTCATATCGTATCTGACCTTCAATCTTTTTATAGGGAAACGGTTGGTTCCACTTCAAGTAACCCTATGATTTCCCATCCTATATTCGATTTGAGTTAGGCTATTAAAACGTACATAATCTATCATATAGAGTTTCTTTTGACAACATATAATCTTTACAAACACATAATAACTAATTAATGACGATACTCTGAATTAGTGTTTAAGAACAAACATCTATATCTATAAACACACTCGACCCGAATGGGAGGAAAGTAATATACCTTCAAATCACCTCCGATTGGAAATGCCCTGTGTTGGAACCGAATACGCCTCAGTTGAAAAAGGATTTAGGGCTCAGCAAGACCTTGAACCAATACCAATCGGCCTATGTAGGTGAGGCCGAAGTTCGTAAAAGAATGCAAATGCTGACTTCACATCTCATCGAGTCCATATCCAACTTGCATGAGGTCTTCATAAGCCACATATTTGTTTCAACTTGAAAACAACCACAAACAGGGGCAAAAATCAGGGGCGGAAGAGATGAAATGAAATGGTTAAAGTAAAGGGTTACCTTGTCTTGTGTGTTGTGTTGCTCAACTTGGCTGAAGAGATGAAATGAAACGAAAGGGTCGAAGGCATGAGGAGATGTCGGTACGGCATGAGGAGTCGTTGGTGGGAAAAGCGGGCGTGAGGGAGGTGAGAATGTGAGAAGAGCGGGTTCTCTTTTTTGAGGGTCTAAATCTTTAGCGCGTTCCAAAAAAATTTGGGGAGAAAAAAAAGGTCATAGTACGTGATGTGCTTAAAAAATTTCGCAAAAAATGTCATAATATCTATAATCAAATATGATTTTTATATTTAAAGTGTCATTAAAAATAATACTAATATATATAAAATGACATTTTATATTAGATTTGTCATATTAATAATAAGATCGACCTTTAAATGACATTTTTATAATAAATGTCATTAAATTATTTTTTCGAGCGTCATAAGAAGGTGTTTTTCTTGTAGTGTATCCTACCGAATCATTTATAAAATATGCTCAAGTGCTCACAGGTTTTCAAGGTTTAATTCATGCATTTATTCCCAATATTGAATAATTTGAGGAAAAAAATTTAATAACATGAAAGAAATAGAAAATGCATCATAAAATTAGCAATTGGATAGGGCAATTATTAAATTTATCATAGGAAATTATGGCAAGAGGCCCAAGAAAGAGAAAAGAAATAAAATAAATAATTTTAAAATTTTATTTTAAAAAAGGTCTCTAATTAATTTTTTAATTTTATTATTTAGATGAATATACAAATGGCTCACAATGAATAAATAAACACTGAGATGAATAATCACACGCCCCTAACTTATTTCACACACTGTCCTCAATGTAAGTAAAGACATTATGAAAAAGAGAGGGATAGATATAAATCACCCCAATTTAGAGCGATCCCTGAGGTAGTCAACGTGAGCTTGATACAAACATAAGAAAAACAACAGAGATATACCATAAAACGAGATAAGTTAGAGAAACTTTGACATAAGTCACAATACTATAGAGGAGCAAAATCGTAATACTTGATAAATTGATGTGGAACAAATGTTTTATAATTTTTTCTAGTTCACACACATCGAAATCTAATAGAACAAGTACACCTATATTATCATCCCAAATCCATAATCCCGCAAAAGAAACTTAACAAGAAAATCGGGGTTTCTTATGATAACCATCCCTAAATAAACAAAACAATCTAAATATCCCACATAGAAGAGGATGCCTAAAAGTAAGAACCACCAGAGGTTCCCAGAGCACTTGAGTCATGCACATCATAAGGGTTCCTGAAATAAGTCGGCATCGACGCGTCTGGACCTATCGCTACATATAAAGGTCCCTCATCATACTCTGCACCATCAAAAACTCTTGTCTCTAATCAGTACGATCCATGTTAAGGCGGGACTCCACCTCATCTAAGTCTCCACCTATCTATGATCTTGTAAAGCCTCAAATGTAGAAAAGTGAGCGTTGATGAATATGGTAGTCGTATCCTACATTGGCGCCTTCTCAATCCTCCTTATCTCTTCTTCCTCATCTAAGTCTTCAACCACCACATTAGGCCTATTCTCAACTGTCGGCTCTCCCTGGCAATGCCCCATCTCTTTATATTTTCTTTGCCCAGAGAATTTTCGGGCTTCGAATTTTTCCCTTCCTTTTCCCAATGTGATTACTCAGGTATACCGCACCGCCAAATGCCCTGAGTAGCCAAAACTTTAATCGCTTAAAATATTGTATAGTGCACACTAATCGCGAGTGTAGTATAAACACGGTAAGACCAGAGTCGATTCCCACATGGTATTATATGAAGCATTATAGCTATTATTTTAGTTAAAAGTTAATATACAAGAGATCAAAATAAAGAAAAAAATGATTTAGGTTTTGAATGATGTAACGAACCAAGGTGAACCACAATTAAGGGTACAATTATTTAAAAACTATTAAAGTAAGCGAGATTTATACTATGGATGGTAAACTGATTTTAACCAAAGGTCGAGGAGCATTCACCCACCTCAGATGATCACAACCTAAACAGTTCTTCCGATTGAGTCATAATCAAATGGGAATAAAATATTGTTGTCAACAATCTCGCATGAAAGGTGTCGACCAAACAATACAAAATGAAGGTTTCAATATTGTAACACCCCGTATTTTTGAGTATTTAAATAATTATGTGATTTATTACTATTGTTGGATTAATTAAATTAAAATGTGAGAATTAATTATTTAATCCGGATTTAAATTGAATATTTACTAGCGTGATGAGAAGTTAGTAACTATTCATTATGAGAATAAGTAATATGGAATGACGATTTTATATAACTTATTGTGATAGAGAAATACGACAATTAGATATATTAAGTCGGGACGCACGTGTGAGTCATGTCAGGACTAATTAAGTGAAATAAAAAGGTAAATTATTTTTAATTAACTCGTATGATCATTTCGAGTGCGTCGTTAAGTCCGGAGGGGTCGAGATAGTCAGAAAACACTACCTGGGTATTTTATTTGGACTCCGGGATATTTTTAGGCTAAGCCGGCACCCAGTAGGGGTATTTTTATAATTTGGATTTTCGGAGGAATTAAATAAACGAAAGTTAGAGATATATTATATCAGCTAATTAGGGACAATTAGGGTTAGGTTACATCAAAATTAAGAGAGAGACACAGTGGGTGAAGGAGAGCAATTTCCAAAGGAGGAGAAGCTATTTTCACCACCTTGCACAACCACCGCCACCATCGTGTAGATCGGAACGCGAGGAGCGCATCCATACCATCAACACCAACGGATCAGGCCTTTGAAATCGAGGCAAGTGTTTATTACTTGCTTTTCTTTAGCAACAACCATGTTCATGTTAGTGTAGGGATGAAACACAAACATATTGTTCATAATATTGATGAAAATTGGAGATTGGATATACATGATTTTAATTTAAGATTAAATTAGGTTGAACCCTTCGTGTATGTAGAATTAAAATCACGTTTTGATGACTATAGTTGATGAACAAATCTGGGGAATTATATGTTCTTGAATGAAATTCGGAAGAACTAGGGTTTGTGTAATTAAATTGGGGATTTCATATTTCGGTAACGATTTGTAATGATTTAATGATTCTAGGGTTTGTGTAATTAAATTGGGGATTTCATATTTCGGTAACGATTTGTAATGATTTAATGATTCTAGGTTGTTAGAATTCATTTAGAAATGTTAGAATTTGATTTGGGAATGATTGTTTGGAGTTTGGAATGTTATTTTAGAGGTTTTAGGGTTAAAAAATGGTGAAAATGAGGTCGTCTAAGATTGAAGACAAAATAGCGATGTCGCACGAAGTCGTTCGAGCGACACGTGGACGTCGTCCGAGCAAGATCCATTCTGGTTCGAGCGAGATTTCTAATTTTCATAGAATTCCCTATTTTTCCCCTATTTTAGTAAACGGTTAATTTGAGTGAGGAAAACCAGTGTCCGACGAACCTAGAATAGTGCAGAATTATTGGGAGTTGTTTAGGTGAAAGGATTTAAACATTAGGGATGGTGAGTTTACCTTGAATATTATGAGAGAGAGATAATTGTAATTATAAATGTGTCAAGAGTATTAAGTGATAAATACTTACGATATTAATTCAAACGATGTGGAACTATAAGAATGAAAATTAGTAGTTACGTTTGAGACTTCTTATGATTGTGTGTCAAGAATTTTTGGGTGACATATTATCCTTATATATATTACGAGAGGTGGAATATCGTAATTTAAAATACGTTGATAGTATTTAGTGATGGTAATACTACGTATGGAATATGACAATTGGTTGTGTGTATACCGTTTGATTTGATGGGTTGTGCGTATACCTATATGTGATATTATGTGTATGACATACCTAACTACTTGTTATCACGAGGGTTGTATAGATCCCGTCTTATCATGAGCGACCTTCGGGGGGGATATTTGACTTGTATCTCAGAACATAAGACTGTGAAGACTTATTTGTGAGTTGATAAGTCGCTGACTATGGGAGCGTAGGTATGTACGTGACCCATAGGTATGTGAACTATGTTTGCCGCCAATATGTGTGATTTGTTTATATGGTTCGTGGGAGATTTTCGAACTGATAGTCCTTATTTGAGTACGAGATGTAACGGGACATGATAGCAGAGTATGCAATGTACTACAGGTATATCGTTGGGGTGCCGTGCTAGTATATATATAATAGTGGTGGCTATTTATATATGCTTGTGTTATACTTACAATGTGATATTTGTAGGCTATTAAGATTGGGTTAATACATATATATAATGGTGAAAGATATATATGTATGCTTTTAGTATTTCTACAATGAGATAATATCAGATTATTAAGATAGTGAGATCTTCAATAACATGAATAATAAATACTTGACTTTAGTGTGATAACACTTATTTAAAATGAGAAATGTTGAGATCAGATACGGGATACTACTACGAGGGGCAACTAGAAGGATAAGCCTTTTTC
Source organism: Sambucus nigra (assembly GCA_949130495.1). Classification (NCBI taxonomy): domain Eukaryota; kingdom Viridiplantae; phylum Streptophyta; class Magnoliopsida; order Dipsacales; family Adoxaceae; genus Sambucus; species Sambucus nigra. Next base: position 236,438,133 of record OX422208.1, on the reverse strand, counting down.
CTAGTTAGAAGTGTGTCAGATGGCTAGGTTGGATTAAATTTACGTTAGGCATGCACACTAGTCAAGAAGTGAGTATCTCAGGTGAGAGTTCGAACTAACATGCATATGATACTTGCTTTAATGCAGTTTTAAATACTTCCTAATAAATATTTTTAAAACATCGGGCTCTGACCCGTCTCTTGTATATCTTCTCTCTTTTTCTATATATATATATATATATATGTATTAGTACAGGTGCCCAGCCACAAGGACAACGATTCTAGATACTTGGATGGGTTGTCGAACTACAGCTGTTGTGGAAGTTGCGGGTTATTTGAGATTAGACACTTCTCTCATTTCATTCAGTTCCTAGTTCAGATATTTCACTTCGGGCATGTGTCGCCCATCCTCATTAGCAGAGTTGTTCTCAGTTTACTTTGTAGTTATTTTGAGTTGGATTGAGTATTTATTATGGTTTGGTTTGTGACTTTGAACTGGAGGATTTTATCCAGTCTTAATTATTCAGTAATTGATTCAGTCAGCATTCAATTCTTGTGTATGGTGTATAATTACATGTTCATAAATTTATTGAATTAATTGGTTTCAAGTTACTTGGAAAATATTTTGACACTATCTTAATTAAAAGTTAGGTAATTAATTGGATTTAAATTTTCGACAGTGATGCTAATAATGAACTAACCGAACATTTTGTTATAAATTTTATAAAGGACTGATTACCCGATATTTAATTGGGCGGGGTGTCACAAATATGTTATCCAACAAAATGCGTTGATGTTGGAGTAAAGTCTTAAAAAAAAATTCACATGGTACGACAAGTTAGAATCCTACAAAACTCCAATACCAACACATACACCCATTTATTGGATTCAAACATCAAACCTATCAAGAAGTGCAACCATCCAAGGTGGGTTTATGATACCAACCTAAGAAAATTAGCTACTTATAGCAATAACAATACATACACGTGAAGTATGATTAATTGAGAGGGAGAATGCCATTAAAAAGGTAGGATTCAAAACAAATAAACTATATTAATGAACACGAGGGTGTTAATGGTCAACAAAATGCAAAAAAACTAAGTTTGGTTAACTTACAATCAAGAAAATGGAGAGAGATAAGCAAAGAAAACCCTAGGAAAAAGAAGAGAGCACACTTGTGTAATCTTATCTTCCTTTCTAAAAAAAATGATAAAAACCTCCCCTGCAAATAAAATCCACTTGCTACTTATAGTAAGTGGATTCAAACCATAAAACCAGTAAGCAAAACCCAAAAACAAAAAGCAAGGATTAAATATCTAAATGGCTCGATCGACCGCAGGTCTAAAGACAGTCGACTGCGATTGTGGGAGATGGTCTACTATTTATATTCAAAGTCAAAATCACCACTGTCGATCGACCACGGGTCGTGTTTTTTACACAATTCGCCCCTTTAGTTCACGCATAAAAGGACATTGAAAAAAAAAATCACAACTTGATTGTTAGGAATCTCATTGGCACATCGTCACAACTCCACGAAGATAACTATAAAAGATACAACTTCCTTGAAGATTTCGGTCCTGAATCTCGAATGTAGAAATGACTAAATTGCCACGGAGTTGCATAATGCATTGGAACTTTTCCAGAAAGCGCACACTTGCACCGTTTGGCATTCCAATACCCAAAAAAACTCAAATAAACCTTCCAAAGACTATATATAACGAGAACAAAGGTTATACATTATAAAATCTTAAATACGGGAAGTAGCGACCCCAATTATTCATGCATGCATCAATAATGGGAGCTAATATACAATATTTGTGATTAGTCACCCATATTGACTTATTAGTAAATAGCATGCTGTGACACCCCGCCTAATTAAATACCGGGCGATCACTCCTTTATTAAATTAAATCAAGGTAAACAGCTGGTTCATTCTCAGCATCACTGTCGATAAAAATAAATTTTCCAGTTTAACACCCTAAATAATTAAGCTAAGTGTCAAAACCATTTTCATACATACTTTCCAAATTTTATTTAAAGAAAATCATTTATTTTATTAACAACATTCAATAAGTAAGAATCACACCACATTAAATATCTGTAACATAGTCTAATTAATTTAAAACATTTGTCAATCGAATGTCAACATGCGAAATATAAAGTAACACAATCCAACTGAATAAAACCCATAGTAACAATACTGGAAATAACTGAAATACAAATGTCCAATAACAACGGAATAATGGAAAGAGCTACACATGCTCAACTAAATGAAAGTACTAAGAGTGGATCCGAATGAACGAAGTCATCTAATCAAGAGACCTGCAACTCCCACCTAAGCTGCAGCGCGTTCCTTTCAAGAGATCCTAAGCAAGACGCCCCTGTGGCTGGGCACCTGTAATACATACACATATATACAAGAGAGAGAGAGAGAGAGGGAGAGAAACGGGTCAGAGGCCGAAAGTGTGTTTGATTTAAAATATGTTTAGCAAGTATTTAAATTGATACAGGCCAATGCAACAACATATTAGAGCGACACTCTCTTGAGAAATTCTCACCTCTCTTCTAATGTGCACGCCTATCGTACTAACCTTCCCAACGGTTTATCTTATCATTTTATCGTACTAACCTTCCCAATAATGTAGCTTATCTTAACTTACTCATAAGATTTCAAAACCGAATAATATCATTGTTTAAAAAGAATACTTCCAATTAGTAGCACAACCCTCGTTTTAGCTTTATTAATTTATAAAGTTTCCCAGTGTCATGTTATACTTTCACGAAACAAGTATTTACTATTTGAGTCATCAACCATGTCCTACTTATCAAATCACAGTAGGAAGTTTCAAATTTCCAAATCTCATATATATATTAACTACTCGTATAATATATATAAATTAATAGCACCCCAAATAAAATTATGGTGCGTGCATACTTCTACTATCCAAACCCATACTACTCATATTAAGGGGAATACAAATTTGGAATCACTCTCGAATTGTATTAACACATACACAAATAATATCGAGGCGAAGCATAGATTCCAAGTCTCTAAGAGGATGGCACATACTCGCGTCTCTTAGGACCGTCTGAACTATCAATTCGATAGCCTGTACCAAGGATATCTATCTTCTAGGGTACAAGTCAATATCCCCCATAAAGGTCCCATCGAGATAAGACTGTCCCAGCGTGGTAACCTCAAGGATAGCAAGTAGCGCGATATGTTTTTCACATGTATATATTATATGTACACACAATAATATAAATATACCACTTTCATCATATTAATATAGGTTCCTCTCGTCACCCATAATTACAACATTTATCCTAAATTTCACATTATTAGTATTACGTATAAGGTTTCATCTCTAACCTTAACTCGAAGGGTTTTCCTCACTTATTACGTGACACTCGTGGACTCTATCATTCCAAGTAGAAAATTCAGTAGGTATACCTCTATTCACTATCGTAGCTATTCGCCGTAATCTCTCACTTGAAATACGTAGTTTCATCGTTCATTATATAATTATCCCAAAAGCAAAATTTTCGTCTTATAATAAAGTTCCCAACACTAATTCATGTCCTACTGGTCTTTCCTATCTCCCAAAACATTTTATTACGAATACCCAAGAATTATTTCACGATAAATTTAATTTAACTAATTAAACAAGGGAAATAGGAGTCTGCCAGGAGGGGTCGATCGATCGAGGTCTGGGGCTCGATCGATCGAACCTTCGATCGATCGAAGCTCTATGCTCGATCGATCAATCAAGCAGGTATTTTGATTTCTGCAGAATTGCAGTTACGGGTTCTACCAATTTTCTTCATCCAAATCCATATTTTTCCAAACCCAAACATCCCAAAATGCTACTACTAACATTATAACAATATATCAGATGTTTCCAACGTAAGGCATGGGTATTTCTATCATTTAATCAAGGATTAACAACCCCAAAAGTTAATTAATCATCAAGAACACTAAAATTCTCCTAAACAGGTTTCTAACCAATTTTCTTCAAAAATTCCTTCTTATAATTATAAAAATTTCATGGTTACATTCCTCTACATGGCAAGGTTTCCACAATTTTCATATAAATCATTACTACATGGATTTTCCTATCACAAATTTGGTTTTCTTCCATATTTTTCATCTCTAATCATTCCTAAACTAATATGAAGATTGCACCAACGAAAATACACAAGATAAATACTTGCCTGGGATTTTCAGAAGTCTGGATTGCGGCTGATTTTGGTGTGGTTGCGTTCCCCTTCTCGCGATCTAAGCGTTGGTGGTGGCGGCGGTGCAAACCGGTGACTTTTTGGCCTTGAATTTCCTTGAGGGCTCTCTCCTCTCTTCTCCAATGGCCGTTCTATGGTTCTGAATATTCTAACCCTAAATGACTAACCTAAATGGCTGATAGAGGTTGCTGAATTTCGTGGGTTTAATTACCCAAATATGTAAAATGACTAAAATGCCCTCCCGGGGTACTAATTAGCCCTAAAAACGCCCCGAGACCCAAACTACACCCCTGGGTACACTTTTCTGACTATATCGACCCTTCCGGATGCGTTGGCGCACTCAAAACGACCATACGGGCAACTTATAAAATATTCACTTTTTATTTATCAAAATTTAGTCCCGACGCGACACGAGCACGTTCCGACTTAAATTTCCGAAATTGTCATTTAACTCACTCATAACATTCAATATAACCAATATAATATATTACTTTGCTCATTAGTAATATTCAACCAATTTCCCATAATTACTAACTCTCGTCACGTTAATAATTATAACATAATTAATTTTTGAATTTTTATTAAATAATTAACTCACATTAAATTTTAATAATTCCCCAAATTAATATAGCATAAAAATACGGGGTATTACACATGCCCGACAATGAACTCAAGTCCTTAGTATATGGATTTGTCAACTATGACCACATAAAATGCACTCCGATCACCAAGAGAAGACCAGATGCATCAGCCCCTGGGGAACATCCTTTTATATAATTATGTCACTCAGTCTAAAAAATGTTAGTGTAACTTACCAAAGAGCATCCACAACTATCCTACATGACCTCATACAAGGAAGTGGAAGTTTATAATGATGACTTGATCATTAAATCTAAAGACCACGAATGATACAATCTTCCACTCTTAAAATGCTTTCAAAGATTACGACTTTTTTAAAATAAGGCTAAATTCCTAGAAATGTGTCTTCACAGAAAGTACTCGGGTTTATTGTCAACAAATATAGAATTGAAATAGACGCCCCCAAAGTCAAGGCCATACTAGAGATGCCACCATTCGAAATAGAGAAATAGATCTGAGCGTTCCTAGTTCAAATACAATTCATAAGTCGGTTCTTAAATCTCTTACCACCATTTACGAACCCATCTTCCAAATACTCATGAAAGACTCTCCCAAAAATTGGAACGCCCAACGAATGGAAGCATTTGATAAAATACAGGAGTATGTTACTTACCCACCTGTATTTGTACCTCCCCAACAGGGACAACCTCTCCCGCTCGACATGACAATAACCTACTAGATGTAGGAGCCATATTGGCCCAATATGTAAAGAGTTCCCGAAAAGAATGTACCATTTACTATGTCAGCAAAAGCTAGTATCCTATAAGCTCAAATATACTACCTTTAAAAAGGCTTGTCTATCTCCCATATGGATCACTCGCAAACACCATCATTATATTACTTTCCTTCAACATATGATCATCTCCTGAGTGGATCCCTTGAAATACATATTTAATAAATATGCTCTCTCTAAACAAATGGCCAAATTTTTACTGATTTTATGTGAATTTAAAATCACCTATCGCTTGAAATACATATTTGAGAAATCCGCTCTCTCGATGAGGACCTCTTCATTTTAAACGATTGATAAACTTGGGAAGTCTACTTTGATGGATCCTCTAACAAAAGGGTATACAACATGGTAATTACCTTAATATCTCCTGACTGACGATGACTTCCCATGGCTATTAAGCTTACATGTGAATGCAATAAAAATATGGATGAATATGAGGACTTAATCACGGGTCTCGAGATTGTTTTAAAAATGGGAATCACCTATCTAAAGGCCAATAGTTACTCGAGCCTAGTTATTAGTCAAATATTAGGCGAATAGATATTTTAGGATGACAAAATACAACCTTACCATGCCTATTTAGAAGAAGTGAATTCCCGATTCTATCATCTCGAATTCGACTTCCTCCCGAGGGTTAGAAATAACTTTACAAAAGCATTTACAACCTTAGCCTTGATTATTGATATGCCAAAAGGAACCACAAAAATCACATTTATCATGCCTAGGAAGAGCACCACTTCCTATTACTTTAAGAGGGATGCCATCGAGGAAATGACATTAGAACCCATGATGTGGTAAAGAGATATATTTAACTTGCTAAACAAGAACCACTACTCTCTAGACTCCACTTCGAATGACTTATTTGCCCTAAGACGATTGTCAACTCAATTCATCATCTGTGGGGGGCAACTCTATAAAATAGGGTTTGACGAAATATACTTATGATTCTTCATAAAAGAAGATACCCTTGAGATCATGAAAAAAATCCACAGCATCGAATGTGGCCCATATTTGAGTTGACACACCCACTTTAGAAAAATACTTAGAATGTTGTACTACTGGACTACCATGCATAAGGACTGCAAGAAATACGTCAGGGGGGGATTACATGTCAATTTTATGCCCCAGAATGGCATTTACCTCCTCGAGATCTCTACTTCATGACCTCACCCTGGACTTTCTCCACCTGTGGGATAGACATTATAAGGAAGGTTACCCCGAAATCCTCCACTAGGCATGAATTCATCCTAGTCGTCACTGGCTACTTCACCTAGTGGGTTGAAGTTGAATCTTACTCAGTTCTAAATGCCAAGAAGGTGGCCAAGTTCATACCTCGAAACATCATCTGTCTCTTTGGTGTACCCCATGAATTGGTATTATACAACGGTTCTCCTTTTGAGAAAGAGGTCTCAACCTGCTACACGAATACTAGAGTCTTCCCCATACAAACCTCAAACCAATAAGGGAATCAAAGATGCTAACAACAATGTCTTGAACATCATCAATAAGATGATAGATACCTACAAAAATTGGTTAGACAAAATCCCATACGTCCTCTGGGATTACCATACTATATATAGAAACTTGATAGGGGCCACCCCCTACTCATGAGTTTATGGCATGAAGGCAGTTCTACCTTTAAAATTTGAGATACCCTTATTATGGGTCATGATCGAAAACCTAATGATTGAAATCGATTTGTACCAAGATCGCTACGATGAATTATCTCTCCTCGATGAGAGGAGGCTAAGGATCACTTATCATAATCAGGGAAATCTACAACATATTTTCCGAGCATTAAATAAGAGGGTCAAGAAGCGAAACATAAAATAAATGTACCTAGTCCTTAAAGATAATCACAAACCTTCCCGAACTCCCTAAGGAAAATTTGCACCCAACTGGGAAGGACCTTACCTCGTCACAAAAATAACTTCAATGGGGGAAGATACCTTAGTTAATCTCGATAGATTTACATTTTCCCAACCTTTCAATATTGATCGGTAGAAAAAATTCTTCCCTTGAAACCCACTCATGGTGAAAAAGAAGAAATTGATTAAATATAAAAATAGTCGGTCAAAATGGGAAGGGAAAACCATGCAAGACCATACACACCCATAGGCCAACAAAAAATTCCCAATTTGAGCCACAAACCTTTTGGTTAAAATCATGTAAAAGCTTTGAGCCCCTAACTTTGTCATTCAAGAGAACTATGTGGACCTGATTCTCTGTTATATTATTTATCGCAGGCATTCAAATATAGACATACCATGGTCTTTGAATTAGATATATGTAGGAAACCCGAGATATCACTTCGAGTTTGATCTAAACAAACACCAAAAAAATCAATTTTTACAAGGAAACCCCTATTTATGGTCATTATTCCCTCACTCCAAAGGAGTCAGAGCAGTCTAAATAAAGTAAGAGACAAATAATAAAATAGTTCCCTAAGAACCACACGGGAATTATCCATAATTTAAAAAACAACACACAAAGGCTGATACGAAAAATGAAACATTAGAGAGAAGTCTAATAGGCAAAAGCACTGCCCCCATAACCATCTTTTAAAGAAATAAACACCAAAAATACCCACTTCAAAACACCCTGCTCCCAAGACGAATCAAACAACATGCAAACTCAAAAAGATCCCCCCACAAAATGACACCCTATCTTAGCTAAAGGACGATGCTCCAATTCTAAACCTACATCAAATGACTCCCGCCAATTCACAAGCAAAGAAAGGGAACCTCCTTATCTCTTGACCAACGTCAATACAGACAGACGGCTCACCAACAAATTGATAAAAAAAATCCCCCCTTCCAAAAAGATGTGGTACTTTTTGTTTTCACGTGTATATGGATCCACTTCTTATGTTACAAAAGTATATATATGCTTCACCACCATTTTAATAAAAATATCTTAGGATCACTCTATCAATACACAAATTTTTTGTTATTCTGGTAGACAAGTCTATAGTAAATAAAAGAAGAATAAAATATACAAAGTATGAAACAATAATTTATCTAAAGGAAATGATGGGATGTTTGGATTAGAATCCCCTTACAAGCTAAAAAAATGTAATGGAGATTCCTCGTGTTTCTCTTAAAGGAACATACTACATACACGAGGTCTTACCATGAAAAAAACCAAGAAAATCACAAAAATGCCTTTTGGGGACAGTATGTCAAATTCAACCCAAAAGACCAACCAAAAATAATACCCCATCAACCTATCACATATAGGGCCTCTTCCCTGGATGACCACATGCCTAACCTCCATCTGAAGCCCCTGGACCCTACATCATGTCCCTCGTTCCAGATTAAGAAATTGTGACTAGATAAGAGGGAACCCATCACACTTAATTGAAACTTACGACATCCCTATGTAATTAGTGGTCCGATACACAGAGACCTTGATAAGTAGTTATCTTAGAGCCAAATGCGTGGAGGACCAACGGTTTAGTATTTTTCGAAGTTAGGTAGCGTCGACCAATACTTGCGGATATTTTGAAACACAAGAAAATCAATTAGTTTAAAATACAAATCAAGAATTCACAATAATATGCCAAAATATCAACTCACATCATTCGCAAATAGAGCCAAATCCAGAGTCGATACCAACATTCCAAATGTATAGCCACGCTGGCGAATGTAAACTATTTATCCCTCTTTATGAAGGGCCACCATAAATGCCAACGGAAGCGCAGGCAGGAGCCGAACTCAATGTGGATGACTAAAGGAGACGAAATAACAATTCCTATGGATAATGAGGTAATGTCTCCTACACTTATCGGAACGATAGTCACAGAGGTTGAAGCCCTCTCACCAATGGGGAACGTGTATAATAATGAGAATACGAATGAGGCATCCAGCATGCCAAACATTCCTCCACTACCCATGTCCATGATGAAACGAGAAAAAACAAGATTACGAGAAAAACAAAGTGACGTGAACAAAAGGAATGATACCATTGATGGGGTAAAAAGAATCGCTAAAAGTAGTATGAAGGATTTGTCCAAAATAGAAACATTAAAATTAATTAAATAGGTTTTGATAATCGAGAAACAGTTAACCAAACAGTCAAACATTTTCAAACAATTAACCGAATAGTTAAAAGCCAGGCCATTTCCCAAAAATCCCATTCTCGTAATCTTTCCACCACATATACACTCATGCTAAAATTAGGAAATCCTACTCTTAACATTCTAGTTTCAATGAAGAGTGTCTGAATGCACACCCTCTCAGTCTATCGCCTCTATGCATGCCTCGATTTGCAATCGGGGTTTGATTCCTTCTACCATATATACACCCAATGAAGTCCCAGGGGTGAAAGTGGGAAACCAACCCAAAAACAAGTGGGTCAAAACCAACAAGAATAAAAATTTTAAGGAAAAAAATAAAAAGTAAAACCTACATAAAGGACAAAATCCAATGGAGGGGTCCATCTAACTAAAGGGTTAAAGGCCCCCATTCACTCTTTAACCGAAAGGTTAAAGACTTTAACCGAAAGACTAACAATCCCAGGTAATGATTGCAAAATCTCTTTAATATTACTCCAACCCTACACATGTCTCCCCCGCCCCCTATCCACCATACACGTGAAAAGGCCTTTAATCGAACAATTAAAATCCCCTTTGACTAAATGATGGAAGGATCCCAATCGTCCCCTATAAAAGGAGGTCCCCACCAATATTCAAAAGCATACTAAAACCTAACATTGATTCATTCCCCTTAGGCTAGATCCTTTCTCGATTTTTATATAAAAAGTTATAATTTCCAAATCCCGATTTAAGTTCCACCTAAAACCTTATTTTGTATATACATAAAAACCAAAATTTTTACATACCAAAATGAAATAGATTCCAAAAATTATTTTTTCAAAATTTTTAATTTAATAAAGATTTTTTACGAATCAAAAAATCACGAGATGTTACATACTCCCCCACTAATATAGGAATTTCGTCCTCGAAATTCAACGAAGTGTAAACGTCAAACATAAAGTCATGAAATAAAATAAGGCTTACATATGCTTACCCGTAGAATGCTATGATTGAGCATCCATACACCCAATCCTACATGCACATACTCCATGAACAAAGATACAATATATATCCTAACTATATATATATACGCATAATTATGAAAATAACGGCGTACCACGCTCTCTCACGAATCACCGCTAAATTTTATCTCTAAAACACATCGCAAGCTTAAATTCTCAAATCAAATCACATCACTGCATCAATACTAGATATACTATAAATTTTATACTAACGATCTGCCAAATAAATATCGTCTCTAAAATCAACTCTAAGGATCCTCGCAGTATGATTACTACTTTTAACCCCAATGCCTACTACGTCCTTAACACAAAACTCCCTATCTCCAGGAAACACACCTTACATGTATGTTCGACCCAATACCATAAGGAGTAAAAATTAATAAGCGAATCAAAAAGATCGGTAACGAAGAAGCTAAATAGACTCACAACCTTCGAGACCTAAGACCATGCTCTGATACCATATGTAACACCCCGCGCATTCTCGCATCGACTACCACCAAAATATGACAAACATTACTAAACCATGTGACAGATATATGAGACATTGAAAAAAAATCCCACAAGATAATAATCAAATATATCCAACAAATAGAACCATTCATTCCATATTAAAATCCATCACCATGCTATCTCCAAAATAAATCCAACTCCAAAAATATAATTCAAGTGAAATAATCCAACTATAAATGTCTGACTGAAACCACAAACAACTTTGGAACCGATTGGCCCACGAAGTTCGTAAATAAAAGTATCATAATAAAAACGATGGAATGGAAATTAAATCTAAACTACTAAGGCAACTAAAATAAATCTCTAGCCGCATCTCCAAAAAAATCTCAAATCCCTCCTGTGCATCTACTCTAGCGCCGTACCTTAAAATGTTAGTCAACATAATGGGTCAGAGCCCACCGCATAAATACTAGCTACTCCTCCCAATTAGGGTCCGTGAACCCAGACAATAGCATTATACAAGATAAACATCAAAATAAAGCATTTTCAATTAAACGAGATACATTAACATGCGAGTAAACATAAACTACCATTATCTATCCACATAAATAAGTCACCCCAATTATTAAAGTCCAGTTACTTAATTTAATCTATTATCTAAACCTTAGCTCTTATTCTTACTTAATTTCATTATCCAATAATTTTTATTCATGTGACACCACTAGTCAGTCGACCCCTTATCGATCCTGCACACACTCTTGGCGCGCTTAAAGTTCTACGCATGACACCTATTCCCCTCACTATAGACAGTCAACCCGATTTCTACCAGCTCGGCACATGCTTGTGAGGTTCCACGCACGACACATTACTATAGCCAGTCAGCCTATATTCTGTCAGCCCTGCACATACTCGTGATGCCAATACACAACCACGTCGCTATAGCCAATCGCCCCATATTCTGTCAGACCTGCACATACTCGCGACACAAATTCATTGTAATACATGTTTATTATCTTAGGCATCAATTCTCAATTTTCTCAAGTTCTCATTATTTTCTATTATCCCCACCTTTATATCGAGTATAAATTCCTCAAACCACCCCTAAGTTCCATACCTAGAGGTCTCCAAAATATAAGTATATCCTAACCTATCATTAGGAAGAATACCTACCAATAACTACTACATAGTCTCGCACCTAGGATAACGATCCAATAAAAATGACGTACAATTCAGCCCCATCTCGGAATTATCCATCCATAAAAATCTACACTAACTAGTCCCATACCTAGATAGCGTTCCTAACTACTAAGACCAACTTACTAGTCTCATACCTAGTAAGCAACCTAAAATAAGGTGAGAGCACAAACTACCCCAACAACCCCGTCATCCCCGCGGCGTCAAATTGTTATTATGATTAATGAATCACATATCGCCTATTTTCAACTTATCATAACAATTCTTTAAATTAATCGCAAGATCGCTATTTATCCAAATTATGTCTTTTTAAATTATAATATTAATTAGGCAATTCGTTTCCTCATCTATTTATCAGATTTCGATTCACATGCATATTTTTAGGCACATACAACAATAAATCTCTATTCTATTATATGCATAAAATTAACGCGATTTTATATATCGAAATCAATTTATAATATTCCTACACTTTATTCTACATGCGAACGTCACAAATTCCAACTGAATCCCCAACCTCTAACCTAAGCATGCAAGGGTTTCATGTCTTAAATCATATTAAAGATTTGAATAAAAATAGTCCCAAATTTAGTTTCACTTTCCCTAATTAGTCTTTCTAATTTATTTTAAGAATAAAATAATTATTAGTGTTTAGGCAACATTTAAAACACATAATACCAATGGGGGAACAATAGAAGTATTCATGCTTGTAAAGAAGTCTTCTTAAAAATCTGATTAAACAGTTGTATTCCTCTCGTGAAAATAGTAAAGACACGTTCTTGGACGATCTTAAGAAAACTTGATATAGATCTTCAAAACTTGGGTTGAAAAATGATTTAAATAGGGTTTAGGTTTTGTAGAAGAGAAAGAGTGAAATGATAGGAGGCTGCATATTTTTGAGAAGGCTAAAATATGTTTTAAAAGTCCTAAACCCGTCACTTTATGTTTATATACTAAAAATAATTTGACTCCTAATCAACCACAAATACATTATGAACGATCGCATCATTGAAATTAGCTGAAATTTTGTTATATTGTAGCTGACCGTGAGAGGAAGCTCATGTAAAGAATTCTGCTCGATCAGACGTCCAATTTATATATAAAAGTAATAATTTCCAAATTTTAATCTCGATTTAAATTTCACTAAAAACCTTTTTTTTTTATATGTGAAAACCAACATTTTTACATACCAAAATGAAATAGATTCCTAAAATTATTTTTTCAAAATTTTTAATTGAAAAAAGATTTTTTACGATTCGAAAAATCATGGGGTGTCACAATCAGGTTTAAAATGAGGAAAACAATTAAATATGTAGCTATTGTCTTTGATTTGAGGGGAAGTTGTAAAACTATCCGTGTGAAAGGAAGAGTCCACTGGCCTTTACATAAGAGAGGGAAAAATAAATAAATGAAAAACGCCTCAATTTCCCCCGTCCTATCCTATGCCTACAAAGCCGTTGGCGCGACATTTTCTCTCGTAGTCGCGAGTTGGGAGACGCAAGGGCGGCCAGAATCCCCCATGGTCACGGCCTCCACCACGCCTCTCTCTATCTCTATCTCTCTTTTGGACTCCTTATCCAATTTTGCTTAGGAAAATAAATAAAAGTCTCATATAAACACAACTATAATTCACCCAACAATTATTATCGTTATTAAAATTTCAAAAACCAATACTTTCGGCCCAAGAAATTACAAAATCACTAAAATAACCCTTAGGTTTAAACCAAATTACCAAATCATTAACATGTTAATTAAATGAATTAAAACTCATTTAACTAACCAAAAATTATCAAATTCAGTTTAAATTAAATCCTTCTAACTTAATTCAAATTCCAACAAAATAATATTTAATTAATCCAGATACCAAAAATACAGGTTATTACAGTCTTCCCCACTTATACAAGAATTCCATTTTTTAAATTCGATAAAGCATACATACCACAACATAAATCTGCACAAATAATATAGGTCCATGTATGACTACACATAATATGCCATGATTGGGGCGCCCATAAACCCGGTCCCCTACATCCATACCCTGCAAGTAAAACACACACACACACACACACACACACACACACACACACACACACACACACACACACACATATATATATATATATATATATATATATATATATATATATATATATATATATATATATATATATATATAATAAAGAACACACTATAGTACCCCACTATCCACGTCTCAGCTCCTCCTCAGGTTGCCCCACCTGAGCTCCTAATGGTGCATAAATTCGCGATGCATCTAGTGTTGGCGCAACTTCCCACGGTGTTGGAAATCCTTGGCCCTTTTGGCCCAAAGTCTTAGGACATCTCGTAGCTTGATGTCTTATCTCCCCCACGAGCATAACAAGCACGCCTAAAAGATCCAAACTGTCTACTCGGCACATGCTCACCTTGTTATCCCTATCCTTGTCCCTATACCTATCCCCGAGGGGCCTATGGGACACTTCTGGCCTCTTGAAGGGCCTGCTGGACTTTCCCCACTTGAGGACTCTTCCATTGTTGGTAATTGTGACCCTTGTTCTCCCCACTTCCTTTGTTCCCATCTTGACCACCCAATTCATTCCTTTTGCCAAACTTCTTTTGATGTTTCACCTTCTCTTTCCATAACATCAGTGCAACATCCACTACATGAGAATATAGTATTCCGGATTCCCTAAAACTGGTTTCTTTATCAACCACGTCAAACCCTTAATAAGAATTATTTCTTTATCAACATAGATAATTTTGTGAACTCATATTTATACTAAAATTACAGTCTTCAAACCCTTCTCTAAATCCAGAAAAACCTTCTTCTTCGTATTCTTAATAAAATAAGGAAAGTATTTATCATTAAAGTTCACCAAAAACTCCCCATAGTTCAAACGATACCTATGCTCGGGTGTAATGATACTCTCCCAGGACTGTAAAGCATCTTCAGTCAACTTAAACATAGCTAACATATGTTTTTACACATTTGTGCAATCCATCATCGTCAAATGCCTCTCCATATCACACATCCACTAGTGAGCAATCGCTAGGTCAATTCCCTTGGAAAAAGTGCAAGGATGGGCCTTATTAAAGTTGTCCATCACCATATCGCATACTTAAGTGCATGCAACTTAATGTTTCACATCTTGGTCACCCCACCTCTGTCTACCTACCACAATACTTTCCGTTGTGGGCTCATAAATAATATCTCTAATTCCTCGGCTCCCAAAAGAAACTAGCCCAACATATCCAAAATGAAGGAACTAGAACCCCCTATCATATCTCCATATATCCTATAGTTCACCATATGAAAATTCATGAATAAGCGAATGTCGGACTCCAAAGTCTAAGAGTTCAATAAAAAATAATCAAAGAGTGGCAGTGTGGAAACTATAACGAATTCTAAACCCTCGAGACCTAAGATCATGATGTCATACCAACATAAATAAACCTACCTATAGAATGGGAAAAAGTGTCTATAATGGTGTTACATTGATTATATGATTAATATTGAAAAATATAATTTTAATTGAGTGAGGTAATGGAAAGAGATTTAATTAATGTTGAAATAAATATAATTGAACTTGGGGAGTGAGATGATTTATTTTATTCGGGTAGTTGTTATAGTTTTACATCACTGACATTGTTATTATATTGCTTCATAAATTCAAATATTATATATTAATATTTTATCTCTTATAGTGTTTATGGTTGGATTTATTGATCTTTTTTACGAAGAGTAGTTGGTATTCTTACGGTGGGCCCTAACTCGTCATTGTTGACTAACCTATCAGGATAGGGCCATTGGGTATTTTTATTATTTTGGAGATTAGCGGTAGTTAGAGTTTGGGATTTATTTCATAGCATTAGTTTAGTTTCCATTCCAATCATTTTATTTATGAGACATTTGTATTTGGATTTAGTGGGTCATTCGACTCCATAATTGTTTATGTTTTTTGGTTGGAGATATTTTATGTAGTTGACTTTATATTATTTTAAGTTATTATAGGAGTTGAGATTTAATATTGAAGTTTAGCATGGTGATGGATCTTATTCTGATGAATGATTTTTATTGTTCGATTATCTCAATTTATATCTTATGAAAAAAGTTTTAAATGTCTCATCTTCTATCACATGCTAAGAATGGTATTTAATTTTAATGAATTTCATATTTTAGTATCGAGGATTGATCAACTTTAATTAAAAATAATATGCGTGTTGTTACATTCTGTTGTGGGTCAAATTATTCATGACACGTGGACCTATGATATTGGGACACCTGTCTTGATAAGCATACACCTCGGCATTTTATTTACACTTAGTCGGATCCAGAACTACTTGGTCAGCGTCCTGACCGACCAACTTAAGAAGACAAACCATCGGGGAGAAGGAAGGTCATTCACATGGGAATTATCAAAAAACATTCCACACGTTCCTTAGAAGATCAATAGTCTCATTCATTATGTACTTGTGTAAAATGTTTGGATATATAAAGGCATTCCGCCCCTTGATTTTCGGGACCATTATAATTATTTTATTTCTCTTAGCTCAAGGGACAAGTTTAGCACACACAAGAAAGACTACCCATAATTCGATATAACTACCTTCAATCGTAATACCATAATAGTGAACATAGTCTTTCCCTAGGATGAAATTTTTTTTGTTGTCCTTTATTATATTTTTTTACACTACTCAACTTATTATCTGTGATTACAAAATTAGTAATTTCTAGCTAAGATAAAATCTCCAGTAATTTTGGACATCAACAAATTGGCACCGTTTGTGGGAAATATTATTTGTCATTGTTCTCTACCCATCCTATTCATTGGTTTGCCTTAGAAGTTCTCTAAGCAATGAAGAATGTTCCTGAGAGCATCCTTGCAGTTGCAAGCAACGCTCTAGATCCATATGATCCTCCTAATGTTGCAGATCTTCAAGGAATTTTACTCAATCTCGATAAAGGATGTGAAACCATACAAGAGTCAGTTAGGCAGTTGGCTTGAACGTTTTAAGATAAGTACAGTCATTCGCCATCCCGAAGGGATATGACTCCTCCTCCCACTAGAAATGAAAGAAGTAGCGAATCCAGGTCCTCTCGTGAAAGATCCTATCGCCCAAGGGAAACAATGTAATTTGGTCTACTGATTACTATGATAGTCAATTTTTCACCTCTGAGCAGTAGAGCATATTAAAATTCTTGAGCAATGCATCAAATTTTGATCATCTTAGTCCCCGAGCAACCAAAGGTCATCACAGAGAGCCAATCTGATCCCAAGATCATAAGGAAAGGTCAGTTAGGTCCAGGGCTAGCATCAGAGGATCTGTGCGTATCAAGAAGATTTCTCAGGAAGAGATCTCAACACAGATGCACAACAAGGCAACAAAATTTTTCTCAACCAAATCCAAACCATAAGCGCACTCTTAGAAGGGATCCATACAGATATTGGAAGATCATTTGGGAGAAATGGCTAAGACCATGAATCCTTTGCAGAGGAGTTTTATGAAAGGATCTCATTTCATTCAGGTTGTGGATTACCCCATACCTTCCAAGTTCAAACAACCTTTGGTCTTGCCTAAGTATAATGGGAAAGATAATCCCTTTATACAAGTTGAATAATATCAAACTACTGTTGATATGTATTTCGTGCTTGATAAGATGAGATGCATAGCTTTTTCAAGTATTATCACTGGTTCAACTCATATCTGGTATAATAATTCACCCCAAGGATAGATTGTTAATTTTCATCAGCTTTCTGAACTATTCATTAGTAATTTCTTCTTTGGAGCAAAACTAATCAAGAGAGTATCACATTTACTCAATGTTTGCCAGCGACCATGAGAAACCACTCGAAAATATATCACTCATTTCAATAATGAGAAACTGGAAGTAGTTGATTACGAAGAGAAAATATCCATTACGATTTTAATAAGCCGACGGTTTCCTGAAAAGTTTTATTACGCGCTAGGAAAGGAACCCCCGAAAACCATGAATTAATTGATGGAAAATGCGAGTAATATCATCAATGTCGAAGAGACTATGGCTACAAAGAAAACCCCCGGGACAAAATCTGAGTCCAAAAGAGCTCTAATAGAAGGAACAGAAAGACAAGAAATCTGAGAAGCCAAAAAAGTATAAGGAATATACCGCTCTCACTATAGGTTTATATAAGGGTCTGGAGGAAATTAGGGGAAGTAAAGACTCGAAATGGAGTGGGAAACTGAAATCGCCTCCCAATCAAAGAGATAAGTCCAAGTATTGTAATTTTCATAAATATCATGGACATAGCACTGATAACTACATTGCCTTAAAGAATGAAATTAAATCTCTCATTCGTCAAGGAAAATTGACTATCGGGTAGAAGGTCGGGACACCAAAAGATAATTAGAATCCCCATGTAAAAATAAAGACAATAGGAAAAGAGGTCGAGATGATGATTCTGAAGATGACCCCGACTTATAAAAAAAACCCAGGGAGCTCGAACTTGAGGTAGGCATGATATCTTTTGGTTCTCATTTCATTGCAGGAGGGTATGTTGGAGGTGAAGATGATGTCACGGAAAGAAATTCCTACTTAAATGAGGCCAAATCTTGCTCTTATATCAGGGAAGTTAATTTAACAGACAAAGTTGATGGTCCAACCAGAAAGGTGAAAAAAGATAAGTCGATCAACAGATTCTTTAAGAATGACTTATTGGGAGTTCTTTACCCTCATAAAGACCCCCAGTCATTACTTGTCAAGTGCATCACACCAAGATATTAAGAATTCTTGTGGATAATGGTATCTCGACATACGTCATGTTCTATAATTTCTTTCATAGCCTAGGGCCACGAGATAGCAAGTTGAAACCTTACCATTGACCTTTAATCGACTTTTCTAGAGAAAATGTGTATCCTTTGGAGACGAATAAACTATAAGTTTTGATCGGTACTTGGCCAGCAAGCAGAATGAGAAGATTCTCTTCTTTATCCTGAGCAAGAATGTTCCCTAAGCTTATAATATGATACTCAGTAAAGTTGGACTGAACCACCCAGATTGGCTCAAACCTAACACCTCCCTTAAGTAGGAATTAATTGCATTCATTAGGGAGTGGAAGGAAGTATTTGCTTAGAGACATAAGGATATGCTCAAAATTGACCCTAACTTCATATGCCATGAACTCAATATCAATAAAGATGCTAAACCGATCAAACAGAAATGTAGGGATTTAGTCCTGAGAAAAATGTGGCTATCCAAGAAGAAGTAGACAAATTGCAGAAAGGCTATTTCATTGAGGATATCAAGTACCCCAATTGGTTAGCCAATGTAGTAATGGTCAAAAAGAAGAATGCCAAATGGATAATGTGTGTGGATTTTATCGACCTCAACAAATAATGCCTAAAAGTTCACTTTTCTTTACCAAGGATTAATCAATTAGTAGATGCAATGCAAATCATGAGTTGTTGAACCACATGGATGCTTACTCTCGTCACAATCAGATCAAAATGAAACCTGAGGATAAAGAAAGCACATATTTCATCACCACACGAGGTACCTACTACTACAACGTTATGCCTTTTCGACTTAAAAACATTGGAGAAAAATACCAAAGGATAGTGAATAAGGTTTTTGAAGAACAAATCGGGAAGAACATGTAAGTATATGTGGGCGATATGATTACCAATAGAAAGGTAGCAGCCGAAGACATCAAAAACCTGATTTATACATTTAATTAGCTGGAAAAACATCAAATGAAGCTAAATTCGACCAAATGTGTTTGGTGTACATGAAGGAATGTCCATTCTCTTTATTGTGAATTAAATGTGCATTAAAGCCAACTTAGATAAAATAAAGGCACTGATTGAGATGAAATCTTTAATATGCAAGAAAGATTTACAGAAATTGACTGGAAGAGTGGTCGCCCTCTACCAATTTATGTCCAGAGATACTGACAAGTGCCTTTCATTCTTTAAAGTACTCAGGAAAGACTTCGAATGGAATACATAAGTGAAATTACCTTTCAGGAGTTGAAGAGGTACTTATAATCTCCACCACTGCTCTCCCGACTAATTTTTGAAGAGAAATTGTATCTATGTTTGGCTATTTTAGAATTGGCTGTTAGCTTGGTGTTTGCCGGGTTGGAAGATGGAGTTCAAGATCCAATGTATTACACTAGAAAAGCATTCAGAGGAGCCAAAATTAGATATCCCCATCTAGTAAAATTAGCTCTCGCTCTTATTAAGCCTCAAGGAGGATGAAGCCCTACTTTCAAGAATACACCATTGTGGTATACACATATTTACCCCTGCGCTAGGCACTTCATAAACTAGAAAAATTAGGAAGATTGATGTCCTGGGCAGTACAATTGAGAGAATATAAAATCCTTTATGAGATAATGACAACACTGAAGGGACTGGTTGTAGTAGATTTCACTATTGAATTCACATATCTAGAAGCGATCACCACCCTAAATTTGCATGTCGAGCATACTTCCTTAGAACAAAAGCCCTGCTCCAAAAAAATTGAAAAGATCAGCGACCAACCTGAAGCATTAGCTGCCCAGGAGATAGCTCAAAGTTATAATGAGTAGAGAAAGAAAATATTTCAACGAGGCATATTGTCTGAATAAAGCTTCAATAAATATTTTCCAGTTATGTGCTACTGGCAGTGGAGCGGGTCTTGTCATCAATAATTCGAATGACATTAATGTGGAATATGCACTTCGTTTTCAATCCAATAATAAAGCAGAGTAAGAAGCATTAATCACACGCTTGGAGTTATCCTTATCATTGGGAGTCGACCAAGTTATGGCGCATAGTGATTCCCAGCTCATTGTTAACCAATTTCTTCATATATATGGAGTAAAGGTAGATCCCATGATCAAGTATTTGTCAAAAACTAGGAAGTCATCTCCAAGTTTGCTACATTCAAAATGGTGAGAATTCCAAGGGTAGAGAATGCTCGAGCATATGCACTTGTTTGGTTGGCCTCAGTAACCAGGACTTCTAAGGAGAACCATCCTTGTGGAAATTCTTGCACATATATGTGTAAACTTGAAAGCTATGGTCAACTATATTACGATGGATTTATGACCCTCGTGGATGGATCCTATCAGAACTACATTGACAAAGATATATTACTTGCTGATTCAAAATAAGCAAAAAAATTAAGGTTCAATGCATCCAGTTATATTTCAAAGTGAGGAGTCCTATACAAAAGGGGATACATTATTTCATTAATGCGTTGTGTTCATCTAGCTAAGGTACCAGACTTGATTATAGAGGTACATGAAGGTTCATGTGGGGCTCATTTAGCTGGTCGATCATTAGTGCACATGATAGCTATGTGGGGATACTATTGGCTGACTATGAGAGCAGGCAATATTTCCTTTACAAATAAGTGTGATAAATATAAGAAGTTTGATATGATTGAGAGAAGACCTGGTACTACCTTAACTTCCATTACTTTCTCTTGGCCTTTTGATATTTGGGGAATTTATTTGGTTTTCCCATTACCAATGACAAAAGAAAGGTTCAGATATCTGGTAGTAGCCGTGGATTACTTCACCAAATGGGTTGAGGTGGAGCCGTTGGTTAAAATGACTTATGAAAGAGTTATTTAGTTCATTTGGAAACATATTATATGCCGGTATGGAATGCCACATGGCTTCATTACTGATCATGACATTATATTTGATAATGAGAAATTTGAGGAGTATTGTATTCAGTCTAAGATCTACAAGCTTCACTCTGACCCTGGACACTCATAGTGTAATGGCCAAACAAAAGTTACCAACAAACCATACTTAATGGGTTCAAAAAGAGGTTGGATGATGCTAAGATAAAATGTATAAATGAGCTGCACAATGTTCTTAAGGCATATAGAATAACATCGAGAATATCCATTGGTGAGACTCCCTACATGCTTGATTTTGAAACTAAAATAATGGTACCAACTGAGATAGGTTTACCGAATCATAGGATGTTAAACTTTGACTACCTAAAAGTGATCTCATAAGGAGATTGTATTTAGACATGATTGAGGAAGTCAGGGAGGATGCTGCATTTTGAATGACTGCTTATCAACAAAGGACAGCTAGATTCGATAACAGTAAGGTCAAGCTGACCAACATAAGAGAAGGAGACTATGTCCTTAAGAAGGTACTCCAGAAGGAAAATAAGTTGGAACTAAATTGGAACGGTCCTTACAGCATCTCGATAGTCGTCCGATGAGGGACTTATCACCTGAAAACACTCAAAGGGGAAGAATTTAATAATCCATGGAATGTCGATCACCTCAGGAAGTACTATTAGTAATTTTATTACGTGTTTGATGTGACCGTTTGTTCTAGATTAATAAATTTGTGATTTACTGCCAATTATGCTTCAGGAAGTACTATTAGTAATCTTATGTTTTTTTCGAAGTACGACGATGTACGACCCCCAACAAACTAGCAAACAACCAAACTTTTCCATCTTCAAATTCAAACTATTCCAACTTAAAAAAAAATTGACTTCATGTATGACTTCATCCTTAACAAGCCACTAACTAGAAGTCCTCCTCAACCTAATAAACTTTTCTAAGTTCAAAAAAGAAAAACCTTTTAGACTTCCTGTATGACTTCGTCCTTGACAAGTCATGAACAAGAAGTCTCTGAAACTTCACGTATGAAATAAAGTCATAAACAAAGAGTTTTGACCAACCAAGTTAAATTGTTGAAAAACCTACATTCCAAATACACTTGGACGCCAATGATAACTAATGTAAACACTTAAACCTAAAAACATTTTACCTAAGTGCATTAGTGAGACATAAGGACCTATAACCCAAGTTCATAACTTGACCAGACATAAATCAATTCAGTATATTAGTTAGTTACATAGCCAACGCGTTAATAAAAAAATATTAATCATCAATCAAAGCACTACACCAAAAATACTAATCTGGCATGCCTTGGTAATGAGAATCTGGAACGGTTTAAAACTATGCCAGATTCTAGCACGGTTTATTTCCAATTTGACACGGTTTAAAATCGTGTCAAAATCTGGCACGGTTTAAAATCATGCCATATTTGAGCACGGTTTATTAAAATAACAATACCCTAAATCAAAAGCCATTGGCTCATTAATTTCAAGTAAAAAAAAAGGATTCTCTCTCTTACTCAGTCGCAATACCCCTATCCTACCCAAGATCTTCCTCCTGACCAAAACCTACCCAAACCCCAGTTAGCTTCAACCCTAACCCCGATCGTCTTCTTCCTTAGGCAACTCCGGTCACCTTATTCCTTAGGCAACTCCGGTCACCGTCTTCCTCTGGCAAACCCAGGTCTCTTCTTCCTCAGGTAGATTAACTGGTTTTTAGAATATGCGATTTTAGTTTTTGTTGAATTATTAGGTGTTTATAATATGAGATTTCATTTTTTTTGTTTGATTTTTGGTCGTCTAAATTACGCAAATTCAATTTGATAGGTCCAAATTATTGAATGGCGTGCCAACATTTACGAGATTTCAAACTGATTTGCAAGAATAGTGTGCATTTTTTGTTTGTCTTGTTAATTTGATTTAGCAATAAATTTATGAGATCTCTTGTTGTATTATGTGATTTTGAGTATACTTATAGTAAATATTTTATATTATTCTGTTTTAACAAGCTAGAAGTGAGGTTAAATATCGTAGTTCTAATCATTTTTCATTATTTTCGGATATTAAGATTTTTCAATTTCGAATGCCTTGGTAGATCAATGATTTGCATGATAATTAATGGCAAATTTGGTTGTTTAACATTAGTTGGTAGCAGTAAGTTAGGACCTATGGAGTTACGATGTTTTCTTTGGTATAATTTTGATTTATTTTTAAGTGGTGTTTGTTTACACATAAGACTTGCCTTGATTCATTATTGTCAGTGATGTTTCGCCAATTTGAGAACATTAACTTCTTTTAAATATTGTGGTTTGTAGGTGCTTTGACAACTGTGTGTACAGGTGAAACATGCCGTATGGATTATTGATAAATTCTTAAATTATAGGGTAATGGATTGCTTCTTTTAGTTGTTCTAGTTATTGATTTTTTTTTCTTTTTTGTCGTGATTTCCCCCTTCGAAATTAATTATGGATGTAAGCAATACTTTATGCAAGGGGCAACTGTCAGAGTGAAAGGTCTCTCAACTGAGAGATAGAAGCGGTCCCGACTAGATGTTAATTCTAGTATTTTATAATGTTATCTAGACACCCTATGTCGAGCTTTAATTTATGTCTAATGTTTTATTTATTGGATCATATATATGTGTGTGTCTCATGTTACATTATATTATATAGCATGTATGTGGTGGAAGTTCATTAAGTTATTTAAAGTTTTGTACCACCATCCCTACCTCCTTGGCGTAGACTGGGATAATGCTTGATAAAAAGATGTGTATATAGTTTGTTAATTACCTTTAAACCACATTATATCTGTGTATGCAATTAATTTTATATACCTTTAAGTATCACGGTTATATAATTTTGTACTGTTATATTATATTTCTTTTGATATATAATATTTACATGGTTATATAATGTGTATACAATTATATAATCATAATGTTTTGTCTTGTTTAAAACAGTTATATCCATCTTGAAATGCACTGCCACGACGGGTATAAACTAATGGATATCAAATGAGTTTGTAAAGAAGGTGATTCGAGTAAAAGAAGTATGTACAGAATTTTTTTATTGCATAGACTGTTAAAACTTTACGAGTTTAATGGGTTAGTTTATTATGTTATGATACAAATTGTGGAATTGTAGCAAAAAATGAAGAAAAGCATGGAGTCTGCTGATGGAATAAGTAACCGCCCCTCATGTTTGCCCAATCATTTTCCCCAACACCAACGATCAAGTAGGAGAGTAGTTCCCAATATAATGACCAGTACATTTCACATATCTTACATCTGTATACATATCTTATGTGAAATAGGGTTGATAGAAAATTTCAGTATCATTCACTCCATTGGAATGTTTCCCATCATGCCTCTTACGGGGTTCATTTCACTTTTCCTTTTAAAAGGGCATTTTATGGACTTTACCCCTGTTGATAATGCTTTATTTTCTGATGTTCCTTGCAATGAGGGGTTAAGTAAAATGATAATGAAAATAGAGGTATCAAAAATCTTACATCACTAGTTTGTGTGGTGTGGGGGTGGAGGAAATTTTACAGATTCATGTATACGGGAATATTGCCTATGTTTCTCTGTTAGCGTTCATCCAGACAGGAACTATTCGAGAGAATATTCTATTTGAGTCTGCTATTGTTAAATGGATATACCATGAAACACTAGAGAAGTGTTCATTTGGGAAGGACCTTGAGCTTCTACAGTGATCTCACTAAAATAGGGGAGAGAGGTGTTAATCTCAGTCGCGGTCAGAAGCAGAGGATTTAGCTCGGTCGTCATTATATCAAGATGCTGATATCTATCTCTTGGATGATCCATTCAATTTTGTTGATGCACACACTGCTACGAGCCTATTTAATGTAAACCTATTTTCTTACTATTGTTGTGCCTGTTTGGAGTAACTTTTTGTTCACTGTGTATGTTTATGCGTTCATTCATTTTGAATTTTATACGAGCAAGAAAATTTAACTTCAAATTGGTGAAAATACATTCCACCCAAGTGAAAAATATTTCACCCCAAACCAAATGGAGTCGTTCTAGTTTTGGTTTCTCACCTAGAGAAAGTTCACGTAATCCTTGTCAGGAATATGTAATGGAAGCCCTTTTAAGGAAGACATTTTTACTTGTGACACAACAAGTTGACTTTCTTCCTGCTTTTGATTCTGTTTTGGTGAGTTTATTTACCACTTCAGCCACTTCATTTTCGCAGTAGTGCAATTTTCATATGTTATAATAGATTATTGTTATTTTTTAGTACTCTGATGGATTCAAGTATTATGCATATGGTACCGTATTAGGTGTTACAATTGGTGAATTCCCTCCAATCAAAACGCATTAATAGTATAAGAGACAAAGCCAGGATCTCTCTTAAAGGGGTTGAAAAAATCATATTTGACTTTTTTCTTGGTTCAGTAACAGCAACAAAATTATTCCTTTAATTTTTAGTATAAATTATAATGACCACTACATTTCACAACTCACCCATGTATTTAATTTTCTATCTATTCATGTTAACTTTCAGTCATCATATATTTTAGTTTTGCTATTCTAATGTCACATCTGTATATATATCGTATATAAACAAAGAAAAAGATTATATATACATCTGTATACATGTGTAATGTGAAATAGGGTTGATAGAAAATTTCAGTATCATTCACTCCGTTGGCATTTTTCCCATCAAGGTTGTCAAAATTATTTCTTTTAGGCTTAAAAAAAGTCGTTAAAGGGTGAAAACTCAAACCAGCCACGTAAGAGGCATGAACACCTTGCAAGGGACCAATGTTACTCGTAGGAACTGATCGCTTAGTCACGGGTGTCCCTATTTGAGAAAACGATGATAATTTGAAAATATATAAATTAGGCTTAAAAACATGCCATTAGATGGTGAAAACCAAAACCAACCCCCAAACAGCCCTGTAAGAGGTACTAACACCTCGCATGGGACCAATGTAACTCGTAGGAACTGAGTCACGAGAATTACGGTTTGAGAATATAATGATAATTGTAACTCGTATATGCAATTTTTCATCTTGAATACTATTTTTTTTAAAATTACTTGATTACTAATATCATCTCCTTTTTGTATCCAATTTTTTGATAGGATAACATTTTATCATTAGCTTTTATCCACGTGGAACACACGAAGAAGTAATTGGTTTACAACAAGGGGATTATTTATTTAATGTCATTAATATTCAGGATTCTAATTTTTATGTGTTATAGCCGTACGGACTTATATAGTTTTATTAATAACTTTTATGGCCGTGGTTTTTTTTGTAATTTTATTGTTATATTTTATGTTCGTGCGGGATTTATATTACGCATATGTTATATTAGAAGGTTTTAGAAAGTTTAGAAAATAGAGGAAATTCTGTCCAATTTTTTTTGTCTGTGAACTATTAAGACTTGTAATATTTTGAAGTTTATATGTACATTAGTTTATCAACAACGTGTGAGATTCGCGATTTGTGAATTTTCTTATTTAAAAAAATTAATTTCTTTTCTTTGATCCAAAAATTTAGCATCGCTCAAAACCGTGCCAAAAGTGTTTCAAATTTTGGCACGATTTTTAACTGTGTCAAAAGCGTACCAAAATGTACTCGATCTGGCACAATTATAAACTGTGCCAAAAGTGAGCCAGAAATATCAAATTCTGACATAGTTTAAAAGTGTTCATGTTTAGTCAAATATGACACATTTTTAAACCATGCAAAAAAATGGCCATTTTGGAACACCTAATTCTGGCAAAGTTCAAAACTGTGTCAAATTTGATCTAGCACAGTTTTAAACCGTGCCAGATTGCTATTTTTGGTGTAGTAAAGGCTGAAGTACATAGATAAACATGTATGCAATAAATAGTCTTTTTATTCCATCAAACTTTCATAAAAGGTAGACATACAACCAGATACCAGAACGAAAAACAAATCTAATTCTTTGGGACACCTGCCTTCGACCTTCTCCATCCCAGTAGGGGAACATCAAGGGTACTGGAGAAAGTTATGGTTCTGAAATCTCTCAACCTACTCCAACCACTGTTGTTAGGCTTATCTAACAAGTGAGGATGGCAGATGTAATCATCTTCACCTTGAAGACTATAATACTCTAAGTATTTTCTCACTAAGCTTTGGGGAATGGCGTCAGTTGGAATCTACTCAGCATTAATCTTGAATGGAGGATCAGGATAATCCAACATGCTTGGGTCATTCTAATGCCACAACTCATACTTGTCATCCACCTTCAACAATCCTAACATATTCAGCCAACCAAGTTGTATCCCTCTCGACGAGCTTGCTCCATGTGATATCCCATGTGAGTTAAGGCCTCATTATAACCATCCATCCATACAACTTTGGGTTTTTTGTGGAGGTAAAAAATTAGTAGGTTAACCCATTTTGGGAGCCTCTTGATGAATTTATCTTTATCTTTTAACAATACTACTTGATCGTCCAAGATTTATTTAGTTTTTTCATCATTCTTAGTTAGTGGAGCAACAACCACCTATCTAGAAGGCTGGCCAGATTTAGTTTTCTTCTTCCTCAAGTTTTCCAGCTCCTCCCACAGTTTGGCGTTCTCAAGCTCCAAGAAAGAAGAACCTTCACTCGGTGTAACCTCATCCAACTTTTCCAAGCTTTCCAACTCATTCCTTAAATTGTTATTCTCCTATTCAAGAAGAGTATATATGTCCCTAGAACTTTTCACTTCCATGTTAAACATGAATTCTTTCATCGAGAATATAGACGTGATCTTTTGTAGCTTCTTGTCAAAACCCCAAACTGCACTCAATGACTCATGTTTGGCTTCATAATCAGAATGAAATAAGGCCCGAGAAAGATTATGGTCATCCAAAAATTGCTCAATCATCTCATAATATGATGCATTATTTTTCTTAGTCGGATGCATCTTTGCCGAGCAACCCTTCAAATTCAGTCTCTGTTAGACTTACATGGTCAGCTCCTAAAAAGTTATTGCTACATCTTAATAAGTTCATTTTAGCAGAGACAATTGCATTCTTCCATGCAATAAATTAAACAGAAATAATATCAGAACAACAAATTGAACAAAGCAGAATAAATAAGAATAATTAAAGGTATTACACTAGTAAGTGGACCAAATGAAAATTTTCATTTATCACCAAACAATTTTATTACAGAGGATTATTTCATTACAAATCTAAAAAATAAGAAGAAATAAAGGTAAACACGAAATGAAGAGAGATACAAGAAAAGGTCGTCATACTGAAAGATATTTACACCTTCTCGGTGTCCTTGGTTAATGCCTCTGGGAGGATGGAATCATTCTCAATTACAGGTGCTAGGGTTGATTCCCCTGTCCCCTATTCATCATTAATCTCTTTGTCCTAAAATGTCGACCTCCTTCAAGGCAGAGGTCCGTTCATTTTTAAAGGACACCTTCTTCCCAAACTCAATCTGGATAGTCGCTGCAGCAAATGTCTTGTCCCATCCACTATTGAAGGAATCCTCCTTGTCTTTTTTGAGTTAGGACTTTAACTCCAAATATTTCTTCTTTTCAATAGCTACTTCACCAACCGAGCTAATTGTCTTGTCCTCAGTAACCTTCATTTTATCATCGTCAGTTTTTATTTTGTCTTCTGTTGTGGTTGACCTATCTTCATCCACCTTCAGTTTATCTTTACATTATTTCTTTTCTCTTTTAAAAGCATGCTCAAAATTTTTCAAGGATTTCCTCAATATTTCAAAGGCCTCCTCTACATCAGTTGACGATGATCTCAACTGGTCATTTTTAAAGAGTAATTGGTCATAGTCTACCAAAAACTACAGGAAAAGAAAATAATAGATAAGTTATTACATACTTAAAGAAACTGTGGAAAGTAGATAAGGGGTTAATAAGTTTACCAAAGCTAAGTTTTAATTCTCCCTCTCCAAAAAATGGGCACTTGACAAAGGGATTACAGTCGACCTATTTACTGGAAGAACTCTAGCACCAATAAATCCCCGGGACAGTCCAGGGCTCACTACCACAGAGGCAGGTTTAGTTGCTTCTCAGTCGGCATAACTCTTTCGGACCAATTCCTATTGAGCATAAAGTCCTCTATTTAACCTCATGAATTAAGGCTCGGTTGATTTAGCCTCCTCAACATTAAGAATCAAAGGTCTCTTATCAGTAGTTGTGGTCTTATTGGATGGAGGAGGAGGCATTCAAACTTGTTGGTTTGGAACTCTTCTTTTTCCCATCTCGATAGTAGGGTAAGCCTGTATGGAAGTGATATCAAAAGACGATGAAGTCCCTTCAAGTGTGAATTCCTTATGGACTCCACATGACTCAGCAGTAGCGAATGTAGAAATCGGTTCCTCATCCAAATTAATGGGAACTTGAGGAACCACTTTAATTGGTAAGAAAACAAAAGATATAATCAAGGTATTATACTCTAACAAGACAGAAGCTGCTATGGGGACTCTTTTCCTATTCTTTGATGAATTGCCCACAGGAACTTCAATTTATCCAAATTCACCTCTCCCTCCTTTGGACATTTCTTTTTACTTTCCTCTGCATAACTAAAAAAATATTGGTTAGTTGTCATAACATAAAATAGTTAGTAAGCATTGAAGAAAAGTGAAATTCAAGGTGACAAACCGTCCTATGCCACACCCTTCCTAGGGGCACTTGAGAGCAGTGTATTTTACCCCCTTGGGAAGGGAGTCATACTCCCAGTTCTTCAGCCCTACACCATAATCCCAATAATAATTATTTGGATTGGGCAGATTAACTACTAGCGCCCTATTCTCCTACATAGTCTTCAGATATTAAGTGTTATCCCTTGTTCCCCATTTGTAATAGTACATCAGCTCAAGAATCCCAATGTGGTCCCATGAATTTCGTTTAAAAAATGGACCCTATTTACTACCCTCCAAGTGTTGGGGGCTACTCTAGCAGGGACCATATCAAAATATTGACAAAATTCAAGGAACAGGTGATTTGGAGGGAAAGTTATTCCACATTCAATAATAAATAATGTGGGCATCTAATGGCCCTCGTCAAGAGGCAATAAGTCCAAGGGATCTTCCACTAATTCCAAGGATACCCCGAGTGGGGGATTTTTGTCTTTCCCTAAACTCTGTGATGGAATCCCCATCCATAATAAACACCATTGTTTCAATGAAATAAAAGAAAGGGATGTAAAAGAAAGAAACATTTCAGAATTTTCTACAAAATAATAAGAAAAGAGCGACAAAGGAAAAGCTTGAAGAAATAGAGATTTCTTAAATGCGAAGGTTATAGGTGAGAAAAAATGGGGGGAAAGTTTTATCCTTTTATAGCTTACCTCGAGGCTGAGAAGTAATGATTAACTGAACCAACGATTGTCCTCTTAACGTCCAGATGGTTCCTAAAGGCGCGAAAAGACCAACGTACCCTTTGGCGGTTCATTATTTTTCATATTATTCATAAAAATACCACCGCTTAATGTACAGGTGAAAAATTTACAAGTTCAGGAGGTCAGCTAGCAACCACCACCATGATCGAGTGTTGAGCTACTTTTTATAACTAATACTCCATCATTTCATCAAATCATCAAGCATGAAGCATTGGGGGCTATTGTTGTGGGTATAATTATTCATGACACCTAGACCTATGATATTAGGACACCTGTCCTCGTAAGCATACATATCAGGATTCCATTTACACTTGGTTGGCTGCAGAACTACTTGGGAGGCATATCGGCCTACCAAGTTAAGAAGATGAACCATTAGGGAGAAGAAAGGTCATTCACATGGGAATTATCAAGAGACATTAAACACGTTCCTTAGAAGATCAATAGTCTCATTCATTATGTACGGGTGTAAATGCCTGGATATATAAAGGCATTCCACCCCTTGGTTTCTGGTACCATTATAAATATCATATTTTCCTTAGCTCAATGGACAATTTTAGCACACACAAGCAAGTCTACCTAGATTTCTATGTAACTACTTTCAATTGTAATATTATAACAGTGGACATAGGCTTTACCAAAGTTGAGCCACTTTCAAAATCTTTGTTGTCCTTTATTTTTTTCTTTTACATTACTCAACTAATTATCTGTGATTAAAAAATTGGTAATTTCTAGCTAAGATAAAATATCTACCAATTTTGAATATTATCACATTCCATTTATTCTCGAGTTCACCAAATCATATTTATGTTAATGGGCTTCCACCGCCTGTCATAAATTCCATAGCCAATTATATTACTGACTAGTTATTTTGGAATTAAGCCAAAGTCGCATTTTAGGGCTCTGTTCCCTTCTTAAATTTACTCTGGTAACTCCTTTATGAATACCTTTTCACTTTATTAACTTCATTCCTTGCGGTCTAACTGCCGTTTTTAACAAAATACCCCTGTTACTATCGTATTCATTACTTATATAAATTCTTTTCAACTTACTCTTACACTTAATTATTTATTCTTGTCCCAGGAGCCATGCCGCACTTAATGCTTTAAGCACAATTTACACTTTTATCCTTATTCTATACTAAAATATGTAACTTTTTCCCTATTGAACCTCTTTAGTGTTGAACTCATTTAGCAAAATACTTAGGGTCCATTTCTAATTTTTAAAATGTCAATATTACTTTGTAATTTCTCAACAAAGTTAAAGTCCAATATTATTCCCAAAATTCATAATTTAGGGACACTTTTAATAACTTCTAAAATCTAAAGTTGTCTCACAGTATTTAAAAGTTTAAGGTTTTTTTTACGATTATACAAAGTTTAGTGGTTATTTTGTAATAATCCCAAAGTTTATGGGATTTTTATAATTAACTTACAGTTTGAGGATTTTTTTTTAAATTATCCCAAATCAGGGGTTAGTTTGTAAGTATCCTAAAATTTCA
Source organism: Sambucus nigra (assembly GCA_949130495.1). Classification (NCBI taxonomy): domain Eukaryota; kingdom Viridiplantae; phylum Streptophyta; class Magnoliopsida; order Dipsacales; family Adoxaceae; genus Sambucus; species Sambucus nigra. Next base: position 236,405,364 of record OX422208.1, on the reverse strand, counting down.
GAAATGTTTTATAAATAGTTCCAAAAAAAATATGTTTCTAGGGGCAAAATAGCACATTTTAACAAGTCTAGTGTCCAAACTATAATTTCCTAAAAGTTTGGAGTCAGAAACCATTATTACAATATTTATGGGGTAAAACACAATCTATAACACTCTTTAGTCCCCAAATAATAATTTCTCAAAAGTCTAGACTTAAGTAATATTTGTAGAATATTATTTAAAAACAACCGTTAAATTCACATTTGTATTTATACAAAAATTATTACTCCAATATCCATTACACCAAAAATCCAATAGCAACAATATAGGTTTACAACCATTATATATATATACACACTACTTCACATGTTATATATACTAAATTTAATCCATACTCATAATCATATAAAAATACATAATGCATTCCGAAACACATTTAAATCTGAAAGCCAGCTAAAACCCCTACCTATTTGGAAACCAAATATAAATAATATGGTTGGTTTAGAGAGTCATAGACCACCTCTAGAGGTTCCCTCAAGTGGCTTCCAAGCATTACATCCTTGAATATTCACTCCAAATAATATTTCCCTTGCATTTTTACCCCAAAATACTTCCAAACATAGACCCATATACACTCCCAAACTAACCCATTAGCTTTTTTTTTGTCTAAATACAATGCTGGAAAAGAGTGTTTTGAGT